>CM033473.1:21097109-21500124 GCA_019447015.1 Hymenochirus boettgeri | reverse complement strand
CACTGGAGCCCGATAGTAGACTAGGTAGTGGTATCGTAGTATTAAACTGGGAAGGAGCGTATTGTGACATTATGTTTGCAGATGAACACGCGGAAGGTTAGTAGCCGTACATGAGGGGATCAGTGTGTACACTCGGGAAGGGGATCGTTACATTATTGTATCAGTATGTACACTCAGGAAGGAGCGTATCGTTACATTATTTGTATCAGAGGTGTACACTCAGGAAGGAGCGATCGTTACATTATTGTATCAGAAGTACACCCGAAGGAGCCGTATACGTTACATTATTGTATCAGTAATGTACCACTCCAGGAAGGAGTGTATCTTACATTATTGTATCAGTAGTACACTCAGGAAGAGCGATCGTTACATTATTGTATCAGTATGTACACTCAGGAAGAGGTTTTGTTATTATTGTATCAGTATGTGCACACAGGAAGAGCGTATCGTTAACATTATTGTATCAGTATGTACACTCAGGAAGGAGTGAATCATTATATTATTGGTGTATCATGTATGTACACTCATGAAGGAGTGTACTTTAATATTGTATCATTATTACACTCAGAGGAGTGTATTATATTATTGTATGCATTATGTCACACTCAGGAAGATCGTATCGTTACTTAATTGTATCAGTATGTACACGTCAGGAAGGAGTGTATCGTTACATTTATTGTATCAGTATGTACACTCAGGAGGAGTGTATCTTTCATTATTGTATCAGTATGTACACTCAGGAAGGAGCGTATCGTTTACATTATTGTTATCAGTATGTACACTAGGAAGGAGCGTATCTTACATTAATTGTATCAGTATTACACTCAGGAAGGATCGTATCGTTACATTATTTGTACATTATGTACACTCAGGAAGGCGTATCATTACATTATTGTATCATATGTACACTCAGAAGGAGCGTATCGTTACATATTGTATCAGTATGTACACTAAGAAAAAGCGATTGTTACACATTGTTGTATCAGTATGTACACTCAGGAAGGAGCGTATCATTACTTATTGTAGTCAGTTTTCACTCATGAAGTAGCGTATCGTTTTACATTATTGTATCAGTATGTACACTCAGGAAGGAGCGATCGTTACTTATTGTATCCGGTATGTACACTAACATCAGGAGCGTATCGTTACATTATTGTATCAGTATGTACACTCATCAAGGAGCGTATCGTTCATTATTGTAATCAGTATGTACACTCAGCAAGAGGCGTATCGTTACATTATTGTATCAGTATGTGCACTCAGCAAGGACATATACTTACATTATTGTATCAGTATTAACTCAGAAGGCAGCGTATCGTTACATTACTGTATCCGTATGTACCTTAGAAATTATGTATCGTTACATTATTGTATCAGTATGTACACTCAGGAAGAGCGTATCGTTACATTATTGTATCAGTATGTGCACTCAGCAAGGAGCTATAGTTACATTATTGTATCAGTATGTAAACTCAGGAAGGATCGTATCCGTTACATTATTGTATCAGTAATGTGCACTCACAAGTACGTATAGTGTACATTATTGTATCAAGTATATAAAACTCAGGAAGGTAGCGTATCGTTACATTATTGTATCGTATTTACACCAGAATGATCGTATGTTACATTATTGTAAATCAGTATGTACACTCAGGAAGAGCGTATCGATTACATTATGTATCAGTATGTACACTCAGGAGAGGATGTATCGTTACTTATTGTAATCAGTATGTACACTCAGAAGGACGTATCGTTACACTTATGTTATCAGTATTACACTCAGGAAGGATGTATCGTTACATTATTGTATCAGTATTACACTCAGAGGAGTGTATCGTTACATTATTGTATCAGTATGTACACTCAGAAGGAGCGTATGTTTACATTATTGTATCAGTTGTCACCTCGGGAGGAGTCGTACTTATTTTTATCAGTATGTACACAAGAGGACGTATCGTTACATTATTGTATCAGTATGTACACTCGCGGGAGGAGAGTATCGTTACATTTTGTATGCACGTATGTACACTCGGGAAGGAGCATACTCGTTACTATTATTGTATCAGTATGTACCTCAGGAAGGAGCGTATCGTTACATTCATTGTATCAGCATGTACACTCGAGAAGGAGTCGTATAGTTACAATATTGTATCAGTATGTACCTCTGGAAGGAGTGTTCATTATATTATTGTATCAGTATGTACACTCAAGCAAGGCTATCGTTACATTATTGTATCAGTATCACACTTGGAAGGAGCGTATCGTTATATTATTGTATCAGTATATCACTCAGGAGGATCGTATCGTTACATTTATTGTATCAGTGATGTACACTCAGGAAGGAGCGTTTTGGTTACATTATTGTATCATATTTCACACAGGAGAGGTTTCATTAATTATTTGTATCAGTATGTACACTCAGGAAGGAGTGTATCATTTATTATTGTATCAGTAATGTACACCTCAGGAAGTAGCGCATGTTTATTACTTGTATCAGTATGTAACTAAGAAGAATCGTATTGTTACATTATTGTATCAGTATGTACACTCAGGAAGGAGCGTACTTACATTATATTGTATCATATGTTCAATCAGGAAGTAGCGTATCGTTTTTATTATTGTATCAGTATGTAACACCAGAAGGAGCCGTATCGTTACCTTATTGTATCAGTATGTACACTCACGAAGGAGCGTATCGTTACTTATTGTATCAGTATGTGCACTCAGCAAGAGCTATAGTTACATTAATTGTATCAGGTATTAACTCAGGAAGGAGCGTATCGTTACAATTATCTGTATCCGTATGTTCACTTATTAATCAGTGTATCGTTTAACATATTGGTCATACCAGGAGGAAAAAGTTTGTCGTGACCGAGGATCGTATCGTTACATTATTGTATCAGTATGTGCACTCCAGGCAAGGAGCAATATAGTAAACAATTATTGTATCAGTATGTAAACTCAGGAAGGAGCGTATCTTAATTACTGTATCCTTTCACACTTATAATTAGTGTATCGTAATTTTGTATCAGTATGTACACTCAGAAGGACGTATCGTTATATTATTGTATCAGTAGTACACTCAGCAGGAGCATATAGTTACATTATTGTATCAGTTATAACTCAGGAAGGAGCGTAGGTACATTCTTTTATCAGTATGTCACTCAGGAAGGTCGTATCGTTATTATTGTATCAGTATGTCTACTCAGGAAGGAGCGTATCATGTACATTATTGTATCAGTATGTACACTCAGGAAGGAGCGTATCGTTACATTATTGTATCATGTATGTACACTCAGGAAGGATCGTATTGTTACATTATGGTAATCAGTTATTGTATCAGTATGTACACTCAGGAAGGATTGTATCGTTACATTATTGTATCAGTATGTACACTCAGGAAGGAGTGTATCGTTACATTATTGTATCAGTATGTACACTCAGGAAGGAGCGTATTGTTACATTATTGTATCAGTATGTACACTCAGGAAGGAGCGTATTGTTATATTATTGTATCAGTATGTACACTCGGGAAGGAGAGTATCGTTACATTATTTTATCAGTATGTACACTCAAGAAGGAGCGTATCGTTACATTATTGTATCAGTATGTACACTCGGGAAGGAGAGTATCGTTACATTATTGTATCAGTATGTACACTCGGGAAGGAGCATATCGTTACATTATTGTATCAGTATGTACACTCAGGAAGGAGCGTATCGTTACATTATTGTATCAGCATGTACACTCAGGAAGGAGCGTATCGTTACATTATTGTATCAGCATGTACACTCAGGAAGGAGCGTATAGTTACATTATTGTATCAGTATGTATACTCTGGAAGGAGTGTATCATTATATTATTGTATCAGTATGTACACTCAGCAAGGAGTGTATCATTACATTATTGTATCAGTATGCACACTTAGGAAGGAGCGTATCGTTATATTATTGTATCAGTATATACACTCAGGAAGGATCGTATCGTTACATTATTGTATCAGTATGCACACTTAGGAAGGAGTGTATCATTATATTATTGTATCAGTATGTACACTCAGCAAGGAGCGTATCGTTACATTATTGTATCAGTATGCACACTTAGGAAGGAGTGTATCATTATATTATTGTATCAGTATGTACACTCAGCAAGGAGCGTATCGTTATATTATTGTATCAGTATATACACTTAGGAAGGAGCGTATCGTTATATTATTGTATCAGTATATACACACAGGAAGGAGCGTATCGTTAAATTATTGTATCAGTATGTACACTCAGGAAGGAGTGTATCATTATATTATTGTATCAGTATGTACACTCAGGAAGGAGTGTATCGTTATATTATTGTATCAGTTTGTACACTCAGGAAGGATCGTATCGTTACATTATTGTATCAGTATGTACACTCAGGAAGGAGCGTATCGTTACATTATTGTATCAGTATGTACACTCAGGAAGGAGTGTATCTTTACATTATAGTATCAGTATGTACACTCAGGAAGGAGCGTATCGTTACATTATTGTATCAGTATGTACACTCAAGAAGGAGCGTATCATTACATTATTGTATCAGTATGTACACTCAGGAAGGATCGTATCGTTACATTATTGTACCAGTATGTACACTCAGGAAGGAGCGTATCGTTACATTATTGTATCAGTATGTACACTCAGGAAGGAGCGTATCGTTACATTATTGTATCAGTATGTACACTCGCATTTTGGACTTAAAAATCCTTGTGCTGCCTATACTATAAATGGCTCTGTGTTAAAGGGGAACTGTGGTCCAAAAATGACTTTAGGTAAATTGATAGGAATTGCTCCCCTGAGAATTTTTGCAATGTATTTCCATTGTTTATTTTGCATAGTTTTGAAGATATTTACATTTTTGTGTGTGATATGGCAGCAGCATCACCAGGTCCCCTACACGTCCGGCTTCCTGCTCTGAAAAGTCAATCTCTCCTGTGTCTTCTCTTCCCCTTTGCAGCCCCCCTGGTCCCTCCCACTCATGGACCCCATGGTCCCTCCAGTTGCAGGCCCCCATGGCCCATTATCTTACAGCCCCATGTGGCCCCGCCCACCCGCAGGTGCTGTGGCCCCGCCCACTCGTGGGTGACTTGTCCCGCCCACTCGCGGGTGCCTAAGCCCTGCCCACTCACGGGTGCCGTGGGTTACTCAGACACCCCCTAAAGAAAACTCTGTAGAAACAGCCTTTTCAGGCAAAGTGAGATCTCTGAAAAGGCTGTTTTCACATAGTGGGAGAGAAGGGCTGTAGATTCCCTTACCTTCTCTCTCAGGACTTCACACAGCAGAGAGGAGGAGGGACTTCCTGTCTCCCTCACACACTGAGGGAGTCTGAGGCTGTGCTCGCTGGCGGCACTGTGCAGGAGAAGCCCCAGGAATGTCACAAGTCAGCCTCCCACCCATTAACTTTCTGGTCAGTCATTTCTGTATTAACTTGTTTGGAGACCACAGTTCCCCTTTAAATGAATCCCTGTTGGAAAGGGATCTTGGAGTTTTGGTGGATTACAAACTTAAAGGAATACCCGTTGTATTCAATTAGATCAACTGGACTTGAAATGTAGTTCTTGAAGACGTTTCGCTAGTCATCCGACTGGCTTTCTCAATTCAGAATGTACAAGAATCTTTGGCAATTATGTACTCTGGAAAATGCCAATTAGCATATCACAGCCAAGTGTTAAGGGCGTGATTGGATAGTGGCTAAGAGGTGTTATAGGAACGCCCAGAGTAAGGTGTCAAAACAGCATTGTACATGGCAGACAGTTGGTGTCGAACCCCCCCTCCCACCTCTATTTAGGCTTGGTTTCTTTATTTTCACATAAATGGCCTCCTTAACACCTCTCTTGAACCAGTCACGTTTCTTTGCCAATATGTTAACATTACAATCTTCAAAGGTATGTCCTTTATCCTTAAGATGCAGGTACACGGCTGAGTCCTGACCCGAGGAGAGTTATAATCAGTGTTTAGCTATGCCATCTGTTATAATCAGTGTTTAGATATGTCATCAGTTATAATCAGTGTTTAGCTATGTCATTTGTTATAATCAGTGTTTAGCTATGTCATCTGTTATAATCAGTGTTCAGCTTTGTCCAGTTATAATTAGTGTTTAGCAATGTCATCCATTCTAATCAGTGTTTAGCTGTGTCATCAGTTATAATCGGTGTTTAGCTATGTTATAAGTTATAATCGGTGTTTAGCTACGTCATCAGTTATAATCAGTGTTTAGCTATGCCATCTGTTATAATCAGTGTTTAGCTTTGTCCAGTTATAATTAGTGTTTAACAATGTCATCAGTTATAATCAGTGTTTAGCTATGTCATCAGTTATAATCAGTGTTTAGCTATGTCATCTGTTATAATCAGTGTTTAGCTTTGTCCAGTTATAATTAGTGTTTAGCTTTGTCATCAGTTCTAATCAGTATTTAGCTATGTCATCAGTTCTAATCAGTGTTTAGCTATGTCATCAGTTCTAATCAGTGTTTAGCTATGTCATCAGTTATTATAATCAGTGGATTAGCTGTGTTATCAGTTATAATCAGTGTTTAGTGTGTGTATTCAATATAATCAGTGTTAGTATGTCATATTATACATAAGCAGTGTTCGTTAGTACATCGTCATCAGTTATAATCAGGTGTTTAACTAGTGCATCTAGTTATAATCAGTGTTTCGCTAGCTATGCTAGTGATATATCAGTGCTTTCGAGCTATGTCTAGTTAATCAGTTTTAGCTTTCATCAGTTTATGTGTTAGGTACGTCATCAGTTATTATCAGGTTATGGTACGTTCATCAGTTATTATCAGTGTTTAGCTACATCATACAGTTATAATCAGTGCTTGCTACTTTATCAGGTATAATCAGTGTTGTTAAGCTATGTATCAGTTAGAACAGTGTTAGCTATGCCATCAGTTATAATCAGTGTTTAGCTGTGTTATCAGTTATAATCAGTGTATAATCATGTCATTAGGTATAATCTGTGTTTAGTAATGTCATCTATAGCAGTAATAGTAATCGTTTAACATGTTTAGTAAACGTTACATGTTCTATGTTATTCATCAGTGTTTGTGTCAAGTTACTATCAGGGCTATCAGTTAGTAAATCAGGGTTTAGCTATGGTCTCAGTTATAATCATGTTGTTTAGCTATGTCATCATTATAATCAGTGTTTTTAGCTATGTCATAGTTACTAATCAGTGTTAGCTTCGCATACAGTATTAACTCAGTGTTTAGGTCTATGTCATCAGTTATAATCGTGTTTAGCTGGTGTTATCAGTTATAACAGTGTTAGTTATGTAATTAACTATTAACAGGTGTTAGTCTGTATCAGTTATAATCGTGTTTAACTACGTCATCAGTTATAATACAGATGTTTTAGCTATGCATTAGTTATAATCAGTGTTTCAGCTATGCATTAGTTATAATCCAGTGTTTAGCTATGTCATCAGTTAGTCAGTGTTTAGGTAGTCTCATTCCTCAGTTATTATCAGTGTTTAGGTACGTCATAGTTATTATCAGGTGTTTAGGTGTACACTCATCAGTTATACATCATTGCTTAGCTACGTTATCATGTTTAATCAGTTTTAAGCTATGTCAATCAGTTGATAATACAGTGTTATAGCTAGTGCCATCAGTTATAATCGTGTTAGCTGTGTGTCAGTTATAATCAGTGTTAATCATGTCATAGTTTAATTGTGTTTTAGTAATGTCAATATGTTATAATTCACTGTTAGCTCGTATCAGTGATTATCAGGTGAGGCTAACATCGTTATAATTGTTAGCATTGATCATAAATATGTTTCTATGTCGTTTTCAGTTGTAGCTATGTCTTGTAAATCATGTTTATAGTATCAGTTTGTTTAGCTATGTCATCAGTTATAATCAGTGTTTAGCTATGTCATTAGTTATAATCAGTGTTTAGCTATGTCATCAGTTCTAATCAGTGTTTAGCTATGTCATCAGTTATAATCAGTGTTTAGCTGTGTTATCAGTTATAATCAGTGTTTAGTTATGTAATTAACTATAATCAGTGTTTAGTCATGTCATCAGTTATAATCAGTGTTTAACTACGTCATCAGTTATAATCAGTGTTTAGCTATGGCATTAGTTATAATCAGTGTTTAGCTATGTCAATTCAGTTAGTATCAGTGTTTAGGTACGTCATCAGTTATTATCAGTGTTTAGGTACGTCATCAGTTATTATCAGTGTTTAGCTACATCATCAGTTATAATCAGTGCTTAGCTACGTTATCAGTTATAATCAGTGTTAAGCTATGTCATCAGTTATAATCAGTGTATAGCTATGCCATCAGTTATAATCAGTGTTTAGCTGTGTTATCAGTTATAATCAGTGTTAATCATGTCATTAGTTATAATCTGTGTTTAGTAATGTCATCAGTTATAATCAATGTTTTAGCACGTGTCATCAGTTATTATCAGTGTTTAGCTACATCATCAGTTATAATCAGTGCTTAGCTACGTTATCAGTTATAATCAGTGTTAAGCTATGTCATCAGTTATAATCAGTGTATAGCTATGCCATCAGTTATAATCAGTGTTTAGCTGTGTTATCAGTTATAATCAGTGTTAATCATGTCATTAGTTATAATCTGTGTTTAGTAATGTCATCAGTTATAATCAATGTTTAGCTACGTCATCAGTTATTATCAGTGTTTAGCTACATCATCAGTTATAATCAGTGTTTAGCTATGTCATCGTTATAATCAGTGTTTAGCTATGTCATCAGTTATAATCAGTGTTTAGCTAAAGCTTAGCTTGTCCTTCGAAGTGTCATTCTGCCGATATGAACCGAACCCAGGGGTGTGGACCTAGCAGTTTAGATTCTTACATTCTGGGTACAATGTATGGAGGGGTGGGAGGTAAGTATAGTTCTTCTTTCATGGTTAATGGATTCCCCACTGTTTTGTATGAAACTTATGAATAAATTGAGCCTTTAAGGCCTTCCAACACATCCCAACAATCCAAACAGGTAATCGGACCCCTGACCCAGACAGTGATGTAAAAGTCATTTAAGGGGTTTGTCACCGGTCATGTGCAAATGTGCTCATTTTTATGATATCGATCGGTATTGTACGATATTGATCGTTATTTTATATCGATTAGTATGGTACGATATCGATCGTAAAACAATCAATACGATATTGATTGTTATTTTACAATATCGATCAGTATTGTACGATATTGATCGTTATTTTATGATATCGATCAGTATTGTACGATATTGATTGTTATTTTATGATATTGATCGGTATTGTACGATATTGATCATTATTTTACAATATCGATCGTAATCCTACAATATCGCTATCGTAAATCTATGTAGTTATAATGTCTACTTACTGATCTGCTCCACTAGTTGTAACATGACACCTCCGACGTGTAGATCTCCCGATACCCTTATCTTCACATCCTGGAGCCCGACCTCCATCTGCTCATCCACTTTGATACAAAGTTCCCAAGAGACATGTCCAAGTTTAGCCGTGTGGATCATCTTAACCAACGGCTGTAAGGATAAATAGTTATCAGTTAAATACGAGCGTATGTATAAAGCAGTGGTATTTACTGGGTGACAAAGGATAACACCAGCTAAAAACACATTTTAATAGTTCCGAAACTGCTGAAAAGTCATTTCCAACCAAAGATGCACATTAAAATCACAAACGAACACCGAGCACAAGACGCCTGCACAACCAATTACCGCCTCGGGCTGTAATCACACGTGTGTATGCATTCTGTCGTGTGTTGCTCGTTGATCTGCCATGGCGGATTGATGAACAATGCACGTCTGAACGCATACACATTCAAAAGAAATGTGTAATTCGCCAGGCATCCAATTAGACGTGTGTGCGTGGCTTTCCCTGCAGTTACCGCTCCCTCCAGTAGCTCAGTGATCTTACACATGCTTAGTGTGATTTACCCAGGGAGAGAGAGAGAGGAATTCTCCAATTAGATTGTTTCAGGGTTATTCAATAAAAGTTCTTATTGTTAAAAATGGTGCTAATTTTGCCCCAACCAATCAGATGTTAGCTTTCAAATGTTAAATAAGATCTGATTAGCTGGGGCAACATTAGCAGAACTTTTATTGAATCTTCCTCTTTGTATCTTCCTGTTCTAAATAAAATGGGAAGTAAAACTTAATGTAAAATATCTGGAGGTTTTTCGGTAGTGAAAGATTTCTTTATCATTTATATAGCGCCAACATCTTCCGTAGCGCTTTACAATTACATGTGTACATTCCCATGAGACCCTGCCCCGAAGAGCTTACAATCTAATCACATTTATTTGACACATACAACCTATCAGTATGTATTTATGATTGTGGGGGAAACCGGAGTGCCTGGAGGAATCCCACGCAAGCACAAGGAGAACATACAAACTCCTTGCAGATGTGTCCAAGGGTGGAATCGAACTCAGGACTTCAGCGCTGCAAGGCATCAGTGCCAACCACTGAGCCACCAGTGAACAGCTATATCTCATGATTCAGGTGAAAGGATGAAGACCTCCTTTCAATGCTGCAGTGGTAAACTATGGATATAATGAAATACATGGTGCAAATCTTTGCCCCTACTATTAATCTGGATCAGCCAATCAGATTTAACCCAACTGCTATAACCTAGTAAAACACTAATGCCTGATTGGCCACCGGAAATAAACCACGGGACTTTTACATGTCTTATTGCATTAGACTCTATGGTCGGCAAAGGCCAATGGTAAACAACACAGCTGGTAAATAGCACCAGAACATTTCCTATAGTGTCAATCAATGACACGGGTACAATAACCATTACGGTAAACACGGCAGTTTATTAAATATCCCCCAAGGTCTTTTATAGGATTTATGGCTTTTCAAAATTGGAATTTATTTGCTTTAAGAGCAACGCACCGGATTATGAGCGTTGTCGCGCATTTGCGATTGACCAATTTTCCGTTATGGTAACGCATGCAATTGTGCAAAAAAAAAATGGTGTTAGAATGATAGTTTTCAGTAATGGGCAGTTTAAATTAACAGTTTATATACCCTGTAAAAAGGAGATTGCTCACAACGCACTGATACATGTGGCCACATTCCCGCTCGTTCCTGCAGAGAGCCATATGTGGAATGTTCGTTCTAAGAAACAACATAGGCTGATCTACATTCCTAGGAGCCAGAACTAAGATCCCGTTTCCTAGGGGCAAACTTCCTTCAAGACACTGCAAAGAGAATCGTGTTCCTTCTTGTGGAGACACAAGATTTAAATCCACGATCTGCAATGCTGATAAATATCCCAAGGCAACTGTGAATTAGGCAGCATTCTCTATGGGTTATAAACTCTCCTAGCACAATGATACACACGGATAAAATACCACACAGTGTGTGAATGATCTGTAAATAACTGTTCACACAATTTACTAAAATGAATGGAGTCTTAGAGTGACAATAATATTATCTTTTAAATTGATATAAACTACACCACTGCCAAATGTGCAACAATGCCAGATGTCTAATAGAAGTTTCTGCAATCACATTTAACACTTGGTCCAACAATCATACGATAACCCAACATTGTACAACTGTAAAATGGTGTGTTTATGGCCCTTTAAGAATAATCTAACGCCGCCAACAAATAGTTTATAGTTTAGATATTTGATTCAGTCAGTCTGTACCGTACTGTACCATACTATGTTACTAACTGGGGGATGGATACATTAGGCTTCGTTCAGCATTGAAACGCACTGCACATAGGAGTGAACTGTATGCTGCAGTTTTGAGGGTTAATGCACAGCGGTGTCATTGTGTTAACGCAGCAGAACATCACACTAAATCGCAAGCGTAATGTTCTGCTGCCTTAAAACATCGGACAATGTGAACCAAGCAATGTGAACCAAGCATTAGATTTCATGGATAAAAGGTAATTTAACTCGTTACATAAGAAACCCATCCATCTTAAAACACATATATATATAGAGCGGCAATAATGATACTGAAAGATACCCAGTCTATGCAGCGATACAGAATGATACCCAGTCTATGCAGCGATACAGAATGATACCCAGTCTATGCAGTGTACAGAATGATACCCAGTCTTTGCAGTGATACAGAATGATACCCAGTCTATGCAGTGATACAGAATGATACCCAGTCTATGCAGTGATACAGAATGATACCCGTCTAATGCAGCGCGATTACAGAATGATACCCAGTCTATGCAGCGATACAGAATGGATACCCAGTCTATGGCAGCGATACAGAATGATACCCAGTCTATGCAGCGATACAGAATGATACCACGTTATGCAGGATACAGAATGATACCCAGTCTATGCAGCGATACAGAATGATACCCAGTCATGCAGCGATACAGAATGATACAGTCTATGCAGTGATACAGAATGATTACCAGTCTATGCAGTGATACAGAATGATACCCAGGTCTAGCAGTTGATACAGAATGATACCCAGTCTATGCAGCGATACAGAATGATACCCAGTCTATGCAGCGATACAGAATGAAACCCAGTCTATGCAGCGATACAGAATGATACCCAGTCTATGCAATGATACAGAATGATACCCAGTCTATGCAGTGATACAGAATGATACCCAAGTCTATGCAGCGATACAGAATTATACCCAGTCTATGCAGTGATACAGAATGATAACCAGTCTATGCAGTGATACAGAATGATACCCAGTCTATGCAGTGATACAGAATGATAACCAGTTATGCAGCGAACGATGTGTACAGAATGATACCCAGTCTATGCAGCGATACAGAATGATACCCAGTCTATGCAGCGATACAGAATGATACCCAGTCTATGCAGTGATACAGAATGATACCAGTCATGCAGATATAGAAGATACCCAGTCTATGCAGCGATACAGAATGATACCCAGTCTATGCAGTGAGTGATACAGAATGATACCCAGTCTATGCAGGATACAGAATGCATACCAGTTGCTTGATACAGAATGATACCCAGTCTATGCAGTGATACAGAATGATACCCAGTTATGCATGATACAGAATGATACCCAGTGTAGCTAGTGACAGAATGATACCCAGTCTATGCGCTGATACAGAATGATACCCAGTCTATCCAGTGATACAGAATGATACCAGTCTATGCAGTGATTACAGAATGATACCCAGTCTATGCAGTGATACAGAATGATACCCGTCTATG
The DNA here is from genome assembly GCA_019447015.1 of Hymenochirus boettgeri. Classification (NCBI taxonomy): domain Eukaryota; kingdom Metazoa; phylum Chordata; class Amphibia; order Anura; family Pipidae; genus Hymenochirus; species Hymenochirus boettgeri. The sequence continues at coordinate 21,486,921 of CM033473.1, read as the reverse complement.
CAGTGATAGTGACAGAATGATACCCAGTCTATGCAGTGATACAGAATGATACCAGTATATGCAGTGCGTGATACAGAATGATACCCAGTCTATGCAGTGGTACAGAATGATACCCAGTCTATGCAGTGGTACAGAATGATACCCAGTCTATGCAGGGGTACAAATGATACCCAGTCTATGCAGTGATACAGAATGATAGCCAGTCTATGCAGTGGTACAGAATGATACCCAGTCTATGCAGTGATACAGATTGATACCCGTCTATGCAGTGATACAGTATGATACCCAGTCTATGCAGTGATACAGAATGATACCCAGTCTATGCAGTGGTACAGAATGATACCCAGTCTATGCAGTGATAAGATGATACTACCCAGTCTATGCAATGATACAGATTGATACCCAGTCATGCAGTGATACAGTATGATACCCAGTCTATGCCGTGATACAGATTGATAACCAGTCTATGCAGTGATACAGAATGATACCCAGTCTACGCAGTGGTACAGAATGATACCCAGTCTATGCAGTGGTACAGATTGATACCCAGTCTATGCAGTGATACAGATTGATAACCAGTCTATGCAGTGGTACAGAATGATACCCAGTCTATGCAGTGATACAGATTGATAACCAGTCTATGCAGTGATACAGAATGATACCCAGTCTATGCAGTGATACAGATGATACCCAGTCTATGCAGTGATACAGATGATACCCAGTCTATGCAGTGATACAGAATGATACCCAGTCTATGCAGTGGTACAGAATGATACCCAGTCTATGCAGTGATACAGATTGATACCCAGTCTATGCAGTGATAAAGATTGATAACCAGTCTATGCAGTGATATAGAATGATACCCAGTATAGCTGATACAGATGATACCCCGTCTATGCAGTGATACATAATGATACCCAGTCTATGCAGTGATAAAGATTGATACCCAGTCTATGCAGTGATACAGAATGATACCCAGTCTATGCAGTGATACAGAATGATACCCAGTCTATGCAGTGATACATAATGATACCCAGTCTATGCAGTGATACAGATTGATACCCAGTCTATGCAGTGATACAGAATGATACCCAGTCTATGCAGTGATACAGTTGATACCCGTCTATGCAGTGATAAAGATTGATAACCAGTTATGCAGTGATACAGAATGATACCCAGTGAGTATGCAGTGATACAGATTGATACCCAGTCTATGCAGTGATCAGAATGATACCCAGTCTATGCAGTGATACATAATGATACCCAGTCTATGCAGTGATACAGAATTATACCCAGTCTATGCAGTGATACAGAATGATACCCAGTCTATGCAGTGGTACAGAATGATACCCAGTCTATGCAGTGATACAGAATGATACCCAGTCTATGCAGCGATACAGAATGATACCCAGTCTATGCAGTGATACAAAATGATACCCAGTCTATGCAGCGATACAGAATGATACCCAGTCTATGCAGTGATACAGTATGATACCCAGTCTATGCAGTGATACAGATGATACCCAGTCTATGCAGTGATACAGAATGATACCCAGTCTAGCAGTGGTACAAATGATACCCAGTCATGCAGTGATCGATTGATACCCAGTCTATGCAAGTGATAAAGATGATAACCAGTCATGCATGTGATATAGATGATACCCGTCTATGCAGTGATACAGAATGATACCCCGTCTATGCAGTGATACATAATGATACCAGTCTATGCAGTGATACAGATTGATACCCAGTCTATGCAGTGATACAGAATGATACCCAGTCTATGCAGTGATACAGAATGATACCCAGTCTATGCAGTGATACAAGTATGATACCCAGTCTATGCAGTGATACAGATTGATACCCAGTCTATGCAGTGGTACAGAATGATACACCAGTCTATGCAGTGATACAGATTGATACCCAGTCTATGCAGTGATAAAGATTGATAACCAGTCTATGCAGTGATACAGAATGATACCCAGTCTATGCAGTGATACAGATTGATACCCAGTCTATGCAGTGATACAGATTGAACAGCACGTGTACAGAATGAACCCAGTCTATGCAGTGATACAGAATGATACCCAGTCTATGCACAGTGATACAGAATGATACCCAGTCTATGCAGTGATACAGAATGATACCCAGTCTATGCAGTGATACAGAATGATACCCAGTCTATGCAGTGATACAGAATGATACCCAGTGTATGCAGTGATACAGAATGATACCCAGTCTATGCAGTGGTACAGAAATTGCACCAGTCTATGCAGTGGTACAGAATGATACCCAGTCTATGCAGTGGTACAGAATGATACCCAGTCTATGCAGTGATACAGAATGATAGCCAGTCTATTGCAGTGGTACAGAATGATACCCAGTCTATGCAGTGATACAGATTGATACCCAGTCTATGCAGTGATACAGTATGATACCCAGTCTATGCAGTGATACAGAATGATACCCAGTCTATGCAGTGGTACAGAATGATACCCGTCTATGCAGTGATACAGATTGATACCCAGTCTATGCAATGATACAGATTGATACCCAGTCTATGCAGTGATACAGTATGATACCCAGTCTATGCAGTGATACAGATTGAAACCAGTCTACGCAGTGATACAGAATGATACCCAGTCTACGCAGTGGTACAGAATGATACCCAGTCTATGCAGTGATACAGATGATACCCAGTCTATGCAGTGATACAGATTGATAACCAGTCTATGCAGTGGTACAGAATGATACCCAGTCTATGCAGTGATACAGATTGATAACCAGTCTATGCAGTGATACAGAATGATACCCAGTCTATGCAGTGATACAGTATGATACCCAGTCTATGCAGTGATACAGATTGATACCCAGTCTATGCTGTGATACAGAATGATACCCAGTCTATGCAGTGGTACAGAATGATACCCAGTCTATGCAGTGATACAGATTGATACCCAGTCTATGCAGTGATAAAGATTGATAACCAGTCTATGCAGGATACAGAATGATACCCAGTCTATGCAGTGATACAGATTGATACCCAGTCTATGCAGTGATACATAATGATACCCAGTCTATGCAGTGACAGTGATACAGATGATACCAGTCTATGCAGTGATACAGAATGATACCCAGTCTATGCAGTGATACAGAATGATACTCAGTCTATGAGTGATACAGAGATACCCAGTCTATGCAGTGATACAGATGATACCCAGTCATGCAGTGGTACAGAAGATACCCAGTCTATGCAGTGATACAGATTGATACCCAGTCTATGCAGTGATAAAGATTGATAACCAGTCTATGCAGTGATACAGAATGAACCCAGCATGCAGTGATAAGATTGATACCAGTCTATGCAGTGATACAGAATGATACCCAGTCTATGCAGTGATACATAATGATACCCAGTCTATGCAGGATACAGATGATACCCAGTCTAGCAGTGATACAGAATGATACCCAGTCTATGCAGTGATACAGAATGATACCCAGTCTATGCAGTGATACAGATGATACCCAGTCTATGCAGTGATACAGATTGATACCCAGTCTATGCAGTGGTACAGAATGATACCCAGTCTAGCAGTGATACAGATTGATACCCAGTCTATGCAGTGATACAGAATGATACCCAGTCTATGCAGTGATACAGAATGATACCCAGTCTAATGCAGTGATACAGAATGATACCCAGTCTATGCAGTGATACAGAATGATACCCAGTCTATGCAGTGATACAGAATGATACCCAGTCTATGCAGTGATACAGAATGATACCCAGTCTATGCAGTGTACAGAATGATACCCAGTCTATGCAGTGGTACAGAATGATACCCAGTCTATGCAGTGTACAGATTGATACCCAGTCTATGCAGTGATACAAATTGAGAACCAGTCTATGCAGTGATACAGAATGATACCCAGTCTATGCAGTGATACAGAATGATACCCAGTCTATGCAGTGATACAGAATGTTAACCAGTCTATGCAGTGATACTGAATGATACCCAGTCTATGCAGTGATACAGAATGATACCCAGTCTATGCAGTGATACAGAATGAAATCAGTCTATGCAGTGAACAGAATGATACTCATTCTATGCAGTGATACTGATGATACCCAGTCTATGCACTGATACAGAATGATACCCAGTCCATGCAGTGATATAGAATGTTAACCAGTCTATGCAGTGATATGAATGATACCCAGTCTATGCAGTGATACAGAATGATACCAGTCTATGTAGTGATACAGAATGATACCCAGTCTATGTAGTGATACAGAATGATAACCAGTCTATGCAGTGATACATAATGATACCCAGTCTATGTAGTGATACCAAATATACCCATTCTATGCAGTTGCTACTGAATGATACCGTCTATGCAGGGAAACAGAATGATAACCAGTCTATGCAGTGATTCTGAATGATAATCAGTCTATGCAGTGTTACTAAATGATACCCAGTCTATGCAGTGAAACAGAAAGATACACAGTCTATGCAGTGATACAGAATGATACACAGACTATGCAGTGATAATAAATGATACCCAGTCTATGCAGTGATACTGAAGGATTCCCGTCTATACAGTGATACAGAATGATAACCAGCCTTGCAGTGATACTGAATGATACCCAGTCTATGCAGGTGATACAGAATGATAACCAGCCTATGCAGTGATACAGAATGATAACCAGTCTAGGCAGTTATACAGAATGATCTCATTCTATTGCAGTGATACTGATAATACACCAGTCTATGCACTGATACAGAATGATACCCAGTCCATGCAGGGTATAGAATGTTAACCAGTTTATGCAGTGATACTGAATGATACCCAGTCTTTACAGTGATACAGAATGATACCAATTCTATGCAGTGGTACTGAATGATACCCAGTCTATGCAGTGATACAGAATAATAACCAGTCTATGCAGTGATACTGAATGATAACCAGTGTTATGCAGTGATACAGAATGATACCCGACTATGCAGTGATACAGAATGATAACCAGTCTATGTAGTGATACTGAATGACTCCAGTCTATGCAGTGATACAGAATGATAACCAGTATGCAGTGATACAGAATGATACCCAGTCTATGCCGTGATACATGAATGATACCTAGTCTATGCAGTTATAGGAATGATACCCAGACTATGCAGTGATGCCGAATGATACCCGGACTTTGCATTGAACAGAACCCAGGACTATGCATTATAAAATACAATACAATACAATACCATTGTAAAGCGCTTTTCTCCTAAAGGACTCAAAGCGTATACAGAATGATACCCAGTCTATGCAGTGATACAGAATGATACCCAGTCTATGCAGTAATACTGAATGATACCCATTCTATGCAGTGATACAGAATGATACCCAGTCTATACAGTGATACAGAATGATACCCAGTCTATACAGTGATACAGAATGATACACAGTCTATGCAGTGGACACTAAATAATACCCAGTCTCTGCAGTGATCCAGAATGATGCCCAGTCTATGCAGTGATACAGAATGATACACCATTCTATGCAGTGATAGTGATGATACCGTCTTTGCAGTGATACAGTATGATACCACGTCTTGCAGTGATACAGAATGATACCCAGTCTATGCAGTGATACAGAATGTTAACCAGTCTATGCAGTGATACTGAATGATACCCAGTCTATGCAGTGATACAGAATGATACCCAGTCTATGCAGTGATACAGAATGATAACCAGTCTAGGCAGTGATACAGAATGATACTCATTCATGCAGAGTGATACTGATGATACCCAGTCTATGCACTGATACAGAATGATACCCAGTCCATGCAGTGATATAGAATGTTAACCAGTCTATGCAGTGATACTGAATGATACCCAGTCTATGCAGTGATACAGAATGATACCCAGTCTATGAAGTGATAGAATGATAACCAGTCTATGCAGTGATACAGAATATACCCAGTCTATGTAGTGATACCAAATGATACCCATTCTATGCAGTGCTACTGAATGATACCGTCTATGCAGAGTGAAACAGAATGATAACCAGTCTATGCAGTGATCTGAATGATAATCAGTCTATGCAGTGTTACTAAATGATACCCAGTCTATGCAGTGATACAGAATTATACCCAGTCTATGCAGTGAAACAGAAAGATACACAGTCTATGCAGTGATACAGAATGATACACAGACTATGCAGTGATAATAAATGATACCCGTCTATGCAGTGATACTGAATGATAACCAGCCTATGCAGGTGATACAGAATGATAACCAGTCTATGCAGTGATACCGAATGATAACCAGTCTATGCGTGATACAGAATGATACCCACTCTATACAGTGATACCGAATGATACCCAGTCTATGCATTGATACTGAATGATACTAGTCTATGCAGTGATACTGAATGATACCCAGTCTATGCAGTGATACAGAATGTTAACCAGTCTATGCAGTGATACTGAATGATACCCAGTCAATGCAGTGATACAGAATGATACCCAGTCTATGCAGTGATACAGAATGATAACCAGTCTATGCAGTGATACAGAATGATACTCATTCTATGCAGTGATACTGATGATACCCAGTCTATGCACTGATACAGAATGATACCCAGTCCATGCAGTGATATAGAATGTTAACCAGTCTATGCAGTGCTACTGAATGATACAGTCTATGCAGTGATACAGAATGATACCCAGTCTATGTAGTGATACAGAATGATAACCAGTCTATGCAGTGATACTGAATGATACCAGTCAATGCAGTGATACAGAATGATACCCAGTCTATGCAGTGATACAGAATGATAACCAGTCTATGCAGTGATACAGAATGATACTCATTCTATGCAGTGATACTGATGATACCCAGTCTATGCACTGATACAGAATGATACCCAGTCCATGCAGTGATATAGAATGTTAACCAGTTATGCAGTGATACTGAATGATACCCAGTCTATGCAGTGATACAGAATGATACCCAGTCTATGTAGTGATACAGAATGATGACCAGTCTATACAGTGATACAGAATGATACCAGTCTATAGTGATACCAAATGATACCCATTCTATGCAGTGCTACTGAATGATACCGTCTATGCAGTGTGAAACAGAATGATAACCAGTCTATGCAGTGATTCTGAATGATAATCAGTCTATGCAGTGTTACTAAATGATACCTAGTCTATGCAGTGATACAGAATTATACCCAGTCTATGCAGTGAAACAGAAAGATACACAGTCTATGCAGTGATACAGAATGATACACAGACTATGCAGTGATAATAAATGATCCCCAGTCTATGCAGTGATAATGAATGATACCCAGTCTATGCAGTGATACAGAATGATAACCAGCCTATGCAGTGATACTGAATGATACCCAGTCTATGCAGTGATACAGAATGATAACCAGCCTATGCAGTGATACAGAATGATAACCAGTCTATGCAGTTATACAGAATGATAACCAGTCTATGCAGTGATACAGAATGATACCCACTCTATACAGTGATACAGAATGATAACCAGTCTATACAGTGATACTGAATGATACCCAGTCTATGCAGTGATACAGAATGATACCCAGTCTATGCAGTGATACAGAATGATACCCAGTCTATGCAGTTATATGAAATAATACCCAGTATATTGCCAGACAGGGATACCAGCTGACAGTGTTGGTAGCCTTCCCTGGGATGGTACCTATTGATTGCTGTGGTCATTACTGGTGTACTATTAGTATTGCTAGCACTGTTACTAGCTATGGAACTCACTTTAATGTTACAAGACGTCCAATCAGTTTAGTGGTAGTAGAGCTGCTATATATTGAATTATACCTCCCTCCTCTACGTCCTCATTGCCATTGAGTCAGTCCATTACTTTCTTACCTTGCTGGAATGTGCTGTGCCAGCAACTCCACACCTGGTCTCCTGGATAAATAAAAGAGAGACGTTAAACTGAACTCACCAGAAGATTTTAATCCCCTCCCAGTTGCAAAGGCGAAAGCAACAGCAGGAGGAGGCGGTAGAGATTGTTCATACGTTGGGTCCCACCCCAGCCTGAGTGGCACCAGATAACAATACAGGTAGGAGCACGTCAGGAGAGGCCCTTCTTCTTAGCTTCACCTGTATGAGAGTTACACAAACACATTCCCAGATCTGGGATCTTTACAATGGACCAGACCCTCCCAATATTATCACATTCCTTACCCAATGCCAGAAGGCAGAACTTCTAAAGGCAACACAAAGGTCATTTCATGTATAACAGGTAGGTTTCCTCTCCAGGCCATGAAATGGAACGTTATATTTCCAAACCCCCGAGGGCATTGGTTTCTCTCTGTCCTGGTTGTAGATAATCAGGGGCATCAATTCTATTTATGTTACAGCCCTGCCCCCTTCTATAGGAATTACCTGTGTGATAGGTGTGCACGTTTCTATACAGATCATTACATCATTTCACTGTCTGCAGGTAGATAAGGGACCGGTTTGACTTTTATGCCACCCAAGGCCACATTTTGTTGAGAAGAACAAAAGTTGAGTGTTATAGTTTTACTTCATCAACCATCCATAGAAGTTTCTAAGTAAATGATGGCTCTGCGTGTGTCACAAATACAATGTTAGATTGACTGCAGTGGTTGGAAGCAAAATGCTAATCTTTAGAAAGGCCATTCACCTTCCAATCCGATTGTACAATCTTTATATAACAGCTATGTAATAATACATCATCAATCAAACTACCCAGGCAGACCCCCATATTACATTGTGATCAGAGTTCATGAAGATTGTATAAGATTGTAAGGTGTGTGATTGTAACGTGCGGTATCGTAGGGCCATATTTATAAACACGTAGTACCGCTTTTTAGCGATACCGCCCCTTTAATGGTCGGTTTAACGATCATTAATCTAAGATCCTTATCAGAAATTACCGATAACAATGGTAAATCTACGACCGAACGTTTGTTAATTAATGAACGTTTGACGTAAATGTACAACTGCACCTTACCGAGAACGCCTGGTAATGCTAAATTGCAATACCACATGTTATAAACGTGGCCCGTAGTAACAAATATTAAAGCCATGCATATATTTTGGGCGATCAATATTATTGCCTGCGATCACCTGATTATATCGATCCATCTATGGCCACCGTTAACCATTTATGTTTGGTTTTAACAGAAAGGAAACATTGTTATAATCTGAACAGACTGATTAACCAATTTACTGCCTGACTAATTAAACTACACAGCGTGGCGAAATGAGTCAGGTCCGACAGACAATGTTATGATACAGACTCATAGGAAATATTTATTCATACTAATACATTGTTCCTGTGATGTCTCCATTAGTCACACTGAGTGTTTATGTTCTGGTTACTCTCACTATCTATGTAATGTAAACACATGGGAGTCATTCAGTCATCAGAAGGGGCAAGAGATTTATCAACAGCCAATCAGAATGTTCAACAATAGAATCTGGAGCCCCAGAAAATGAAACATTGTAACAAAGTCTCACATCCTGCCCCAGATTAATTATTCACCAACCCGAGACACAGAGTAAACACACAGAGGCGGGTCCCAGGGAGAGGTTTGTTTATGTGTAGTTTGTATTGTGTATATTGTAATGTGTATATTGTAATGAGAGATTTACTGAATAGGGAACCACAGGGTTTACAGGGTATTCCAGCCCTCCCCATTACCAACACTAGTTTCGTATTCCAGCCCTCCCCATTACCAACACTAGTTTGTATTCCAACCCTCCCCATTACCAACACTAGTTTGTGTTCCAACCCTCCCCATTACCCACATTAGTTTGTGTTCCAACCCTCCCCATTACCAACACTAGTTTGTGTTCCAGCCCTCCCCATTGCCAACACTAGTTTGTGTTCCAGCCCTCCCCATTATCAACACTAGTTTGTGTTCCAGCCCTCCCCATTGCCAACACTAGTTTGTGTTCAACCCTCCCCATTGCCAACACTAGTTTGTGTTCCAACCCTCCCCATTGCCACACTAGTTTGTGTTCCAACCCTCCCCATTGTCAACACTAGTTTGTATTCCAGCCCTCCCCATTGCCAACACTAGTTTGTATTCCAACCCTCCTCATTACCAATACTAGTTTGTATCCTGCCCCCCCATTTTCATTACTAGTTTGTATCCTGCCCCCTCATTTTCATTACTAGTTTGTATGCCCAGTTTCTGACTCAACTGCTGGGGCCTACCATGAAATATGAGACCAGGGGCCCACCAGGACGAGTTTAAGGGCCCACCTAAAATTCTATATCTCTATTATCACTCATTTACTTATCTATCTTACTCCTACCGACTTCTATTGGTTATTAAAATGCATTTCTTACCCTCCCCTTGGCTCTGTATATAAAATTTGGGAAGTTTTCTGTTTTCTTGGGTGAATGAGCTGTGGGCCCAACGGGGATTCCCATGTAACCCAGTCCTACACTGTGTATGTCCTGCCCCCCTCATTATCATTGCTAATTTTTATCCCAGACCTCCTTATTAGTAGTACAAGTAAAGTGTCTTAGCATAAGTGTCCTGTTGGATGTGAACAGGATATCCCACAGGACCCACCAACCAATCAAGTGAAGACACAGACCCAGTCAGGTTCTGCTGTGATCTTTACATTACACACCAATATGGAGAACGTGTAATGGGAAACCAGTTCCCTATCACCTCTCCTAGACTTAAACTGGTTGACTCACAGGTGTTCTGGGAGAGATGGTTTTACCTCTGTAAGTCTTTTATTTTAAGGGTTTATTTGTTCATTTGTAAAACTGTGACTGTATTGGTTATAATAAATACAACCTGGGTATACCACGACAATATGGCTAAAAACATAAAGGGCAATTTATTCATAAAATACACATAAATAGTATATATAGCTGGCCAGCTACAAACAAAATTCCTCCCTGATACCTAAAGTATCTAAACCAATAAAAATAGTTCCAACATACACTATATATAAAAATAGCTCATTAGATACAATGTAAAGAGCAATCACTAGAATACGTAGCAAGTTCAAGCGGAGTAACCGAGTAGCGTAATCTGTGGATCCTAGAGTTTGTAGAGAAAATGGCAAATCCTTATGAATCTTTAGATTCCGTATAGTAGTCAAATAAGTGTGCACACATAAAAATCATGAGGTGGTATGGTTAGCACAAGATATAGGTATACATCACCACTCCTCTTTGGATATCTTTCCTCCGCGTTCTTTGGACTCCTTAACTTCCCGGACACTTGATACCTTTGCAGTGTCTATAATTTGTTTGTATCCGGGACTTGCGTCGGGTCCAAGGTAAGTTAGATATGTCGTATAGCAACGAACGCTGGAGACTCGTGGTGGTGTGTAGTCCAATTTTGAATTTCGATCTTGCTAGTGCTAAGCACCTCCTCCTTCCGGTGTTGGTCACTATGACGCGTTTCACTCCTCAGAGCTTCATCAGATAGATAGAAAATCCAGTTTATTGCTATGAAAGTTTCAATAGCACCTTAAGGGCCAGGCCACACTAGCGTATTTCTCACGTGTTTACGGTTGCGTTTTGTGTGACAGACACGTGCCAGCGTATCACAATGTGGGCGGACAGATTGTGTGCATTGCTTTGTTTTTCCCATACAAGCACCATTTATTTGGAATTGCATACACAATACCGGAATATTAGCAGAATCACAACATAAACAGACGGTAACAGCCATAAGGGTTTAACCGAGGGGAGGGCAATTTTTCCAATTAGCTGGATGTTATCCCCCAGACTGTACACTGCCCAGGTCTGGTTTAACTTTAAATTTACTTTCAATCTAAATGTGTTACTGCCATCTAGAGGAAGGTTATGAGTACAGCATCATCCAATGTTTTCCCATAATATTTCACTAGAGTTAGTGAGTGGCCCCCTGGGCTTGGATGAAAATAAACTCATAAAGGTCTGAAGGTGATCAAGAGATTTTCTAACAGCACTCCCAGAAACCCCCAATAGCCCACAGAGCCCTTACAGCCCAAATAGCCCCAATAGAATGTTCCCAATTCTTCCCAACTATCACTGTACCATTTACTTGTTGATCTGTCCCCTATTTCTTTAGATATCCAATCTGAACCATCTTACATTTCAGCTGTCAGTCAAGTGCCTTATTATCATAAACTTTTATTGTAACTGGAATGGCGACAGTTGGTATGTGTGAATTGCATGATGGGAAAATCCCTCTTCCAGCGCTGCCACATGTGATTACTGAGCATGCTTGCCCTCATAGAAAGTCTGGAGAGAGGTATCGGGTAAGAGAGGGAGGGGCGATACTGAGCCTGAGCAAATCAAGTACTGGATTGAAGGCAACATACACACCTCAGAAAAAGGACTACTTACGTTTTCATTTCATTATAGTTGCCTTTTAAACTTTTGTATTTGGAGCCTGATTCTTGTTAGTGTTGTTTCCTCACTCTCCTGCCCTATTTAAAGCGTTAGCGGCCTATCTCTTCTCTTTAATAATCAAGGATTGTGCCAGGATGGGGCACAGATATAACCTTCTACACATGCCTCTACTTCTATTGATTACCCTGTGTGGCCTTACAGGTCCCCTCAGGTCATCACTGGTCTAATCATACTACTTAAATCTTCCAGTGGAACAATAGGTACAAAATAATGTCTCTCACATCTGTAAAAAGATGAAATTTAATTAAAAAACATGTGACTGGTATTTTTTGAAGAATTTTCTCAGGAAGACATGTTCGTAATTATCATTCTGTGACCGAATAATGTTTTCCTATCTGTAGGAAGAATTAAAACCCAACACCATGTCAGGAAATCTGATTGACCAATCCCATGTTAGAGAATATTCATTCATCCAGGTCATGGTATATCTGTAATATTCATCCATCCAGGTCATGGTATATCTGTAATATTCAATTTCCTAATAATCCTTCCATAGGTAACAAAAGCATGGTGTAATCTGGCCGTGTATGTGTATTTCCTAATAATCCTTCCATAGGTAACAAAAGCATGGTGTAATCTGGCCGTGTATGTGTATTTCCTGATAAGCCTTCCATAGGTAACAAAAGCATGGTGTAATCTGACCGTGTATGTGTATTTCCTAATAATCCTTCCATAGGTAACCCAAGCATGGTGTAATCTGGCCGTGTATTTGTATTTCCTAATAATCCTTCCATAGGTAACCAAAGCATGGTGTAATCTGGCCGTGTATGTGGATTTCCTAATAATCCTTCCATAGGTAACCAAAGCATGGTGTAATCTGGCCGTGTATGTGTATTTCCTAATAAGCCTTCCATAGGTTACCAAAGCATGGTGTAATCTGGCCGTGTATGTGGATTTCCTAATAATCCTTCCATAGGTAACCAAAGCATGGTGTAATCTGGCCGTGTATGTGGATTTCCTAATAATCCTTCCATAGGTAATAAAAGCAAGGTGTAATCTGGCCGTGTATGTGTATTTCCTAATAAGCCTTCCATAGGTAACAAAAGCATGGTGTAATCTGGCCGTGTATGTGGATTTCCTAATAATCCTTCCATAGGTAACCAAGCATGGTGTAATCTGGCCGTGTATGTGGATTTCCTAATAATCCTTCCATAGGTAACAAAAGCATGGTGTAATCTGGTCGTGTATGTGTATTTCCTAATAATCCTTCCATAGGTAACCAAGCATGGTGCAATCTGACCGTGTATGTGGATTTCCTAATAATCCTTCCATAGGTAACAAAAGCATGGTGTATCTGGTCGTGTATGTGGATTTCCTAATAATCCTTCCATAGGTAACAAAAGCATGGTGTAATCTGGTCGTGTATGTGGATTTCCTAATAATCCTTCCATAGGTAACCAAGCATGGTGTAATCTGGTCGTGTATGTGGATTTCCCAATAAGCCTTCCATAGGTAACCAAGCATGGTGCAATCTGACCGTGTATGTGGAGGACTACACAATAATGAATAATAAATCAGGTGGATTGATCCATGAGACTTTTTGTTGTGTGATAAAAAATGTAATTGTGGCCCTGACAGATGTAATTAGTCCCTCAGATTTAATGGTTCATATCAGAGATTGGATGACCAAATAGATTATCAAAAGGGGCCACACACACTAGAAAACATAAAGATCTGGGAAACATAAGGCCAGGATTGGGTTCTAAAGTCAACCATACACAAGGCAATGTATGTTACCTGACCCTGAACATGCTGATGGTCTATAGACCTGAAGACATCCATTGGCAGACGGGACATGAATTGGTACAATACAGGTCACATAGGTTTCCTTCCTGATGGATACTGATTATTGTAACTGAACATACTGTGAGGATCAGCAGATTCTGCCCAGGTCAGGTCAATGTGAAACATTTCTACCCAATGGGATTTAGAACTTTCTATATCACCTTAAATTCCATTGTTTCACGTAATGACGCACGGCCCAATCACATTGCTGGATTGGGGATTATTATTGTTACCTGCAGTCGTCTCCTCCAGTGCTGACCACATATTTGTCATCGTGGGAGAACCGAACATTAGTCACATGTGCTGAATGACCAAAAAAGCGTTTGTGTTTGGCCTATTGGAAACAAGATACAGAATATCAATGGATTGTGGGATTACAGAGTCCAACTCAATCACAGGACAGGAATCAGGCAGGATACACAGCAGAAAAAGAAAGGTGGTAAGAATGTATGGGGCTTCTAAACTTCAATAAATAAATACAAATCTACATTAATTATGGTCTACACCCAACCTGCTGTTGGACTACAACTCCCAGAATCCCTTGTTGGGAGATGTAGTAAAAGGAAAGAAGGATGGACCTTAATGATACAAACATTAAAAAATAAACTTTAGTCAAGAGATAGACTGGGAAGAGGCGTGATTCAAAACGGAGGATAAATAATATGGTATTATTAGCCAATGTATTACATAGCGATGGCTAAACGGTAACAAATTATCTGAACAGGAGAACTTACAAATTTTTCAGTGCAAGGGAAGTCGAACAGTTTCACTAGGCCAAAGTCATCGCCAGTAACAACGTTCAGCCCGGCGTGGGACACACAAGCACAATTAACATCAGCCTTGTCTGCATTGCGTGGCCAGATCCCAATGACTTCATCTCCAAGGATGCTAAAGATGCCAATTTACAAAAACAGAGCAGAATTGAACCATTACACAATGTGCCCTCACTCCCATAATATACTATAAAGAACTTATTACACTGCGGTTTTCATGTGTGTATACAGTAAGAGCAGAGAGAGGGGTATATGGCTGCTATAAGGTCTTTATGGCTGGTGGTGAAATGATTTTCTCTAATCATTTTGTAAATTGGGTCAGTGAGTCCATGATTATTTAACCACATTTACTGTGTGACTCCATGTAACAATATATGGTTTGGTAGGGGTGATAACCAGGTAGTCTATGGTATCTTCACCACAATATACATCCAGGAAGTTCTCCGATTACCTTGTCCAGGTGGCCCATGTGATTTTCTCTATAGCAGATCCATCTACTATCTGCTTTCCGGATGGCACTTCGTGTACTTGGCGTTTATATGCACCCGTGGATACCTACAGATTCAAAACAGGAACAAGACAGGTTTAATATTTCAAGCTTTGTAGGTAATTAGGTGAGAGAATTTGTTCTGTGGCCATTATGGACACTAATGTGCCAATCAATCATCTGGGCCACCATTTTGGTTGGACTGCTGGACATTTTAATGTTTCATGAAAATCACAGCCAATAGTGTAATCTTATGATCAGATCTCACACGATTGGTCAGGATGAAATATCGGATTGTACCACTTTTTATTTGGATTGCCCCAAAAGACATACTGTAATCCACCAATACAACCCATTCATCTAACACATTGTGCCATGAATCATGTGGCAGTGCTGGGGTTAGATCTCACTAGGGGCAACAGAGGGGTATTTGTCCTTTTGTATTTCCTGCTATCAACAGGAACTAGAATTCCACATTTGCCATGTAACAGTATTCAACAATATAACTACAGTACGTCCTTCATAACTTACCTGAATATATTTACTGTCGGCAGAAAAATCCATCTGGATGATGAAGCTGGGAATGTCTTTGCAGTAACCGATTCTATTTAAAGACGGACCTTGGGTAATGTCATAAAAATCAACAGTATTTTCAGCAGAGCCGACTGCTAGATACTTGTTATCGGGGCTGATCCTAAATAGGAAATAAAGGGGTTTCAGGTTAACATTGATCAGAACATTAACAGGGAGATTCCATAGAAGTTCTTATCGTTAAAAATAGTGCTAATTTTGCCCCAACCTATAAAAAGCTAACATCTGATTGGTTGGGGCAAAATTAGCACCATTTTTAACGATAAGAACTTTTATTGAATAACCCTGAAGAAATTTTATTGAATAAACCTGAATGTTTTGAGCTTTAGCATAAAGTATGAGAAGATGTTTTAAAATATGACTTAAAAACACTGAGTCAAATGCAATAAAAGGTGTAGAAATGTTATTAATCTGCCAATCAGATGTAATTAGTAATAAGCCAACACCTGATTGGTTCCTGCAAATTAATAGCATGTGGCAAACTGCCAGTTAAGACGATCCTGCACCAAACAGGATAATATCTATGTCCTACCATAACCAGTTCCCCATGTTCATACAATACCTTATATCCTGAACTGCTCCCTTTCGGTCTCGCTTTTTGCCCCATATTTTCAGAGAGTTCACAAGCAGAACGACAAACTCCCCGTTCCTCATGCCGATAGTTACCATTTCTCCATTTGGGCTGTAGGCTGCACAGCAAGCAGCAAAGCCTAAACTCACTTTGTTCAGTAGTTTCTGTGTGAGAGATGAGCAGAGGGAACTTAGACAGATCCTTCAATTATTAAAGGGCCTTTCCACCCTTAAAGGTCAACTATACTGTAAAAAATAACTTTTTAGAAATCAAAAGTACCTGTGACAGGGAGGTAGGAATGATTCATTCCCCCTCCCAATATTGTTTTGTTGAGGAGCTACAGCACGTACAGTTTTCATCTGCCAGGTTATGGCCCTGGGCCTTCCTGTATTAAAGATAGTGCTGAAGCATTCAGGAAGCCTGGCAGAAGCAGCTTTTTTTCTAATGGCACTTCTCATAGAAATAATTTTGGGGGGTAGAAAGTACCAATCCTACCTCCCTGCCCGAGGTACTTTTCATTTCAACTGTTTTTGAAAGTTAGTTTTAAGTGTATCCGCACTTTAGTTTTTCTTTAAAACATAAAAATGGTTACTTGTCAGTTATCTGCCAGCAACCCCAGTTATCTGCCCGCAACCTCACTTTAGCAAAGTGATCTTCTGCTATGTGATAAAAGGTGTCTTAGCTTTTTCCTAATTATTGACCTTTAAGACATAAAAACCCCATTGATGCAGGAAGCTTTGCTCTTTCTAGTCTCCTGCACTTACTTTGTCTGCAAGGTCCCATATCCTAGCTGTCCCATCATTACTCGCAGACAGGAAGATCTCTTTAGATGGATGGGTCGCTAAGCCCCATATCTCTCCTTCCACGTGACCGTTCATAATGATATTGAATGCAGCATTTTTTTCTCCCACTTCAATGATTTCTCCATCTTTCGTTCCCACCAATACTTTGCCCTGGGAAAACACATGATACAATACAATGGATTCACCATTAAAACAAACACAAAGTGATACAGGGTTTAGAGGGCATTTAAAATCACCTGCTTTATTGCTGCCTTCTGATATGTATACAACACGGATATTTGCATGTTGTTACATATTATGTATTGTCTGCCATTTTACTTGTGTTCAATAAGTAACATATTTCACAAGAGCTGCAATTGTTTGTCATTTTAACCCCTTCCATTAGCAGATGGAGATACAAAGTAGCACTTTGCTCCCTGGGTGGGTTGCACTGAGCATGCCTGTGACAATGATAGGAGGAGGGGTTAAATGGTATTGGAGGGATTTACTTTATACAAGTATATCTCTGATTAGAGGTTAGTTTGAAATGGAAGTGATACATTATTTTGATGTGTTTTTGGGCTGTAAGCCAGTATAACTGTGTTTTAGGCTGAACCTCTCCTTTAAAACTGTCCATAAATATTTCTGCCAAGGAAGGGAAGGGACCAGAGCTTAGCTTTCATGCAGTATGGCCAATCAAATAATTAAGAGAGATGCAATGAAATTGACTTTAAAAAGGAAAACTGTACAGTTGTTACTCCACCCCCCTTTTGGCCTAGCCAATAGGAAGTTCTTCCCATTGGATAGATCCCAGACTGAGGTGAAGCAGAGCCTAGACAATACAGTTGTCCTGTAAGGAAGTGGAATATAAAATGAATTCTCTTCTACAAACATCATGTCTCCAAATAAACCCAACAATATCCAGAGATATTGTACATTCTGGGAAACATCATAACATTGTTGTACCTTTCCTCTGCAGACTGATCGCACACAGTCCAAGGCCTGGCCAGTTTCCAGTTGAAATGCCCGGCATCGTTTCATCTCCTGGTCCCATAATTTGACAGCTCCCCCTTCCTTGGTCCTGCAAAAAAAAAAAAAAAAGAAAAAAAGAGGGAAGCCTCAAGTCCTCCATCAGGTGTATTTAACCATTACTACCAGTTAATCCTCCCGACTACTAACAATTAATGAATGACTCATCTTCACAACACAACTCCCTCCCAGATGGTCCTTCACTTTACATTCAGATCTATCAGCTTTTATCTTCTGTTAACGTCCAATGACAGTCTGTCAGTTACTGCTCCCTTCGGTGTTTGTGCTCCCATACTAAGCCTCCTTATCTTCAATCCTACCTACAATTCACTGCAATATTGATTATATCAATCAAAAATCATTTTTTTTAAACAATGATTAAAATCGGGTAAAATACACAATTGGATGTTTGGATAAATCATGGAATTTTGTGTTCTTGAATAGTTCCTGGTGATTGTTCAGCCCAAAATATCAGCTACTAGTTACTAGGAATAAGTTATAAAGACTAACTTAGCCCATGTGTGCCAGGCTTAATGTGGTCATAAACGGAGCGATATAATTGGGTGATACCAATGATCAAACAAACGTTTGGCCAGTCGATAACAAAAAGGGTTGATTTTGTTAGCCTGTGTTCTTCAAGAGGCACCACACATACCGTCTATGGCCACCACCAGTAAAGCTACACCTTTATATCAAGCATCATGTGGAAATATGGCAGTGAATGGACATTAAGGTATCAGATTTACTGTAACCACACATGTGGTTCCATTTCTCCTTAATATACAGATATTGTTATACTACATGTATAATGTGTCCCAATGGCTTTACTTACGGCCTCTCTTTCCCACCCGTCACAATAAGGCCATCTCGCAGGGTGGTGTACATAGTGAAGACCGGACCAGAGTGAGCTTTGGCCACTAGGCGGATCAGAAAATGATCTTTCCACACGTACACATCTCCATTAATGGCACCAGTGAAAGTCAAGTTATTCTGGGAGAAAACAACACAATTGGAAACAATTGGTCATTTATTTATTTAAGTAATTAAGGTGTGAACTGTACGGCTGGGAAACCGTCAAAACCTCCATACTACCCCTTTACTTACGGCACCGAAGGCCACGGAAAGCATGGTTTGCATTTTGGCACTGTCCACGGATCCAACGATTCCTTTCTTGCACAGTAAAGCGCTTCCAGCCAACGTCCAGAACTTGATGTGCTTTATCCCGAGAGACACAAATTGCGTGTCGGAATCTGGACGAAACTGGGCAACAAATATTCTCTCTGCGTGACCTCCTTTAATGGCAACTTTGGCACCTGGAGAAGAAACACATTAGATAATGTGACTGGATGTTGGGCTGGCTAACCTCTGAATCTTCCCAGGAGATCCCATCAGATCAATCAGAGCCGTGCAACCCGCATAACAGACAGCAACTCCCATAAAAACGGTTACTTTATTGGATACTAGCAGTTGTACCCGGCGTTGCCCGTGTACACATGTGGGTATAGTATGTTACGTGCAGGTGTGTGTTTGGCTTAGATGGAAGAGACGGGGAAAAAGAAGTGCACAGTTGGCAATGCACGTCATGTATGTAATAGTTATATGTTGAGGAGGTGACATTGCTTGAGGGATGTATAACACGTGTTTATTGTAAAACCTTATATACAACGTTATCAGTTTTTCCACTTGGAGGGTAAATATACAAATGTTGTGGTGAACCTACGCGTGAACATGCTACATGGCATTTGCCGTTAGGAAAAAATGTTGATTGCAAACTACCGCAGCACTTGAGTGACTGACAGGCGTCCGTGTCTCTGATCATGTGACGTGCGGCTCTTTGTCTGTGTTGTTAAAGTCGGCTTCATTCTGTTGCGCTGTCTGAGCTCTGTGTGTTTTATTTATTAAGCGTGCTCTATTTTTTGCACATTAGTTAGCAGTATGTCACTTTGTTTGCACTTTAACACTTTATCCTTGCACAAGGACCACTTTATATTGACTATTAGATCCCAATCAATAAAGTTACTTTCTGGTGCGAATTGAAACTGCCATGATGTCTTTGTTCTTTAGTTGTAAATGTCTGTGTGACATGTGGGCAGTGTGTGTCCAGGTAATGCAGGTAATTCCTGTGTAGTCCATACCCCCCAACCGTCCCAGTTTGAATAGGTGGATGGGGCATGTCTGCGATGTTGCGGTGGGTGGGGGCACGGCATTCTAGGCTGTGGACAGTCTGGGTCGTGTCTGTGATGTTGTGGTGTCCAGGAGGCTTGGACGTGACATTTGGTGATCACGATATTTGGGGGCATGGCCACGTTGTTTCAAAGCGTGTGCATGGCCATGCCGTTTAGGGGCATGGGTGTGGTGTTTAGGGGTGTGCCTGTGATGTTTGGGGGCATGGACAGGATGTTTGTGAATGTGGGTGTGATTCGGGAACAGACCTGGGATGTTTGGGGGTGTGGCCATGATGTATGGGGGCGGGCCATAATGTTTTGGGGTTTTTTTGAGGAAGGAGTGACCACAATAACTGGTACCATGGTCACAACATTTGGGGTCATGGTTGCAATGCATGGCAGTTACCTTTAGGGGCGTGGCCTTGATGGTTGGGATATGAGCGTGACCGTGATGTTTGGGGGTGTGGCCGTGACAGCAATATCTGTGGGCATAGTCACATTCCAAGAGGATCTGCTTTAAATTTCTTAGCATGACAATAATCGCAAATGTGGTTCATATTACCAATAGTAGTAGTAATAGTAGTAATAGTCTTTCCAGGGTTTATATTTGTATATAAATGTCATTCATATCACCAATAGTAACATAGTCTTTCCAGGGTTAATATTTGTATATAAATGTGATTCATATCACCAATAGTAACATATAGTCTTTCCAGGGTTTATATTTGTATATAAATGTGATTCATATCACCAATAGTAACACAGTCTTTCCAGGGTTAATATTTGTATATAAATGTCATTCATATCACCAATAGTAACATAGTCTTTCCAGGGTTTATATCTGTATATAAATGTCATTCATATCACCAATAGTAACAGTCTTTCCAGGGTTTATATTTGTATATAAATGTTATTCATATCACCAATAGTAACAGTGTTCCCAGGGTTTATATTTCTATATAAATCTCATTCATATCACCAATAGTAACATAGTCTTTCCAGGGTTTATATTTGTATATAAATGTCATTCATATCACCAATAGTAACATAGTCTTTCCAGGGTTTATATTTGTATATAAATGTCAATCATATCACCAATAGTAACACAGTCTTTCAAGGGTTTATATTTGTATATAAATGTCATTCATATCACCAATAGTAACACAGTCTTTCCAGGGTTTATATTTCTATATAAATGTCATTCATATCACCAATAGTAACATAGTCTTTCCAGGGTTTATATTTATATATAAATGTCAATCATATCACCAATAGTAACATAGTCTTTCCAGGATTTATATTTGTATATAAATGTCATTCATATCCCAATAGTAACATAGTCTTTCCAGGGTTTATATTTCTATATAAATCTCATTTATATCACCAATACTAACATAGTCTTTCCAAGGTTTATATTAGTATTGGTGATATGAATCACATTTATATACAAACATAGTCTTTCCAGGGTTTATATTTCTATATAAATGTCATTCATGTCACCAATAGTAACACAGTCTTTCCAGGGTTTATATTTGTATATAAATGTCATTCATATCACCAATAGTCACATAGTGTTCCCAGGGTTTATATATGTATATAAATGTCATTCATATCACCAATAGTAACAGTGTTCCTAGGGTTTATATTTATATATAAATCTCATTCATATCACCAATAGTAACATAGCCTTTCCAGGGTTTATATTTGTATATAAATGTCATTCATATCACCAATAGTAACCAGTCTTTCCAGGGTTATATATTTTGTATATAAATGTCATCATATCACCATAGTAACATAGTCTTTCCAGGGTTTATATTTGTATATAAATGTCATTCATATCCACCATAGTAACATAGCCTTTCCAGGGTTTATTTGTATATAAATGTCTTCATATCACCAATAGTAACATAGTCTTTCCAGGGTTTATATTTGTATATAAATGTCATTCAATCACCAATAGTACACAGTCTTTCCAGGTTTATATTTGTATATAAATGTCATTCATATCACCAATAGTAACAAGTCTTTCCAGGGTTATATTTGTATATAATGTCATTCATATCACAATTACGTCTTTCCAGGGTTTATATTGTATATAAATGTCATTCATATCACCATAGTCATTCTTTCCAGGGTTATATTTGTATATAAATCTCATTCATATCACCAATAGTAACATAGTCTTTCCAGGGTTTATATTTGTATATAATCTCATTCATATCACCAATAGTAACATACCTTTCCAGGGTTTTATTTGATAATAATGTCATTCATATCACCAATAGTAACATAGTCTTTCCAGGGTTTATTTGTGATATAAATGTCATTCATATCACCAATAGTAACACAGTCTTTCCAGGGTTTATATTTGTATATAATGTCATTCATATCACCAATATACACATATCTTTCCAGGGTTTTATATTTCGATATAAATGTCCATTCATATCAATGTAAGTCTTTTTTTTTTATTCATACTCATAAAATCACCAATAGTAACAGTCTTTCCAGGGTTTAATTTGTATATAATGTCATTCATCACACCAATAACAGTCTTTCCAGGGTTTATATTTGTTATAAATGCATTCATATCACCAATAGTAACACAGTCTTTCCAGGGTTATATTTGTATATAAATGTCTTCATATCACCAATAGTACACATATGCTTTCCAGGGTTTATATTGTATATAATTGATTCATATCACCAATAGTACATCAGTCTTCCAGGGTTTATATTGTATAATAAATGTCATTCATATCACCAATAGTAACATAGTCTTTCCAGGGTTTATATTTGTATTAAATGTGATTCATATCACCAATAGTAACATAGTCTTTCCAGGGTTTATATTTGTATATAATGTCATTCATATCACCAATAGTAACATAGTCTTTCCAGGGTTTATATTTGTATATAAATGTGATTCATATCACCAATAGTAACATAGTCTTTCCAAGGTTTATATTTCTATAAATGTCATTCATATCACCAATAGTAACATAGTCTTTCAGGGTTATATTTGTATATAATGTGATTCATATCACCAATAGTAACATAGTCTTTCCAAGGTTTATATTGTATAAAATGTCATTCATATCACCAATAGTACATATCTTTCCCAGGGTTTATTTGTATATAAATGTGATTCATATCACCAATAGTAACATAGTCTTTCCAGGTTATATTTTATAATGTCATTCATATCACCAATATAACACTCTTTCCAGGGTTTATATTAATATAAATGTGATCATTTACCAATAGTACTAGTCTTCGTAATATTAAAACCTTCCAGGAGCAAATTGTGATGTCTTACAGACCTTAAGGGCACGGCCACACTGTGCCGCACACGCAATGCGTGTGCATTTCCCATGCGTTTCTCTTTTTTTGAGATATTATGCATGCGCAAATGCAAAAAAAATGCGCTAGTGTGACCAGCACTAAGGGAAATGTCTGGTTCCCTGTTATAGAAGCTGTTGTTCTGTGTGTGCAGCTCTCTTGAGTTGTGTAGCCATACATTACACTGTTGGTGTGTCACTGAAGTGGACTCTGTGTCTGTGTTATTGAAGTCGGGCAGCACACAGAGCCCAGGCCCTTCATCTGAGTTAAGCTGGGTACACACAGTACAGATCAGTGAAATTGTCTTATGCATAAAGTGACCCAAGGTAAACTGTTAGGACCTTCCATACTGGGGTTACCTTGACGTGGTTGGAAGGCTTTTCACTTTCATGCATAAAATTGTAACTAAAAACCCCCATGTTTTTACTGTTTGCACTAGCATAGATATTATGATATATGGGGCCCAGGAATTGCATTGATCATCTTCTTTTCTTGTTGTTTACATACATGCATAAAGATTTCTCTGCTTTATATAGTAGATTTACACATGTTAAAAAGCGTCCATGTCTAACACGTTTCGTGTGTCTCCACACTTCATCAGAGGCAGAAAATTGCACAACATCATTTCTTTTTTAAAGGGAATAGACACCTCCCAGTTAAAGGGTATGTCCATCAAAAAGTTAGTTGGTTTCTATTTGATTTACTGAAGAACAGGAGGTAAATGCACTCTCTTACCTCCCGTTCTTCAGTAAATCTTACGGAGAGGAGGAGACACTTACCCACGGACTCGCTCCAGCGCGGAATTCCCCGATGCATCTCCAGTCCACAGTGCAAAGGAGCGAGGATGCTCGGAGACGGTCAGTGAAGTCGGCGCTGGAGCGGTCCCTGGGGGTAAGTGTCTCCTCCTCTCCTGTAAGATTTACTGAAGAACGGGAGGTAAGAGAATCAGATAGAAACCAACTTACTTTTTTGATGGACATACCCTTTAAGTAAAACAAACAGAAGAAGGTTAGGTACCAACAAAGGACTCAAATGCATGAAATTGCTAATTTATTACATACACAACATGTTTAGGACAGCGCGGCCCTTTATCAAGTGTCGGTTAACTACTGAGAGACTGACAATGAACAAAATGGTATACACAGTAATACACAGATTTACATACAATACTTTATAACAACCCAGAAAGCAAATCGATATGTGTAAAGACCAACTTAAAATAACCTCTAAATCTCCTCTCTTTCCGATTGGTCAGGAACTATATCTAGACCCAATCCATGTCTGTTCCACAACAGGATGGTAGAGGTGGTAAGACAATAAGTGACGACTGTATACCATATATTTTTGCTTTATAGAAAAGCTCAGGCCCTTTAAGTCTCTGTGCACGTGCACTTTCTGGCCACATGCTCCCTTATTATTCTAAACTGTGTTTTCTGTACTGGACTGTAACATGATTGGCTAGATACTTGGGTAAATCTTGCTGTAACAAACTCTTATAATAGCTTAGGACTGGGCATGTGTCCAAAATGTAACAGTCAGTGACTGAAACGGTGGGTGTGTCTATGAGACTGGAATGCTGGGAGATAAGGCACATGACCCACATTTAGCCAGCCACAGCAAAATGAGGAGGGGAGGTTCAAATGAATGTTTTAAAGTAAAACTGATCTGTCTGATTCAATGTTATTTGGAAGCTTAATGGGTACACACAAGCAGATTTTTCATCCAAACCGTCTGATATTTCCATGTATTTCAGTCGTTGGCCTGAAAAATTTGCGGTGGTTTAGGCTACTTTCGGAAAGATTTTTCCGTGTGTACCCAGTCTTACTTGTACTTTTTAAGGTAAGATGCAAACAACAAAGCACTTACCTTCTTGCCATCGCCACACTGTAATCGTGTGCTCTGGGTCAACTCCCACTGACACAAGGAGCTTCCCACTGAAATGAATATATCCCACTCCTTTGGCATGGTAACATCTCAGGATGGAGAGAGTCTGCTTGCTCATAGCATCCCAAATGTGAATAGAAGGTGTGGCACCTACAAAACAATAAACACAAAATTAACAAAAAAACACAATACACTGGGTACACAAAAGACAAAGCAAACTAATACAATACTATAACAGACAGTGGATGTGCTACATCTAACCTCACATTCTACAAGCTTGCAACACAGAAAAACACTGAGGAATGACAAGATGTAGGTAAAAACAAGACATGGCAATGGAAGATTTTATGTATCGTTTAGTACAGAACTGTGTATGGGTGTCCAGCACAGATAATGTTATATTTTATATCTGTGAATGGCCTATAATGTGTGTGTATATATATTTATATATTTTATTATAATTGTATCTGTCCATGACATTGATACTGATCTATTATATAGTGAATAATTAAGGAAATTAAAAGTCAGGTGACAGTTCCGTGTCAAGATAAAAGCACAAAGCTGCAGGCCGAGTGCTTTTATACAGGTCACAGAACTCCGAGGTGACTTTTAATATACCTATAATTTATATTAGGCGGTACATTGTTCATTATAATCCACCCCGCTGCAGCACCCCCTTGGAGTCAAACAGTAAGCCAACAATCCTCTAACACCCTCAACCCCCACCTAAATAAAAAACAAGAACTAACACCATACTCTATGTGTAAACGACAGAGATACTGCTTTATTATTACTGTATCTGTACATGACAGAGATACTGTGCTGTTATTACTGTATCTGTAAATGACACAAATACTGTGCTAATATTACTGTATCTGTAAATGACACAGATACTGTGTTATTATAAACTCATCCGTACATGACACAGATACCGTGCTATTGTAACTATATCTGTACATGACAGATACTGTGCTAATATTACTGTATCTGTAAATGACACAGATACTGGGCTGCTTGTAACCATATCTGTACACAACACAGGGAAGGCTCTGTAATAACAGATGGAAATTGTGGGAAAGCCTTACCTGTGTACTCGGCCATTTCACCTGCATTGTAAGACAATGGCAAATGAGGAAGTGTCAGGAAAACCAACAGAAATCAATCATCTTTCCAATGCCGATTCCTATGAACCAGCATTGGGTGAAACCAACAGAAATAAAATGTGAATATGGTTTAAAAAGAAAGAAATAAAACCAGTGGAGTAGAATGACACAGAGAGTAACCATGCTTCCAGCTTATCAAGGGTCAGGAATATGCAATCATCTTCTAAACTACAACCCATGTCAATCAATAGTCAAAAGTAAAGTTTCCGGTGCTTGACGTCTGGTATTTAGGTTAAGGAGCCCCCCAAACGCATTTTGCGTTTAATTTACATTTCCCTTGATGCATCTCTCTCCTCTGAAGCTTTTGGGTAATGGACATCAGTCAAAGTCGTAGCGCTGACATTACAGCCAATCGCCGATGGCCATTACTGAATCTGCCAACTAGAAACCAGCTTACAGCAGCAGAGGAGGCGTGACTCTGCAAAACAGGGTAAGTATAACGAAAACAGTTTTTTGCTCATAGGGTAGAGATGCCTTTTTATTGTATTTCTAATTGAATAATGTTGACATCCCCTTCCCATTCAACCTTGGTGGTTCCCCATGACACGATATACAATAAGGGCACGACCACACTGTAACGCAATCGCACATGGAATTGCATACAATTTTGTTGCGTTTGCGGATTCGTTTTTCCTCTACATATAGAAAAACGCATGCAATTGCGATTTAAAATGCGGAACGGAAAGCGCGGACGCATTCAGAAAGCAACGAATTTCAATGCTCAGTGGCCCCCAGTGTAGTTTACAGTTACTTTCAAACAACTTATATACTGAAGGACAATTTAATGAACTAATAAAATCTAACAAATAATGAGTTAATTTAAAAGGAGCCCAGTAGCGCCATTAGCAGATTGCTTCCCTGCTGCTCCCCTTACAATAGAAGTTAATGGTAATCTGTATTGTACAGGATCGCCATGCCGTGAGACAGATTTTTTACCATGCTTCATGGAAGCGGCGCCCCTGAAGGAGCCAAGTAAAGGGGCCATAACTCCCAGGGGAGCACACTGTAAATATCCTCTCTGAACTAAATGTGGGAGATTTCCTTTTAAGACTGGCAAAGATCCTCTTACCAATTTGACCAGTGGCCACCACATTCTTGTATTTCGGATGCTGATTGACGGTCAAACACAGGATGTCGTCCGTGTGCTCCAAATAAAAACTCTGACTCCCTAAAGGAAACAGTAAGTGTATTGAGTTGGGGGGAGCCCAGTCTATAAAGGGTATAAATACAAGAAGCACAGGATTATTAACCAAATCTAAATCTGGTTACAAACAGTACAAACCTTACAGATTCTGTGTGGCTACAGTCACAAGCGTTCTCCCTTTTTAAAGGGCGTGTCCACCTAAAATACAAACTTTTCATCAGATGATCTTTAGGGTTGCCCAGCCCCAACAGCCATATTAACACAACCTTTCTGAACATTACTTACAGCCCCTTCACTCCCGCAGATTCTTCTCCCCTCTCTGCTAACAGGAAACATCAGAGAGGGGCCGGACTGGCAGCTGCGTCAGCCAATCACAGATTCGGCTGCCGCTGTGAAGAAAGGCGCGGGAGTGAAGGGCTGTAAGGTTTTTTTTTGGCATTAATATGGCGGTTGGGGGTGGGCAGGCATAAGGATCATTATATGAAAAGCGTTTGACACTAGGAGAAGGGGCAGCAAGATGGGATCTGGAGGGAGGGAGAGAAGGGGGGAAAGGGCTCCACTACACATGTTAGCATCTCTCCCTGAGGCAACACCAAAGGCAGAAACGTTTGGACAGGAAGACAGCCACTACTCTTTAGTTTCCTGGACTTTGGACATACAGGAGAACCATAAGGAGCAGGATTGTATGGTAAGGATTTTTTAAAACTGTACAGAGGGGCCAGCACTTGGGCAAATTTTAAATTTGGGGGTGGACATGCCCTTTAAGTATAGGGAGGTCACTCATGACGCCATACACCTAACGAACGGGGACCTATACTAAGTACACGCTGGCGGCCGCGTTCGTTCTTAATGAGCATTTCTGATGCCAGCATCAGATGTTTAATCTTAATCAAATCCTACAGGGTTCTGGTTGAGGTCGTGCACAAAGAGGATCGCGCAACCACTGTAACTAATGTACCAAGCCAACAACGTCTCTTTTGCGCCAAATCTTTTAAGATTCAGGATGGGTTAACCCATTTGCAGTCAGCTCTGTTATTTGCATTATGGGGGGCAAAAGAGAGTGATATCGTCTCTCTGTACATCGCCATGTTAGTGTATCCATGCTGAAACCAGAACTTCTCCCAATTAAACAGCGAGTATAAAGTTAACAAAGAGGTTTACGCTTAATCACTGACTTGTCTATTTAATTCCTAATCAAAGATACACATTGAAACTTACAGTACAGAGACCTACAGGTACTGCCCCCTCCTCTAGCTCAGTGATCTCAGACACGCTCAGTGTGATCCAACAAGGGAGAGAGAGAGAGAGAGGAATTCTCTGATCAGATACTTGTTCACTGTACAACACACTGTATGTTGTAAAACGTAACTAAGCGCAAAACTATAAATTGATCTTAAAATCAGTTTATTTAATTGATCAGCCTTATTTCCAGTCATTCCCTTTAACCCTATAAGAACCAGGGAGATACCTGCGGAAAGGTTTTGTACAATGGCAGCAGCGGCTGTGTGAAAAATGATGTCAGCACCGTCATTGAGGTAATGGAGGTTGTCACGGCAATCAAAACCCCTGTAACCAAAGACGTGGTCCAGAGAGAGATCCTGGGTGATGGAGGAAACCAAAGTGAACACATGACATTCTAACAACCAATCATTTCTACTGTGAAGTCTGTTTCCTATATATTTAAATAGACTTGGTGTCCTCAATGCATGTTGATGACTTAAAATGTTCACATTGCTAAATAGATGGCAGGATTCAGACCCACGAATATTCTGACCTCCTATTTTATAGTCTAACACCTGCAGTGTGCTGTCAAAAAGCTGCTTGTGCTGTGGCAGACAGATCCTTTTCTCATCCCTGCACCTCCACCATTTAATGCATTGCAAATGAATTAATACATTGGAGAAGGGAGCAGATAGCGAGAGGAGGAGCAGGGGAAGCAGTAATAATGTTATTAACTGCGGAACAGCTTTTTGACAGCTCACCGCAGGCCTTATACTGTAAAATGTGTGGTAGGAGTAATGTTCCCCAACAGGCAGATACATAGTTGCTAAAAGGGTAACTGTGATCCCCATACATGTGTCCTCTATTATAAAAGAGCCTAGGATGATGGCTCTAGCTTCTCTGGTTCTTACGTTATAGGCTTGTAAAATCACACTCGGTTGGGATAAACTAGGAAGTGTGTGACAGTCACATAATGTGATGTGTAAGAAGTCCCCCCTCCCCCCAAAAAACCTGATCTTTTCTGAAGCTATTTCAAGACAGTTACACAATTAGAATACAACTAGGCATGCTCAGTGCCTGTGGCAGCAGGGGCAGAGCAATGGTGCTGATGATGTCAAAAATGCAAAACAGCGCTAGCTGTAAACACCACCCTTTATACTGCTATCATTTTTCATAGATTAAAGCTAAAAGCATGCTCCTGGAGTCATTTTCAGGGTAGGAATGTGCTCTTATTAATAAAGGCCACTTGTATGGAGACCACAGTTACCCTTTTAAACTCAGAAATAAAGACATAGCAGAAACACAGACTTACAGACGATTTCTCTGCAACGCTGCATTCAATCAATTACCAACACTGGATCAGCTAGTTAGGAACTATAGATTTCCATGTTTCAGGCATAGTTAGATTTTTATTCTATTCTATTTATAGATACATTACTATACACTATATGTACGTAAATACACAGACAGAACAAGGATTCTCCACACACACTATATGTACTGTCTCCAGTCCTATATAAATACACAGACAGAACAAGGAGAGATTCTCCCACACACTATATGTACTGTCTCCAGTCCTATATAAATACACAGCACAGAACAAGGAGAGATTCTCCACACACACTATATGTACTGTCTCCATTCCTATATAAATACACACACAGAACAAGGAGAGATTCTCCACACACACTATATGTACTGTCTCCAGTCCTATATAAATACACACACAGAACAAGGAGAGATTCTCCACACACACTATATTGTACTGTCTCCAGTCCTATATAAATACCACACAGAACAAGAGAGATTCTCCACCCACACTAATGTACTGTCCTCCAGTCCTATATAAATACACACACAGAACAAGAGAGATTCTCCACACACACTATATGTACTGTCTCCAGTCCTATATAAATACACACAGACAGAACAGGAGAGATTCTCCACACCACTATAGTACTGTCTCCAGTCCTATATAATACACCACAGACCAAGGAGAGATTCTCCCACACACACTATATGTACTGTCTCCAGTCCTATAAATACCACACACGAACAAGGAGAGATTCTCCGCACACACTATATGTACTGTCTCCAGTCCTATATATACAACACACAGAACAAGGAGAGATTCTCCACACACACTTATATACTGTCTCCAGTCCTATATAATACAACACACGACAAGGAGAGATTCTCCCACAACACTATATGTACTGTCTCCAGTCCTATATAATACACAACAGAACAAGGAGAGATTCTCCACACCACACCTATATTTATCGTGTCCTCCCAGTTCCTATATAAATACACACACAGAACAAGGAGAGATTCTCCGCACACACTATATGTACTGTCTCCAGTCCTATATAAATACACGCACAGACAAGGAGAGATTCTCCACACCACTATATGTACTGTCTCCAGTCCTATATAATACACACACAGAACAGGAGAGATTCTCCACACACACTATATGTACTGCCTGTCTCCAGTCCTATATATACAACACACAGAACAAGGAGAGATTCCACACACTATATGTACTGTCTCCATTCCTATATAATACACACACACACAAGGAAAGAATCTCCACACACACTATATGTACTGTCTCCATTCCTATATAAATACACACACAGAACAAGGAGAGATTCTCCACACACACTATATGTACTGTCTCCAGTCCTATATGAATACACACACAGAACAAGGAGAGATTCTCCACACACACTATATGTACTGTCTCCAGTCCTATATAAATACACACACAGAACAAGGAGAGATTCTCCGCACACACTATATGTACTGTCTCCAGTCCTATATAAATACACACACAGAACAAGAGAGATTCTCCACACACACTGATATACTGTCCTCCAGTCCTAATAAATACACACACAGAACAAGGAGAGTTCTCCGCACACACTATAATGTACTGTCTCCAGTCCTATATAAATACACAGACAGAACAGGAGAGATTCTCCAACACACATAATGTTACTGTCTCCAGCCTATATAAATACACACACGAACAAGGAGAGATTCTCCACACACCTATATGTACTCTCTCTCCAGTCCTTATAAATACACACACAGAACAAGGAAGATTCTCCACACACACTTAATGTACTGTCTCCAGTCCTTATATAATACACACCACAGAACAAGGGGAGATTCTCCACACACACTATATGGTACTGTCTCCAGTCCTATATAATACACCAGCAGAACAAGGAGAGATTCTACACACACCACTATATGTACTGTCTCCAGTCCTATATAAATACAACAGACAAACAGGAGAGATTCTCCACACACACTATATGTACTGTCTCCAGTCCATTAAATACACCACAGAACAAGGAGAGATTCTCCACACACACTATATGTACTGTCTCCAGTCCTATATAATACACACACAAACAAGAGAGATTCTCCCACACACACTTATGTACTGTCTCCAGTCCTATTAAATACACACAAACAAGGAGAGATTCTCCACACACACTGTAAATATACTGTCTCCAGTCCTATATAAATACACAGACAGAACAAGGAGAGATTCTACACACACACTATATGTACTGTCTCCAGTCCTATATCAAGGAGAGATTCTCCACACACACTATATGTACTGTCTCCAGTCCTAAATAAATACACACACAGAACAAAGAGAGATTCTCCACACACACTATATGTACTGTCTCCGTCCATATGAATAACACAACAGAACAAGGAGAGATTCTCCAACACACATATATGTACTGTCTCCAGTCCTATATGAATACACACACAGAACAAGGAGAGATCTCCACCACACACACTATATGTACTGTCTCCAGTCCTATATAAATACACACACAGAACAAGGAGAGATTCTCCCACACACTAATGTACTGTCTCCAGTCCTATATAAATACACACACAGAACAAGGAGAGATTCTCCACACACACTGTATATACTGTCTCCAGTCCTATATAAATACACACACAGAACAAGGAGAGATTCTCCGCACACACTATATGTACTGTCTCCAGTCCTATATAAATACACACACAGAACAAGGAGAGATTCTCCACACACACTATATGTACTGTCTCCAGTCCTATATAAATACACACACAGAACAAGGAGAGATTCTCCACCACACATTGTACTTCTCCAGTCCTATATAAATACACACACAGAACAAGGAGGATTCTCCACACACACTATATGTACTGTCTCCAGTCCTATATAAATACACACACAGAACAAGGAGAGATTCTCCACACACACTATATGTACTGTCTCCAGTCCTATATAATACACACCACAGAAAAGGAGAGACTCCACACACACTATATGTACTGTCTCCCAGTCCTATATAAATACACACAGAACAAGGAGAGATTCTCCACACACACTATATGTACTGTCTCCAGTCCTATATAAATACACACACAGAACAAGGAGAGATTCTCCACACACACTATATGTACTGTCTCCATCCTATATAAATACACACACAGAACAAGGAGAGATCTCCCACACACTATATGTACTGTCTCCAGTCCTATATAAATACACACACAGAACAAGGAGAGATTCTCCCACACACTGTATATACTGTCTCCAGTCCTATATAAATACACACACAAAGAACAGGAGAGATTCTCCACACACACTAATGTACTGTCTCCAGTCCTATATAAATACACACCACCGAACAAGGAGAGATTCTCCACACACACTATATGTACTGTCTCCAGTCCTATATAAATACACAACAACAAGGAAGATCCCACACACACTATATGTACTGTCTCCAGTCCTATATATACACACACAACAAGAGAGATTCTCCCACACACCTATATGTACTGTCTCCAGTCCTATATAAATACACAGACAGAACAAGGAGAGATTCTCCACACAACTATATGTACTGTCTCCAGTCCTATATAAATCACACCAGAAACAGGAGAGATTCTCCACAAAACTTATATGTACTGTCTCCAGTCCTATATAAATACACAGACAGAACAAGAGAGATTCTCCACACACACTATATGTACTGTCTCCAGTCCTATATAATACACACACAGAACAAGAGGATTCTCCACACCCACTATATGTACTGTCTCCAGTCCTATATAAATACACACACAGACACGGAGAGATTCTCCACACACACTATATGTTACTGTCTCCATCCTATATAAATACACACAACAGAACAAGAGAGATTCTCCACACACACTATATGTACTGTCTCCAGTCCTATAAATACACAACAGAACAAGGAGAGATTCTACACACACACTATATGTACTGTCCTCAGTCCTAATAAAATACACAGACAGAACAAGGAGAGATTCTCCACACACTATATGTACTGTCTCCAGTCCTATATAAATACACACACAGAACAAGGAGAGATTCTCCACACACACTATATGTACTGTCTCCAGTCCTATATAAATACACAGACAGAACAAGGAGAGATTCTACACACACACTATATGTACTGTCTCCAGTCCTATATAAATACACAGACAGAACAAGGAGAGATTCTCCACACACACTATATGTACTGTCTCCAGTCCTATATAAATACACACACAGAACAAGGAGAGATTCTCCACACACACTATATGTACTGTCTCCAGTCCTATAAATACACACACAGAACAAGGAGAGATTCTCCACACACACTATATCTACTGTCTCCAGTCCTATATAAATACACACACAGAACAAGGAGAGATTCTACACACACACTATATGTACTGTCTCCAGTCCTATATAAATACACACACAGAAACAGGAGAGATTCTCCACACACACTATATGTACTGTCCCATCTCTATATAATACAACACAGAACAAGGAGAGATTCTCCGCACACACTATATGTACTGTCTCCAGTCCTATATAAACACACACAGAACAAGGAGAGATTCTCCACACACACAATGTACTGTCTCCAGTCTCATATACCATCACAGAACAAGGAGAGATTCTCCACACACACTATATGTACTGTCTCCAGTCCTATATAAATACACACACAGAACAAGGAGAGATTCTCCACACACCTTATGTACTGTCTCCAGTCCTATATAAATACACACACAGAACAAGGAGAGATTCTCCACACACACTATATGTACTGTCTCCAGTCCTATTAAATACACAACAGAACAAGGAGAGATTCTCCCACACACTATATATGTACTGTCTCCAGTCCTATATAAATACACACAGAACAAGGAGAATTCTCCCACACACCTATATGTACTGTCCCAGTCCTTATAAATACAACCACAACAGGAGAGATTCTCCACACACACTATATGTACTGTCTCCAGTCCTATATAAATACACACACAGAACAAGGAAGATTCTCCACACACACTATAGTACTGTCCTCAGTCCTATATAAATACACAGACAGAAAGGAGAGATTCTCCACACACACTATATGTACTGTCTCCAGTCCTATATAAATACACACACAGAACAAGGAGAGATTCTCCACACACACTATATGTACTGTCTCCAGTCCTATATAAATACACAGACAGAACAAGGAGAGATTCTCCACACACTATATGTACGTCTCCAGTCCTATATAAATACACAGACAGAACAAGGAGAGATTCTCCACACACACTATATGTACTGTCTCCAGTCCTATATAAATACACAGCAACAGAACAAGGAGAGATTCTCCACACACACTATATGTACTGTCTCCAGTCCTATATAAATCCACAGACAAGGAGAGATTCTCCACACACACTATATGTACTGTCTCCAGTCCTATATAAATACACAGACAGAACAAGAGAGATTCTCCACACACACTATATGTACTGTCTCCAGTCCAATTAATCACAAACAGAACAAGGAGAGATTCTCCACACACACTATATGTCTGTCTCCAGTCCTATATAATACACAGACAGAACAAGGAGAGATTCTCCGCACACACTATATGTACTGTCTCCAGGCCTATATAAATACACACACAGAACAAGGGAGATTCCCACACACACTATATGTACTGTCTCCAGTCCTATAAATACACACACGAACAAGGAGATTCTCCACACACACATATGTACTGTCTCCAGTCCTATATAAATACACACACAGAACAAGGAGAGATCTCCACACACACATATATGTACTGTCTCCAGTCCTATATAAATACACACACAGAACAAGGAGAGATTCTCCACACACGCTATATATACTGTCTCCAGTCCTATATAAATACACAGACAGAACAAGGAGAGATTCTCCACACACGCTATATGTACTGTCTCCAGTCCTATATAAATACACAGACAGAACAAGGAGAGATTCTCCACACAAACTATATGTACTGTCTCCAGTCCTATATAAATACACCCACAGAACAAGGAGAGATTCTCCACACACACTATATGTACTGTCTCCAGTCCTATATAAATACACACACAGAACAAAGAGAGATTCTCCACACACACTATATGTACTGTCTCCAGTCCTATATAATACACACACAGAACAAGAGAGATTCTCCACACACACTATATGTACTGTCTCCAGTCCTATATAAATACACACACACGAACAAGAGAGATTCTCCGCACACACTATATGTACTGTCTCCAGTCCTATATAATACACACACAGAACAAGGAGAGATTCTCCACACACCTATATGTACTGTCTCCAGTCCTATATAAATAACACACAGAACAAGGAGAATTCTCCACACACCTATATGTACTGTCTCCAGTCCTATATAAATACACAGACAGAACAAGGAGAGATTCTCCACACACACTATATGTACTGTCTCCAGTCCTATATAAATACACACACAGAACAAGGAGAGATTCTCCCCCACACTAATGTACTGTCTCCAGTCCTATATAAATACACACACAGAACAAGGAGAGATTCTCCGCACACACTATATGTACTGTCTCCAGTCCTATATAAATACACACACAGAACAAGGAGAGATTCTCCACACACACTATATGTACTGTCTCCAGTCCTATATAAATACACACACAGAACAAGGAGAGATTCTCCACACACACTATATGTACTGTCTCCAGTCCTATATAAATACACACACAGAACAAGGAGAGATCTCCACACACACTATATGTACTGTCTCCAGTCCTATATAATACACACACAGAACAGGAGAGATTCTCCACCACCTATATGTCTTCTCCAGTCCTATATAAATACACACACAGAACAAGGAGAGATTCTCCACACACTTGACATGTTGATCACAAACGTTTACTGACCTCGACCAATTTCTTTTTCTTATTGACGTTGTTTTTCTGCAGTTTGTCAGGCTGGGAATGGCTCTGCTAACCGACGGCCTAAAATACAAGATACATACATAATATATGGGGAAATCCACTACACATAAGGAGGAATCCCCAACATACTGCAATGTAAATGAATTGACCTTTATTGATAGTTGACCACAGACCAGGAGCGCCGTATGGACTGTGTGGTGCGTGGACGTTCCCTTGAACATTTCCTTGTGCCACATTAATGGTTAGAGTAATGGACATAAAGATTTATAGGGGAATTCTGCACTAATAGACATTTTTGCTTAAACTTTAGGCCAGACAGAGAATAATGTATATACCTATATAAACTTATACATACACCTAATGTATTAACATTTAAAATCAATAAACCTTTTATTACCTATACTATAAAAAGCCTCCCCTAACCCTTCTTGTCTATCCAACTACAGTTAAGTCTCTTTTTTACCAATAGCCTCTAAACTAATGGAACTTCCGGTCCTCTCCCATATCCTTACTAATGTTCCCGCTCGTAGCCCTTGCAGTCAAGGTTTCATCCTGTGCAATCCATAGAGACGGGTCTGTGTAAGGTTGTGAATGATCTTCAGGCTGCCAAAGCCAAAGGTCACTTTTCTATTCTCATCCTTCTCGACCTCTTCTCTGCTTTTGACACAGTAGATCATTCCCTCCTAATGTTGATACTTCACTCCTCAGGCATCCGGAATGAAGTCATACATACACATT
Organism: Hymenochirus boettgeri; assembly: GCA_019447015.1. Lineage (NCBI taxonomy): Eukaryota > Metazoa > Chordata > Amphibia > Anura > Pipidae > Hymenochirus > Hymenochirus boettgeri. The sequence continues at coordinate 21,448,466 of CM033473.1, read as the reverse complement.
CTTCATAGTGTGTGCAGAAGCAGTTTATTCGTCTGTTCCTTTTGCCTCACTCACACACTCTGCCATAAATGTTAGTGTATATTTTCATCTTATTTCTTATGAAATACAATAGCTGTGACAACCAAATTGCAGGAAAAAGAGAAAACCACCTGCTATTGTAACCCAGCTTATTGACTGTTACAATGATGTCACCCAAACCTATGACATCACACTGCAATCCTAGTACCATGGCACACAATGTAGCCAGAGAAACTTCCCTCAGCTGAGTAACCAGTATTAATAGGGATTATATACCTGATAAAGAAAGAAATATGCTTGTGAAGGTTCTTATTCATCCAGGTCATGGTATATCTGTTGTATTTAATTAGATTAACTGACTTGAAGTTTAGTTTCTTGAAGACGTTTCGCTAGTCATCCGACTGGCTTTCTCAATTGAATTGAGAAAGCCAGTCGGATGACAGCGCAATCTTCAAGAACTAAACTTCAAGTCCAGTTGATCTAATTGAATACAACAGATATACTGATAATGAAAGGTTCTCTGTATTCTATACGGTAGAACAAATACGGGTAAAAACACAAATCTTTATAGAAAATGGAAATTATTTAAACATGTGTTTTGATTCTTCTCTCTCCATAATAGCCTCCCTGGATACTTAATGATAAGAATAATATAATAATAATAAAAATCAAATAATAAGAATAATGAAGAATTCTATCTACTAAAGTAATCTACGTGGATTTCGTTATTTCTATTTCAGGTCTACGTTCCTTGTGTCTCAAGATCTAAAAAGGATTGAAGGAGAATGTATGAAGAAAGAACTGACACTTGCACCCTGGACTACGTAGAAACCCTCCATAAATGCCATGACCTCCACTCTGATTGGGTCAGAAGCCTATTAGTGATGTCTGATCCCCATTAAGGAAAGTACTGTGGTATGTTGAGATTAAAAATCTTGCTTTGCTCGGGGCCTATTTTTACTTGTGTTTTTCAGAGAGTTACCGGAATTTGTTTTTAAGATGACAATGCTTGCGGTTTATCACTTGTCTATTCAGTTTTTCTGTCTATGAGTTAAATCAGTAGCTAGTTGCTAGAGTCCAAGCTAGTATCATCTTATGGGAACTAATTGGTTGGTCAGGTATGACTGAGCACTTCCATTGGATGCCACAAACATTAAAATCTGGAATGGAGACCAACAACTGTAACTTACTGTGGCGTTATTGGCCTGGCCATAATTTATAGGGGGTAGTACAGTATGTGTCAGGGCGATAGTCAGAACACAAGGATTATTTTTAAGGCAAATACCTTAAATGGAAACTATATTTTGTAGGGAAACTTGTACCACATGACATTACCTTTATTACAAACATCGAAACAATAATATATACATTTTATTTACTTTATTCAGATAAATATATTTGGGGGTTCAGTGTCATATAATTGAGGTAACAATAAGTGACAAAGTTTAAAGTTACCTTGATCCCCTTGTAAGCAGCAAATAAATCCAAGAGAAAAACTTAGTAACATTTGTGCTTGAGACAATCTAACCATGCCATTCATGCACAAGCAAAGGGCGGAGCAGTCTGTGATTGCTGAGCCAATCAAATGCATGCCAGAAATGAAAGGTAAACAAATAAGAGTGCATTGTCCCGTCAGTGAGAAAAATGCATTTTTACTGAATAATCATCAGGTTTTCGCTGGGTAAATCCATAAATAAGACCCAGGGAAAGAAGAAAAAGGGGGGTCATGATTTCTGGGCACAACTATTAGGGTGTTTTATTTGCAGTCGACTTAAATTGGTTTTAGAAAAATAAACAGCATATAAAATTTTAGACAATCACTGATTCCAGAAGTTCAACTGCTTTAAAAGGGCAACAATGGTCCAAAAATGGGCAATGGCCAGTGGGATTCCTCCCTGAGAAATGGACCGCAGTTGTCTAGTACACAGTACAGAGATGTCCTACAAAACTAAACATAAACGGACTATAGAAAAGGAACACAAAGTATAAAATAACTGGTTTGTTTATAAAAACAGCTTTGATGTAAACGAAACATTTTTTTTTTCTTAAACTATCAATTAAAATTAGTTTGTTGCCTTTCTATTTAATGCCTAACCCAGGGGTAAAATAAATAAAATCTATGTAAAGAATTTCCAACAGTTACTTCCACTCTGCCATGTAGCTCAGTGATCTTGGGCATGCTCAGTTTGCATCCAACAGAGAAAATCAGCCATTTTGTTTTTCCTTGTTGTATGGTGCATTAGATAGTGAAAGTAACTGTAGAACTTGAAATAAGAATGAATTAAAAGGCAAGTGATACTTCATTTTCACCATCAGTCACTGGTTAATAACTCTGGGGGAAAAAAAGTGTCTCCTTTAAAGCAAAGCACCTACAATGCATTAATTAGAGTGCTAAATTAATGCATTGGAAATTAACAGATCAATCATCAATGCATAGATTGTGAGACATTCCTCCCTTAATGCATGGGCGTAACTACCAGGGGAAGCAACCGCAGGGGGCCCGGAAGACAAGGGGGCCCCCATCTTCTTATTTTCCTTTTGACAGATATAGCCTCCTCCCAGAAAACCACTGTAGATAAAGCAGGGAAAGAGGCCCCATCATAGTTCTGTTGGAGGGCACAGTGATTCCTAGTTACGCCACTGCCTTAATGCCTAGTTAGAAACTACAGTAAGTGTATCTGTATTGCAAGGCTAACTCCTGTCCTGTACGGATATAACAATGAAACAAATGCCTCCAGGTAGGTGTTGCATTGAGGTATGGGGCCCCTGGAAAAGAATGACCAAAAAAATACCGTAAATAGAGTCCGTTAGCCAATGATCAATACTAATTTATAAACCGAATGCTAAATAACACAATAACCTATACAAGTCACAAACGTTTATGTACAGTGCAGTATCTGGATTATCAATGTTGTATTTGTTTCGAAGGCAATGCACTCTCTCACCGAAAGCGGTGCCCGTGGTAATACTTACCTGACAATTCCCTGCCTCCAAAGGAAAGCAAATTAAAACACAATGCAAATATTAACTGTTTCTTGTCACCGTGTCACAACCAAGAACAAAGAAATACGCAGAATTTTCCATTCACACATGAGAAGGACACACAGGAGATGATGATGGATAATGAAGGTGGTGTGGTAATAAACAAATATAAGAAAAATTAAATTAAATCCATGTATATTACTATTCTGGTGTGAACTATCTAAATACGATTTGCAGGCTCTCAGCTCCTGGCTGGCACAATCTGGGGTACAATGTACGTAGCTATGTATTTAGTACATGGATGCCCAAACCTCAGCCCGCATGCAGCCCCTTCAACAACAAAAAAAGTGTTCTGTGTGACCTGGCAGGTAGGTGTGGTTATGGGCATGTCATGGGCAGGGCCAAGCGAGAGGCCTGGGTTCTGCCCAGAGGGCTGCCATATAGCCTATCTCCCTGATTGGTTGTGGTAAATTAATTGCACAGGCACCTCTTATTGCTTGGCCCTTATGTTCGATACAGTGAGTTAGCCAACTTGTGAAGAGAAACAATAATATAAATTATGAATGCATTGCAATTCATCTTATTATAAAAGAGACAGTGCTATTTAAAACCAGATTTTTGAACTGCTAGCCATTTTTTCCCCAGCATGTATCTGCTTTAAGATGGTTTTACATGGTTACGTGATGGTCCATATTGTACCTTTCCCTTTCCCTACTAAATATTCTTGTATACACTGATAGTGGATAACTACGCACTGCCATGCATACTTACCGATTCTTATTTTACAATGAAATGCCAATGTCCTGTGATCTAAAGGGTCATTTTAAGTAAAGAAGAAATTAAATGAAGAAGAGATAATTGTTTAGATTCCTTGTTGCCATTAGGTATATTGAAAACAGTGATTGGATAATATATTAGAGCCAGACATATTCACACAGATGAGTTACACCCAGGCCCCAGTAGAGTGTGTGTCTAGGTGAAAGTGGCACCAGGTGAAATGTGAGAATGTAAAGAGACCTGATAATGTCTGTGCTGACAGAGGGGAAACACTATGAATATGTGGATATGAAAGTGGAAAGACAGGACAATGGAAGGTAAATTAGTCAAGAAAGAAAGAGACTTAATGGAAATGGATTTCCCTACAATATGGTATCAATATTAACTCCATGTAGTATACAACCCAAAATGGCTCCACAGTGGCCCAACCTTCCTGACAATATCCATTATTACTAAATAGGGTTGTTCCATTCCATACACCATATGATATTTCTTAGTAGACATACGGTTACAACTATAATAATCACATATAATGTATAGACATTATTTATAACTTCCTATACTGGACTGTTCTGCAGGGGGACAATATAACACAACAGAACAAAATGTCTCTAACTATTTTATAAAAAAGTCAACAATAAACAACCCAACAAATAAATTTCACCACAAACAACACCAAAGAACCTGAGACGGTGCCTCATTTGGCTTTTAAATTATATTCAGGTAATGCAAATATCTAAAAATTATGAATCAGTGACCTCAGCTTACAGATTCCAGAAACTGTTTAACACCCTGATTACAACAGGAGGTGTAACCAAATCCCACTGACCTACAATGGATTTGTCTCAAGGGACACTATACTGAAAAAATTACTTTGCCTCATCTTAATCTATAATTGAATACATGTAAGTAGCACTTCCTCTGATTTGTGTGTGTTGCTGCATGCCTTGTTTAGGAGCAAAATGTGTGTTAACCACTCCCACTCCCACCCGACCTGACTTTTTCCCCGCAAACCAACTGTCAAGCCTGCACACAGCATTCCAACTGTCAAAACTCTGTCACCATTCCAGCTACAGTAAAACTACTCACAGAAGAATAGTTTTTGAGAGAAAGGAAATTGATTGACAGCTGAAATATAAGAAGTTTTAGATTGGATATCTAAAGAAATAGGGGGCAGATCTACAAAAAAATTATACAGTGGTGGTTGGGAAGAATTATAGTTTCCAGTTATGGTCAATTTAAAATAACCTATTTTTAAGTATAGATGCCCTTTAAAGGACATGTAACCCCCAAACAAAATTTTAACGCTATCCCTAAACCACCACCACCCCCCATTTGAGCAATACTTACCTTTCTCAATGTGAGCTCACAAGGCCAAAAAGCATCCAGGTTTTGCATCCTTTCGTAAGACCGTCTGACAAGGTAAGATATGGGATGTTAGGAGCGCTGGAGAGAAAGTTAAGGATTGTTCAAATGGGGTTTAGGGGGATGGATGTTAAACCAAGGGTTACAATTTTGGGGGGTAGTTGCCCTTTAAGGCTGAGTTCTAGTTTAGTGGAGTCCATATTTTATGAAATAATCTTAGATATCTACTTGTTACTATATGTACGAAAATTCCCCCAACAATATAATTTTAGGGTGATGCACATAGAGGCACAATGCAAAAAGTCTAATAGTTATGCTAATAATGGTTAGTCATGCTACTGTAATAATGGTTAGCGCAACTTTAAAACCTGTTTTGCAGTGGCTGTGTGGGTTTTGCAAATTTTACCCATGCAGCTACCACAAGTGACTTTTATCTAGTGTTAAAATCCTGTGAAAGTTGGGATCAGAAGGCATCAAGAGTTGCTATATCTTTATTACATTGCTATAACAATAGGACTGTACAGTATGAGTGGCTCTTGGTGCATTTTCCTTGCTTGATCATTTATCTGCTTTCCAGCATGTAGGCTTACAGAAGCTTAGAATTCTAGAATGGTTCCAATCCAATACATTCCCAACCATCATCAATATTTATTTATCTATACTGTATGAATCTACTAATTGTGGTTTTGGATACTGTTCCATCAAACAAATCAATATGTAAATAAACTTAAAGGACCGTTTAGTAAACACTAAAAACAACTATTAGCAGAATCTATAATTCTATAGGAGGTAGACGCATGTATTCTTACCTCCCCCTTTACTTGGAATAAGCTATAGAAGCTTTGTAACTGCTTACGGCAGTCAGTCTCCCTGCTTGACCTCAATAGAAAATATTGTTACAAGTCAGGGAAGCCATTTCTCTTTCCGTAATATTGTTACAATATTTATAACAATATTTTTCATTAAGGTCAGACAGGAAGATGCTATTACTAGGGTTTAGTGGCACTTCAAGCATCAATGGGTAGGTACACACAGGCTAATATTTCAGGGCTGTGCTTTTTAAACAGCCGCAGAACGATTCCAGTCGTTATATCGCCCAAATTGGACAAAAGGACGATCAGTCATGTTGGTAATTTTCAGCTGATCAAGACCTATCTTTCCACTGTACTTGAGTGCTACTTTATGCTTTTAAATATAGATGACATTTTAGCGATCCCTTGAGTAGTGCATCTTGTTCAACTTTATGTTCACTTTATGTTGCTTATTCTTGTCCACCTGGCTCTGGGAGTTGGTTTCATTGATGTACACGCACCTTGTGGATCTCTATCAGAGTGCCGCCATGATCTGGATCTGAAACTCTTTCAGGGAGATTCAATAAAAGTTCTTATCGTTAAAAATGGTGCTAATTTTGCCCCAGCCAATCAGATCTTGTTTAACATTTGAACGCTAACATCTGATTGGTTGGGGCAAAATTAGCACCATTTTAAACTATAATAACTTTTACTAAATCTCCCTGATAGTTTGTTAGTAATGGAGGTTGTATAAAGACACACGTCCATCTAGTCCACAGAGTAACATAGTATTGGAGGATGTATAAAGACATACATCCATCTAGTCCAACCTTTATACCCTACCCATAATGTCTGTCTAACAGTTACATAGTAACATAGTATTGGAGGTTGTATAAAGACATACGTCCATCTAGTCCAACTTTATACCCTACCCATAATGTCTGTATAACAGTTACATAGTAACATAGTATTGGAGGTTGTATAAAGACATATTTCCATCTAGTCCAACCTTTATACCCTACCCATAATGTCTGTCTAACAGTTACATAGTAACATAGTATTGGAGGTTGTATAAAGACATATTTCCATCTAGTCCAACCTTTATACCCTACCCATAATGTCTGTCTAACAGTTACATAGTAACATAGTATTGGAGGTTGTAAGACATACGTCCATCTAGTCCAACCTTTATACCCTACCCATAATGTCTGTATAACAGTTACATAGTAACATAGTATTGGAAGTTTTATAAAGACATACGTCCATCTAGTCCAACCTTTATACCCTACCCATAATGTCTGTATAACAGTTACATAGTAACATAGTATTGGATGTTGTATAAAGACATACGTCCATCTAGTCCAACCTTTATACCCTACCCAGCTGTCTGTATAACAGTTACATAGTAACATAGTATTGGATGTTGTATAAAGACATACGTCCATCTAGTCCAACCTTTATACCTACCCATAATGTCTGTATAACAGTTACTAGTTAACATAGTATGGAGGTTGTATAAAGACATACTCCATCTAGTCCAACCTTTATACCCTACCCATAATGTCTGTATAACAGTTACATAGTAACATAGTATTGGAGGTTGTATAAAGACATACGTCCATCTAGTCCAACCTTTATACCCTACCCATAATGTCTGTCTAACAGTTACATAGTAACATAGTATTGGAGGTTGTATAAAGACATACATCCATCTAATCCAATCTTTATAACTTGTCTAATCTGCCTAAATAGTTAATCCCCTCTGTTTATTATTATTATTTCTCTTATTTATAAACAGGTAGCTAATTATTAATTTGTAATATTACTGGATATTTGAAATAAATGTATTTTAAATATAAAAGTAGATGACAATTACGGATTGTAGATTTCTGTAGACATTGACTATATGTTGGATTTTAAAATTCCCCTTGACATAAAATTATTTAATTTCAAAGAAATTGATGAATCTACAAGAAGCCGAACACCCAATGGCTGGTTTCACCATAACACAAAGCAGTAGAACAGGTCTTCTCATTGGTGAGGCTGACTGAGGGAGGAGCACAGCCATGATTGCAACTTTAAGGTATTGGTAATAGGGTTCTAAGCAAATCCCATAAGCCCTTACCCTGGGTACTTTAAATAAGGGAGGTTAGGAGGAAGTATAATTTTCCTTTAAAGGGGAAGTTTAGTGCAAATACATATATTTTCCAGAAAAAAGAGCAGTATTTTTTCATTCCAATGACCTTAATCTGCCAAATCAGGATTGTGTCTGTATATAAATAAATGCAACCGAAATACTGACTTATTAAATACTAATTAATCCCTAGTAGAGACCATTATGGTCTTACCCTTGACCCAGCGCCTGGGTTGATTCAGTTGCTAAGTAGAGATCTGAGCATCTTTGACCCATCCAACAGCCAATCAGTAGAAATAACTGTTAGGAACATTCCAAGGAAGTGGTGCATTCTGGGAAGAAGAAGGACAGTTAGAACCTGAAATGTCAGCTCACTAATGTCAACAGCAGGGAACAGCAAAGGGTATGAAATTAACTGATTTTTCAAAATGGGAGAGAATATGTAGAATAACTAAGGAGGTATTACACAACTAACAATTTAACAAATATTGATCATTTCCACTGAACTGTCCCTTCAAGGACTGACACTTACAATCCCATCTTCACTTTTAATTTCTCACTAAATTATCCCAAGTCATTCCTTAATGCTCAGCTGCAGTTCTGTAATTTTAACTGGTAATGGACTATAAAGCAACATCATTTTCAGCAAGGCCATTAGATAATGTTATTAGAACTATGATTTCTATCTAAATCCTAGCGTTATTTTATGGTATCATGACACAAGGATACCACGTCTTTATCAATACGCCACAGTTTGCAGAATTCTAAACATTATATCTGATTGGTAAATTTGCAGCCAAAAGGATATTCAAAGGTAAAACACACACAAAAGAGAACTTACAAGATAAACCTATGTAATGGAAAACTTCAAGGTAAAATATGTAACATCATACTGGTTTTTCAGAAATACAGCAAATAAAGTTTATCATTTGTTCCAGTTGACAAAGCCCCTGGTGTCTGCCCCCTTCCTCATTCTGTGACCCGGACATGCTCAGAGAGATCAGCTCTCCAGTCAGCTACTTTGTATCCCTCTGTGTGGGGTGAGAAAGTGAATGGACTGTTTTTGTGAAGAAATCAAGTAAAAAATCCTGAATATTTCCTTTGGCAATGAACGATTCTAGTCTTACGCATTACATCTTAACTTTTCCCTCAAGAGGAGCCAGGGTGGCTGTTGAATGAATGTAAGTAAAGAAGGGTTATGCCGTTAAGATGGTGGTTATGCATGTATTGGTGAAATGCAACATCTTGCAGCCATATTGCATTCTAGAATTCCAATCTTTGCATCTCATCTGAAGCCACGTGCAAGGAAGCACATGATAAACAGAGGTGAATCCATGCAGGATACTTACCTCTTTAGAAATAGCATGATCATAGAGATCAGGGATGAGCAGGGATCAAAATACTCGCAAAAATCGAAATTACCACCTGATTTTGGCAGCTTACATTGGTACCTGATCCTACAGCCCACAGGCAGGACAGAAAATAGCAGGGGGAAGACAGAAAAAGAGAGAAAAAGACAAGATATAGAAGGAGACAGAAGAAACTTGGACCATTTCTTCTGTGATTTTTAATTGTTGTAAAAGTGCCTAAAAGGGTATGTCTGCCCCCAGAATTAAAACATGTACTTACCTTCCCTACCCCCCAAACCCCAAGATCTTTATAGTTACTTACCTCCTCTTGGTCCCTTTAGCCCATAAACCTTACATTTCCCTGCTACAACGCTGACATTCCACAGATTCAGGCTTTCAGGCACGATTCATTTGTCCTGCACGTCTCCACTATGAAATCTTTCTGAGCAATGGGAAGCACAGCAGAGAAGTGTAAGTACCAGGGGGAGATAAGTAACTATAACAAGCTTGGGGTTTGCTGTGGTGGTGAAGGTAAGTAAAGATTTCCTGTCTGGGGGTGGACATGCCCTTTAAACATTTATGAGAAGTGTTTTAAACTGCTAGTTATCCCGCTGTTATAAACCGTTGCTCCAACCAGAATTCTGGGAATTATAGCAACAGGTAGGCTATATGAAGTTCTGCATCCCTACATTAGAGAATGAACAACTAAAGGGGAAGTTCTTGCAATTATCTTTTAGAATATATTATATATACATAAAACATGTTGTAATTTTTATTACCTGTATTTCAAAATAATTTTTCAATGAAGAGGCACTATACTCATGCAGTAACTCTTAAGCCTCGTACACGTGTGACCGTGTGGACGAGGGCTGGCATCTGACCGCACCACACAATTGCAACATGTAAGCAGATAGTGGTGCATGTGGGGAGTAGTTTGTTGATTCGCCGGGTGGACTGACACGGTCATACGCCATTCCTCCTATCTCTAACCATATGAGCATATGAAGGGAATGGACAGAATTGATTAGTTACATACTTACTGCACAAGCAGAGTGTCCCTTAAGCTTCCCTTTAACATGAAGGATTACTGACCATTGCTTGTTCCGATACAGTGTAATTGATATGTACATGGAATGTTCAATGTGTGCAGTGTGAATGTGGATGAGCTGTATAGCATTCAGTTTAACTGAATAACACTATACACAGGATACAAATAACTTGGCTTTGAATTAATGAACAATCAAACACTATTTCTCAGTATACTCACATATATCAATATCCCATATACATTAACCATGAGGGTATTTTACATCCTGTAATATACATTTCTCTTTTATATCATTTAGATTAATTAGGTGCTGTTTCTTTTTGATTAGAATTCTATCATATTATTCTATTATCTCCCATAGTAATGAACATAAATGTAAAATATACACAAGGGTGTCTAAAGGCTCCTACAGACGAGCGATTTCACAAGCACTGAACGGGCATTTCTGGATTTAATCGCAGGTGTGTGTGTGGCCGCTCAGTTGGGTGTTGTGGGTCAATCCCGCTGTATCAAACGAATAATGCCCGAACAAGTGGCCACACACTATTGCCCTGCTGGGTGCAGGAAAGCACGTGTGTACCAGGCTTAAGGGAATACTAATTGCAGGGTAACATCTGCGGTCTAGCAGGAAGTTCAGTTGGTCACAGGTTCAGGAATTGAATCATAAGGATTGGTCCCCACCCTGCTAAAGACCAATATACCTGATGACTGATTGTCTTGCGGCCCAAAGAAGAGCACAGGATCGGCACGTCTAATCCTTCAGGCTTACTAATTTTGCCTAAAAAACTGTGTGTACCGGCCCTAAGAAGGGACCCATGACTTCATGGCCACAAGCACTGTGTACTGGTTGACTAAAGGACCAGTCGTCCATACAATCTCCCACATTGCACACAGATTGGTTGGTGTATTGTACCTTTCCTCCACAGACGCTTCTTTAAGTTGTTGATGAGGTTTAATTCCTTCCATTTCCCGAATGCTAACGGCATAGATCTTTGTAGTATAATCAATAGATTTTTCTCTTGCAACATCACTGTCATAGCCTGGAGAGAAATGGTTTAAAAATAACATTAAAACATACCTATTTTGTGCTCCCCCCCCCAGATATGGAAGGTTAGTGTTAATTAATTAAGTTTACTATATCAGACGTTCCATTCATGACAGCATGGTTCATTTCAATACTTCTACTGCCCAGCAGGGGGCACAAGAGACATAGCGAAAGTACTGCAGGTTTTTATTATAGCTGTGTATATAGCTGACATGCAAGTGTTCTGGATTTGGAAGACTTAGGAGCATATTTATAAATTATCGCTATTTTCATCTTCGCAATAACAAATCATGTTATTTTCGCCTTATTTATAAAAACGTTTGTTTACGCTTTCGCCTTTGCGGAAAAGTATCACTGTGGCGATGTGTGACAGTAGTTTTCACCTTATACATTGCGTTAAGTGTGGTATCACTGTGAAAAGAGAAATTTCTCTCTAGTGTAATTTCAGGGCAATTTTTGACATTTTTTTATTGTCAAAAATAAATAAAGCTATTTATAAATAGGTGAAATTCTGCCTAGTTTTACACTATTAGTGAAATAAAGATAATTCGCCTTTTCAGTTTTACACTATCATATCCTATTAATAAAATAGAGAAAATTCGCCTGGGTGAGCTTTACACTATTTATCATATCCTATTAATAAAATAGAGAAAATTCCCCTGGGTGATATCTGTTGTATTCAATAAGATCAACTGGACTTGAAATGTAGTTCTTGAAGACGTTTCGCTAGTCATCCGACTGGCTTTCTCAATTCAGAATGACTTGTACAAGAATCTGTGGCAATTATGTACCCTGGAAAATCCCAATTAGCATATCACAGCCAGGTGTTAAGGGTGTGATTGGATAGTGGCTAAGAGGTGTTATAGGAACGCCCCGAGTAAGGAGTTAAAACAGCATTGTACATGGCAGACAGTTGGTGTCGAACCCCCCCACCTCTATTTAGGCTTGGTTTCTTTAGAGGTGGGGGGGTTCGACAACTGTCTGCCATGTACAATGCTGTTTGGACACCTTACTCTGGGTGTTCCTATAACACCTCTTAGCCACTATCCAATCACACCCTTAACACCTGGCTGTGATATGCTAATTGGGATTTTCCAGGGTACATAATTGCCACAGATTCTTGTACAAGTCATTCTGAATTGAGAAAGCCAGTCGGATGACTAGCGAAACGTCTTCAAGAACTACATTTCAAGTCCAGTTGATCTAATTGAATACAACAGATATACCATGACCTGGATGAATGAGAACCTTCACAAGCATATTCCCCTGGGTGAGTTTTACACTATTTATCATATCCTATTAATAAAATAGATAAAATTCCCCTGGGTGAGTTTTACACTATTTACCATATCCTATTAATAAAATAGAGAAAATTTCCCCTAGGTGATTTTACCTATTATCATATCCTATTAATAAATAGAGAAAATTCACCTGGGTGAGTTTTACACTATTATCATATCCTATTAATAAAGATAAAATTCACCTGGGTAAGTTTTACACTATTTATCATATCCTATTAATAAAATAGAGAAAATTCCCCTGGGTGATTTTTACACTATTTTCATATCCTATTAATAAAATAGAGACATTCACCTGGTGAGTTTTACACTATTTATCAATCCTATTGATAAAATAGAGAAAATTCCCCTGGGTGAGTTTTTACACTATTATCATATCCTATTAATAAAATAGAGAAAATTCCCCTGGGTGAGTTTTACACTATCATATCCTATTATAAAATAAAGAAATTCCCCTGGGTGAGTTTACACTATTTATCATATCCTTTAATAAAATAGAGAAAATTCGCCTGGTGAGTTTTACACATATTACCATATCCTATTAATAAATAGAGAAAATTCCCCTGAGTGAGTTTTACACTATTTATCATATCCTATAATAAAATAGAGAAATTCCCCTAGGTGAGTTTTACACTATTTATCATATCCTATTAATAAAATAGAGAAAATTCACCTGGGTGAGTTTTACACTATTTATCATATCCTATTAATAAAATAAGAAAATTCACCTGGGTAGTTTTACACTATTTATATCATTCCTATTAATAAAATAGAGAAAATTCCCCTGGGTGAGTTTTACACTATTTATCATATCCTATTAATAAAATAGAGACAATTCACCTGGGTGAGTTTTACACTATTTATCATATCCTATTGATAAAATAGAGAAAATTCCCCTGGGTGAGTTTTACACTATTTATCATATCCTATTAATAAAATAGAGAAAATTCCCCTGGGTGAGTTTTACACTATCATATCCTATTAATAAAATAGAGAAAATTCCCCTGGGTGAGTTTTATACTATTTATCATATCATATTAATAAAATAGAGAAAATTCCCCTGGGTGAGTTTTACGCTATTTATCAAATCCTATTAATAAAATAGAGAAAATTCCCCTGGGTGAGTTTTACACTATTTACCATATCCTATTAATAAAATAGAGAAAATTCCCCTGGGTGAGTTTAACACTATTTATCATATCCTATTAATAAAATAGAGAAAATTCCCCTGGGTGAGTTTTACACTATTTACCATATCCTATTAATAAAATAGAGAAAACTCCCCTGGGTGAGTTTTACACTATTTATCATATCCTATTAATAAAATAGAGAAAATTCGCATTTTGAATTTTATACATAAAAAAACACCACATGTCCTAGGCTATTTTTAAATAACGAATTTAGGTGTTCAGTGTGTATTAACCAATTTAATACTACTTTGAAAATCCACCAGGGAGTATTACCTATTTACCATCATATGTGCTGAGCATTATTAGTGCTACTTTTTGCTACATAATTTTCGCTTTTGATGAAAATTCACCTTTTAAATAACTTTGATAGGAAGTTGAAAGTTTAAAAAATTGTGGTAAAGGCTGGTGGGCGAAAAAGCGAAAATAATGCCCCTTTATAAATATGTCCCTTAGACCCCATCTGACTTTATTGGTAAATAAAGAAAATTGGAACCTTAAAAAATAAAGGAAAATCGGAAATCTCAGATCGTATTACAGTAAATGCTGGAAAATAGTCTAACACCCCCGAGTACTTATTAGTATTGAGAAACACTCCACAATGTACTGACACCTCCATGGCCCCATTGGCAGGATAAATAAATGGCCACTTATGCGTTTTCCACCACCTCAGACATGGCGAATTGGAATGGCTGAACGCAGAAATACACTTTTCGCCATTTTATAAAAATGCTTGTGCGGTAAAAGTAGCAGTAATGACCTTTCGCCACTGGTTATTGCTGCTTTATAAATAGCGCAAAGTCCAAATTTGGCGAAAAGGCTGCATTAAAGTTTAATGAACCTTTATAAATATAGGTTTATAAATTAGGCTTTGTTCTCACTAGGGAGCATTTGACTGCGATTTCATACTTGGCCCCTGGGATGTACATGCGATAATGCAGGGAACATTGCTCCCAAAAACACAAATCCACTTTTATTTACCTCCATCCTCTTCCGTGTCTGTGTCTGACTCTTCGCTGTCCACAGGTTTATTTTCTAGACTCCCGAAAGCCTCTCGTGTCCAGATCATCAGAGCTGTATCTGCCCCTCCCACTGTAAGCAACGTGGAATCGTCGTACAACCACCTCACGTTGGTCACATGGGCGCTGTGCCCCACATACTTCTTAAATTTGGCATCGTGACCCTGCGGTAAATACAAATATTCACACTGAATGCAGCTCTTTTTATCAAACTGTGGAGAAGGCAGAAACGTAATTATCTATATAATCATACAATCACCATTTAAAGTGCTTGACGAATCACCTTCCTCGGGTAAATAATCCTCATCACCCTGGCCCCCTTCTCCTAGAAGGCACAGTGGTGTAACCCATATTCCCAGTAGAAAAAGCCCATTTAGGCAGAATGACCCCTCCTACCGTGTGTCTAATATCAGCCAATTTATCCAATTAATAATGCTGCTTGGTACAGATCCAACCAACACAGTGTCATTGGAGGAATATATCATTTGTGTTTACCTTTACAGGATAGGAAAAGAGTTTAACAAATCCAAAATCATCTCCTGTAGCCAACGACTTCCTGTCTTTGGTAAGAGAGGCGGCATTGACATCTGTGATATCGCTGTGAGCCGGCCAGATCCCCTCACACGTATGGCCGAGTACACACGTCCATGATTGCCATTCGATTCTCTCCATCTACAAACAAAAACTCCATCTAATGAAATGTCTCTGTACACTATGTAATAGAAAGGATTCTGTAAAAGAGTTTCCCATTGTCTGTATTACCAGCCTTACGGTTCATACACACGTGCGATCGCAGGAACCAACCCGCAACACAGAATGTGTATGAGCCAATACACGGCACAATTGAAATGGACACATTGCTTTGCGAATCGGCCCCCGCAATTGCACAAGTGTATGAAGCTTTAAAGTTTCCCTTTCTGGCCAAGTGTTATCTGAATCCCATTAACATTTCAGTGGTTATTGACATTCGCTTCACCTTTGCATATATCTTATTAAGTACTGGAAGACATAAAACTGACCAACTATCCATACTGTAATAAATAGATGGCCTGTGCAAAATCTGCAGCACCCAATCAGATTTCACCTGACTACAGTAGACCAGTAAAGAGCTATGATCCGATTGGTTGCCACAGATTAACAGCAGAGGGGAATTTTTGCACAACTTCTCACACAAGCCCAATGTGTTGATATACTTGTTTACATTACCTCAGAGGCTTTAATGACATATCTCTTTCCTCTCGGAGCTTCAAAAAATAGTTGTTCTTTGGCACCAGAATTAACTTGCAATAATTTGCCTATTTTTGGAGAAAACAATGAGATCTATTATACACAGATTATGGCTACAGCAACTGCGGAGGTTAATTATCATGTAATAAAAATATTAGGATAAATCACCCAGAATGACAGATGTAGCTAATCCAAATGACAATAACTGTGTGGAATATAATGTAAAGTGCACCCAACAGTCAGAAAATACATGTTGGAAAGCAAAATACACACACAACAACAAAATCCGCCATTGACAGGAAAGCACATTAACATTAAAGGGCATCTCCACCCTAAAATTTACTTTTAATATTATGTTCCTTAGGTTTGCCCAACCCCAACCGCCATGTTAATAAAAATAAACCCGGAAACAGCAGAGAGGGGCCGGACCGGCAGCCCCGTCTGTGATTGGTTGCTGGCCAGCCAATCACAGACGCGTCTGCCGGCTGTGAAGATAGGCGCGGGAGCAAAGGGCTGTAAGTAACTATCGGAAAGGGTTTTTTTTGTTTTAACATGGGGGTTGGGGGTGGGCAAACCTAAGAAACATAATATTAAATGGGTTTCACTCTAGGAGGAAGGGCAGCAAAATGGTATCCGGAGGGAGGGAGGGAAAGGGCTCCATTGCCATGTCAGCATCCCTCCCAGAGGCAAGACAAGAGGCAGAGACCTTTGGACAGGAAGACCACCACTACTCTTCAGTATCCTGGACTTTGGACATGGACTGCAAGAGAACCATAAGGTGCAGGGAAGGAAGGTAAGGATTTTTTCTTCCTTGTTTATATGGAGAAAACTCTTTACATTAAACCAATCTAATCTCTTAATGGGATCTGAGTAATTAGAGAGAATGGTTGTCCCTGCAGCAAATCTTGGGAGTGACGGCTCCAGCCCAGCTGTGTTCTCTAGGGCTAAAGAGGATCTGCAATGCGGTTGTTTTTATTTAAGATAAACACAAACCCTGTGAATTCCGTTTTCCGCTAAAGGTTCCGTTTACCTCTTGAGTCCCAGTCAATGTGTGTAATGTAGCTGGACGCTCCCTTGCAGATTCCGACGCGTTTGCTGGTGAGCACATTGTAAAGATCCACAAAATTATCGTGGGAAGCCACAGCAAGATATTTCCCAGCGTCTGCCAAGGAAAAAAAAAGGCAGAGAAACTTTACTGATAGGAAAAAATGTAAATCATTTAAGGGCAAATTCACCCCCCACACAAAGTAATCAAACAAACGTGGAACGGGGATTATTTGTTTAAGGTGCAATAATTAATGGGGCAATTAATAAAGCCAAATGAATGAGCCAATCAAGGCCAAGCATTTCAGGAAGGCAAAGAAAAGGTTTAGGCCTCCATTTGGGAAAACTAGGAAGTGATTGGTAAAGTAAAGTGATTGGTAAGTAAATCCGTGGAACGCCAGTGAACTATAATGAGCCATTGGGAAGACCAGACTTCCGAACACTTCCTGGCTATGGCCTTAACCATGTGCAGTGTGCAGATCCTGGGAGGGAAGATGCCTTTGCAAACATAGACCACGTTTTTTTGAAAGGGTGCCCCGGGGGACACGCTGGTGTGCCTCAGAATTTTGGTAGTGTAGTATACTTTTCACAAGTAGTATCTACATATAATGCGACATTACACTACATTTATCACAATATACACTGTAATTGCATTAAATATGGGTAATTACAATGTAAATCCAATATTAAGAACACAGGTGTGCCTTGAGAAAACATTGCATTGCCAAGTGCACCACGGTCTGAAGACATCTATCAACTGTATCTCTCCCTCGCTCAACCATCAACCACAAGAACACTAGGCAGAGTGATAGCGTTAGAGAGCCCGATGTCCACTGACATTGATCCAGGGTTCTAAGTTTGACTCTGCAACTTGCTGTGAGAATTTACTAAAGAATAAAGAAGACATAAACAGTGTCTGCTAGCTACGGAAGACAGACAGACAGCTGCAACTTGTGTGAATGGAGGTGATTTTATTCAAATTCATTATTATCACATCAATGCTGTATGTGCACTTGCTGACGCAGGATTAAGAAAGGCAAATTAACTTGGTACATTGTGTGTGAATTCTGGGCTGTACCTGGTGAGAATTTGATATCGGATATCATCTCCTTCCTGTGATGGAAAGATACCATATCTTCCAGTGTATCACCGTTCACTACCAGGAAACTGCCATCGTTGAGGCCTACTGCTAAGGCTTTACCATCTGGTGAAAAGGCACAGCACCGGCCCCCTGAAAAACATGTGCAAGGAGGATACAGATCATTTCAATATAAAGGGAAGAAATTCCGGCCACACTAAGCTGGAAGGAAAGGTGTGGGAAAAGCGTGTTTCTCTCTGAGAGAAACGTATTTGTGTGGCCTAGCACTAAAGGTAAGTGCTCCCTTATAAACTTGCTGTCAGACACATAAATATAAGGGCCTGATTGAGTGCATTTTTATAGAATTGCTTAACTTACTTTCTGTAGAAAAATAGCTCCCCTAATAATGGCACATAAATCGTACTGCTCATACAATCTGGAAAGGAGGCAATACCAAATAACACTGGCTATTTAGAAACTAGAAGGAGAACATTTAAGTATAAATGTATGGGCAGCACAAAGCTCTAATAATGTCTGTGTGTGCTGTAAGTTTTAAAACCTTTCAAGACAGGCAATCAAGACAGGCAATCAGCGCTGGATAGGTCTGTAACACAGCAAAATGCAATCAACTGACAGGTAATCAGTGCTGATTGAGCCTGCTACACGTCTATTAAAGTCTACGTGCAAAAAATGTCCATAAATTTGCCGATTCCTTATCTAGGTAATAGCACGCTTCTCCCATATGTCCTGCATGTCTGTAGCTCGAAAACTGTGGGAGAAGAAACAGTCCAAAACATAGGAAGAATAAAAGAGAAGAAGAAATAGAAAGAACATTAACTGGGATCATTTTAGCCAAATTAACTAGAAATACTGCAGAAATAATTACCATTAATCCTATCTTGTTGTAGCTACTACTGTATAAGAAATGTACATTTGGTACAAAAAGCACTAAATATTAAAGGAGAACTAAACCTACATTTTTTTACTCCATAACTTGAAAACATCCCCACCCAGAACACCAATAAACTGTAAAACACCACTTCATTAAAAAGTAGTAATGTTAACCCCCTGAACTAGATAAGATAACTGTGGATGTGCAACATCTCATGATCAAAGTCACATGTCCCATTACCCAATCTGCACTGTAACAGGATTGGTTAGAAACTACTAGTGGGTGTTACCTGCTATAACAACTTAGGACTGGGCATGTGTGAGTAACATAATAGATTCTAAAATATTGAGAGATAAAGTACAAACCCCTTGATAGTAAGGTTAATTTCCCAGCACCCACATCAAAATGAGTGTTGAGATAAAAAGCCTTTATATTAAGATCTACTTTCTACTTTCTGATTCAGTGTTGCTATAAAGCTTAAGTTGCCCTTTAAGAAAATAACAACTGATAAAAATGTAAGTTAAGCCATGACTATCCCTGAATTCACTGAATCGGGAGAAGGAATCCTCAATTCCTAACTAGACAACGTAGTGAAAATTCAGGGTAAGGTTTGCCATTTCAGTTGTAGCAGAACTACCAATCACAGAGGTCCCTAGCAAACCCCTGGTGTCTGGGAAATAATGTGATGAAAGAACTGGTAATTACTCCCAGTTCAAGGGTAAAACATTTATACTGTTTAAAGTATTTGGTACCTACTTACCCTTTTTCAGTTTGCGTACAGCCAGCATGCGATGTTGGGACGAGAGCTCCCATATGCGCAGAGTTCGGTCATCGCTAACTGTCGCACATAAAGGCAGCTGAGGGTGGGTTGCCAAGCCCCAAACTTCTCCTTCCATATGTCCCTATCAAAAAAAATCCCACAAGAATATCTAGTATAAAGGGGAACTAAACAGAAAGCATTATTTTGTTCAGTCATGGCAAGGAGTCTATTACTATATGGGAAACTATACGATTGTCTGTGTCTGTTGAAGTTGACAATATTTTATTAAGTCCCAGATGCCGCCTTAAGGATTCTAGACCAAACCAACAGAGGTGAGTTATCAGAGACTGACACTGCTTAGACACGTATAGAGGTGAGAGAAACCCACACACAGGTTACTCAGGGCCTCCTGGCTGGCTCTGTTGTAAAATATGGCTCTAGGTAATGTATATAGATCAGGGGTAGGCAATTAATATCCCCAGCGGGCCGCATTAGAAACCAGGGCTAAAGGGCCAGACCATTCGGATCAACTTGATACTACTCAAAATAAAATTGGATCTCATTATAGAAACAGATTAAAGTTAACCCCCTATGCTAATTTGCAGATAATCAGCCCCCAAAGATCATAAACATGATCTTTAAAATATTCCTGGTTAATTTTATGTTTTATTGATTTTTTGATGCAATTTAAAATTTTTGGCCTTAAAGGGCAATTATAGTGAGAAAATAGTTTTTTTTTAATTTCTTCTAATGTATCCTATAAGTCATCCCATCCACCAGGGTACCTTTAGTTTCTTTAAATTCTACATAGTCCCCGAGATATAAGCCTTTGAATATGCTGTGATTTGTAGGCGCTGCTACACCTCATCTGTCACTCAAAGGCACACACCCACACAATCCAAAGCTCCCATGCAGTACTGTCACACACTCTCTCACCCACACTATATGTACCATGTGCAACATATAGTCAAATGCTGTAGTGCTAAACACAATCAATAAACCATTAACCCAGCAATATGAGCATAACACACTATAAAACAGCCCCTCCCCCCAAAAAAAAATCTTATATACATACAAAACCAGTGACTCAAATGGAACACTAATACAGTATATATAATACAGTAATACAGACTATATACCAAACAAGACACACAGTGCAATCTATGAAATATATAGACTAAAGTAAATGAAATGTATCAGGATAACAAGCAGTGTGTCACTGTGTTTGTGAAGGTCTCACTATAGCTGCTGCTACACTTGTCTTCAGTGATTATGATCTCAGCTAAGCAGGGGGAGAGATATGAACTTTAGGTAAAAAGTAAATAACAATTAGCAAAGTTAGAGAACAGGCAGAGTTCAGTAACTTACTTGTAAAGAATCTCAGCACCACTTGTCCTCCTCTCTCCCCCTCTGCCCCTCCCTTCAGCATATTGCTACTTTATCCCACACTTTGATTGCTTGCAGTCTAGCTCTGGAAGGGAGGGGTCAACAGGATGTCAGCACTTCATTTAAAGTCCTTTCAACTGACAATGCTCGGACTCTGTATACAGCCCGTCACTGCTTGAGGGGGAGTAGACAGAGAGGGGAGGGGGACTACACAGCTTGGTACAAACTTCTGCCAGTGTGAAGAAACAAAGCCACACAGAAACATGAAAGTAAGGCAGCTTATACTAAGTGATCTATACATTGTATACAGACAAAGTTTTTTTTTCACTATAGTTGCCCTTTAATTTGCCCAGGTCTGATATACAGTAGATTGTTCTATATCAAGAACTAAGAAGGCAGGACAGCATGCAAACCTTGGGCTGAATTCAGCGATTGTTCCAGCTTTTCCCTAAATACATCAGCTTATCTATCATATTCGCTTGGACTTTAGCAGAGATCTCATGCAGAACATTGGCCTTATTACGAGGTAGTAGTACCCCAACCAACCACTAAAAGACCTGAAAACTTTGATGCAGGTGGATTGGCCTGGGTTAGAACAGAAAGAGTTACACCAATCCAACACAGTGGTAACTAGCTAGGACTTCCCTTACTGGTCCAATGATCATGTTTCTGATAACACATTTGAGCAGCCATGTTTATATGTGTTTGCAATCCAAGCAATAGTCTTGTTTTATAGGCAGGACTATCTAAAATGTTGCTTGGAGCGAACGGTATCAAATCCCTGAAATGGTTTGTGTCTGTTATGGGAGCTGTCTGAGCTTCTGCCCCCCACCTCCAGCTACATTACATTAAGCTGCAGATTGCTTCCAATAATTTGATCCAAAGGGGAAATAATCAAATTTGCCTCTTTATAATCGTATAAAACAGCCACAGACTCCAAACTGTTATAATGTCCCAGTACAAAGCCAATTTAGTAAAGAGATTTTGTGACGCTAGCAATATCGTACAGCAGTGTAATAAAACAAGAACGAGCTGATGCGGTCTGTACTTAAAGGGATTTAACCCTTAGAAACATCAATAACCAATTCAATTAAATGAATTGAAATGGGAGATTTAAAAAGTAGAATTAAAAGAAAAACACCTGCTGCTCGATTCTTCTATGGCTCTTACTATTTTCATAATATTAGCAATGTCACTAGTATTTATTATATAGATTTAGCCCACTGATCTGATTAAAGGAGAACTATAATGTATATTAATGGAAAAGGAAAAAAAAAGGAAAACACAGGTAACATGAAAAGTACCTGAGGCAGGGTGGTAGGGTTGGTAATCTTTACTTCCCAATATTGTTTCTGTGAGTGCCAGCTGTTTTTGGCAGTGCTTCAGCACTATCTTTAATACAGGAAGGCCCAGGACACTAACCTGGCAGATGAAAACTGTACATACTGGTGCTCCTTAACAAAATGGTATTGGAACAATCAATCCTATCTCCCTGCCTCAGGCACTTTTCATATTTTAACAGTTCGTTTTTACAGTGTAGGTTCAGCTTAAAAACATACAAAAACTATTAATTGGAACAATGTATCACTTGTTCTTCCTAAACATAGATAAACCTGTGTGATGTGCCCTTTGGTTAGTTCTATCCCCTCCTTCTTCCTCGGTCACTGGCTAAGACATGCTCAGTGTGCTTTGCCCAGAGAAATAGGAGCAGCTACCTAACTTACCTACCTTCCTGCAGTCCATGAAGCACCTTATACTTTCTCCTTTCCACCGATAAAGGTCTCCCTGGTTCTTGCCCCCTCTGCAAGCTCACTCAGCTGCCAACATGCAGCTGTAAATCATTTACCATGAAATTGCCGTTATAACCGTGGCTGGTAGCAGTAATGAGGAAGACAGCCGGCAACAACTGAAAACCGCGGTGGAGAAAATTTAATTTAAGGAGCTTCTGTGACTGCAGTGAAGTGTAGCAATCTCGGTGTTTCAGGCGAAGGCAGGTGTAGATTGCAATGCTGTCCTTTAAAAAATGAAACCCCCTCCCTGGATTCTATAATTAACCACAGACCTAAGGCTTTCTTATTTACAAAAGTTTAATATTATCAGCTGTATTCCTAGCGGTTGGACCTAACATGCAGCTCCGCCTACTCTATTCCACCCCCCCTTACCCCCTCGGCCCAGTCTAGAACACATATCCCAGAGAGCACTGTGACGGGCACATATTAATGAGGGACACATCATTTCAGTACCGAGACACATTACTGGAAGGATTAAAGCTAATATATGTGGCCAATAAAATCATCCAGAGGTTTCTGTATTTAATTATAATTCTACATTAAATATCAGTAATAGAAATATTTAATCTGAACTTATCCTTTAATCAGATACCTTTTCGGAGGATCAGACATATGTTGACATGTTGTTTTCTTATCCTCACCTGAACAAGCAGAGTCATCGGGCCACTTTTATCAATTTCAAGTATCTCTCCATTTTTAGTTCCAACAAGGATGTGTCCATGTCCCAAGGTAATGGCACGTATTGAAGGATTGTCTTCTAAAAGTAACCCTGAAGAAAACATTTAAATCAGGGAAGGTTGACACAGAGTGTTGTGATAGGCTGTTCTCATAGGTAACAGTACAATTGGACAGCTAGAAAATCTAGGCTTCTGCTAAATAGTTTTTTGGTACTGCTGAATTTATCTCCATCCTCAGATGGATCTCTCTCAATGAGCATGTCTGAGATCACTGATCTAGGGGAGGGGGAGGTAACTGCAGGGATTTTCAAACTGAAAGATTTTACTTTTATTTTAGGTATATCCTTGGTTAGAAAATACATAGAATGTAATATATTAATTTAATTAACTGTTTCTAGGCCAAAAGTAAAGAATTTACTCTAGAGTGCAGTTCTCCATTAGTGAACATTTTATGTTGACGCAAAGCCAAAGCCAAGTGTAGACAAGCCCAGACTGACATCTTTTTGGGGAGACTCTTCACAAACTTTATCACTTACCTGTTACCTCCACATTTACGAGTAGCTAACTGTATATTACACTTAAAAGTAAAACGTGGGCTGGATTAGCAGGAAAAGAAAAACACTATTGGAAGTGTGCAAAAAGTTCACAGGATTATTTCAAAAGATTAACCACATGTATAGTCACACATTGATAGATGACTGCAGCTCAATGCCACAAACATTCATTTGCCACAGTGTTAGCCCTTTACACTTCATTGCATTATAAACATAGAAGCAGCACTCTGCTAATACAGTCTACATTTTATTAAATGAATGTAATATACAGTTAGCAGGGCAGTCCGGACTATCTTTCACCTCCAGTATGCATGATGGGAAAGTGAATGTTTGAGTGAAAGGTAAATATTAGAATTCTGCACCAACGTACAGAAATCTGGGACTTTTGTATTGTGTAGCAGGAAAATAAACATTTCAGTGCCAATCGCACCAAACACAATTCAGGGATGGTGAAATGGTCCCACAATACTAGGCCTAGATAAATTCAAAAGTTCTTCTGGGCTCCCTTATGTTGATTGATAACCTGGTTATCTTTCATTATTAAGACTTAAGCTGGGTACACACAGTAACGATAAAGCCCCAATACCGATGGTATCAGGACTTTATCGGTACTGTGTGTACCTTCGTTTTCCGAACAAGAGCAAGGCTGCCGAAAAGAGGGAACACAGAGTCCCTATGCTGTGTATAGGGGGAGCACTCGGGACTGTGTGTAGCCCGATCGTTTGAAAAATGACAGATACTTGCAGATCCTGTCTGTCATCTTTCAAGATCTTTCAGGTGTGCACCTAGCTTTAAAGGGAAAGCTTACCCAATATCACATTATCCCCTTGACCATCCGGTCTGGAACTGAAAATGTAAACAATGTCATTTTGTCTGTCTGTGTAATGTAATCCCTAATCAATGACACACAGTAAAATCCTAACCTTTAAAGGAATAACAGTAATAGACAGCTACTCAGCAGTGACCGACCTTTGGCTCCTCCCACAGTACACCCTTCCTTTCATTAAAAGGAAACCATATCAGAGAATGAGAAGCAGTGGCGTCGCTATGTTAAAACATTTGTGGCACGTGCCCTAGATCTTTGGCAAAGTGCCCTGGACCTACTTAATAGGAGTGCCCCGAATCTCCTGTTTCCCAGGAGTACTTCGCAGCTGGATGATGACGTCCTCACGCAGCCACGTTGCACTATTGGGAAAATGCCATCCCTGTGCTACCTCTGCCTGCACTTTACCTTCTCGCCCATAGAAACTGGGGAAAAAAGCAACTGTAAATAGCTTAGTTGCTGCGATCAATGCACACAATTCCAAAAGTGCCTGTATGCCCTAGTAAGTGCAATTATAGTGAGTGGATTGCACTGCTCATAGGTAGGTAATAGTCCTATTAGGCTGCCCATGTGCAGTGCAATCCACACACAACAGAAGAGGCTTTTGGTAATGTGCACTTACTAGGGCAGATAGGCACTTCTACAGTCTGAAAATTGCACATTGTGTTTTTTATACTCAGATGCACAGAATTTCAAATACCAAGTAGTGCCATACTGCCCTAGTGAGTTCACATTACCAAATGTTGCCACTGACTGCCCAGTTATAGTGAGTGGATTACACTGCACATGGGGTAGGTAATAGCCTAATGGGGCTATTACTATACTGCTATATGGGATGAAATTTCCATGGCTACCAGTATATAATTAAATTTCCATTTGCTACCAGTATATGATGAAATTGCCAGTTTGCTACCAGTATATGATAAAATTGCCAGTTTTCCACCAGTATGTGATGAAATAGCCAGTTTTCCACTAGTATGTGATGAAATTTCCATGGTTACCAGTATATAATGAAATTGCCAGTTTGCTTCTAGTATGTAATGAAATTTCCATCTGCTACCAGTATATGATGAAACTGCCAGTTTGCTACCAGTATGTGATGAAATTCACAGTTTGCTACTAATATGTGTTGACATTAACATGGCTACCAGTATATAATGAAATTTCCATAGCTACCAGTATGTAATGAAAGTTTGCCACCAGTATATGTGAAATTGCCAGTTTGCTACCAGTATATGGTAAAATTGCCAGTTTGCTACCAGTATGTGATGAAATTCCCATTTGCTACCAATATATAATGATACTGCCAGTTTGCTACCAGTATAATGGAATACTGTACCTGTGTCAATAATGAGTGTATTTTTGTCTACCTCTTATCTCTATATGTCTAGGGACGTGTCCTAAAAAATTTGCGTGTGCTACACGTAGAGTGTCCGACAGTGTCCCTGATATTCTTGGGCATTAGTGACACCCCTGATGAGAAGAGAGTCAGTGACTCTGACTGGGGGAGGAGGCAATCACTGCATTAGTATAGTGTTCTTTTAAATCAGGTGAATTCCTCCTTGCCAATGTTACCTTTTGAGCCAGGGGAAAGTGCTGCTCTTTTTATGGGGTAGGTTTTTAGGCACCTTTCGAACATGTCATCCCACAGCTCGACCACACCATCTTTTCCACCTGTAACAAAGCCCTGTCCCAAAAAAATACAAATCACTAGTTAACAGGGTTAAGGTCACTGCGCCGAAAGTCTAGAACAGCAATTTCATATACAAAGCCAAACATTCAAAACGTTGACTAGTACATTCTCCAGGTGTTTAATACCCAGATTCTACTCTCAATAGTTAATCTTAACAATTTCACATCCACCTCTTATACTCTCATATACACAGCATAAAATATAAGGCATTGTAATTCTGTTAGTCATAATTATTTACACAGAATTATATTATAAAAAACAAATCTCAGTTTACTAAATAAGATTTATATTTTAAATAAGAGTTTATACTATTAAATTTACTGTATTTATAATGTCGATATACCTTCCTTGAAAGTGTAAAGATAATACAGGCTGCCATATTGCTTAAAGGGGAACTGTGGTCTCCATACAAGTGGTATGAAAAAGAGCACACTCTTACATTTAAACTGACTCCAGGATCATGCTTCCAGCTGCAGTCTATCTAAAGTTACAGCAGTGTAGGTGTTTTCCCTACTATTACTGAGAGCTGTGACATCACCAGCACTTGGCCTCCAACATTCAGAAAGGTACACGGTTTGGGAAACTGTTTAGCATTCTGAGGTGAACCAGGGAACCTTGTTTTATAATTAATTTCCCTTTTTTTTTGGGGGGGGGGGGTGTTTTTATAGTGCCATGGAAGCTACTTGCAGAATTGACTTCCCACAATCCTCCTTGATCCTTAATGAACATTCCCAAAAACATTGTATCACAAAACCTTTAACATCATTCATATGGAAAAACAGAACCTAGGCCAAGCCCTACATTATCCTTAGAGCCTGTAAATATATCAGCAACTGCATCTAGAATTGCCTGCACTGTAAACTCTACACAATTAAGCTATAAAAGCACTTTAATGCTAAACAGAAAGTAAACTGTGATCTGCTGTTATCATTAGCTATGTTCTCATCCTTTAATGTATCAATAAGTAATAGAAATATAAATGAAACCCTACAAAATACAATAGTTGCAGAATTTATCTTTAGACAAACAGGGAGAAGCTTTGAAGTCAGAGGAGCCCTGCTACAAGAATATAACTACAGACCCTGCCATTTGAGGCTTCCGGGAAGGGTGGGGGAAGGAGGAATGGCAAAGTGATGTCACTTAGGGGTGGAGGGAGGCGGGGTGTTCCTGGGGCGTTTTTGGTCATGAGTCTGGGGTGGTCTTGCGGGAGGATTGGGGTACCTGTAACTACACATTCATCAATAAATATCTCAACAATACCAAGAGGGGAGATCTAATGGTTCATTGAGTCATACAGCTACCAAGGATGTAACTAGAAATTGATTGACTGCATGGAGGGAGGGGCCAGTTGGTGTTGGGGGCAGGTAACCGACATGTTACCAGTTTTTTATTTTTAAGGGTGGACATTTAAATATCGACCACTTTCTCAATAGCCAAATAACGATTAACATTCACCTGCATAGATACAGTAAACAGAATAATTGATTAAATGTACAAAACCTGCTTATCACCTTATCCAGTGAGTACATGGCAAACACAGGCCCATCGTGGGCTTTAACAGTTTTAAGCAGTACAGTGTCTTTCCAGATGTAAATATCTCCTGTAGCCGCCCCTGAAAAGACTAGGTCTTCACTGCGACCATAGGAAACGCACATCATGGTCTCAAGCTTTCCCACGGTGCCAAAGGTGCCGCGTTTCGCTGTAAATCCGCCTCCTGTCAATATATAGGTAGATTGGAATATAACAGATATAAACACTTTATAGGTACCACCCAACTGACCAGTTTTAACTAAACCAGTTATTACGTCCTGTTGAAGAACAGGACGTAAAGGAGCTGTGTCTTACCTCCCATTCTTCAATAAAACCTGCAGGACCCTGGAGAGAAGGTGCGCATAGAATACAGAGTTGGAGGAGCTAGCAATTGGGTAACTTACCTTCTCTCCTGGCTCCTGCAGTTTTTATTGAAGAACAGGAGGTAAGACACTGCTCCTTTACCTCCCATTCTTCAATAAAACTAAATGCCAAAACATTTTTTTCCAGTGGAGATACCCTTTAAGTATGCAGCTGAAGAGACAAAGTTTCCCTGTGCTGATAATCACCTGCAACCATTACATTATTGTTTTTGTGTACAACTTTAAATAGACTTCTAAACCATTTTAATGTTATTTGTGGCAGGAATAGTCCATACCGGTATCATTGTGTTGGTTGTTCATTTATTGGGACATACCGTTTTGTTTAAAGTTGTTTTGCATATTTTGTTAATTAAGGTGTAAAGAGTTGTTGTGTTTTGTGTACCTGCAAAAAGTTTATTGTTTACCTGTTTGTTGCCAAAACTTGATATGCTTCATCCCAACCGTTACTAGTTTATCGTTGTGAAGTGGGTTACATTTCACCACAAATATTTTATCCTTGTGTCCCCTGAAGAAGCAAAAGAACAAAAAGACAAGAAAAAACGATGAATTGCAGCTCTCGGACTGTAAACCAATCAAAATGGTCATTACTACAAGGCAGTTAGAACACTGCACATCATTTCTATTTTGCCTTTAAAAAGAGAATCCTAGGTTCTTCAATCCTGCCTGTAAATTTACTGTGTTTATCTGCGATCAATTACAATAAATTGTGGGTAATAACCCTATAACCCAATCCCCACAAGACATTTTTAGTGCAGCATTTGGCCACAAAGTTGTCTGGGACTCACAAAATGCTCCAGAATTTATGGCACACCACAACCATCAATCTCCTTACACAAGGCAGGAAACATCATGGGAAACTGACCACGCCCATTTAGCACCTGTACCACAACCTACCATCCCTTTAATATCAGGGAACGTGACTTCAAAGACCTTAACCACCAAATGTGCAGTCCACACTAGTCCCACTGTCCGAAGAAATTTTTATGTGGATGTCAATTTCTAGACAATAATGATCACAAGGAAAAGGTACCATGCTGGATGGCAAACCAATAGGAATCCTTTTATTCCAAAGGGATTCAATCACTGGAGGCAAAGTGGACCATGTGGGTTAAGGTAAAAGGAGATTACATTTTAAAAGAGGTGATTCCGACCATATACAGGTAAATAAATAATCAAACACTTATACAACATCCCCTACTAAAGGTTCGTACACACCTGCGATCACACCTGTGTATGAACATTCAGACTTCATTTATGGCAGATTGTATGAATGATGTAACATTAGATAATAGGATTCTTAGTACTAACAACATGTATTACATGGGTTCCATTTTGTTTTCTTACTAGAGATTACACTATTGATCTCGCAGAATCTGTTGTAATTGTACATTTATCCCATTTCAATGACAGTGTTCAATGGTCCTCCATTGCCATGTTATTTGTATTGAACATACCATCTCCTAAACCCTAAATTACCAACACAATAAACCACATACTGTACCTTGTGCATGCAAGCTTCTCTCCTTTCTTCCAGTCCCAGTATACAATAGTGTGGTCATTATCCAAGCCAACAGAGGCCAAGCATTTACCGTCAGCTGAAAGAAACACACACACACATATATATATATAGATATGGAAGCAATACGAAGAACCAGTCACATGTCCATCTCAATTCTTCTCTGTTCCCATCTTAATCATGATGGGGAGTTGATAAGGAAGGAAGCACTTTGCGATCTCCTCTCCCCAGCCTAGTTGAAATTGTTGTAGAAAATATCAATACTAAAGGGAAACTGGTCTTCAAACAAGTAAGCCTGCAGTCTTTTCTTTAAAATGAGCCCTGGATCACATCTCTGAATGCAGCCTGTGCAGCCTAACATCTGCTCCTCCCCTATCTCCGGGGGCAGAGTATGCTCACTTAAGTCTTAATGTTGGGAAAGAAGTACCTGCACAGACAAAGAGGGAGGGGCTATTAATACGGGCAAAGATTGGTCACATAGCTATAAGCTGGTGAAAGTAGGAAGAATCCAGGATGTTATATTGCTTAACCTTTCTAGCAATATAACTTCTCACACGTTTAACTTAAAGATGGGATCTAGGTTTTTACAACAGAAGTGCTTTTATTTAATCCTAACTTGTTCAAAGACCACGGTTGCCCTTTAAACTGCACTTTCCTAATTTAAATAGGATTAAACTCAAACTAATCCATATGTGTCATCATTGGGTGAATTTGCACACTAGTCATATTATTTTCGGTGAGAAGTACAATTCTGCACCATCTAGATCCCTACACCTGGAAACCATTACCCAGATGTTCAGTGGGCTCTTTAAAAGACTAGTGACAGTTAATTACAGTCTTTAACTCTTAGAAATGTTAAGAAATCTGTGGTTTGTGGAATAAAACGAAAGGGGAAAAGATATGTCCCATTTAATTACACACAAAGCTACAGTCATTTGGGATTGTGGAAATCTGCAAGATGACGTAGCAACCACAATAAAAATGAACATATAGAAGATGTATCTAAAAATACTGGAACAATGTGGACTCTACACAATCTTATCAGTTCCTCTGGGAGCTCCAAACCCCTCATTAAAATCACCCAGCTAAAAAGCTGAAGAATTTGTAAAACAGAAACAACATAAGAGATCAACAGGGAGATGTAATATGTGGGGCAAGGGGCTAAAATGGAGTTTAACCCCCACCTCCCAATGTAATATTGAGTATTGCGGGGTTAACTCAATTTTTCTGGGGCCTGGTCCATCTTCTATTAACAGCACAGGTGCACAATGCAATACAGGTAATGTTAATTTTTGTGCCCGATTCTCACCAAAATGAGTCCTGCATTGCGAAATCCCAGAAGGGAAAGGAGCACAGAAGGTAAGTTTACATCTCCCTGCAAGCTCTCAAGTAATACTATTGAGATGAAACATAAACAAAACTGATGTGAATTTATTGGCTAACTGAGATGATAATCATAGCAAGCTTTATTGGCTAACTGAGATGATAACCATAGCAAGCACTTTGGCTAACTGAGATGATAACCATAGCAAGCTCTATTGGCTAACTGAGATGATAACCATAGCAAGCACTTTGGCTAACTGAGATGATAAAATAGCAAGCTCTATTGGCTACTGAGATGATATAACCATAGCAAGCACTTTGGCTAACTGAGATGTAACCATAGCAACTCTATTGTGCTAACTGAGATGTAAACCATAGCAAGCATCTTTGGCTAACTGAGATGATAACCATAGCAAGCTCTATTGGCTAACTGAGATGATAATAATAGCAAGCTCTATTGGCTAACTGAGATGATAACCATAGCAAGCTCTATTGGCTAAATGAGATGATAACCATAGCAAGCACTTGGCTAACGAGATGATAACCATAGCAAGCTCTATTGGCTAACTGAGATGATAAATAGCAAGCTCTATTGGCTAACTGAGATGATAACCATAGCAAGCTATTGGCTAACTGAGATGATAACCATAGCAAGCTCTATTGGCTAACGGAGATGATAATAATAGCAACCTCTATTGGCTAACTGAGATGATAACCATAGCAAGCTCTATTGGCTAACTGAGATGATAACCATAGCAAGCTCTATTGGCTAACTGAGATGATAACCATAGCAACCTCTATTGGCTAACTGAGATGATAACCATAGCAAGCTCTATTGGCTAACTGAGATGGTAACCATAGTAAGCTCTATTGGCTAACGGAGATGATAACCAAAGCAAGCTTTAAGAACCTATATTTTCCTTTTTAATCTTTGTAATCAGCTTGAAAAAAGGTAAACAGATGATAAAATAAATATATCCAAAAGCATAAAGTTACTATGAGCATTCTTAACGGGCAATGCCACTCCTAAAATGATAAATTGTTAAAAGCTCTCAGTCACAGCTAGACAGTTGGCGTCACGGCAAATTACTAAATGCTACTCCCCTCTGAGCATGTGCAAGCTTATAAAGAGCTTGGAGAGGAGGCAGAAACCTTTTGAGAGACAGAGGGAAAGGAGACAAGAACATCTCTCAGCACAACAGGTAAGTTCTACATCTGCTAGCTTTCTAACCAATGTGGTTTTGAGGTTGGGGGGGTGATTTAGATAAATATATTTTATTTGAAAGGGCCCTTTAAGCAATTCAGCAAGCAAATGCTACTCCTAGGAAAGACCCCGACAGGATAATGTACCAAGATCGAATATGTACAAGGCTTTGCATGCGTTTCAGATGGATTATATTATCGTTCCAGGAGTATCTGAAAATCTGCCAGTCCTTATATAGCAAGCACTGTAATCATTTGTAAGATGCAAATAGCTTGACTTTTGCACTTGTCCAATGTTTATTAAAAAATCCCCAATGCTCAATTATTTTAATTCTAGAAGACTCTTGAATAAATGGCACATAGAGAGGAAAGAGATGGCAAAGTCAGGAAACCGCAACAAGCAAAAAATGCAAGGACTCATTACCGGAGAAATCCAAAGCACCGACTCCCCTTTGATGTTGGCCTTTTAGCAGAGACAAACATTTCATAGTCTGAGTGTCCCACACGTGAATAGCAGCATCTCTCCCGACCTAGACAGACACACAGATTTCCAATGAAGAATTAAAGAACTACAGTAATGTTTAACCATATTCTTCCTCCCCCCAGAGATCAACTGAGCTGTGATAATTGCGAGTGGCCAGTTTGAACGTTTATAGGCTATTACACTGGTCTGTACCAGCGCTAGTCCCTGCTACAGAACAACCAGCCCCAAAATGTTGTCATTCTATGCATATTGGCAAGAATAGTAACTGGGCAGATAAAAGGGCATGTCCACCAAAAATATGGTGACTTGTTAAGCTTTGTACACACGTATGATCTTTGCCCTGATGAACGACCCCCAAGCATGTGCACACGTGGGATAAATGGCCGTTTCGCCCAATAAATGCACATGTGTATGCATTCTGTCGGGAATCATCTGTTAATCCGCCAGACGAATCGTAAACAAGGCCCGACCGAACGTCTGTTTCAGCTGACAAAGCGCCCAGACATGGCATGATTGTCGGCCGAAACAAGCGCTCATACACATTGTGCACCGCGAATCAGCCCGCGCAATCACACGTGTATATGAAGCTTTAGCATTGGGCAGATTAAAGGGCATGCCCACCCTTATCCCTCTGCTCAATAAGCTTTTTATAAGCTAGAGCATGTGCAGTGAGGGAAAACAGCAGTCAATCAATGGCTGTGATGTCAGCAGTAACAGCCTTGCTGATTATAATAGTTGGGGCAGGCAACTGACAAGTGACCATTTTTCTTTAAAGCAGAGATGTCCTAAAAATGTCTTCCAATCTGAACTGAACTGCAAGCAGGGGGCAGGACCGGCAGCGATTGGCTGAAAGGCAGCGGTTGCCATCAATGTAGAACGGCGCTGGAACGAGGAGGTGTAAGTAGAGATTGGAAGCGATTTTACAATTATTAATATAGCAGTTGAGGGTGGGAGAGTATGCCCTGCATGATATAAAAAGCTTTTATAGATAGAGGCATAACAGGAGAACCACAAGGAGCAGGGGTGTAAGGTAAGGATTTTTTTATTGTACAGTGGGGCCAGTGGTTTTTTTTTTAAAAATTTTTTTAAATTTTAGTTTGGGGGGTGGACATGCCCTTTAAACAAATGCCAAACATTAAATCCAATGAGTGTGTCTGGCATACACCATACAACCCAATCACATGAGACAGACAATGACATTTGCCAATAAACCTGCTAAGAATTTAATCATAAAGCACAATGTATGTCTGCTCCATACCTGCCCAGTTGCTACATAATCTTTGACTGGGTGAATGGCCAAGCTTAGGATGTCATCATCATGACCAAGGTAGAATCTCTGGGAATGCTGCAGACGATTATATATCACAGATACTGCCGCTACGTGATAGACAACCTCACCAGTCTGGGTGTAAAACAGGTTGTTTCTGCAGTCGTAGCCTCTGTAGCTGGAAGACAAAACAGGCAGGGAAGATAAAATGCAATTGAAATGAACAAAATGGATTTGAAGGGTGAAAATGGCCAAATACACAGATACTGTCCTACCAAAAACACATAGTGGAAGAACAATCCTTCCCAGGATATGACCATTCCATGTATGCATGACCATTCCATGAGTGGATGTTGATCTGGCATGCTTGGCTTATTTAATACTTTAGATTACTTTATATATTACTGTTCTGTTAAATATACAAGGACATGATCAACCATATGCAGCTGTGGTAGACCAGAGGTATGAATCCTTTTACATCTGGAACATTATTTTTTGCAGTAGCCATTTTCTACCCAGAATGCTCCTGCACTTTACACACTGTTTGTTACGTTGGGATAAGGATGATATTGGAATACATTTACCCATGTACAAATTTCAGTTTAAGACTCTCATCTGGAGCCTTTTCTCTTTTTAGGGAAGTTGATGACTGTTCTTTCTCCTTGTTTTGTTGTTTCAGTTGAGGTAGATCTTCTTTGTAAACCTGAGGAACACAATGTGGCTCGTCATTACAAGTAAATTATGGGGCAGTGCAGTGTTTCTTGTTCAGGAATATTTAGTTTATAGCTTTTGAAAAACCTCACGTATGCAGTCTAACACTACAAAGAGGACAGATATAAAAATCCATACACATATGATATATATTTACAAGAATAACAAGTTCCAACTATAAATTTTCATTGTTACATGTTTCCTAAAACTTGGAATCCATTGGAATATTTTGAATGATCTTGAACAGGAGTGGTAGCCTTTGGGCCATGCGACATGCTGTTGCATGCTGGTCATTTTTAAATGGCACACGCAGAAACAACCAATGGGATGGTGAGAAAACTGCCAGTTATAAAAGAAGAGGAAAAAAAAGAAGAGGAAAAAAAAGAAGAAAATTCCTGATTTCTCACCAATCTGCTGGCGAGAAGAGATGGTGACCTCATTAACATGCATCTTGGGAGTGGGAGGGCAAAAGGAGCCATTAAGTACTATGAATATATAATGGCCAAAAGCTTTTCTAAACATCACAGAGTTCAGCTGTATCTTTGTGAATATACCGGTAATATGGAATTACATGGTTTGATTAAATGTTTTGTTTTTCTTTTCTTATAACTAACAATAATACCCAACATTTACAAGATGAACATAATACCCAATATTTGCCCCTATGTTTAAACCAGCCATGACATTTAGCTCTGATCTCTTAGCACAGTTTATGTTGCCCATTTCTTCTATGAGGTTGCACTTAGATTTCTATGTTTTCCCAAAAAGCCAGGGAAATGAAGGCACTTGGAAGGGTAACAATGTAATTAATCAGGCATATAAGCTGAGGCTATTAAGGGATCCAGCTTGGTTTTTAGTGTATAAAAGGCATTAGCAAGCACAGTACATCCAACCCATCAATCGAATGCTAAAAGCTGCTGACAGTGAGTGTTGGCACGAATGAATGATTGTCTCTACAGAAAGCTTTTCAGGCTAATTACAATGCTGAACATTTCCATTTCCAGAATAGAGATAAAGTCCTAGAGCAGCGTCTGCTGCAGATGAATAATAAAAAATGACATTGGTCAAAACAGAGGCAGTTCACATCTTCACGGTTAAAGGGCAACTGGTGCTGAATTTTCAACACAGAATTTCATAATTCCAAAATTTCTGGCAGATCTGCAAAATTTCGAAACTGGCGGTTTTGCCGTGAAACCAGGTCTCATCACATGAACATTAATCTGGTAAATGGTTTATGGTTTAATAAATGCCATTGTGTTTTTTATGCACGCAACTGCACAGAAACATGGGAAGGATGCGAAGGAACCAGGTCAGCTAAACACAATGATGTTCACAGGCCAATAGAATGCTGACGAGGTTTGGACTGACCTGGCGATCGTAGTTTATCTGAGTCTCCTGCTCAATATCAGAATCTAGCTCGGGAACATCAGACATATCAGAATCAGATTCCTCACTGCAAGATTCAACAATCCCCTCTGCAAGAGAGTCAACATATTGGTTAAACTTTCTGTTTATATAAGCACTTGTGTTTCCATTATCTATATATTATAGTGGCAATGAATAGATAAACTAGCTCTGTTTTACCTCCCAGGGTAGCCCAACTACGGTGGCAGGTTCTAGAGGTTGTCAAACAACATCAACGGGGTGGTAACTTTGAACAACAGCTCTTACAACGAGGGGTATTAGGGATTGATAAACTGAATTCTCTGGCACCCCAAGGGATAAACGAAGAGTGTAATATGTCTTGTTTACTTTAATTATTCATTCAGATATTTATTGGGATAGGATACTTTCGATTCAGGTATGGATCTCCTAATACCGATAACCTATTCCTGAAATTGGATTATTCTCCCACAGCTCCTTTTGGAATATCCTATTCATAATTGTAATTTATGATTCTTCTCTTAAGGTAACATCTATTTATTTCCTTGTGATATATTGTATCTCCTTGAGCTTTTTTTGGAAGTTTTGTAATTTTATCCACAGGAACATATTTGGAAAAAATGGTTAATTTGTTGTTTTTATCCCACTTTGGACACACACGGGAACTTTTAATGGCACAAAATATGCATACTGATTTTGATACATTCTGGACACCTTCAGGGAGATTCAATAAAAGTTAAAATTAACACCATTTTAAACGATAAGAACTTTTATTGAATAACCCTGCTTATCTGCACTGAGACACTTTATACATTGTTTGGAGCTTTTTTGTATCCATCAACATAGTTTTGATCTGGACTCAATTTGGACACTTTTTGATATTGATAATAATTGGTTTTCTAGCTGCAATACGTGATTTTATGAGAATGTTTTTACTACTTATTTATACACAGCATTGTTTATTTATTGCTCTATTGCACAATACTAAGGGACACAGATCTGATTAGACACTCCCAGTAGGAGGAGTCTATTGGGTATAAAGTGTTTGGGTTATTTGGGTGCATGTTGCCCCGAAACGTCGTTATTTTGATGTGTGTGGTTTATCATTAAATGATATTGTTTGGAGTGCGACCCTCATCTCTTCACTTTATTTGCTTACCTCCCATCCTTCACTTAAAGTATAAGTGCACTGTAAAATTAAGTTAGGGTCACTTGGAAGCTGCAGCTTTAAAAATACATTTGGTATATTTCTTGTTTCCCTAACCCCCTCCAGAGCCTACCCTTTTCCTTTCAAAGTTGCTGACACCTTGTATGTCCTTAGGTGCATGGTTAGCTCCACCCCTGCAAGATTATCATCTTCCTCCTGATTGGTAAGGCTCGCCGCACCTTGCACGCACTGACGTCACATCGCGTTTGCGCACAGAGCACACAGACTTACCTATTGAGGCTTACCAATCAGGAGGAAGATGATAATCTTGCAGGGGTGGAGCTAACCATGCACCTAAGGACATACAAGGTGTCAGCCACTTTGAAAGGAAAAGGGTAGGCTCTGGAGGGGCTTAGGGAAACAAGAAATATGCCAAAAGTATTTTTAAAGCTGTAGCTTCCAAGTGACCCTAACTTAATTTTACAGTGCACTTATCCTTTAAAGATTTGGTATGGGTTAACCCCATTCGCGATTGGCTCGGTGCACTGCCTTAAAGGAGCAAAAGAGAGCAATAGCGGCTCTCTATACATCACCCCAAATATATATAATAAAGGAAAAAATACAGATTGTTTTTATAAATAATAGCCATACCCTGCGGTGCAGTTTCAATCTCGCCATTTGTCATTCCTTCACGTATAAACCTCCACTGGAAAACCGAATGATCTGCTCCCCCTGTGCTTAGAACCCACTGGTAGTCATGTGACCAACGGACATTTGTCACATGGGCTGAGTGGCCCACATATTTACGAAATTTTGCACCTGATGGGATAAAAATGATTTATTTTAATTCATGACACAGATTATTCCAAAATGTGTTTTATTTAAAGGCCAACTAAAACACACTGAATCAGAAGACAGAGCACCTTGATATAAAAGCAGTAACCTGTGTCTCACCTCTCATTTTTATGTGGGAGCTGGGAAATTGACCTTACTAACATAGGGTTTGTGTTTAATTTCCCAGCATTCCAGTCTCACACAGTGTGGTCACTGACATGCCTAATCCTAACTAACTGCAGGAACTCATTACAGCAGGCCACGCCTACTAGCAGACTCTAGTCAATAGTACAGTTTATTGGTATTTTTGGGGGGGGATGAGTTCAGAAAGTGGAGCACAAAAAATTTGGTTTAGTTCTCCTTTAAAGAGAAAATGTAAATGAGCCTGAAAGGATTTTGTTACTGCTAAATAACAATTATTGTTATAATATAACCATATATCAAGAAGTATCATATATATAATCAACATATATAAAGCAGTAGTGTGAAACAATTATATTTATGCAAATTACTTGATTTTCTGCGGCCTCCAAAGATTTCCTTTTAGGGTAAGGCCACACTAGAGCAGAATGTACTGCACGCAAAATCCGTCTACTTGCACTGCCATCCGCGAAATGTAGTGCATGTGATCTGCAAACAATGGTGATCGCATATTCTCCGGAAATTGGATCGCAGCCCAACAGATAGCGTTGCCAGACCAATTGCCCAACACTAGTGTGTGCTCTTTAACGCGCTGGTGTGGCCTTAATGTTGAATAAGTAACCCGGTGGTAAAGGTAACAGCTCTTGCAAAGGAAAAGGCAGGAGGATTCACTAGAGCAAATTTGTACCTTGCCTGTAAACTGCAAGGGTGGGTGGGGCAACAATATCAACCTGTAATATAGAGGATTTCTCCCACAATGTGGATGATTTCAGAGGTGACGGACATGTCTATACACGTGAATTACTGGAATGTTTCGATACCCACATATACGGAAAAGTTTGGTGTAACGATGTCTTTATTTAATTTACTTGTTCACAATATTGTTTTACGAATGACCAATTTTCTATTAGTAGATCACCTACCTTTTTTTAAAATGGGGAATCGGAATAATTTGACCATTCCAAAGTCATCCCCGGTTACTGCCAATGTGCTGTTGAAATTGGCATCGACTGAGTTGATATCGGTTATATCTGTGTACTTTGGCCAAATTCCACTGACCTCTGGGCCAACCACACACGTCCATGAAAACCAATGGATCCCTTTAATTTCATCCTTATTTGTAAGATGCTTCCCAGCTACAAAACATAGAAATGCAGATTTCACTTCCTGTGTCAGAAAAGTTTGCTAACGTTAATAATATTAATGAATGAGCCATTGGGACATACGTTTTTGGTACTGTACACCAAACTGGATAGCCAAACACTGAGAGGAACGGGCTCATTACATGTCAAGGTTACACACATTGTAATAACACTGGCTAGGCTGATATCTGGATACCGTATATACTAGAGTATAAACCGAGTTTTTCAGGCTGAAAATTCAGCCTGAAAACTTGGACTCGGTTTATACTCGAGTCAGTAGCTTACCTGAGCATTCCGGCAGCCGCACAATCTTTCTGTGTACAGGCGCGCCGGCCTGACGTCACTGCCCGGCGCCAAGCCCGGCGCCGGGCAGTGACGTCAGCCGGTGCGCAGTACTGGAATGAGCGCGCGGCTGCCGGAATGCTCAGGATACCGCACCTGCCAGGAAGCCCTTGGATGGAGGAGAGAGGAGAGGAGAAGAGCCCACAGGTACAAAGTGAACTGGGTGGGAGGGTGGATGTGTTAGAGGCATGACCTGTTTAAGTTGAAAGAGCCCTTTCTGTTATGTGAATGTTCCACACAATTTCCCCCCCAAAATTATAACCTTCCTGATTGACCTAAATTTTAGATGCAACAGTTGATAGGGTCAGACAGTCTGTGTGTACAAAGCCATGGTTTGTAGTTCTTTTTTTTAGGCAGCAGCTTCACTCTTGAACCTTTTCCCAGGCATAATCTATAATCCACTCTAGAGATACAGTAGTGAACTGGGTGGGAGGGTGAGGGGGGCATTCAAGATGTTTGGGAATTACAACTCCCAGCATGCTTTATTAGCTGGGAGTTGTAGTTTCCAAACATCTTGAATGCCAAGTTTCTACCCTCGGTTTATACTCGAGTCAACAACTTTTATTAGGATTTTTAGCTGAAATTGGGTACCTCGGTTTATACTCGGGTCGGTTTATACTCGAGTATATACGGTAATTTAATTGTGCACTTGGCTGTTATCTCAGAAGTGGAGAAAAACAAAGGGCAAGCAGGGAAACAAGTAAGTAACGTGTTACACACTGCTCTAATAGTTCTAGCTGTTATGTTACACTAACATATACACTATACATATAACAGTTCTAACCGTTAGAACAGTGGGCTTCCTCTTCGCTTGCGGCACAGAACTGTTGGAGCAATTTAAGCATCTGTAGGTTTGACACTTGCTCCAGGATATTTCTTTTATTTCAGCACTCAGACAATTGATGTAATTCAGTAAAATAACATTGAGTGCTGAAATAAAAGAAATATTCTGGCACAAGTGTCAAACCTTAAAAGCATTGGAAAATAATCAATAATAATTACCAATTAAAAATAGTGCACATTTAATTTTCCCCATCCCACCCCACCAGGCTACTTTGTCATGCCACCTGGCCGAAGAATAAAGTCTGGGGAGAGCACAGGTATTATGACCTAAACCCTGTACTTATGTAAGATGTCTGTTGGCTGCGGATGGCTATTGAATGTCCAACAGCTTACCACTTCAGCTAATAAGTATGTGTGTGCCGTCTCACTTCGCTATTGTTCGCCTATTTAGATTTGTCTGTGGTGTCTGATGGCAAATTGCCATGTACATGGCAAAAAATGATCGCCTGATAATATCTCTATGTGTATTGTGATCATTGTTGTGTGTGTATGCCTGTCCCAGGGTTGCAAGAAGGGATAGACATTTACATTGCCATGCATATAACCATGGAGAAGGGCATAAGAGTGGGAAATATACCCCCCCCCAACCCCAGAAAAAAACAAAAACAGAGCAAAAAGAGTAAGCCACAAAATCTATACTACTAATACTATATAAATAATGAATGTTTAAATTACATTTTACCCAGACTTTATGGGTATACATGTACTGTAGCAGAGAGCTGTACTTACAGGGCATCTTGTAGAACAGTCTTTCTCCAGCGCCGTCATTGGTCTGTAAGAACTTGCTGTCCACAGACCAATCAAGGTGTGTTATAAAGCTGGAAGACTTGTTGCATTCTCCAGTCTTTTTGTATCGTTGTGCCACTGCATAGACATCTACTAGGCCATCATTAGAGCCCACTGCAAGGTAGGATCCATCCGGGGAAAATTTCATTTCATGGATCACTTCTTTTCTATCTTTAATGTGAACCACCTCGGTCATATCTCTGAAAACACAAAATAAAGGATCAGAATCTTTCATTTCTTCATGGAACCGAAAATCCTTTCTACTATAATCCTATCAACATTAAATCACATTGTAATCAGTCCGGCATGCTCATTCAGGACCAATTATGGACTAATTATCACTGCATAGGAAATAGCTGCTACTTGCTTATTGTTCCCATAATGCTCGTGAGCTATTACTCATAGAGTGCTATCCTGACATTCTAGTTCTGAAAAATCTAGAGGGAAAGTATTAATGGAGGATTTGTTACTACTGGGAGGTATTATCTACAATGGCACCACACAGAGATCTAGAGGGACAAAATTAATGGAGGATTTGTTACTGCTGGATGGTATTATCTACAATGGCACCACACAGAGATCTAGAGGGACAGAATTCATGGAGGATTTGTTACTACTGGATGGTATTATCTGCAATGGCACCACACAGAGATCTAGAGGGACAGTATTAATGGAGGATTTGTTACTACTGGATGGTATTATCTACAATGGCACCACACAGAGATCTAGAGGGACAAAATTAATGGAGGATTTGTTACTACTGGATGGTATTATCTACAATGATACCACACAGAGATCTAGAGGGAAAGTATTAATGGAGGATTTGTTACTACTGGATGGTATTATCTACAATGGCACCACACAGAGATCTAGGGGGAAAGTATTAATGGAGGATTGTGTACTCTGGATGGTATAATCTACAATGGCACTACACAGAGATCTAGAGGGAAAGTATAATAGAGGGATTTGTTTACTACTGGATGGTATTATCTACAATGGCACCACACAGAGATCTAGGGGGAAAGTATTAATGGAGGATTTGTTACTACTGGATGGTATAATCTACAATGGCACCCCAGAGATCTAGAGGGAAAGTATTAATGGAGGATTTGTTACTACTGGATGGT
Source organism: Hymenochirus boettgeri (assembly GCA_019447015.1). Taxonomy (NCBI): domain Eukaryota; kingdom Metazoa; phylum Chordata; class Amphibia; order Anura; family Pipidae; genus Hymenochirus; species Hymenochirus boettgeri. The sequence goes on along the minus strand of CM033473.1, from coordinate 21,405,367 downwards.
ATAATCTACAATGGCACTACACAGAGATCTAGAGGGACAGTATTAATGGAGGATTTGTTACTACTAGTTGATATTATCTACAATGATACCACATAACGATCTATACGGACAGTATTAATGGAGGAATTGTTGCTTACCGAACCCTGAGCACCGTGAATGAGCCATCCTTCATACCCAATGCCAGCTGGGATCCATCTGGACTGAAAGTCACACTTCTAACTGCCTCCTCCATATTGCATCTAGCAATGAGTGCATGATCCGCAAGGCTCCATAACCTAAAACAATTCAAATAATAAGGTAACCGGGCAGATCGGGAACCAATAAGTATTGAGATTATAATTTTTTACATCTCAGGCTCCAAGGTTATTTTGATCCATAGCACATGATAAATAAGGCAGACTGGAGTGGTTATTTCTATTCTGTCCGATTCAGACGTACAATCGGACGCAGCAGGAAAACCACGTCCAAACATGCGGTCCTCTATGGACCAGTAGGAAGTGCCGAGCAGTTGGTCAGGACTAAGGATTGAAAGGTGTGTACCCAGCTTAACAGCAAGGTGTCATGGACCTCCATGTAACAGCAAGGTGTCATGGACCTCCATGTAATAGCAAGGAGTCAGGGTCCTCCATGTAACAGCAAGGTGTCAGGGACCTCCATGTAATAGCAAGGTGTCAGGGTCCTCCATGTAATAGCAAGGTGTCAGGGTCCTCCATGTAATAGCAAGGTGTCAGGGACCTCCATGTAATAGCAAGGTGTCAGGGACCTCCATATAATAGCAAGGAGTCAGGGTCCTCCATGTAATAGCAAGGTGTATGGGGCCTCCATGTAATAGCAAGGTGTCAGGGTCCTCCATGTAATAGCAAGGTGTATGGGGCCTCCTGAATGCAAGACACTGATTGCATTGTAGTTAAGAGGTGTAATAAAACACCCCAGGGTAAGGCATCAAAACAGCCTTGTACATGGCAGACAATTGGTGTCAAACACAACACACACCCCTCTATTCAGACTTGTTCTTTTTAATCTGACATAAATGTCCTCATTGACATCTCTTTTGAACCAATCCTGTTCCTTGGCCAATATCTTGACAGTAATATCTTCATCATATATATATGGCATTTTAGATTTTATTCTTTGCAATGAAAATTTGAATTGCTATATCTACTGCCTGGGAAATGTGATAGGTAGTCCAAGCAAAGCTGTTAACAGCAGAAACTGCAGTCACGTTAGGTAGTTGCCCTTTAAAAGGAACTAAAACAAGCTACAACAAGATCTGTGTTCGTTTTTTCTTTTTATTTGGTTTGGAAATGCAAAAAAGCAAAGTTAGTGCAGGAAGGTACAATTACAAAATTGGTGTGATCAGTAAAGTAGGTGGAGCTAGAAACAAGCTGTAGCCAATCAGAGTTATAAAATGTTTCCCTAACTGAACCAAATTTTAATCAATGAAATAAATCATAATGAAATAAAAATACAGAAATTCCATAAGCCAAATGAACAGGAACATCAATAGGTTAATATACGAACTTAACGCACAAACTGTATATATGAATGAAGTGTAGAAAGCAATTGTCAGCTAGCGAGCCGATCTGGACATATAACTAGTACCTTACCTTACAGAACGATCGTCACTTCCAGTAACTGCCAATGGCTTCTTTGGATGCAGAGCCAGTGCCCAGAGCTCCCCTTCACAGTGTCCTTGCATTATTAGCATTGGTTTATCTCTCTCTCTGACCATCACTTCAAATATTTCACTGTCCTGAGTCCCAGCCAGAAGCCGATCTGCTTTCCAGCACACACTCCTTATAGACAGTCCTAGGTTTGAGAAACAGCAGCAAGTAAGTCCCAGACAGTGCTTTCATCGAATAGGTTATCTGTATGAAAATCACATTATAACTACCTTCTGTAAACACCATGACTAATACACTTTTGTTTGGCAAGAAAAATGTTAAAAGTGAAATAAAGGCTTAAAACTATTTTTCTGTCTATTGTCCATGTCTGCCTGTCAAAGTGTAACACTTTGTCGGTCAAATTTAAATAAAATATGCTAGTACAGTATGAGGAAATGCTGATATCACTGCAGCTCCTTTTCAATCCCTCTCCCAGTGGGTGAAATGAAAATAATATAAACTGAGTGGGGAACTGAGAAGGAAATCATTTTATCCTTGACATCTCATTAATATTTATGGGCCATGCAAAACATGTAAAAGACATTGTATGTCAGAATATATACCGTACCACGTATATTGATTGTTTGTTAAAGCCCAAGTTAAAGAATCTCGTTCAAGGCCGATTTGATGCTTTATTCCACGCCTACCTTTGTAACCTTGATCACTGTCTTTAAGATCTATTTTAGTGATTGGCTTGAAATCGGTGTCCCACAAACGAATGCATCCGTCTCTTCCTCCGGTAGCAAACCCTTCCTCGCAAGCATACATGCTAAATATTCCAGCCTTAAAGAGACAATAAGTATAAAATCCGTTAAATTGTATGTGTGCGCTAGGTACCGTATTGTACTTACTGGCCTCAGTAAGATTTAAAGTGAGATTTAGTAAAAAAAGACATAGTTCCTGTTGTATTAGTTAATTACCCTTTGTGGAAAGTATTAGAAATATAACACTCACCCCATGAGCTCCCTGAATAGTGCGCATTAGCGTGAGTCCTTTCCACACGTAGATATCGCCATTTAACGCCCCAGAGTAAGTGACCTCATCTCTTGCACAAGCCAAACACAGAATGGTTTGCAGATCCCCAGTCTTCCCAAAGATTCCTCTTTTGGCTGTCAGCGCGTTCCCACAAAGAGTCCAGAACTGTATGAAAAACAAGCTGCGTTTGATTACTTCCTCTTATGTTCAGCCGTTTATACTCTGTGTATGTTATAAACAAATTCGGATTGACAGTTGTTTGGTATAGAAATGCAGCAGATTCTCTTGTGTTAGTAATGGACAGATTACCATTTCCCACTGCAGAACTACATTTTAAGAACCAACCTTTATGTGTTTGACTCCACAGCTTAGCAGTCTGTTTGGTTGATAGGGATCCCAGGAGATGTCAAATATCTGTCAATATGTAAGTGGGAGTTAATATTGATCAACACAATTACAGTAGGTGGCAGTAGGTAATAGCTTTCCTATAAGAGATCAGTGTAGGACTTTTAACATCATGTACAGTGATTGGATACATACAAAACCAATAAGATGTCAAAGGACTGTTTATGTCTTTACTGTAAGGGTGAGATGCTAACAGATACTTTAACAAGCTGCTAAAGTGCTGTCTATCTATTGAATATACATAACATATCAATGTTTGTGTCCACACATAACCACATACGGTACACGTGATTAGGTGTTTATTACAGTATAAGTTTGGCATGTGAGTTACCCTGTCTGAGTGTCCAGTGGCTGTCGCCAAAACTTTGCCCTTCTTCCAGTCCCAAATGCAAACTGTATTTTTGGCATCCAGTCCCACCGACGCCAGGCGCTATTACACAAAGAAAGGGGAAATGTTATTACCGAGACACAGACATAATTAAAATAATAATAAAACCCCCATTGAGAGGGTAGCAGGCGGGCAGCCATCTTTAGATACTATGTTGGGGTTTCCGCATAATTCCCTAACAATGTATAGTAAATAATAGATCCACCCAGCAGGGCATTTATTAAATGATCTAGTATATAGGGTTTATCCAGTTAAATTGTAAGTGTTCAATTTTGGCATTATTAAACGGCATGTCCAGCAATAGAATGAAATTCTATCTAAGGGTGCAGCACCCCCCCAACCCCATTTTCATTTTACTTATCCTCTCCAGCTTAACTAATGTTATGTCTTACTAAATGGTACAACACTCCATGGTCCTGATACCTTATTTTGCTAAATATCCAGGTCTTCCCCCCCCCAATTTAAACACTTAAACTGGCCACACACTGCAACATTTACCTCCTGATGTTCCTGTGATGTTTGGGCAGTCGCCTTTCCTGCCCATTTTACTGTCGACATTTGATTGCAAAATGAATGGGACAGGACGGGGAACATGGCAGGACTTTTTACCCATTTCCCAGATCTACGAATCTATCAAATGCCCAATGATGTTTATGGGCAGCGTTAGACAGACTTGGCTGCCAGCTATTAAGGAAGGGGGAAGGGAACGGGGTTGGGTAAGTCTAATTCTGGACAATTTTAAAGTTAAAACCATAGCATTTAGGGTTGGAGTGGAGTCCCCTGCACTACAGAAAGTTTCTTTTCTTTAAAGATTTAGACAGCGCCGAGGGATCCAGAGAGGGAGAGGGAGGGGCTCCCCTGCACATGCCAGAGTCCACCAGGAAGACAGGGAAGGGGCAGATAATGGATTACACACCGGAAGACTCCAACTTTTCTGGACCAGTGAGCCAAATTTTAGTTTTGGGGGTGAACATGCCCTTTAATGTTTTTTTGCCACATTCCCAATGAATAAGGATTAGCAACTGCAATTAATGGCTGGCAATTCCACTGTATAAAACATACACGGTTTACAAATAATAATAAATAAGAGAAATGCAGTTTTATAAAATGGTGGATACAATACAAAATGGATTCCATAAAGCTATGTGATCCTACACTTATAATTTTACCAACCTGCCCATCCGAATCGAAAGCCAGTCCTGCCACTCCATGTGTATGCACATCCTTCAATATGGAAACTGTCTGGACTGTGTAGGAATCCCACACGCATATGTACGGATCTTTCCCCACCTGTCCAGTGGCAACAAGGCTTCTTTCTGGGTGTAATGCGAGGCTACCGGGAAAAAAGAGAAAATACCCAATGTATTAAAATATAAAACAAATGATCACAATTTATTACTGAGTTGGTTCATTTTTCTCTTACAAGCCGATAATCCATTGCTAGGTGTCAGGCAGATGAGTTACCCCAATCTATACATCCACGCAATATGCACGCTGATAAAGAGAGATGAGAGATGTAACGGACAGGCAGGGGGCAGGGTCACTGCTAGTTGCTTTCACCTCTTTAGCTGATGTTCTGCTAAAATCATCCCTTTAAATTCAGCCCCACTGCAGGGCAGCAAAAAGGGAAATATAATCAAATGTTACTTTTATGCTAATGTAAAGGCCAAAAAAGTCCCTACAATTGCACTTACTTCATTTTGGAATAAACAACACCAAACCTCCCCCACTTTTCTATGATCTATAAATACCAAAGCAAAAGTAACGAAGTGAAGCGTTTACTAAAATACGCAGCAGGGGAAAAAGCTTCAGAAAACCAATGTAATACGTTTTTATACTGAACTGTAATAACATACTTTCAAGAAAGGGGAGTATTATCTCATTTCCATGACCATAATCTGCCCATCCAGTGATTTCCCTGCAAATTAATAAATGCTTCCAAAGTACTGATTTCCTGTTTGCAGAACCCCTATTAGTGTCAGTTATGGTCTCAGTTCCTGGGTGAATTCAGTTGCTCAGTAGAGATCTGAGCATGAGTGACCCCCCAACTGTCGATCAGTAGAAATTGCTGGAAATAAAAGATCATAGACAGAATCTTAAAGATCAGCCTACACACAGTCGCAATCGGTCCCTCTATAGAAAGTATAGAAGGAATACTGGCACATTCCCTTTGGCCACGGCCAACTCTGTATACTTTAATATAGGGGGCCGACCACGGGCAAGGGAAATTTTCTGGCAGCTCCAAGCAATCCTGAGGCTAATGGTGAACGTTCACTATCGGCTTCGGGAACGCTTGTTTCTGTGGTACAAACTTTAATGATAAAGGGGCAATTCTGTTGGGGCTGACGGAATCACGCCCTTATTGTTTAAAGTGTGTTCCCACCTTTATGAACATAAAAAGAAAGTGGTGTATCCTGGGAAGAAGGACCATTACAGAACCTGAAACGGCAGCTCCATACTAACCACCATATGTACCACAAAGGTAATTGTGATATAAATAAATAATTTACATATTAATTTTATCAACTGAACTTCCCCTTTAAAACCATTTACAAAACGGTGTAAATTCTGCTGCAATGCCAATTTGCCCTAATAAATATACCCTTCAGTCTTATACTGCTGTGGTATGTGTATACCGGGCATATACTTAGTGCTGTTTTGTAAGCAAAGTAAGCAATGCAAAGCAAAGCACTCAATAAGATGAGGTTCATTTAAAGTGATCAGTATTTAAACCCATGAGGTTATTTAAACATAAACACGGCAGACTGTACTGGGGATTCTCACACTTACACAGAAAACACTTCATGTGTGAATGTACAGTAGATACCAGGTGGGATGTGCCAATTAATTCTTGCACCAGCTGGTTAATTTTATAAGATGTTTAGAGGGACAAACATACCAAAATATGTCTTAAAACTTCTAATCTACCTTGTAGCAAAATGTTTGTGATTGGTCATTTTATTATAAATGTTCTCGACCAATAGGAAGGAGAATAGTCAAGTTATTAAACTGTAAACAGTAATGAAACACCAATCAAAATTGGAGATCCTCTAAAATAAAAAAAAGACTTAAGAACCTGTTCTTAAGTGCAAAGAATTGTTCTTAAGGGCAAAACAGGAAAACTCCAAGGTATTAGTCATTATACAGGAAACCCAATGGACACCAGTAGACCAGGGATTGGCAACCAGTAGCCCTCAATAGGTTTGAAAACTACAACTCCCAGCTTTCTCCGACAAGCAATCTGCAACAGCAGAAGGCAGTTAGGGCCACTTCAATCCACCTCACAGCATCTCAATGGAATTTAGATCTAGTGATCTACCTAGCCCTTTATGCAAAAAAAGCCATAATATAACACCTGATTAAAAAAAAAATCCATTAACATCCCTTTAATGGGGAATATATCCATAGTCTTCCTCTATCCTATATCACCTCTTTCCCAGGACAATATCATAAATATGGTTTACAGATTTATTTCCAGACTTCGACAACTTACCATCCGCTAAGATTGTTTATTAAAGGGCAAGTCCGGCCTCAAAATGAAAACTTACACACAGGTAAATCACCCCCCAAAACCCTAAACGGTATATAGTTTGAAATGTGAAATATATAAGTCTAACCTGAAATCCTGCACAATGTCCTGTTTCCTTTCTGCTTCCGGTTCTTCCAGGTAGCAACTGTCAGTTATGGATTTGACAGTTGACATCACAGCCAATGACTGAATGTTAATCCCCTGTCTGCCTCTTCTGAGCATGCCCAGGCTCAGTACAGGTTTCTAAATTGCTCAGTTTCCACGAGGCATCCAGAAGCATAGCAGGCATACAGTAATGTATTCATAGGACAAACTATGATATATCAACATATTTGGCCATACTTTCTAAAAGATGTCCTTAAAGGGCATGTCCACCCTTATAAACAAATTTTCCCATATAATAGAATATCTTCCCCCAGCCCCAACCGCTATAAAATAAATTTAAGAAAGTGCCCAGATCTTACTTACCTTCTCTCTCTCCTCCGACGCCCGGCCCGCTGCTTGCAAGACACTGCAAGAGGGGCGGCACCGGCAGCCGCGTGTGATTGGCTGAGAGGCAGCCAATCACGGACGCGGCTGCCGGCTTCTCATAATGCCGGAGGAGAGAGGGAGGTAAGTAAGTTCTGTGGACTTTCTTAAAATATTTTTTTTGCGGTTGGGGCTGGGGGAAGATATTCTATTATATGGGCAAGGGTTTTATGGTAGGGGGAGGGATCGCAAAACAGGAGGGAGAGGGAGGGAGGGGAGAAGGGCTGCAGTACGCATGCCAAACTTCTCCTGGAGGCTAAACAGGAGGCAGAGTCCTATATGGACTCTGCTATCCTCCTGGTGGGCAGTTTTTGGGACTTTGGGGGGGGACTACAGGAGAACCTTATGGAGCTGGGATGTGAGGTAAGGATTTTATTACACTACATGGTGGGGCCATTAGTGGGGGGGGATTATAGTTTTGGGGGTGGACATGCCCTTTAAAGTCACACTAATTTAATACAGGTTAGCATGTAGACACCAATATATAACCAATGAAATAAAGTAAACACATTTTGTGGGACTTTTTAAGGCCAGCTTACTGGAGTAAGTCCCACAACACAAAGGTTTAGTCAGGATAGCGATGCTCCAAGATCGATATTGGACAGAAAGCATTTCCTTCTGGCACACCATACTGTAGCTAGCTTTTTACAACTTGACAGGTGTGTACGATCTGTTTTTGTCTGGAGAGCATTTTTAATCTAGGCCTAGTGTGATCCCATACTATTGTATATTATTTGAAATTGTACAATAATTGTATTGTGTCTGTTAACCGATAACAGAATGGAAAATAAAATATAAAACCCTTTTCCGTTATTGGACATAGAGGAAAATGTTTATCGGAGTTAATATTACCAGTATTGCTACAGTTAGTTGGTCATCTAATAATATCAATGCATGCACATCCTCCTTAAAGGTACAGTACATCCCCCCAGCCTATTTCCCTCCTATTAGGATTACCCCTTGTGGGTACCTAGACCACTAGGTCTTCACCCCTGTCTACCTTCAGCAGCTGGTTGAAGTTCTAATCACCAGCTCGTGTGTAGCTCTGCCACCATCCAGTCTGAGATCTTTCCAATGGGAAGATTCTTAAACAGGTTGCAGTCTTGCAATTGGTTAGGCCCTGGGCCAAAAGTGAGGCGGACCACACACGTTATAATCACGGACAACTGGATTCCAGCTGAAAAAGGTAAAGAAAAAGGATAAAGGCCTATCAGCTTAGGGAACCTGGGAAATCTCGATGGGAGGAGTTGATCCGGGGGGTTTATAGATATTGTTGTTCTTTAAAGGTTTATCTGCTGTATTCAGTTAGATCAATTGGACTTAAAGTGTTGAAGACGTTTCGCTAGTCATCCGACTGGGTCTCTCAATTCAGAACTTTTTCTTTAAAGGTTGAAATAAGATAAGATCCTCTCTAATAATATTCTAATTATTTCCACCTGATCTGGTGCCCCTGTTCCTAAAGGTTCTTACACACGTTTGTTCGCAGGTGCCGACAGGACGGCCGATAATCGCGCCGTGTATGGACACTTTCTCACGCAAAGAGGGGAGCTCGTTTGAAGATCCCTAACCGAACTCCCGTTTCTGACGAGAAAGTGGCCATACACGGCACGATTATCACCCGAAATGGCCATTCACACACATCGTGTGGCGCGGGTCGGCGTGTGTGTACGAACCTTCATTTTAGGTGTTTGAGGAACTGATAAACGTCAATTTACTTTTGTCATATGTAAAAATTGTTAAATACGTTATACGCTAGGATTGTTAAATTGTTATACGCTAGGAAAGCATTATGTCGTTATCCAGTGCATATAAATCTGAATAGCCAACGTGTGTTTGGTCCATTTCCATAGTCAGAACTATAATTACTTTCAGAGCAATTCCCACAAACACATTTTATTACTCTTTGTTTAATTAAAATGCTGCAAGTTACTTGGCTCTTTGATTCATTTACAGTATAATCATTTCAAATCTTAATTCAAGATGGCAGTATTAATCTTGCCTTAAAGCTAAGGACACAACCAGGGCAAATCTGCTTTCTAAAGATAAATGAATCTAAACGTAAAATGTAATAAAGGAGAAAATGAAACTTTATTGATGTAACGTGGACATGAAACACCATGTGGGAGACGCACTTGGAGCTAGAACGCAAAAACAGAGCCGCGCTAACATTAGGAAATGTTTTAACGAAAGGGCAAATTCATGCAAAATATGTTGAATACTACAGGTGCCAATACACAGGTCAACATCTGCAGGATAATGCAACTGATCAGTTCTTCGCAAAGATTTTCTTGGCAAATATTTGATCAGGAAGTAGTGCTTGAAACGCACCATCTTGGACCACTGCTCTTGAGCATGTTCAGCCATTCTGGGTGGTCTAACTGGCTGATCAATATCAATGAGCGGACGACCAAACAGACGTAAAAACATATGGGGGTTGGACCGATTCGATATATCTGTGTATGGCTGGCTTAATTAATAACACTGAACTCTTATTCCAATTGTATTCTGCAATGGGAGGAGACATTCCCATCCAAGCCTGTAAGGCTTATAAGTGTTGTATGTAATGATTTAAGTTATTACAGTTATTTTGGATTTATTTTACACATTGGAGAAAATCACTTGTAATGCACAATATAAAAGCTGAAATATTTTTCCATATTAAAGGGAATGTCTACCCCCTAAACAAAAATTCACATTTCAAGGAATTGTACACTGAAATAATGATTTTGTCTTGTTTCAATCTATAAATGAATACATGTAAGTAGCACTTACTCTGATGTGTTTGTGCTGCTGCATGACTTCAATCCAGTACTTGTTTTTGCTCAAGCTTTGTCTCTCAGTCCCCCAGCCCCCTGCCAGTCTATCTCTCTGTGAGGGCAAGCATGCTCAGTTACCCCTATGAGGCAGCATTGGGAGAGGGAATTCACCACCATGCAGTTCGCATCCCAACTGTCACCACTCTGGCTGCAGCAAAACTTTATGTACCAGAAGAGTTTACAATACTAATGCACTTGATTGACAGCTGATATGTAAGATGGTTCAGACTGGATATCTTACAAAATAGGGGACAGATCAACAAAAAAATGGTACAGTGATAGTTGGGAAGAATTATAGTTTCCAGTAATAGGCAATTTAGAAAAACAAATTTCTCAGTGTACATATCCTTTGAAAAAAAAACAATAAAACCTAGTCCTTGCCAGGTTAAAATCTTCCTCATTAATATACTTACCAAGACGCGATTCCTCAGCTGTCAACTGCTGCTGTTCAGTGCCTTTTCAGGGTACGGAAGCTGCAGAAGGGACCGGACCGGGAGGGGTGTTAGCGATTGGCTGAGAATATGTGTGAAATTTGTGTTTGTGGGTGTACATATCCTATAATAATCAATCCAACACCTTTAAGTCTTGTTAATAATAGAGGAGTCATCTGGTACACGCCGGTGTTTTGTTATCAGGATTACCAAAATTTTTAAAATATCAATTGTCCAAAATTACGACAAACCTTATAATGAAACGGCCAAATTTCATCCAAGTGGGCACCAATAACATTATATCCGTGTATAGCCACGTTTAGACTGTACAATAGGACTGTGGTTGAGTTGATGTCTATGAACAATTTAACCTATTTTTAACCTTCCATTCTAACAGTTGTCTATATATTAACGTGTTTCATGGGTGCTGTTCCTTTTTTTCCCCCAAGCTCCTTTGCTTCTAGTAGCACCTTCCTGTGCACTTCATCCTTATTTGCTCACAGGAAGAGCAAATAAGACTTAAATCTGGCTTAAATCACCAGCTAAAAAGGACCAGTGGAAACCTGAAGGAGCACCAATAAATAGGTCCCTCATTACAGATGGAAGATGTATTACTTGGAGGTTCTACCTGAAGAAGAGACAAACATGTATACAGAATGCTGGACCAAATACATCACTGGTATTGCTTCAACAGCTGGCAAGTGAAGTGTTTCAGGACGCTTACAGCGAAAAATGGGCTTTACTGGATAAGAGGTCTAATGGACGATCGGGTATGTTGGTAAAACATGGCCCTCTGGGACTGCATGATCAATCGTGGCGAACTGACGCCCACAGCTACTTTTGCTGTGACTGACAAGGTCGGTTGGGACAAATCTCTTCCTGTGTTTACACAGCCTAACTGTAGAAGACCAGTTAAAATGTTTTGTACCAGATCACTGTTCTATCTAATTGGTTGTGGCAAATGTATAGCTTAGGCAAAATTTTGCACCTCTTATTAAATAAGCTCAATGAGATTTCTTCACCTATCATGTTCTTGTATGATACCATATCAGATAAAATCACTGGTTTTGCCTCTAATTCCACACTGCCCTGACTCCTTTCTCTGGGCTTATAAACCAGAATATTTCTCTTTTTGAATTATTCATCTTAACCATAAAGTGAGTTTGCAATGGGGGGAAAATTCCATTTACACCAACTATGCCTGAGGTTATTAGTTTCCATTATAAAATCAACAATCAAGTCTCCATGAACAAAAAACTACTTAAGGATGGTTTACTGGGTTAATGTTTATTTTATTAGGTAAACAGACATACAACGGAGATCGCTATGTGAATTCTATGGAGCGTTTCACATCTATACTGTAAAAAATATATATTATCCTGCAATCCAGGAAGCCAAAGGCGCAATAGCCAATGACATCATTTCTCCAGAAAGCATTCATTCATTCTACTGGGAAACCTGCAGGCAGAAGCCATAGACTTAATAACCCAGATGCAGAATAAAGATAGAGAACCATCTAACTTGCAGGCATGTTTTAATCTTATTAAATCTCATCCCTGCCAGATATAAAACTACAGTATGGATTCTATGGAGTAGAACTTGTGATCTCAAATTACCAATCAGCCACAGGGTAAGGCCAGGATTTTTTCAGGCTTTTTTTTTTTAAACAGAAAACAGAAGCACTCAAAATACAGGCTGATGTCGTAGGACAAGCAGGCACCAGTAGCAGCAACTAACCCAGCAGGTAACTTGTAGCTCTCCAGCAAAAAGGACGCAAACATGATATCAGTGTATTTCTCGTTGTGATCACAGGATAACTTTTTTGTTGTGGCTATTGGTGCTGCCCACACAATGTCCATCTGGCCACACTATACGCATTTCCGCGTGCAATTTTTATTTAATGGAAATCGCGAGAACGCAAAAATTTGCAATGCACAGGAAACGCAAGCGTGTGCGATTGCGCATAAATTTGCGTTGCAGTGTGGCCTTGCCCTAAGGCTTTTTTCCCACTACATCCACGACTAAAACACAAAGAGAAGGGAAACAAACGCACGGTTTTCTCCTGTCAATTCTTCTTTCGTATCTACAGCAGTGGTTCTCAAACTTTTTCAGCTTGTGTCGCACTTGCCATTTTTATTCAAGCCACACCACTGTTCTTAAAGGTAAACCCATGTTACTCACATTTTATACACTTTACAGTGTATATCATATTTAAAATATTTAGTGTAAAGTTACACTGCATTGACTGCGTTAAAATGAAAAAAAAAAAATAATAAAATAATAAAATAAAGTTATTATAAAATAATTAAAATAGTTATTATAAAATAATAAAATAAAGTTGTTATAAAATAATAAAATAAAGTTGTTATAAAATAATAAAACAAAGTTATTATAAAATAATAAAATAAAGTTGTTATAAAATAATAAAATAAAGTTGTTATAAAATAATAAAATAAAGTTGTTATAAAATAATAAAATAAAGTTGTTATAAAATAAAATAAAGTTATTATAAAATAATAAAATAAAGTTATTATAAAATAATTAAAATAAAGTTGTTATAAAATAATAAAATAAAGTTGTTATAAAATAATTAAAATAGTTGTTATAAAATAATAAAATAAAGTTATTCTAAAATAATAAAATAAAGTTGTTATAAAATAATAAAACAAAGTTGTTATAAAATAATAAAATAAAGTTGTTATAAAATAATAAAATAAAGTTGTTATAAAATAATAAAATAAAGTTGTTATAAAATAATAAAACAAAGTTGTTATAAAATAATAAAATAAAGTTGATATAAAATAATAAAATAAAGTTGTTATAAAATAATTAAAATAGTTGTTATAAAATAATAAAATAAAGCATATTATAAAATAATTAAATAAAGTTGTTATAAAATAATAAAATAAAGTTGTTATAAAATAAAGTTATTATAAAATAATAAAATAAAGTTGTTATAAAATAATAAAATAAAGTTGTTATAAAATAAAGTTATTATAAAATAATAAAATAAAGTTGTTATAAAATAATTAAAATAGTTGTTATAAAATAATAAAATAAAGTTATTATAAAATAATAAAATAAAGTTATTATAAAATAATAAAATAAAGTTATTATAAAATAATAAAATAAAGTTGTTATAAAATAATTAAAATAGTTGTTATAAAATAATAAAATAAAGTTATTATAAAATAATAAAATAAAGTTGTTATAAAATAATAAAATAAAGTTGTTATAAAATAAAATAAAGTTATTATAAAATAATAAAATAAAGTTATTATAAAATAATTAAAATAAAGTTATAAAATAATAAAATAAAGTTGTTATAAAATAATAAAATAAAGTTGTTATAAAATAATTAAAATAACATTATTATAAAATAATTAAAATAACGTTATTATAAAATAATCAAATAAAGTTATTATGAAACAAAGAAAAAAAAATGAGAATAAAACGTTAGGAGCTGGAACAGATACAGAAGGAGAAGGAACTTATTTAGCATGTGCACTTCTCAAAATAAAAAACAGGAGATTTTGGAATCAATTCAACCTAATGGGATGAATGAGGACATTAGTTACAATTCTTTCATTTAGGTGGGGGATTCTGGGAGTTCAGCCCTGGAACAGCTGAAGCCATAGCAAGTCTCTGTGATTATAAATAGGTCATGACTGTTTATTTATTTTATAGCGAACCCATTAGGACTAATCTATATACTGGGGGGACAATGACTTTGAGAGTGGGAGAGAACCCACATATAGTGGCAAGTGGGGCAAAAACGCAAGAGTAAAACTCTGTAAAAAAGAAAGTGGTGCATCACCTGTTAACACTTTGGGGGAGATTTACCCAGAGTCGATATCGCTACACGACTCATTATTGTGTGTGTGCCTCCTGGTGCACATGCAACGTTGAATCGCTTGCTTCTAGAACAAGGTACAATTCCCACACTGCATTTAATAACAGATGGAAGATGTATTACTTGGAGGTTCTACCTGAAGAAGAGACAAACATGTATACAGAATGCTGGACCAAATACATCACTGGTATTGCTTCAATGATTAAATTGGTGGGGGATTCTGGGAGTTGTAGCCCTGGAACTGCTGGCAAGTGAAGCGTTTCAGAACGCTTGCAGCCAATTGGGCCTTACTGGATAAGAGGTTTAATGGACGATTGGGTATGTTTGGGGGAGATTAACCCAAAGTCACTATCACTACACAATTCAATATTGCATGTGTGCCTCCTGGTGAGTCCAAAACCGGCGTAACCCCTTGCGTGACCATTAATTCCAACTACTCGCTGGCATTAAAAAGTTGCGCAAAATAATGGTGCACATACATCCTTAAATCGCTTGCGAATGAATAGGTTACCGTGACTTTAACTCCAAATACTTGCCTCCCTGTAAATGAGCTCTCTGTATATAGTTCTTTCCCTATGCAGATACTGTGTGTATTTTAAACAGATGTACTATTGTTGTACCTTTAAGTAACTTTAAAGATGTAATAGATGCAATGATCACAATGATTACTTTTAAAAAGATGTAAGACAGGAGGATGTAAGGCAGCAGGATGTAAGGCAGCAGGATGTAAGGCAGCAGGATGTAAGGCAGCAGGATGTAAGTCAGGAGCATGTTAGGCAGCAGGATGTAAGTATAGTATTTGAGGTTGAATAAAGACATACGTCCATCCAGTCCAACCCATCTAGCAATATCCTCATTTCCTGCCTAACTGTTGATCCAGAGGAAGGCAAAAAACCCCCACCAAATTTATGAAGGGGGAAAAAATTCCTTCCTGACTCCAAGTGGCAATCGGAAATTTCCCTGGATCAACTCTACTTTATGTATCAATACCAGTAACTTGTAACATTCCTTGTTTGCAGAAACTCATCCAGCTTTTTATTAAACAATCTGCCATAACAACTTCCACTGGAAGACAGTTCCATAGCTTACCGTTCTCACAGTGAAAAACCCTTTCCCAACTCTACTTTATGTATCAATACCAGTAACTTGTAAACATTCCTTGTTTGCAGAAACTCATCCAGCTTTTTATTAAACTGACAATGAACCTGCCATAACAACATCCACTGGAAGACAGTTCCATAGCTTTACCGTTCTCACAGTGACAAACCCTTTCCCAACTCTACTTTATGTATCAATACCAGTAACTTGTAACATTCCTTGTTGGCAGAAACTCATCCAGCTTTTTATTAAACTGACAATGAACCTGCCATAACAACATCCACTGGAAGACAGTTCCATAGCTTTACCGTTCTCACAGTGACAAACCCTTTCCCAACTCTACTTTATGTATCAATACCAGTAACTTGCAACATTCCTTGTTTGCAGAAACTCATCCAGCTTTTTTTTTAAACTGACCAATGAACCTGCCATTACAACGTCCACTGGAAGACAGTTCCATAGCCTTACCGTTCTCACTGTGAAAAACCCTTTCCGAGCTTGAAGCCTAAACCTTTTTTCTTCAAGTCTTAAGGGATGTCCTCGTGTCCTTTGACATGTTCTATTGGTGAACAATGCCCCAGATAGTTTATTGTATGGCCTGTTAATGTATTTATACACAGTAATCATATCCCCACGCAAGCGCCTTTTCTCCAGCGTACATAATTGTAACTATTCCAGTCTCTCTTCATATTCAAGCTCCCCCAATCCCCTTATTAATTTAGTTGCCCTTCTCTGAACCCTTTCCATTTCAAAGATGTCCTTTTTGTACACAGGATTCCAAAATTGCACTGCATATTCCAAATGAGGCCTTACCAATGCTTTGTAAAGAGGGAGAATTACATTTTCCTCCCTTGAATCCATACCTCGCTTTATACAAGACAATACCATGCTGGCTCTGGCTGTTGCCGCCTGGCACTGCTTGCTACCTTTAAGTTTGTTTTCCACCAAAACTCCAAGATCCCTTTCCAACAGGGATTCACTTAACACAGAGCCATTTATAGTATAAGTAGCACAAGTATTTTTAAGTCCAAAATGCATCACCTTACATTTATCAACATTGAATTTCATCTGCCACTTAGCAGCCCAATGTGATAATCTATCTAGATACCCTTGCAACGATTGCACATCCTCTGAAGTTTTTAATGGTCGACAAAGTTTTGTGTCGTCAGTAAACACAGAAACCTTGCTGACAATACCCACTTCCAAATCATTAAGAGCATTGGGAGAGGGAATTCACCACCATGCAGTTCGCATCCCAACTGTCACCACTCTGGCTGCAGCAAAACTTATGTACCAGAAGAGTTTACAATACTAATGCACTTGATTGACAGCTGATATGTAAGTGGTTCAGACTGGATATCTTACAAAATAGGGGACAGATCAACAAAAAAATGGTACAGTGATAGTTGGGAAGAATTATAGTTTCCAGTAATAGGCAATTTAGAAAAACAAATTTCCAGTGTACATATCCTTTGAAAAAAAACAATAAAACTAGTCCTTGCCAGGTTAAAATCTTCCTCATTAATATACTTACCAAGCGCGATTCCTCAGCTGTCAACGTGCTGTTCAGTGCCTTTTCAGGGTACGGAAGCTGCAGAAGGGACCGGACCGGGAGGGGTGTTAGCGATTGGCTGAGAATATGTGTGAAATTTGTGTTTGTGGGTGTACATATCCTATAATAATCAATCCAACACCTTTAAGTCTTGTTAATATATAGAGGAGTCATCTGGTACACGCCGGTGTTTTGTTATCAGGATTACCAAAATTTTTAAAATATCAATTGTCCAAAATTACGACAAACTTAAATGAAACGGCCAAATTTCATCCAAGTGGGCACCAATAACATTATATCCGTATAGCCACGTTAGACTGTACAATAGGACTGTGGTTGAGTTGATGTCTATGAACAATTAACCTATTTTTAACCTTCCATTCTAACAGTTGTCTATTATTAACGTGTTTCATGGGTGCTGTTCCTTTTTTTCCCCAAGCTCCTTTGCTTCTAGTAGCACCTTCCTGTGCACTTCATCTTATTTACAGGAAGAGCAAATAAGACTTAAATTGGCTTAAATCACCAGCTAAAAAGGACCGTGGAAACCTGAAGGAGCACCAATAAATAGGTCCCTCATTACAGATGGAAGATGTATTACTTGGAGGTTCTACCTGAAGAAGAGACAAACATGTATACAGATGCTGGACCAAATACATCACTGGTATTGCTTCAACAGCTGGCAAGTGAAGGTTTCAGGACGCTTACAGCGAAAAAAAAGGGCTTTACTGGATAAGAGGTCTAATGGACGATCGGGTATGTTGGTAAAACATGGCCCTCTGGACTGCATGATCAATCGTGGCGAACTGACGCCCACAGCTACTTTTGCTGTGAACTGACAAGGTCGGTTGGGACAAATCTCTTCCTGTGTTTACACAGCCTAACTGTAGAAGACCAGTTAAAATGTTTTGTACCAGATCACTGTTCTATCAATTGGTTGTGGCAAATGTATAGCTTAGGCAAAATTTTGCACCTCTTATTAAATAAGCTCAATGAGTTCTTCACCTATCATGTTCTTGTATGATACCATATCAGATAAAATCACTGGTTTTGCCTCTAATTCCACACTGCCCTGACTCCTTTCTCTGGGCTTATAAAACAGATATTTCTTTTTGAATTATTCATCAACCATAAGTGAGTTTGCAATGGGGGGAAAATTCCATTTACACAACTATGCCTGAGGTTATTAGTTTCCATTATAAAATCAACAATCAAGTCTCCATGAACAAAAAACTACTTAAGGATGGTTTACTGGGTTAATGTTTTTTATTAGGTAAACAGACATACAACGGAGATCGCTATGGAATTCTATGGAGCGTTCACATCTATACTGTAAAAAATATATATTATCCTGCAATCCAGGAAGCCAAAGGCGCAATAGCCAATGACATCATTTCTCCAGAAAGCATTCATTCATCTACTGGGAAACCTGCAGGCAGAAGCCATAGACTTAATAACCCAGATGCAGAATAAAGATAGAGAACCATCTAACTTGCAGGCATTTTAATCTTATTAAATCTCATCCCTGCCAGATATAAAACTACAGTATGGATTCTATGGAGTAGAACTTGTGATCTCAAATTACCAATCAGCCACAGGGTAAGGCCAGGATTTTTTCAGGCTTTTTTTTTTTTAAACAGAAAACAGAAGCACTCAAAATACAGGCTGATGTCGTAGGACAAGCAGGCACCAGTAGCAGCAACTAACCAGCAGGTAACTTGTAGCTCTCCAGCAAAAAGGACGCAAACATGATATCAGTGTATTTTCGTTGTGATCACAGGATAACTTTTTTGTTGTGGCTATTGGTGCTGCCCACACAATGTCCATCTGGCCACACTATACGCAATTCGCGTGCAATTTTATTTAATGGAAAGCGGAGAACGCAAAAATTTGCATGCACAGGAAACGCAAGCGTGTGCGATTGCGCATAAATTTGCGTTGCAGTGTGTGGCCTTGCCCTAAGGCTTTTTTCCCACTAAATCCACGACTAAAACACAAAGAGAAGGGAAAAAACGCACGGTTTTCTCCTGTCAATTCTTCTTTCGTATCTACAGCAGTGGTTCTCAAACTTTTTCAGCTTGGGTCGCACTTGCATTTTTATTCAAGCCACCCACGTTCTTAAGGAAACCCATGTTACTCACATTTTATACACTTTACGTGTATATCATATTTAAAATATTGTGTAAAGTTACCATGCATTGACTGCGTTAAAATGAAAAAAAAAAAATAATAAAATAATAAAATAAAGTTATTATAAAAATATTAAATGTTATTATAAAATAATAAAATAAAGTGTTTATATAATAAAATAATAAATAAAATAATTGTTATAAAATAATAAAACAAGTTTTATAAATAATAAAAAAGTGTTATAAATAATAAATAAAGTTGTGTTATAAAATAATAAAATAAAGTTGTTATAATAATAAAATAAAGTTGTATAAAATAAATAAGTATTTATAAAAATAATAAAATAAAAGTTATATAAAATAATTAAAAAATAAGTTGTTTATAATAATAAAAATAAAGTTGTTATAAAATAATTAAAATAGTTGTTAAAAAATAATAAAATAAAGTTATTCTAAAATAATAAAATAAAGTTGTTATAAAAATATAACAAAGTGTGTTATAAAATAATAAAATAAAGTTGTTATAAAATAATATAAAATAAAGTGTTATTAAAATATAAATAAAGTTGTTATAAATAATAAAAGTATAAATAATAAACAAAGTTGTTATAAAATAATAAAATAAAGTTGAATAAAATAATAAAATAAAGTTGTTATATAAAATAATTAAAATAGTTGTTATAAAATAAATAAATAAAGTTATATAAAATAATAAAAATAAAGTTGTTATAAAATAATAAAATAAAGTTGTTAATAAAATAAAATAAAGTTATTATAAAATAATAAATAAAGTATATAAAATAATTAAAATAAAGTGTTATAAAAATAAAATAAATTGTAAAATAATTAAATGTGTTATAAATAATAAAATAAAGTTATTATAAAATAATAAATAAAGTTATTATAAAATAATAAAATAAAGTTGTTATAAAATAATTAAATAGTTGTTATAAAATATAAAATAAAGTTATTATAAAATAATAAAATAAAGTATTATAAAATAATAAAAATAAGTATTATAAAATAATAAAATAAAGTTGTTATAAAATAATAAAATAAAGTTATTATAAAATAATAAAATAGTATTATAAAATAATTAAATAAAGTATATAAAATAATAATTAAATAAATTGTTATAAATAATTAAAATAGTTGTTATAAAATAATAAAATAAAGTTGTTATAAAATAATAAAATAAAGTTGTTATAAAATAAAGTTATTAAATAATAAAATAAAGTTGTTATAAAATAATAAATAAAGTGTATAAATAAGTTATAACATAATAAAATAAAGTTGTTATAAAATAATTAAAATAAACGTTATAAAATATAAAATAAAGTTGTTATAAAATAATAAAATAAGTTGTATAAAATAATTAAAAATAAAATATACTTAAAATATTATAAAATAAAGTATTATAAAAATAATAAAGTTATTATGAAACAAAGAAAAAAAAATGAGAATAAACGTTAGGAGCTGGAACAGATACAGAAGGAGAAGGAACTTATTTAGCATGTGGCACTTCTCAAAATAAAAAACAGGAGATTTTGGAATCAATTCAACCTAATGGGATGAATGAGGACATTAGTTACAATTCTTCATTTAGGTGGGGGATTCTGGGGTTCAGCCCTGGAAGCTGAAGCCATAGCAGTCTCTGTGATTATAAATAGGTCTGACTGTTTATTATTTTATAGCGAACCCATTAGGACTAATCTATATACTGGGGGGACAATGACTTTGAGGTGGGAGGAGAACCCACATATAGTGGCGTGGGGCAAAACGCAAGAGTAAACCTGTAAAAAGAAGTGGTGACATCCCTTGTACACTTTGGGGGGAGATTTACCAGAGAGATATCGCTACACGACTCATTATGTGTGTGTGCTCCTGGTGCACATGCAACGTTGAATCGCTTGCTTCTAGAACAAGGTACCATTCCCACACTGCATTTAATAACAGATGGAAGATGTATTACTTGGAGGTTCTACCTGAAGAAGAGACAAACATGTATCAGAATGGGACCAAATACATCACTGGTATTGCTTCAATGATTAAATTGGTGGGGATTCTGGGAGTGTGTAGCCCTGGAACTGCTGGCAAGTGAAGCGTTTCAGAAAGCGCGCAGCCAATTGGGCCTTGGATAAGAGGTTTAATGGACGATTGGGTATGTTGGGGAGATTAACCCAAAGTCACTATCACATACACAATTCCATATTGCATGTGCCTCCTGGTGAGTCCAAAACCGGCGGTAACCCCTTGCGGTGACCATTAATTCCAACTACTCGCGGCATTAAAAAGTTGCGCAAAATAATGGTGCACATACATCCTTAAATCGCTTGCGAATGAATAGGTTACCGTGACCTTAACTCCAAATACTTGCCCCTGTAAATGAGCTCTCGTATATAGTTCTTTCCCTATGCAGATACTGTGTGATTTAAACAGATGTACTATTTTGTACCTTTAAGTAACTTTAAAGATGTAATAGATGCAATGATCACAATGATTATTTAAAAAGATGTAAGACAGGAGGAGTGTAAGGCAGCAGGATGTAAGGCAGCAGGATGTAAGGCAGCAGGATGTAAGGCAGCAGGATGTAAGTCAGGAGCATGTTAGGCAGCAGGATGTAAGTATAGGATTTGAGGTTGAATAAAGACATACGTCCATCCAGTCCAAACCATCTAGCAATATCCTCATTTCCTGCCTAACTGTTGATCCAGAGGAAGGCAAAAAAACCCCCACCAAATTTATGAAGGGGGAAAAAATCCTTCCTACAAGTGGCAATCGGAAAAATTCCCTGGATCAACTCTACTTTATGTATCAATACCAGTAACTTGTAACATTCCTTGTTGCAGAAACTCATCCAGCTTTTTATTAAATGACCAATGAATCTGCCATAACAACGTCCACTGGAAGACAGTTCCATAGCTTACCGTTCTCACAGTGAAAACCCTTTCCCAACTCTACTTTATGTATCAATACCGTAACTTGTAACATTCCTTGTTTGCAGAAACTCATCCAGCTTTTATTTAAACTGACAATGAACCTGCCATAACAACATCCACTGGAAGACAGTTCCATAGCTTTACCGTTCTCACAGTGACAAACCCTTTCCCAACTCTACTTTATGTATCAATACCAGTAACTTGTAACATTCCTTGTTGGCAGAAACTCATCAGCTTTTTATTAAACTGACAATGAACTGCCATAAAAACATCCACTGGAAGACAGTTCCATAGCTTACCGTTCTCACAGTGAACAAACCTTTCCCAACTCTACTTTATGTATCAATACCAGTAACTTGCAACATTCCTTGTTTGCAGAAACTCATCCAGCTTTTTTTTTAAACTGACCAATGAACCTGCCATTACAAAGTCCACTGGAAGACAGTTCCATAGCCTTACCGTTCTCACTGTGAAAAACCCTTTCCGAGCTTGAAGCCTAAACCTTTTTTTCTTCAGTCTTAAGGGATGTCCTCGTGTCCTTTGACATGTCTATTGGTGAACAATGCCCCAGATAGTTTATTGTATGGCCTGTTAATGTATTATACACAGTAATCATATCCCACGCAAGCGCCTTTTCTCCAGCGTACATAATTGTAACTATTCCAGTCTCTCTTCATATTCAAGCCCCCCAATCCCCTTATTAATTAGTTGCCCTTTCGAACCCTTTCCATTTCAAAGATGTCCTTTTTGTACACAGGATTCCAAAATTGCACTGATATTCCAAATGAGGCCTTACCAATGCTTTATAAGAGGGAGAATACATTTTCCTCCCTTGAATCCATACCTCGCTTATACAAGACAATACCATGCTGGCTCTGGCTGTTGCCGCCTGGCACTGCTTGCTACTTTTTAGTTTGTTTTCCACCAAAACTCCAAGATCCCCTTCCAAACAGGGATTTCACTTAACACAGAGCCATTTATAGATAAGTGCACAAGTATTTTTAAGTCCAAAATGCATCACCTTACATTTATCAACATTGAATTTCATCTGCCACTTAGCAGCCCAACTGTGATAATCTATCTAGATCCCCTTGCAACGATGCACATCCTCTGAAGTTTTAATGGTCGACAAAGTTTTGTGTCGTCGGCAACACAGAAACCTTGCTGACAATACCCACTTCCAAATCATTAATAATAGATTAAATAGAAGACGGCCCCAACACAGAACCCTGTGGCACCCCACTTAGCACTTAGTCCATAATGATGAAGCCCATTAACAACTACTCTCTGCATCCTATTCTTTAACACAATTTTCTATCCATGTACAAATGTGACTCCCCAGACCAACAGACCTTAGCTTATTCATTAGTCGCCTAGGGGGACTGTATCAAAAGCCTTTGCAAATCCAAGTAAACTACATCTACTGCTATACCAGAGTCAAATTTCTACTTACTCCTCATAAAAGCCAAGCAAGTTAGTTTGACAAGATCTATTCCTCTAAATCCATGCTGGTTAACTACTTATAATGTCAGTCCTTGAGAACATACTCACATGTTCCCTTATTAAACTTTCCAGGATCTTCCCCACCACTGAAGTGTAAACTTACAGGCCTGTAATTACCGGTGTGAACGACTACCCTTTTGAATTTGGAAATAACATCAGCCTTTTTCCAATCCAGAGGCACACACACCGGACATGAGGGAATCAGCAAAAACAAGAAACAATGGCCTAGATAAAACTGAACCTTAGCTCCTTAAGTACCCGAGGATCTATTTTATCCGGTCCAGGATATTTACTAATATTACCTTATTTAGTTCTTTCTGTACCATATCCTCGGTTAACCAAAGTGAACTTGAATCTTGTTACCTTTTTGCTACTATACTCTATGATATCTGTACTTGGATCTTCTATAGTGTATACCGAGGGAAAAAAAATATATCAAGACATTGCTTATCGCCATCCTCCGTAACTAACTTATCCCCATTAATTATGGTGCCACATCTCAGTCCTCATCTTCTTACTATTATATACTTAAAAAAATGTTTAGGCTTAGTGATGCTCTTCAGCCTATCCTAACTTCATTATAATTTTAGCTAGTTTGATTGCTTTCTTACACTCCTTGTTACAATTTTATACTCCTAAAGGCCCTTTCCGTTCCCTCGGCCTTAAAGGTTTTAAATGCCTTTTTCTTCCTACCATTTGCCTCTTTACATCAGAATTCAGCCACATGGGCGGGGTTCTATTTTTTTTACATTTATTTCCCAAGGGTATAAATTTAGATGTGAACTGGCTTAAAATCCCCTTGAACACAGTCCACTTCTGTTCAGTACTTTACCTGATAATACAATATCCCGTTGACATTCTGAAGAGCTGCTTTTAACCGGGAAAATTGCTTTCCTGAAATTAAAGTCTTTGTTAACACCAGCGCACTTTTCCTTTCGATAACAAAGTCCAAATGCCACAATTTCTGGTCACTATTCCCAAGCCTCAAGTTACCTTTATATCTATAATGCGCTCCACAATGTTAGATTTACCAGATCCAACAGAGCTCCTTTCTAGTAGGAACCTCAACACCTGTGAGAGAAAATTATCCTGCAGCAAATTCAGGAACTCATCGCCTTTTTCTGTGATGGCAGTTCACCACACCAATCAATGTCAGGGTAATTGAAGTCCCCATAATGAGCACCACTCCCAAACTGGCAGCCTTGCCAACTGCATATGAAGCTGACTACCTCCTCCTGCTAGCATTTGCGGCTTATAGCAGACACCACAATGACATTACCCCCTTTCCTGTTGCCTAATTCCACCCATATTGCCTCCACTTTATCATCCATATCACCAGCTATCTCTTTTTAAATTTGGCTTCAATTCTTTTTTAACATATACACATACTCCTCCCCCTTTCCTTTTTTTTCTGTCCTGCCTAAACAGGCAATCCTTCTATATTTACAGCCCAGTCGTGAGAACAATGTTCAACCACGTTTCTGCTATACCATTACATCATACTTTTCATCAATGCCATCATTTCCAATTCACCCATTTTGTAGCCAGGCTTCTCGCATTTGCAAACATACATTTTAGATTATGATCCTGTAATTTATTCGTACACTTTGATACACATTCCTCCCTATCCCCTATGCTAGCCCCACCCCCCTTCCACCACCACTGGCCTATCTACACCCTGCTTTCCTCTGGACAATCTATCCAGTTGAGACTGCTAATACCCCCCCCCCAAACCTAGTTTAAAATCTCCTCCAACACCTCTAGCCATCTTCTCCCTAAAAACAGCTGCACCACCATCAGTGAGGTGCAACCCATCCCTACTAAAGAGCCTGTAGCCGACAGCAAAGTCTGCCAGTTCTCAATAAACCCAAACCCTTCTTCCTTACACCACTCTCTAGCCACGCATTAATGCTCCTAAGCTCCCGCTGTCTCCCTGGCTTACACGTGGCTGCGGTAGTATTTCTGAAAACACTAACCTGGAGGTCCTTGCTTTTATCTTGGCCCCTAGTTCTCGGAAATCATGTTAAGGACCTCACCTCACCTCTAACTTGTCATTGGCACCAATGTGAACCAAGACCGCCGGGTCACACCCGGCTCCACCAATAATCTGTGTACACGATCCACCACATGCCGAACCCTAGCACCAGGCAGGCAAACCACAGTTCGGGCATGTGGGTCTTGGCGGCAGATTACCTATCTAACTTCCTTATAATGGAGTCCTACCACTACCACCTGCCTGCATTCCTGACCCTTCGCCTCCTCCCTGTATCAGAGATGGCATCCACTGGGTGCTCAAGGGACTAGCCCCCTCCATACACGCTAATTCCGAGGGTGTCCTCCTCCACTTCATTACCTAAGGGGGGTTAAATCTGTTGGGATGGACATCTGGGAAGAAGCCCCCCTACTCTTCCGTCCCCCACTCCCCTAGTAACCCTAACAAAAACTACTCCTTCCTCATCCTTTCTCTTGTCCCTCTTCCACCCACCTCTATACTGGCCCCAGCCAGTGCCTGCTGACCCTAGTTCTGCCAATCCCCGCAATGCTGCAAGCTGCCCCTTAGACTTCCACCTCAGCTTCCAACGGGCAACCCACTCCACCTGACACAGACATAGGTTCCCCGGAACGTCTGCTCCAGGTTCCTATACATGTGGCACGATGCAATTGCATGGTACTGACAAAACTGTCCCTTCTAATACACCACACCAACAGTGACGCACAAAACCTTGTTTAATTGTCTTCTGTTTCAATGTCCTTTTTTTTTATGTCCTTGAGATCAAGGTCTTGAGAGAAAGGGCCACTCACAGGAAACTTCCTTTTGTTAGGTCCAAACCACAGGCCCAACAACTGTGAATCCTATTTAACTAATAGGCCCCAACCCCACCACCAATTAGTGCAGAGCCAGAAAGAGAGGGAAAAAAAAAACCAAACACTTTATAACCCTTTACGCCTGTTTGTGATTACAACAGGTACAATACTAGAATAGAAGTCCAGCAACCCCTTTAACTGGAAGAAGAAAGATTAGTCTGCTTACTGCACACCAATCCTGCACACAGTTTTTAACAGTAAAACAATCCTTATTTTCAAACTTTCACACACACCATACAACCATCAAATGATTAAGTGGTCCTTTTTTTAGTCCTTGAGATCAAGTTCCTTAAGAGAAAGGGCCACTCACAGGTTCGTTACACTCACAGGAACTTCCTTTTGTTAGGTCCAAAACCTAACCTAAGGCAGCAGCAGGATGTAAGGCGCAGGAGGATGTAAGGCAGCAGGAGGATGGTAAGGCAGCAGGATGTAAGGCAGAGGATGTTAGGCAGCAGGATTAAGAGGAGTATGTAAGGCAGGAGTGTAGCAGGAGAGAGTATGTAAGGCAGCAGGATGTAAGGCAGGAGAACGTAAGGCAGAGGAGGAGGATGTAAGGCAGCAGGATGTAAGGACGCTGCTACCCTGAAAAAGCTTTGCATAAAACAAGCAAGGGGCAAAGCGATCATAGGCAGTGTTTGGGTAGATGCAAATACAATGTTATTTAAAGGGAAAGTTCAGTGGAAAATACCTTTATTTTACAATGTTAGTTTGTATAATGCATACCTAGCTATTCTACTTATTCTCTTCCACTAAAAAATCAGTGAATTTATACCCATGCTATTCCCTGCTGCTGACATTAGTGAGCTGACATCTCAGGTTCTGTAATGGTCCTTCTTCTTCCCAGGGGTGTCTGTCTTGGTTCTACATGTGGAGGGGTAAGGGATAAGTAAAATTGTCCTTTTAAGAGAAGTTCCAGACGTGATGCATTACTGTTTTTGTTATTTAAATATATGTATATATGTGTACTCCTTAGTCTTACAAATATACTAAATGGTATAAACCAAATACCTTATTTATTATTTGTCGCCTGAGGAAGGGGATCAAATGTTCCTCCACAATGTTGCAGTAACAGTGTAAAACAGATGGCTTAAAGTGCATGCTTAAATACCTATGTGATAGGAAGTTCAAAATCGTAACACTTCAGCCACGTCCACTAAGCCACGCTCAGCAACGAAGCCGCACCTACTATCGCGCGCCTAGAAATAATCAAGGGGTTGTTCCAGCAGCAATCACCTAGAAGGGGCGTGGATCCAGCCCAGTTCTGATCACATAAGAGGGGGGACGCTATAACGTGTCCCTAGGCAAATTCTGTTTAGTTGTAGAATGAGCCTAAAGAACACAAATGGACCTTCAATGTTCACAGATTAATTACAGTTTCTTAAAACGAAGGAAGTCTGGATCTCATTTCATAAGTTCTACAAACTGTTAAATTGAGCGTAGAAGGGTTTTACGTTGTACTAGTAAGCAGAAATGAGATTTAACTTTATTTGTTCAGCCCATTGAACCGAAAAAATATCCAAAACAGCTAGTGTTGCTTAAGGGCATTTTCACCTTCCTAACAAATTTTAACCATCCAAACTCTATTTTCCCAATACTTTCCTTTCTCCTCAGCACTCTTCGGAGAAAAGTGTTACCTTGAAGTCTTACCGGTCCTGTCGCATTGTCTCCTCCTGTACAGCTTCTTGATATCTTTTCGAGCTCACAAACTCAACACACAGCTTCTACAGTCATTGACCAATGCGGTGAGGGACCAGCAAACTACAAGGTAAATACCTTCTTACAATTTTTGTTGTTTAACGTTTGTTATGGAGGTGAATGTGCCCTTTAAATTATATTTCTCAACTGAGGTCCAAGGACCCCTGGGGTTCACTTAGAGATCCCTGGGATCCTTGGATGAATTTAAGTGCATTTTTACACAATAGACATATTATTGATTGATTGTTTGTGTTGTCTTGATTTGACAGATTTGTCTGGATTATATATATTTAGGGATTCCTCGAGATGTTGATGATTTCGTTATGGGTTCTGCAAGGATAAAAAAGGTTTAGAAACACGGTTTAGTGTATTCAGTGTCGTACACAGATAAGAATCATTGTGACCAAATTTTAACTGTGTTTATCTGGCCTTTAATCAGATATAGGCCACCGCTTGAGCTGCCCATACAACTCTTCTCGCTGTAACTAGAAGATTCGCCATCGGGGATGTTCAAGATCTAACAATCTGAGTGGGGGGAGGAGATGCCTAAGGGGTAACTTCATCTTGGAAGTTCATGTAAAGATTAGCTGGCCAGTTATTGCTATATAAAATGAAATGCTAGAGATATAGCAACGCTGGTCTGAATATTAGAATAAAGGAGAAAGGAGCGCAGTATGATGAAATTCAAAGCGATCAGTCAGTGGCTTAAATAGGAATCACCAAGCCCCCAGCAAAACTATGATGGGGCCCCTATTCTCTTCATCCACAGTGGTTTTCTGGAGGAGGCTGTATCTGTCACAGGGAAATAAGAAGATGGGGCCCCATGAGGTTGAAGAGTCTGCTCCCTTGGTAGTTACGCCCCTGCGATCAGTATGCTCGGCCTGGTACACACAAGACACTATCAAATCTCTGGCCTCTTTGTTTTCTCAGATCAGCCAGGTGACCAGGTATTATAGAAATAACAGATCCAAAAACTTATTGTGCATAATTGATCGGGACATTCCGGGTAAATATAGTTTCCCCAGACAAAATTGATTGGTAAATCGTTATAACGAATGTTCTCGACAGAGGCGTTCCTAGGGTCCCAAAGATCTGGGACTCTCTTGGGCCACCACATATGTTGCACAACATTTTTAGGTCACGGCCATTCCCGCCCCACTAGGCTACACCTCCATTGGGGTAATTAAGATTATAGACCAAAGATACAGAAAGACACAGACAGGCAGATACAGAGAGATTTATACAGGCAGACAGAGACAGATACAAAAACTGACAGAGGGATATAGAGAAGAGATATAAAGAGAGACATACCGAGATAGACAGATATAGAGACACAGACACAAAGAGGGCAGAGAACACACAGATAGTGATGATATGAGGGATGAATAAATAGATATATAACTGGGAATTCATGACACTAGTATAGCAAACTGGCATGATATGGGTACTTACCGTATCACTGTACAAGTACCCATATCATGTCAGTTTTCTGTACACAGCTGTACAGCAAAATGCCATGGTATGGTACTTGTACAGAAATGGCATGATATTGGTATGTACAGGTGCCCATATCATGCCTGTTTGCTGTACAATTACCAATATTATGCCAGTTTTCTCTGTACAGCAAACTGGCATGGTATGGGCACTTGCACAGCAAACAGGCATGATACAGGTAATTGTACAGCAAACTGGCATGATATAAGTAATGGCAGTAAACAAGTACCCATATCATGCTATTTGCTGTATAAGTACCAATATTATGCTAGTTGGCTCTGTACAGCAAGCTGGCATAATATGTGTACTTGACAGCAAACTGGATGATATGGGTACTTGTACAGCAAACTAGCATGATATTGGTATGTACAGGTACCCACATTATGCCAGTTTGCTGTACAAGTACCCATATTATGCCAGTTTGCTCTGAACAGCTCTTTACTTGGGCAACAAAACGGCATGATATGGGTACTTGTACACTGTGTGCAAACTAGCTTGTGGCTAGCTTTAAAAATGATTGTGCCAGCTGATGATTCTCTATCCTAGCAGTGGGCATGCTCCACCTTTAAACTTACCCAGGTGCTAGTGATGTCACAGTTTACAGCGCTATCAGGAAAACACCCTTTACACTGCTTGAACTTTGGATAGACTGCAGCTAGGAGCATGATCCTGGAGTCATTGTAAGGTGGAGTGTGACCACCCAGAAGCCAGGAGACCCCCGGATCTACCGGGATGGGTGGGATACCTGTTAATTTAACCATAATAAGTAATATCTTCATTCTGTCCCTATACATGTGGGAGAATATATACACAACATTATTGTTTCATCGCTGAGATTAACAACAAAGGATTCAGCCCTGTGTATCTAGAGATCATTATTATTTTGTGTGATTTCTTTAAACAAAATAATTGGAAGCGACTAAATGTCAATTGTCAGGTACTTAAATGTTTTTTGAAGGTCAGAGGCTGCATTGCGAGAGATGGATTCCCTGGAGTCTCTTTGGACTGGCACGTGCTGTCTCACCGTGCTTCATTACCACAAGCAATTACTGGAAAACCCTGGTGGGCGATAATAATGTTTGCATTGGGTTCTTTTCAAAAGGGCATCTGTTCACTTAAAACAAAATCTAATCTTATGTGAGATCCTGTCTCCGGTTTGTCTCAATATTACAGCAATACAACATTATACCCCAAGGGTGTGCAGGGGCACACTAGTGTGACTGAATTCAAAAACCAGAGGTGTGTTTCAGGATTTTGGTAGTGGAAATATTTTCACAAGTATAAATTACATTTTTATTATTTTGTACTCAAAATATAGTTTTACAACATTTCAACAAAACTGATTTATATACAATATACACTTTATACAATAACATAAGATAAAGAGCAGTATTTTTCCATCCCTTGACCCTGGCATTCAGCATTTTGTCTGTGTATAAATAAATGTTTTTTGATATATGATCAGTTGCTCAGTAGAGAGATCTGAGCATGTTTGACCCAATCCAACAGCCAATCAGTAGAAATTAGGAATTGTTAGGAATATTTATATAAGGGGTGCATTCTGGGAAGAATTAGGACTGTTAGAACACTGAAATGGTATAGCTTATTGAAAAGTCAAAAACAGGTAACAGCAATGTATAAATTCAAACAGATTTTTTAAAATGGAAGAGAATATGTAGAATAACTAGGAATGCATAATAGAAACTAAAAATGTAAAAAAAAATTTATTTTCCTCTGAACAACATTATGTTAAAGGAAAATTACTAACCTTCCCTCCGCTCTCCTCTTAAGCAGTACTTTCTACCAAGGGTGAGGACCTCGTTTGTGGAGCGTGTCTTCCTATTGGCCTCGTCGCCAACGGGGGGGAGGGGCGGGGGGCTCACAGGAGCATCGGTAAGGAGGGTATATGCCACGAACCAGGGGTGAGGACCTAGCGGTTCAGGTCCTCACCATGGTAGAATGTACGGTAAGGAAGAGGAGCGGAGGGAAGGTAAGTATAATGCCCTTAACCTAACCTCTAGATCCTCACCCTTGGGTCTTACCTTAAGGGCAACTGTGGTCTTAAAAACAGTAAGGGGTTAAATGAAAGCCTGCAGTATTTCCTTAAAATGAGCCAACATTTCTGGCTGGAGCCTGTGAGAAATTACATTGGGGTGAATGTTCAAACCTTCTGCTTCCAATAGATTGAGTGACATCACCAGACCTTGCCCAGCCCCTCGCCCCGGGGGAGAAGGGAGGAAGCTGCTCAGTTGAGACTTGGGAAATCAGGAATCAATGCGAGGAAATCAGGAAGTGCCAGGGGGAAAATTGAAAGTTGAGAAGGAGAGCCTATTTATGCAGGCAGGGGCTGGTCACATGGCTTACAAGCTGGTCACATGGCTACAAGCTGGTCACATGGTACAAGCTGGTCACATGAACAAAGTGTTCAAGCAGGAAGTAATATTGCTGAACCTTTCCAGCAATAACTTCTCACAAGTTTTATCTAGAGAGTGATTTAGTTTAGGTTTTATTTTGAAGGTGTGATGGAAGGATTTTTATATAATTCTTACTGGTTTGGAAGAATTCAAGACCACAGTTACCCTTTAATTAGGCGCACAATGCCTCTAAAACCAGCTTCTAAAAGCTGTCTCCAGACAAGCTCCTTCACTTGGTTAAACACACGGGAATTTGGCAGAGGAGCCCTGAGAAGCGACTACACAAGCTGACTTGCAGGGCTCCTTTGAAGGAATGAGGACCCCAAGTTAGTTCCTCACCCCTGGGTACTATTAACTGGGAGGGGAATGTATAATTGACCTTTTAAGAACACAGGTGTGCCTTGAGAAAAAATTTGCATTGCCAAGTGTGCCACTGTCTGAAAAAGTTTGAGAACCATTGACCCTATATATTCAATCAGCTAAGCTTTTAGAAAAACCACCAAATTTCCCAATGTGCTTTTGTTAAGGTGGCCATACACATTACCAATATCCAACAAATCTCTTCGGATCCGATGGAATGTGTTGAGTATCAGCAAGGTGTGCGGAAAACGACGCCGATAGCGATCATTGGTCGTCCCCAATGGTAACATTTTCATCAGTCAGTATTGGTCCCTCCCTTTAAGTAGGAGGAGCGATAGGTTCAACCCTGTGTGTTGGCACACTGCTGTCTGATCCCCATACCCTACAATCAAGAAAACAGGACGCGCATCCAAAAGGCACTCCCTGTATGGGGAACAGTCGAGAACGTGTATGCAGGTACCACGGCATTGTTACCAACCGATTTCAATAGAATCTGCCGGTATCGAACCGCGTGTTAAGAAAGCAGAGATCATTATTACCTTACTCAATAGTAATCCATATACTAATGAGATTTAGCGCAAAGAAATAAACAAATCTATGGCTTACACACTGGTCTGCAATTCCTTATTGATTATAGTAGCCAGCCCAGATGATTTAGGGAGGCAATCTATATTTTTTCGGTAGCCAGCTTTAATATGCAGTTGTACCCAATGCCAGCGGGCTTGGGGTAAATGAAGCTGACAGTGCTAATAAACTGACAGTATGTAATCAGTTGTTTCACAATCAAGACAAAGCCAAATTGTGTTCTGATGATTTTAAGTCGGTGCAGCTACATCAGGGCAATTTCTTCCTGGCAACATTAAAAAGCTTCTACAATGCAAATTCATTGACCGAATGACTCGTTTGTTGCTCTGTTCTGCCATTATTTTGACAGCCTCGTTTTGCGCAGACCTGTCTACAGCAGACCGTGCCATGAATAGAATGACTATCAATGTTCTGAAAATCAAACTTAAAATAACATGAATATGCTAGCCTTGTCCTACAAGGCTCTCTCCAATAACAGCCCCCCAACATTCTGATCTGATAACAGATACTACCAAGGTGTAACCTCCGCACTCTGCTAATGATCGTTCACTCTCATCCGCTCAATCACTCCTCCCATCCGTATACAGACTTTTTTCATGGCTAGCCCTCTACTTGGACCTCTCTTCCTCGCTTTATAAGTCACTCGCCATCACTTCATATTTAACTCACCTCAAAATCGCCTCATCAGGCAATGGTTACAATCTGGACTTGGAACACTTTACCCCTCTTACTGACCAATCGACAACCGACTGATTATAATCCACTGACAACTTAGTTACAGATACTGATCTGTCACCTTATGTCTCATCCCCACTCCCTCTGGACTGTAAGGTTACAATCTGACCTGGACACTTACCCCTCTTACTGACCCATCGGAGACCCGCTAAGTTATAATCCACTGACAAACTTAGTTACAGCAACTGATCTGCTTCACTTATGTCTCATCCCATCTCCTCTAGACTAAGGTTAGAATCTGGACCTGGACCACTTTACCCCCTCTTACTGACCCATCACAGACCAACTAGTTAAATCCACTGACAACTTCTGCTTACACTTAGTCTCAATCCCCATCTCCTCTACACTGTAAGCTCTCCATCCTATTGATCACGGTAATGCTGACAATTTACCACAATGAATGCTGCTGGACCAGACTTGAATTTTTGCACTTTGTATTACGTCTGCACTTACCCTTGGATGTTGTATTTTAATGCAAACTTTAAAGTGCCACAGAAGATGTTGATGCTATACAAATTCTACAATATAATATAATAGAATATTCCTTACAATACAATATTGTAGAAGAGGTCATGGAACCTTTTCTGTTTATGTCCTTACATATTAGTTGAATGATTAAAGCTTCCATAGCAGGTCACTAACATCTGGAATTCTGGCACTAAGGCACAAGGCCTTGCTTACTTTATTAACCTTGAACCATGAGATGGAATGTGTGTGCGTTAATTTTTTTATGTACTGTTAAAAGAAAATTAAAGGGTAGGTCAAACACCAGTACTAAATTCTATACTTGCCTCCCCCCCCAAATGTAAAATTTTATATTTGGGCGTTGTCTTATTCCGCAAATTCGATCAAAATTGATTGGAAATATCAAAGATATTCTTCCGTGTTGATCAGGCAAGGCAGAAAATTTTCCGTCGACACCATCTTCCAGAACCAATATTCTGTAGTTTTCAATCTGAAATTACGGTTAGATCGGTGGCGTATGGTGGGTAAATTTCGATCTTCGTTGTAATTACGGTTCTTACGTCGGATACTATAGTTTCCGCTTATCGAAATCCGATTACAAAACCATTGGGCCCGTGTATTGCTAACATTGCTCCCCCCCCCCACCAGCATGCGTCTCTCCCCCTTTAGCCTCCTCTGCAAATTCAGTGAGCTCTTGAAGAGCTTAGACAGCCACGTGCATAAGAAATAAGTTGTCCTTCAGGGCCATGACTGATTTAAAATCTGTAGATTTTATTCACAGGAGGAAAGGTCATCATATCCACCTCCCTGAGGAATAATAGATTGCCCTGGTAAAAGTGCTACACTTATATACCGGCTCTCCACTCGTGGCTCATCCAGCTGGACAGGCCTGACTCCGGTTGTGCTCCTATCTTTTGTATTGGCGTGCATGCGCCACCTGCTGGGAGAGCCGCAAGTGGATCACCGGTAGGTAAGTGTAGACTGTTAACGGGCGTTCACATAACTAGGTATTCTCATATAAGCCTTCCTTGCTATGTTTTGCATTGCCGGTGTGTACATAGCCTTTAACTAAAAAGATTTTGTGCAAAATATTCACTGTGACTTCCATTTCACCGATATGAAAGGAGAGAATTTGATTATCTTTGTGACCAAAATTTGGATTGATGTTGTTATTGTAAAGAGACCATAAAAACAGTCAAAACCAACAAGGAAGACAACAACATCTGATCTATTTCAATGCACTCACCAGCAATGGGGCAGAACACACGCCCCAAAGCCTTTTACCCACTAGGGTCTAAAGGTTCCCATACACTACAGAGATATTAGTAGATATGACTTTATAGACTAATGTCTAATTATCTCATGCCTGCCTAGTGCAGGGGTGGGCAAATACATTTCCCAGGGGCGCATGAGAAACTTGGATAGTCGTTAAGGCTGACCAAAAAGTTCAACTCAATCTTATTATAGAGATAATAAAACTGGATTTTGAAAAAGATTAAATTTATATACCTGGTTTATTGATTTTATTTTTTTTTTTTAAAGATGCCATTCTAGAAGGTTTGTAATATTTCACTTAATAAAATAAAATCAATTATCCAACATGAGACAATCACTTAATATTAAGATTTTGGGGGAGGAAAAGTCTTGTATTGAGGCAGCCAAAGGGCACATGTGGCTCCAGGGCCTTACTTTGCCCAGGTCTGGCCTAGTATAGGCCAGCTTAAGGCAAGCACTGGATAGATAACCTATGTCAGTGATCATGGCCCA
This sequence comes from Hymenochirus boettgeri, assembly GCA_019447015.1. Lineage (NCBI taxonomy): Eukaryota > Metazoa > Chordata > Amphibia > Anura > Pipidae > Hymenochirus > Hymenochirus boettgeri. The sequence goes on along the minus strand of CM033473.1, from coordinate 21,369,180 downwards.
GCTTCCAATAAGTGATACCATCACTTAATGGGCTAAGAAGTAATAAACTGAAACATTACAGTAGTTAAAGGGCATGGTCCACCCCTTTTCCAACTTTTGTCAGATAGTAGTGCTAGTTCCCCCAGCCCCAATCGCTATAATATTTTTTCAGAAAGTCCCCGATCGTTACTTACTCTCTCCTCCGCCACAATGCCGGCCTTTGCTAGCATAGAACTGCAAGCAGGGGGGCGGACCGCAAGCCGCGTCTGTGATTGGCTGAGAGGCAGCCAATCACGGACGTGGGTACGGCAGTTCAGAACGCCAGAGGAGAGAGGGAAGGTAAGTAAAGATTGGGGAGTCTTGGAAAGATATTATAGGGTTGGGGCTGGGGGGGGAACTAGCTTTATAGTGGGTAAGGGTTTTACACTAGGGGGAGGAGAGCAAAACGGGAGGGAGGGAGTAAAAGGCTGCTCAGAGCAGCTAAAAACCTCGAGGGGACAGTCAGAGCAGAAACAATTTTCTTTGTGGCCAGGCTCCTGGGCTGGTCAGTTTTATAACTTTGGGGGGACTTTCAGGAGAACCATTTGAGCAGGGATGTAGGTAAGGGTTTTATACAGTCAGTGGGGACATAATGGGTTAAATTTTAGTTTTGGGGGTGGACATGCCTTTAAGGGAGAAAGCAAGTGCTGTGGATTGCATTCTTAATTTTAACAATTACCATTTTGGATGATATATAGCTTTGAATAGCTATTAGGTAGCTGGCAGATTGGTCAGAGCATGTCTGTGCCCTGTGCTAACAATCCCTGGCTGTCAGTCTAATCTCAGCAGGACTGCAGCAATGCCAGTGGGTCTCGTCGTGGAAGACATCTATAGATCCTTTAAGACCATTGTTTTAAATTAAACAGACCATCATTTTGCAACAATTATGCCCCCACCCCCCCACCACCTCTTTTCCCCCCCCTTCCTGCCCCCCCCCCCCATGGTCCCCGTAGCGTGTCCCCGCTTTCCACTCACCCTCCCCCCCCCCCCCCCCCCGGTTTTTTTTTTTTTTTTTACAAAAAACAATGAAGAATGATTTTTTGTGGTACGTTTAAGGACACAAATTTACAGATTGTAAATGATCGTATGACTCGGTGAGGTACAATTGTCTGGGGGGGGGGGAATGATCGTGTATTAAGCCATAGAAAAGTTCGTAAGTTTTATGCGTCAATTATTCATGGCCATCCACTCAAAGACCCTCTAATAACATAATATTGATGCATAATGACGTAGTTATGGTGGTTCTTGCTGATCTCAGATAATCCATGATGGCAAGGAGGAAATAGCATTTGGAGAAATACTCACAACTAAAGGGCACAACTCCAATATTAAGACATTAAACATCACTGCAATACTATAATAGCCTAGAAAGAATTAGTTCACATGTTAATAAATCTTGCATTTAGAAATTCTTAGTTAATTGCTACAAATGGGATCTATGTAATTATACCTACAGGACAGCCTGCTTCGCAGTTAGCCAAGCAGCACCTGGTTGTACTCTAGGAGGGGGAGTGCTTACGAGGTGAAAAAAAACACCTGGTTCTTGACTTGCTAAGAGAGTTGACAGCTGGGATACCCTATGTTGTCAGCCAGGTGCTTCCACATGCTTAGTTGGCTAACTGAGATGATAACCATAGCAAGCTCTATTGGCTAACTGAGATGATAATAATAGCAAGCTCTATTGGCTAACTGAGATGATAACCATAGCAAGCTCTATTGGCTAACTATTTAACAACATAATTTGATAATGTAGAAGCGGCCCCACACAGAACCCTGTGGCACCCACTTAGCACTTTAGTCCATAATGATGAAGCCCCATAACAATCACTCTTTGCATCCTATTCTTTAATAACATTTTCATCCATGTACAAATGTGATCCCAGACCAACAGACTTAGCTTATTCATTAGTCGCCTATGGGGGACGTATCAAAGCCTTGCAAAATCCAAGTAAACTACATCTACTGCTATACCAGAGTCTAAATTTCTACTTATTCCTCATAAAGCCAAGCAAGTTAGTTGACAAGATCTATTCCTCCTAAAACATGCTGGTTACTACTTATAATGTCAGTCCTTGAAACATACTATGTTCTTATTAAATTTCCAGGATCTTCCCCACCACTGAAGTTAAACTTACAGGCCTGTAATTACCCGGCTGTGAACGACTACCCTTTTGAATATTGGAATAACATCAGCCTTTTCCAATCCAGAGGCACACCACCGGACATGAGGGAATCAGCAAAAACAAGAAACAATGGCCTAGATAAAATGAACCTAGCTCCTTAAGTACCCGAGGATCTATTTTATCCGGTCCAGGATATTTACTAATATAACCTTATTTAGTTTTCTTGTACCATATCCTCGGTTAACCAAAGTGAACTTGAATCTGTATCTTATTGCTACTATACTCTATGATATCTGTACTTGGATCTTCTATAGTGTATACCGAGGAAAAAAAATTATTCAAGACATTTGCTTTATCGCCATCCTCGTAACTAACTTATCCCATTAATTAATGGTGCACATTCTCAGTCCTATCTTCTATTAATATACTTAAAAAATGTTTAGGCTAGTGCAGGGATTCACTTAACACAGAGCCATTTATAGTATAAGTAGCACAAGTATTTTTAAGTCCAAAATGCATCACCTTACATTTATCAACATTGAATTTCATCTGCCACTTAGCAGCCCAATGTGATAATCTATCTAGATCCCCTTGCAACGATTGCACATCCTCTGAAGTTTTTAATGGTCGACAAAGTTTTGTGTCGTCGGCAAACACAGAAACCTTGCTGACAATACCCACTTCCAAATCATTAATAAATAGATTAAATAGAAGCGGCCCCAACACAGAACCCTGTGGCACCCCACTTAGCACTTTAGTCCATAATGATGAAGCCCCATTAACAACTACTCTCTGCATCCTATTCTTTAACCAATTTTCTATCCATGTACAAATGTGACTCCCCAGACCAACAGACCTTAGCTTATTCATTAGTCGCCTATGGGGGACTGTATCAAAAGCCTTTGCAAAATCCAAGTAAACTACATCTACTGCTATACCAGAGTCTAAATTTCTACTTACTTCCTCATAAAAGCCAAGCAAGTTAGTTTGACAAGATCTATTCCTCCTAAATCCATGCTGGTTACTACTTATAATGTCAGTCCTTGAAACATACTCACATGTTCCCTTATTAAACTTTCCAGGATCTTCCCCACCACTGAAGTTAAACTTACAGGCCTGTAATTACCCGGCTGTGAACGACTACCCTTTTTGAATATTGGAATAACATCAGCCTTTTTCCAATCCAGAGGCACACCACCGGACATGAGGGAATCAGCAAAAACAAGAAACAATGGCCTAGATAAAACTGAACTTAGCTCCTTAAGTACCCGAGGATCTATTTTATCCGGTCCAGGATATTTACTAATATTAACCTTATTTAGTTCTTTCTGTACCATATCCTCGGTTAACCAAAGTGAACTTGAATCTTGTATACCTTTATTGCTACTATACTCTATGATATCTGTACTTGGATCTTCTATAGTGTATACCGAGGAAAAAAAATTATTCAAGACATTTGCTTTATCGCCATCCTCCGTAACTAACTTATCCCCATTAATTAATGGTGCCACATTCTCAGTCCTCATCTTCTTACTATTAATATACTTAAAAAAATGTTTAGGCTTAGTGATGCTTTCTTCAGCTATCCTAACTTCATTATTAATTTTAGCTAGTTTGATTGCTTTCTTACACTCCTTGTTACAATTTTTATACTCCCTAAAGGCCCTTTCCGTTCCCTCGGCCTTAAAGGTTTTAAATGCCTTTTTCTTCCTTACCATTTGCCTCTTTACATCAGAATTCAGCCACATGGGCGGGGTTCTATTTTTTTTACATTTATTTCCCAAGGGTATAAATTTAGATGTGAACTGGCTTAAAATCCCCTTGAACACAGTCCACTTCTGTTCAGTACTTTACCTGATAATACATTATCCCAGTTGACATTCTGAAGAGCTGCTTTTAACCTGGGAAAATTTGCTTTCCTGAAATTAAATGTCTTTGTTAACCCAGCGCACTTTTCCTTTCGATAACAAAGTCCAAATGCCACAATTTCATGGTCACTATTCCCTAAGCCTCAAGTTACCTTTATATCTATAATGCGCTCCACAATGTTAGATATTACCAGATCCAACAGAGCTCCTTTTCTAGTAGGAACCTCAACCACCTGTGAGAGAAAATTATCCTGCAGCAAATTCAGGAACTCATCGCCTTTTTCTGTGATGGCAGTTCCACCACACCAATCAATGTCAGGGTAATTGAAGTCCCCCATAATGAGCACACTCCCCAAACTTGCAGCCCTTGCCAACTGCATATGAAGCTGACTCACCTCCTCTCTGCTAGCATTTGGCGGCTTATAGCAGACACCAACAATGACATTACCCCCTTTCCTGTTGCCTAATTCCACCCATATTGCCTCCACTTTATCATCCATATCACCAGCTATCTCTTCTTTTAAATTTGGCTTCAATTCTTTTTTAACATATACACATACTCCTCCCCCTTTCCTTTTTTTTCTGTCCTGCCTAAACAAGGCATATCCTTCTATATTTACAGCCCAGTCGTGAGAACTGTTCAACCACGTTTCTGCTATACCTATTACATCATACTTTTCATTCAATGCCATCATTTCCAATTCACCCATTTTGTCAGCCAGGCTTCTCGCATTTGCAAACATACATTTTAGATTATGATCCTGTAATTTATTCGTACACTTTGATACACATTCCTCCCTATCCCCTATGCTAGCCCCACCCCCCTTTCCACCCACCACTGGCCTATCTACACCCTGCTTTCCTCCTGGACAATCTATCCCAGTGAGACTGCTAATACCCCCCCCCCCAAACCTAGTTTAAAATCTCCTCCAACCCTCTAGCCATCTTCTCCCCTAAAACAGCTGCACCACCATCAGTGAGGTGCAACCCATCCCTACTAAAGAGCCTGTAGCCGACAGCAAAGTCTGCCCAGTTCTCAATAAACCCAAACCCTTCTTCCTTACACCACTCTCTTAGCCACGCATTAATGCTCCTAAGCTCCCGCTGTCTCCCTGGCTTAGCACGTGGCTGCGGTAGTATTTCTGAAAACACTACCCTGGAGGTCCTTGCTTTTATCTTGGCCCCTAGTTCTCGGAAATCATGTTTAAGGACCTCACCTCCACCTCTAACTTTGTCATTGGCACCAATGTGAACCAAGACCGCCGGGTCACACCCGGCTCCACCCAATAATCTGTGTACACGATCCACCACATGCCGAACCCTAGCACCAGGCAGGCAACACACAGTTCGGCATGTAGGGTCTTGGCGGCAGATTACCCTATCTACCTTCCTTATAATGGAGTCCCCTACCACTACCACCTGCCTTGCATTCCTGACCCTTCGTTCCTCCTCCCTTGTATCAGAGATGGCAGTCCCCTGGGTGCTCAAGGGACTAGCCCCCTCCATACACGCTAATTCCGAGGTGTCCTCCTCCACTTCATTACCTAAGGCGGTAAATCTGTTGGGATGGACAATCTGGGAAGAAGCCCCCCTACTCTTCCGTCCCCCACTTCCCCTAGTAACCCTAACAAAACTACCTCCTTCCTCATCCTTTCTCTTGTCCCTCTTCCACCCACCTCTATACTGGCCCCAGCCAGTGCCTGCTGACCCCCTAGTTCTGCCAATCCCCGCAATGCTGCAAGCTGCCCCCTTAGACTCTCCACCTCAGCTTCCAAACGGGCAACCCACTCACACCTGACACAGACATAGGTTCCCCGGAACGTCTGCTCCAGGTTCCTATACATGTGGCACGATGCACATTGCATGGTACTGACAAAACTGTCCCTTCTAATACACCACACCAACACAGTGACGCACAAACCTTGTTTAATTGTCCTTCTTGTTTCAATGTCCTTCTTTTTTTATGTCCTTGAGATCAAGGTCCTTGAGAGAAAGGGCCACTCACAGGAAACTTCCTTTTGTTAGGTCCAAACCACAGGCCCAACAACTGTGAATCCTATTTAACTAATAGGCCCCAACCCCCACACCAATTAGTGCAAGAGCCAGAAAGAGAGGGAAAAAAAAAACCAAACACTTATTAACCCTTTTACAGCCTGTTTGTGATTACAACAGGTACAATACTAGAATATAGAAGTCCAGCACACCCCTTTAACTGGAAGAAGAAAGATTAGTCTGCTTACTGCACACTCAATCCTGCACACAGTTTTTAACAGTACAAACAATCCTTATTTTCAAACTTTCACACACACCATACAACCATCAAAGATTTTTAAGGGTCCTTTTTTTAGTTCCTTGAGATCAAGTTCCTTAAGAGAAAGGGCCACTCACAGGTTCGTTACACTCACAGGAAACTTCCTTTTGTTAGGTCCAAAACCTAACCTAAGGCAGCAGGATGTAAGGCAGCAGGAGGATGTAAGGCAGCAGGAGGATGTAAGGCAGCAGGATGTAAGGCAGGAGGATGTTAGGCAGCAGGATGTAAGGCAGGAGTATGTAAGGCAGGAGTATGTAAGGCAGGAGTATGTAAGGCAGCAGGATGTAAGGCAGGAGAACGTAAGGCAGGAGGAGGATGTAAGGCAGCAGGATGTAAGGACGCTGCTACCCTGAAAAAGCTTTGCATAAAACAAGCAAGGGGCAAAGCGATCATAGGCAGTGTTTGGGGTAGACTGCAAATACAATGTTATTTAAAGGGAAAGTTCAGTGGAAAATACCTTTATTTTACAATTGTTAGTTTGTATAATGCATACCTAGCTATTCTACTTATTCTCTTCCACTAAAAAATCAGTTGAATTTATACCCATGCTATTCCCTGCTGCTGACATTAGTGAGCTGACATCTCAGGTTCTGTAATGGTCCTTCTTCTTCCCAGGGGTGTCTGTCTTGGTTCTACATGTGGAGGGGTAAGGGATAAGTAAAATTGTCCTTTTAAGAGAAGTTCCAGACGTGATGCATTACTTGTTTTTGTTATTTAAATATATGTATATATGTGTACTCCTTAGTCTTACAAATATTACTAAATGGTATAAACCAAATACCTTATTTTATTATTTGTCTGCCTGAGGAAGGGGATCAAATGTTCCTCCACAATGTTGCAGTAACAGTGTAAAACAGATGGCTTAAAGTGCATGCTTAAATACCTATGTGATAGGAAGTTCAAAATCGTAACACTTCAGCCACGTCCACTAAGCCACGCTCAGCAACGAAGCCGCACCTACTTTATCGCGCCGCCTAGAAATAATCAAGGGGTTGTTCCAGCAGCAATCACCCTAGAAGTGGGCGTGGATCCAGCCCAGTTCTGATCACATAAGGGGGGACGCTATAACGTGTCCCCTAGGCAAATTCTGTTTAGTTGTAGAATGAGCCTTAAAGGAACCAAATGGACCTTCAATGTTCACAGATTAATTACAGTTTCTTAAAACAGAAGGAAGTCTGGATCCTCATTTCATAAGGTTCCTACAAACTGTTAAATTGAGCGTAGAAGGGTTTTACAGCTTGTACTAGTAAGCAGAAATGAGATTTAACTTTATTTGTTCAGCCCATTGAACCGAAAAATATCCAAAACAGCTGTGAGTGCTTAAAGGGCATTTTCACCTTCCTAACAAATTTTAACCATCCAAAACTCTATTTTCCCAATACTTTCCTTTCTCCTCAGCACTCTTCGTAGAAAATGTTTACCTTGAAGTCTACCGGTCCCTGTCTGCATTGTCTCCTCCTGTACAGCTTCTTGATATCTTTTCGAGCTCACAAACTCAATCACACAGCTTCTACAGTCATTGACCAATAGCGTTGAGGGACCAGCAAACTACAAGGTAAATACCTTCTTACAATTTTTGTTGTTTAACGTTTGTTATGGAGGTGAATGTGCCCTTTAACTTATATTTCTCAACTGAGGGTCCAAGGACCCCTGGGGTTCACTTAGAGATCCCTGGGGATCCTCTGAGATGAATTTAAGTGCATTTTTTACACAATAGACATATTTATTGATTGATTGTTTGTTTGTCTTGATTTGACAGATTTGTCTGGATTATATATATTTAGGGATTCCTCGAGATGTGATGATTTCGTTATGGGTTCTGCAAGGATAAAAAAGGTTTAGAAACACGGTTTAGTGTATTTCAGTGTCCTGTACCTACAGATAAGAAATCATTGTGACCAAATTGTAACTGTGTTATCTGGCCTTTAATCAGATATAGGCACCGCTTGAGCTGCCCATACAATCTCTTCTCGCTGTAACTAGAAGATTCGCCATCGGGGATGTTCAAGATCTAACAATCCTGAGTGGGGGGAGGAGGATGCCTAAGGGGTAACTTCATCTTGGAAGTTCATGTAAAGATTAGCTGGCCAGTTATCTGCTATATAAAATGAAATGCTAGAGTATATAGCAACGCTGGTCTGAATATTAGAATAAAGGAGAAAAGGGAGCAGTATGATGAAATTCAAAGCGATCAGTCAGTGGCTTAAATAGGAATCACCAAGCCCCCCCAGCAAAACTATGATGGGGCCCTTATTCCTCCTTCATCCACAGTGGTTTTCTGGGAGGAGGCTGTATCTGTCACAGGGAAATAAGAAGATGGGGCCCCATGAGGTTGAAGAGTCTGCTCCCTTGGTAGTTACGCCCCTGCGATCAGTATGCTCGGCCTGGTACACACAAGACACTATCAAATCTCTGGCCTCTTGTTTTTCTCAGATCAGCCAGGTGACCAGGTATTATAGAAATAACAGATCCAAAACTATATTGTGCATAATTGATCGGACATTCCGGTAAATATAGTTTCCCCAGACAAAATTGATTGGTACATCAGTTATAACGATCTGTTCTCGACAGAGGCGTTCCTAGGGTCCCAAAAGATCTGGGACTCTCTTGGGCACCACATATGTTGCACAACATTTTTAGGTCACGGCCATTTCCCGCCCAACTAGGCTACACCTCCATTGGGTAATTCAAGATTTATAGACCAAAAGATACAGAAAGACACAGACAGGCAGATACAGAGAGATTTATACAGGCAGACAGAGACAGATACAAAAACTGACAGAGGGATATAGAGAAGAGATATAAAGAGAGACATACCGAGATAGACAGATATAGAGACACAGACACAAAGAGGCAGAGAAACACACAGATAGTGATGAATATGAAGGGATGAATAAATAGATATATAACTGGGAATTTCATGACACTAGTATAGCAAACTGGCATGATATGGGTACTTACCGTATACACTGTACAAGTACCCATATCATGTCAGTTTTCTGTACACAGCTGTACAGCAAACTGCCATGGTATTGGTACTTGTACAGAAACCTGGCATGATATTGGTATGTACAGGTGCCCATATCATGCCTGTTTGCTGTACAATTACCAATATTATGCCAGTTTTCTCTGTACAGCAAACTGGCATGGTATGGGCACTTGCACAGCAAACAGGCATGATACAGGTAATTGTACAGCAAACTGGCATGATATAAGTAATTGGCAGTAAACAAGTACCCATATCATGCTATTTTGCTGTATAAGTACCAATATTATGCTAGTTGGCTCTGTACAGCAAGCTGGCATAATATGTGTACTTGAACAGCAAACTGGCATGATATGGGTACTTGTACAGCAAACTAGCATGATATTGGTATGTACAGGTACCCACATTATGCCAGTTTGCTGTACAAGTACCCATATTATGCCAGTTTGCTCTGAACAGCTCTTTACTTGGGCAACAAAACGGCATGATATGGGTACTTGTACACTGTGTGCAAACTAGCTTGTGGCTAGCTTTAAAAATGATTGTGCAGCTGATGATTCTCTATCCTAGCAGTGGGCATGCTCCAACCTTAAACTTGACCCCAGGTGCTAGTGATGTCACAGTTTACAGCGCTATCAGGAAAAACACCCTTTACACTGCTGTAACTTTGGATAGACTGCAGCTAGGAGCATGATCCTGGAGTCATTGTAAAGGTGGGAGTGTGACCACCCCAGAAGCCAGGAGACCCCCGGATCTACCGGGATGGGTGGGATACCTGTTAATTTAACCATATATAAGTAATATCTTCATTCTGTCCCTATACATGTGGGAGAATATATACACAACATTATTGTTTCATCGCTGAGATTAACAACAAAGGATTCAGCCCTGTGTATCTAGAGATCATTATTATTTTGTGTGAGTTTCTTTAAACAAAATAATTGAAGCGACTAAATGTCAATTGTCAGGTACTTAAATGTTTTTGAAGGTCAGAGGCTGCATTGCGAGAGATTCCCTGGGAGTCTCTTTGGACTAGGCACTGTGCTGTCTCCACCGTGCTTCATTACCACAGCAATTACTGGAAAACCCTGGTGGGCGATAATAAATGTTGCATTGGGTTCTTTTCAAAAAGGGCATCTGTTCACTTTAAAACAAAATCTAATCTTATGTGAGATCCTGTCTCCGGTTTGTCTCAATATTACAGCAATACACATTATACCCAAAGGGTGTGCAGGGGCACACTAGTGTGACTTCAAAGAACCAGAGGTGTGTTTCAGGATTTTGGTAGTGGAAATATTTTCACAAGTATAACTTACATTTTTATTATTTTGTACTCAAAATATATTTTACAACATTTCAACAAAACTGATTTATATACAATATACACTTTAATACAATACAATAAGATAAAGAGCAGTATTTTTCCATCCCTTGACCTGGCCATTCAGCATTTTGTCTGTGTATAAATAAATGTTTTTGATATATGATTCAGTTGCTCAGTAGAGATCTGAGCATGTTTGACCCATCCAACAGCCAATCAGTAGAAATTAGGAATTGTTAGGAATATTATATATAAGGGGTGCATTCTGGGAAGAATTAGGACTGTTAGAACCTGAAATGGTAGCTTATTGAAAAGTCAAAAACAGGTAACAGCAATGTATAAATTCAACAGATTTTTTTAAAATGGAAGAGAATATGTAGAATAACTAGGAATGCATAATAGAAACTAAAAATGTAAAAAAATTTATTTTCCTCTGAACAACATTAGGTTAAAGGAAAATTATACTCACCTTCCCTCCGCTCCTCTTCCTTAAGCAGTACTTTCTACCAAGGGTGAGGACCTCGTTGCTGAGCGTGTCTTCCTATTGGCCTCGTCGCCAACGGGGTGGAGGGGCGGGGCTCACAGGAGCATCGGTAAGGAGGTATATGCCACGAACCCAGGGGTGAGGACCTAGCGGTTCAGGTCCTCACCCATGGTAGAATGTACTGGCTAAGGAAGAGGAGCGGAGGGAAGGTAAGTATAATTGCCCTTTAACCTTCACCTCTAGATCCTCACCCTTGGGTCTTACCTTAAAGGGCAACTGTGGTCTTAAAACAAGTAAGGGTTAAATGAAAGCCTGCAGTATTTCCTTTAAAATGAGCCAACATCTCTGGCTGGAGCCTGTGAGAAATTACATTGGGGTGAATGTTCAAACCTTCTGCTTCCAATAGATTGAGTGACATCACCAGACCTCTGCCCAGCCCCTCCGCCCCGGGGGAGAAGCATGCTCAGTTGAGACTTGGGAAATCAGGAATCAATGCTGAGGAAATCAGGAAGTGCCAGGGGGGAAAATTGACAGTTGAGAAGGAGAGCCTATTTATGCAGGCAGGGGCTGGTCACATGGCTACAAGCTGGTCACATGGCTACAAGCTGGTCACATGGCTACAAGCTGGTCACATGAAACAAAGTGTTCAAGCAGGAAGTAATATTGCTGAACCTTTCCAGCAATAACTTCTCACAAGTTTTATCTAGAGATGTGATTTAGGTTTTATTTTGAAGGTGTGATGGAAGGATTTTTATATAATTCTTACTGGTTTGGAAGAATTCAAGACCACAGTTACCCTTTAATTAGGCGCACAATGCCTCTAAAACCAGCTTCTAAAAGCTGTCTCCAGACAAGCTCCTTCACATCTTGGTTATTAACCAACGGGACTTTGGCAGAGGAGCCCTGGAAGCGACTCACAAAGCTGACTTTGCAGGGCTCCTTTGAAGGAATGAGGACCCCACAGTTTAGTTCCTCACCCCTGGGTACTATTAACTGGGGAGGGGAATGTATAATTACCTTTTAAGAACACAGGTGTGCCTTGAGAAAAATTTGCATTGCCAAGTGTGCCACTGTCTGAAAAAGTTTGAGAACCATTGACCTATATATTCACAATCAGCTAAGCTTTTAGAAAAACCCACCAAATTTCCCAATGTGGCTTTTGTTAAGGTGGCCATACACATTACCAATATCCAACAAATCTCTTCGGATCCGATGGAATGTGTTGAGTATCAGCAAGGTGTGCGAAAACGACGCCGATAGCAGATCATTGGTCGTCCCCAATGGTAACATTTTCATCAGTCAGTATTGTCTCCCTTTAAGTAGGAGGAGCCGATAGGTTCAACCCTGTGTGTTGGCACACTGCTGTCTGATCCCCATACCCTACAATCAAGAAAACAGGACGCGCATCCAAAAGGCACTCCCTGTATGGGGAACAGTCGAGAACGTGTATGCAGGTACCACGGCATGTTACCAACAGATTTCAATAGAATCTGCCGGTATCGAACCGCTGTTTAAGAAAGCAAGAGAATCATTATACCTTACTCAATAGTAATCCATATACTAATGAGATTTAGCAGCAAAGAAATAAACAAATCTATGGCTTACAACACTGGTCTGCAATTCCTTATTGATTATAGTAGCCAGCCAGATCGATTTAGGAGGCAATCTATATTTTTTCGGTAGCCAGCTTTAATATAGCAGTTGTACCCAATGCCAGCTGGCTTGGGGTAAATGAAGCTGACAGTGCTAATAAACTGACAGTATTAATCAGTTGTTTCACAATCAAGACAAAGCCAATTTGTGTTCTGATATTTATAAGTCGGATGCAGCTACATCAGGGCAATTTCTTCCTGGCAACATTAAAAAGCTTCTACAATGCAAATATCATTGACCGAATGACTCGGTTTGTTGCTCTGTTCTGCCATTATTTTGACAGCCTCGTTTTAGCCAGACCTTGTCTACAGCAGACCGTGGCCATGAATAGAAATGACTATCAATGTTCTGAAAATCAAACTTTAAAATACATAGAATATGCTAGCCTTGTCCTACAAGGCTCTCTCCAATACAGCCCCCCATACATCTCTGATCTGATAAACAGATACTACCCAAGGTGTAACCTCCGCTCTGCTAATGATCGTCTCCTCTCATCCGCTCTAATCACCTCCTCCCATTCCCGTATACAGGACTTTTTTCATGCTAGCCCTCTACTCTGGAACTCTCTTCCTCGCTTTATAAGTCACTCGCCATCACTTCATATCTTCAAACTCAACCTCAAAACTCGCCTCATCAGGCAAGGTTACAATCTGGACTTGGACACTTCTACCCCTCTTACTGACCCATCACAGACCGACTAGTTATAATCCACTGACAACTTAGTTACAGATACTGATCTGTCACCTTATGTCTCATCCCCATCTCCTCTGGACTGTAAGGTTACAATCTGGACCTGGACACTTCTACCCCTCTTACTGACCCATCGGAGACCCGCTAGTTATAATCCACTGACAACTTAGTTACAGCAACTGATCTGCTTCACCTTATGTCTCATCCCCATCTCCTCTAGACTAAGGTTAGAATCTGGACCTGGACACTTCTACCCCTCTTACTGACCCATCACAGACCAACTAGTTATAATCCACTGACAACTTCTGCTTCACCTTATGTCTCATCCCCATCTCCTCTACACTGTAAGCTCTCCATCCTATTGTATCACGGTAATGCTGCAATTTACCACACTGAATGCTGCTGGACCAGCACTTGAATTATTTGCACTTTGTATTACTTGCACTACCCTTGTATGTTTGTATTTTAATGCAACTTTAAAGTGCCACAGAAGATGTTGATGCTATACAAATCTACAATAATAATAATAATAGAATATCCACTTACAATACAATATTGTAGAAGAGGTCATGGAACCTTTTCTGTTTATGTCCTTTACATATTAGTTGAATGATTAAAGCTTCCATAGCAGGTCACTAACATTGGAATTCTGGGCACTAAGGCACAAGGCCTTGTTACTTTTATTAACCTTGAACCATGAGATGGAAATGTATGGCTGTTAATTTTTTTATTTACTGGTTAAAAGAAAATTAAAGGGTAGGTCAAACACCAGTACTAAATTCTATACTTGCCTCCCCCCCCAAAATGTAAAATTTTTATATTTGGCGTTGCTATTCCGCAAATTCGATCAAATTGATTGGAATATCAAAGATATTCTTCCGTGTTGATCAGGCAAGGCAGAAAATTTTCCGTCGACACCATCTTCCAGAACCAATCTTCTGTAGTTTTCAATCTGAAATCTACGGTAGATCGGTGGCGTATGGTGGGTAAATTTCGATCTTCGGTAATTACGGTTCTTCCAGTCGGATTAACTATAGTTTCCGCTTATCGAAAATCCGATTACAAAACCATTGGCCCGTGTATGGCTAACCATTGCTCCCCCCCCCCCCACCAGCACTGGTCTCCCCACTTTTAGCCTCCTCTGCAAATTCAGTGAGCTCTTGAAGAGCTTAGACAGCCACAGTGCATAAGACATAAGTTGTCCTTCAGGGCCATGACTGATGTAAAATCTGTAGATTTTATTCACAGGGAGGAAAGGTCATCTATATCCCACCTCCCTGAGAATAATAGATTGCCCTGGTAAAAGTGCTACACTTATCTACCGGCTCTCCACTCGTGGCTCATTCCCAGCTGACAGGCCTGACTTCCGGATTGTGCTCCTATCTTTTGTATTGGCGTGCATGCGCCACCTGCTGGGGAGAGCCGCAAGTGGATCACCGGTAGGTAAGTGTAGCACTGTTACCCGGGCGTTCACATAACTAGGTATTCTACATATAGCCTTCCTTTGCTATGTTTTGCATTGCCGGTGTGTACATAGCCTTTAACTAAAAAGATTTTGTGCAAATATTCACTGTGACTTCCATTTCACCGATATGAAAGGAGAGAATTTGATTATCTTTGTGACCAAACATTTGGATTGATGTTGTTATTGTAAAGAGACCATTAAAACAAGTCAAAACCAACAAGGAAGACAACAACATCTGATCCTATTTCACTGCACTCACCAGCAATGGGGCAGACACACGCCCAAAGCCTTTTACCCACTAGGAGTCTAAAGGTTCCCATACACTACAGAGATATTAGATAGATATGACTTTATAGACTAATGTCTAATTTATCTCATGCCTGCCTAGTGCAGGGGTGGGCAAATACATTTCCCAGGGGGCCGCATGAGAAACTTGGATAGTCGTTAAGGGCCTGACCAAAAAGTTCAACTCAATTCTTATTATAGAGATAATAAAACTGGATTTTTGAAAAAGATTAAATTTATATACCTGGTTTATTGATTTTATTTTTTTTTTTTTAAAGATGCCATTCATAGAAGGTTTGTAATATTTCACTTAATAAAAATAAAATCAATTATCCAACCTGAGACAATCACTTAATATTAAGATTTTTGGGGGAAAAAGTCTTGTATTGAGGCAGCCAAAGGGCCACATGTGGCTCCAGGGCCTTACTTTGCCCAGGTCTGGCCTAGTATATGGCCAGCTTAAGGCAAGCACTGGATAGATAACCTATGTCAGTGATCATGCGCCCAGCTTTCCAATAAGTGATACCATCACTTAATGGGCTAATGAAGTAATAAACTGAAACATTACAGTAGTTAAAGGGCATGTCCACCCCTTTTCCAAACTTTTGTCAGATAGTAGTGCTAGTTCCCCCAGCCCCAATCGCTATAATATTTTTTTCAGAAAGTCCCCCGATCGTTACTTACTCTCTCCTCCGCCACAATGCCCGGCCTTCTGCTAGCATAGAACTGCAAGCAGGGGGCCGGACCGGCAGCCGCGTCTGTGATTGGCTGAGAGGCAGCCAATCACGGACGTGGCTACCGGCAGTTCAGAACGCCAGAGGAGAGAGGGAAGGTAAGTAAAGATTGGGGAGTCTCTGGAAAAGATATTATAGCGGTTGGGGCTGGGGGAACTAGCTTTACTATGTGGGTAAGGGTTTTTACACTAGGGGGAGGGAGAGCAAAACGGGAGGGAGGGAGTAAAAGGCTGCTCAGAGCAAGCTAAAAACCTCTGAGAGGACAGCTCAGAGGCAGAAACAATTTCTCTGGTGGCCAGGCTCCTGGTGGTCAGTTTTTATAACTTTGGGGGGACTTTACAGGAGAACCATTTGGAGCAGGGATGTAAGGTAAGGGTTTTTATACAGTACAGTGGGGACAATAATGGGTTAAATTTTAGTTTTGGGGGTGGACATGCCCTTTAAGGGAGAAAGCAAGTGCTGTGGATTGCATTCTTAATTTTAAAATTTACCATTTTGGATGATATATAGCTTTGAAATATGCTATTAGGTAGCTGGCAGATTGGCAGAGCATGTCTGTGCCCTGTGCTAACAATCCCCTGGCTGTCAGTCTAATCTCAGCAGGACTGCAGCAATGCCAGTGGGTCTCGTGGAAGACATCTATAGATCCTTTAAGACCATTGTTTTAAATAAACAGACCATTCATTTTTGAACAATTAATTATACAGGACCACAAATGTACATTACATTAACAAGCATTAGGGTGAAAAACATAAATTAGCATTTAATCCTCAGCTGTCCTATTATTTAGTTATTTATCTAGTGGAACCAAGGAAGCCAAGGACCAGAGCAAGATGAGACCAACAAGCTACAGACAAGCTACAGAGACCAACCTGGGATGTTTATTGTGGCCTAGGAAACAAACTGTAAACTACTTGTAGAATTTCTAAACTCATTATCCTGGGATGTTTACCTTTTCACAACGCACATCACGTATCAGACAGATTTGTTTTCTAGTTACCTACAGTTTCAAGCCAGTTATGTTATTTTAGGTAAATGTCTGTTTAAAAGGTGTGGCGAGGTTACAAGAAATATTCTAGTGTAGTGTGAATATTTCCCAATTCCTGATATTTTAAATTTAAAGGAGAACTAAACTGAACATCTTAAAGGAAACTTGCCTCTTTTCAATCTTTAAACAAATACATGTAGGCAGCACTTACTGATGTGTTTGTGTGTTTCCTGTACTTGTTTTGGTTAAGCTCAGTCCCTCAGCCAGACTATCTGACTCTCTGCGAGAGCAAGCATGCTCAGCCAGGGAGGTTAAGGAGCTATGCCTTACCTCCTGTTCTTCAATCAATGTTTGGATAGCCAGGAACGAATTTCAGAAGATCTTACCTTTCACGCAATCCAGCAGGGCTGCTCTGACAGTTCCCGACCGCTTCCTGCTTCTGTTACACTATAACGTAACAGTTACACCATAAGCAGGCAGCAGTCGGGAATTTCAGAGCGGCCCCACTGGATCATGTGAAAGGTAAGATTTTCAGAAGTTCATTCCTGGCTATCTAAACATTAATTGAAGAACAGGAGGTAAGGCATAGCTCCTTAACCTCCCTGGCTTCAATCAATGTAGAAAAGGGATAGCTCACTATTGCAGTGAACTATTCCTTTAAGGAATGCAAAGGCAGCCATCGGGACTATGCTTAAATATAACTTTTTTAAATTTCCAAGTACATCCCCCAGGGATGTGGGAATGCATGTAGGAAGCACTGCCACAAGAGCTGAAATTTGATACTTTATTGCTCATGCTTCCAGCCACCTAGGGAGGTAGGATTATGCATTCATACTACCCTAGGAAATGTACTTGGATTTTTGAAAAGTTTCATTTTGGCTATAGCTGGCCTTTAACATTTAAAAGTTAAGATTGTCTTTATATGACTGCAGTCCCCACAGAGCAGAAGTGACCCTCCCATGATCCCTTACGCCTCGTACACACGTCTGATCTTGGCAACGACTCACAAACCCCAAACGCATCAATGTTCGTTGCAGGTGTGCGAAGTAGTCCAATGGGAGTCAAGGTGTGCGTGGTAGTCCAGGTGTGCGTGGTAGTCCAATGGCACATGCAAAGACCTTCTAACCCAAGCCAGTGACTCACCAAATTCAAGCAGCCTGGTCACTAACTGAAGGGCTCTGCTAGTGCCCCAACATACTTATTAGCTCTTTAGCTACATGGCTCCTATATATATATGGCTCATATATATATATATATATATATATCTATCTCTCTCTCTATCTCTTCTCTCCTTCTCTCCTCTCTCTCTCTCTATAGTGAAATATGTCAAATCTTTACTTCCTCTCCCAGTGGGGCAGACATGCTCAGTGTACTTCAACTAGGGACAGACTATAGAACTGCTTATGGGAAGAGTGTGTAAAAAATAAAGTAATTGCAGGCCTACTGTAGTGAAAGATTGTACAAACCTCTTCCATTAAATATTCTGTGATTGCTAGAACTGTGAACATCATCAATACACCCCGCTGTACTAGCATGTAACATTTAAAGGGGTAGTCTACTCTAAAAACAAAAAACTGGTCACATGCCCATTACCTTCCCCAGACCACCTCTGATAAATTCAGCACATTATTATGTATATTACTAAGCAGATATTTAAGGATAATGACTGTCTCCATTCTGGCTGAGTAATCTGGCTCCTCCCTCCATGCAGTCAATCAAAGTGACTGCGGACACCACAACTAATGATTGACTGCCGTTTCCCCTGCTTTATCCTCTGCACATGCTCAAATTTCTAAAAGCTCATTGAGCAGAGGGAGTAGGCAGATACCTTTCCCAGAATACAAAAATAACTTTTTATTAAATATCAGGTTACAAATACATGTAACAAACTAGTAAAAATAGCAGTTGGAGTTGTGGGAAGATAATCGACAAATCACCAGATTTTTGTTTTAAGGGTGGACAAGACATTCAAATTAAATTCTGCAAAAGTAACAAAGCCTAAATGCAGCCATAAACACTATACTATTGTACATTCTATGGATTGTATTGATCAATTTCATTATAATAAATATTATTTATTAGATTAGAATATAATCTAATAACAGTAGCAGACTATAGGGAATGATCTTCTCTTGTGGTAAGCCGGTCAATACTAACAATATTATTATCGTGTAGTAATTAAAGGGCAATTATACTCCCATTTAACCTTTCCCTCCCCTTTATAGCAGCCATGGACCTAAACCATCAGGTCCTACCACCTGGGTTTGCCCTGTAGCCCCCGCACCTCTCCTTAGAAATTTTGTTCTGTATTGCAATCACTCCATGCCCCTTGTTATACCACGCCCTCTTCAGTCCAGGGCCTGACCAATGGAAAACCATGCTTTTTGTACAGCGCATCTTCTCATTGATCAGACTCTGGACTGAGGGAGAGGATGTGGTACTGTTTGCAACTTCCAAGGAGTGGTGCAGGGGCTACAGGGCCAACCCAGGGAGGGCCTTGGTAGGTGGGAGGTTTGTGGTTTTTCCATTGTATAATTGCACTTTAATACTGCACAATATTGGAGTATGTCTGTGGCTGTGTGCACAGCATTATCAGCAGCTGGTTTTACTGAGAGAGTGTTATTTTTACTATTAAATAGAAGGCAGAGCAAGCCCCAAGCAAACATGGTATCCATAAAGTATACTTATGCCGCAGGGCTATGGCAACAGCACGCAAATCCATCAGTGACACAAATGAAATGTTCCAGGCCTCTGAATATGCCTCTGGTATTTAATGGGAGAGAATGAATGAGGATGGAAAAAATTAGGATCTTATCGAGTAAAATAGCATAAAGAACCAGAGAGATCTGTGTAATAGGGACTGGGATCAGACCTCGGTGCTTGATGTAAATGCAAAACACACAAATCCATAACAAGTTAGTAACCAGTACGGTAACCCAGCTGTGCATACAGTGGACCCCAACTTGGCAAGAATTTCCTGGGATTCCATAATCTGAGATGTTTCTGCAGGTACAGCACCTAATCCTGCCATTAAGAAAGTTTATTTGTGCCACTATGGAGACAAAACCAAGACTGGGTGTGACTATAAAGCCCAGCATTGTGGGATAAGATTTCAATGAATAAATAATATATATTCTAAATTTATAGGATAAGTAATTAGTATATATAGAAATGTATCACACAGTTAAAATACATAAGGCTATCAAGAGTATGTGTCACATCTAGTTGCTGTTAACGAATCAATGTGTCTGCATAGTTTTGTAAACAATTAAAGGGAAACTGCAGTCATTTACATTTACTGGAATTTTCTTGCACCCACAAAATGAAGAAAAAACAATCGCCAATTTCACCATCTGCAACTTGATTATCAGGGAATAATGGGAGTCTGTTGTACAAAATGTTTAAACAAATCTTATATACAGAATTCTACATATACTGTTGCATTGGTCACATTCAGCAGTCCTTTGCCCCATAAGATTTAGGATAGGTGTGTGTTTCTTGTGTTTGTTCATTAAAACAAACTGTGTTTTCAGGCCCTACAATAAATTTTAAAAGTAAAGAAAAATGTGTGTCTGCTTTTTGAACCATTAACACTTTCATTCTGGCTGCAATTTCCAGGTTGTCCTACAAACTGCTGTGTATATTTACCTACGAAAGGTAAAAATTTCAACCAGTGGGCTTACAGCAGTTCTATACAACAAACCTAGTTTTAGAAACATTAGGTTGGCATTAGCTTGAGGGACAGTTTTTTGATCAGCCTCGTTTTATTAATAAGAATCCCATCTTTGTGTGAAAAACTCCCATAAACAGGTAAAGAGCATGAGGACGGAACACCAAAGCCCAATGGCAGTCACAAAACTCACTTACCTGATAATATCATCATTGTGGCCTAAAAAGAATTTCTGACTGTGTTCTCTGGTGTTGTAAACCACTCCGACTCCAGCCACAAAATACACCACCTCCTTGCCAGCCGTGTAGTAAAGGTTGTTGCGGCACTGGTGCCCCCTGTAACCGTACACCCACTCCAGGCGCAGCTGGCATGTCGGAGCTGTCCTGTCTGCCATTATAATTTATTTGTATATAGAGCAGAAGAACTATCTTTTTGCAAGATAGATTTTAGGGCAAATGATCCACTTAAAGTCTTCCAGTCTAAATGAATGTTTACTACACTCCTTAATCTTGGATCCCTTGTAGGTGCTTCTCTCATGGGGCTGAATACCACACCACAGCACCCAATATACAAAATCCTACAGACTCCACAGACACACACTACAGGGTAAAATGCTGAATCTTTATTGTTACATCCATTCTCTGTGGTGAGGGAAAGAAGGAGACTCCCCTTTGTCTCGTTAGTGGAGGAAGGTAAGTGTCTCCCCTCTGTCTATGTAGTGGAGGAAGGTAAGTGTCTCCCCTCTGTCTATGTAGTGGAGGAAGGTAAGTGCCTCCCCTCTGTCTCTGTAGTGGAGGAAGAAAGTGCCTCCCCTCTGTCTCTGTAGTGGAGGAAATTAGGTGTCTCCACTCTGTCTATGTAGTGGAGGAAGGTAAGTGTCTCCCCTCTGTAGTGAAGGAAGATAGGTGTCTCCCCTCTGTAGTGAAGGAAGGTAGGTGTCTCCCCTCTGTAGTGAAAGAAGGTAGGTGTCTCCCCTCTGTCTATGTAGTGGAAAAGGGTAGGTGTCTATCATCTGTCTCTTTAGTGAAGGAAGGTAGGTGTGCCACGTAAGTCTCTGTAGTGAAGGAAGGTAGGTGTCTTGTGTAAGTCTCTGTAGTGAAGGATGGTAGGTGTCTTGCTTAAGTCTCTGTATTGAAGGAAGGTAGTTGTCTCTCCTCTGTAGTGGAGGAAGGTAGGTGTCTCCCCTCTGCAGTGAAGGAAGGTAGGTGTCTCCCCTCTGCAGTGAAGGAAGGTAGGTGTCTCCGGTAAGTCTCTGTAGTGGAGGAAGGTAGGTGTCTCCCCTCTGTAGTGAAGGAAGGTAGGTGTCTCCGGTAAGTCTCTGTAGTGAAGGAAGGTAGGTGTCTCCCTCTGTAGTGAAGAGGTAGGTGTTCTCCGGTAAGTCTCTGTAGTGAAGGAAGTTAGGTGTCTCTCCTCTGTAGTGATGAGGAATAGGTCTCCCCTCTGTAGTGAAGGAAGGTAGGTGTCTCCCCTCTGTAGTGAAGGAAGGTAGGTGTCTCCCCTCTGTAGTGAAGGAAGGTAGGTGTCTCCCCTCTGTAGTGAAGGAAGGTAGGTGTCTCCCCTCTGTAGTGAAGGAAGGTAGGTGTCTCCCCTCTGTAGTGAAGGAAGGTAGGTGTCTCCCCTCTGTAGTGAAGGAAGGTAGGTGTCTCCCCTCTGTAGTAAAGGAAGTAGGTGTCCTCCCTCTGTAGTAAAGGAAGGTAGGTGTCTCCCTCTGTAGTGAAGGATGGTGGGTGTCTGTCTCCGTAATCTCTGTAGCGGAGGAAGGTAGGTGTCTCCCCTCTGTAGTAAAGGAAGGTAGGTGTCTCCGGTAAGTCTATGTAGTAAAGAAGGTAGGTGTCTCCCCTCTGTAGTGAAGGAAAGTGGTGTCTCCCCTCTGTAGTGAAGGAAGGTAGGTGTCTCCGGTAAGTCTCTGTAAGGGAAGAAGGTAGTTGTCTCCCCACTGTAGTGGAGGAAGGTAGGTGTCTCCCTCTAATATCCTGCCAATGTGAGCTAACGGGAGATGCAGTCAGCAGGCCTGCGGTCTAGAGCCTCCATAATCCCGTCCAGGCGGCATCCAGAGATCCCAACAGCAGCTAGTAAGGGAAGGAGGAGGGGGCACTGGTCCCTTTCTCCATAGCGATGCCCCAGCAGGCGATGGATCTTATTTTATCGTGTCAGTCAGGAACCGCAATGGGGACTCAATGTGCCGCAACTTACACAGCTGGGGGTCTCGGTCAGCGAGGGTCTCCCTGTGAGATGGAAACTCCATACAACCCCAGTGGAGAAGACCCAGGATCCAGCGAGAACAGAGGGAGAGAAGTTGCCGTAGCGTACCCCACATCCTGCAAACTGGACCGTCGCCGTAAATCGCTTTAGAGAATAGGGATGCGGAGTTGCCAAGGGCAGAGGAGCGGATTGCCTGGAAACGGCGACGCGGGGCGGGGCGACCGTGCCAGCTGCTTCTCCTTCAGGCCAGGAGGTTTATGGAATGTAGTTTGGGGGGGCGGGCGCCAGGAAGCCTCCATGCGTAGCTTGTGAAAAGGATAGAAAAAATACATTGCCCACAAATCCGCGAGGCACGAAATCAGTTCCCGACGTTATTAGGGTTGGAAAGGGAAAAATTGGGAAGGAGATAGTGAGTGCTTTGTGTTGTTATAGTGACATTGTGTGTGGTAAACAAAAATAACAAGAATAAAATAACCCATAATCCTGGTCTCACTTATTAATGCACAACCTGCCGCAAAACCCACATGGTTGTCAAATGATTTTCATTATCGACGAATATCGTATCGAATTGCTAAAGGTTGGCAGAGCCTGTTTCCCAAATATAAATTATCCACTGGGAATTATTTACTGGCCATGGGCAACCGTGATCCACCGGGGGATGTAGGAAATCGCTATCGCAATGAATATTATCGGTACGATCCGTGGAGATTTTATCGCTATGAATATTATCGGTACGATCCGTGGGAGATTTATATCGCTATGAATATTATCGGGCAATCCGTGGGAGATTTATATCGCTATGAATATTATCGTACGATCCTGGGAGATTTATATCGCTATGAATATTATCGGTACGATCCGTGGGAGATTTATATCGCTATGAATATTATCGGTGCGATCCGTGGGAGCTTTATATCGCTATGAATATTATCGGTACGATCCGTGGGAGATTTATATCGCTAGAATATTATCGGTGCGATCCGTGGGAGATTTATATCGCTATGAATATTATCGGTGCGATCCGTGGGAGCTTTATATCGCTATGATATTTATCGGTACGATCCGTGGGAGATTTATCGCTATGAATATTTCGGTACGATCCGTGGGAGATTTATTCTAAGATTTACGTACGATCCGTGGAGATTTATATCGCTATATGAATATTATCGGTACGATCCGTGGAGATTTATATCGCTATGAATATTATCGGTACGATCCGTGGGAGATTTATATCGCTATGAATTTATCGGTACGATCCGTGGGAGATTTATATCGCTATGAATATTATCGTACGATCCGTGGGAGATTTATATCGCTATGAATATTATCGGTACGATCCGTGGGAGATTTATATCGCTATGAATATTATCGGTGCGATCCGTGGGAGATTTATATCGCTATGAATATTATCGGTACGATCCGTGGGAGATTTATATCGCTATGAATATTATCGGTACGATCCGTGGAGATTATATCGCTATAATATTTCGTACGATCCTGGGAGATTTAATCGCTATGAATATTATCGGTACGATCCGTGGGAGATTTATATCGCTATGAATATTATCGGTACGATCCGTGGGAGATTTATATCGCTATGAATATTATCGGTACGATCCGTGGGAGATTTATATCGCTATGAATATTATCGGTACGATCCGTGCAAGATTTATATCGCTATGAATATTATCGGTACGATCCGTGGGAGATTTATATCGCTATATGAATATTATTGGTACGATCCTGGGAGATTTATTCGCTATGATATTATCGGTACGATCCGTGGGAGATTTATATCGCTATGAATATATCGGTACGATCCGTGGGAGATTTATATCGCTATGATATTATCGGTACGATCCGTGGGAGATTTAATCGCTATATGAATATTATCGGTACGATCCGTGGGAGATTTATATCGCTATGAATATTATCGGTACGTCCGTGAGATTTATATCGCTATATGAATATTATCGGTACGATCCGTGGGAGATTATATCGCTATGAATATTATCGGTACGATCCTGGGAGCTTTATATCGCTATGAATATTATCGGTACATCCGGGAGATTTATATCGCTTGAATATTATTCATACATTTGTGATGAGACTTGCTCTTCCAACCTGTCCAACACAGTGACCCCCCCCCATCTAATTGCTACATAGCAGCCTATGTAAGAGAAGTGTTTGAGGATAGGCGGGCAAGCTGTTCACCACACTAAAGTCCCCATCCTTGAAGAGCCAATCTCATCATATTTACCAGTTTAGCACGCCTTTATGTTTAATATAATACTTGTACCATCATATCACTGTACTAGAAGCTCAAGAACCATAATTGACGGCTAATTTGGAATATCTGGACAATTTAAAGTAAAATATCCCTAAATGACATTATTATGCCTGGGTTGTTTCCTAATGAATGGATGGTAATAATTTATTTTATTTCAGCAGACACAGTTGCCCCGGTGGGAGATGACTTGGATGGTCTCACTCTTAATATCAGAGGAGTAAAAGGTAATTTTGTTAAAATTTGACTCCCAATCGAAAATTATTATCAAGCCAAATAACCCCCGAAACCTCCGATCCCCCTCACCGATCCCACTCCCCGATCCCACTCATCACCGATCCCACTCTCTGATCCCTTCACCTATCCCTCACCATCCCACTCACCATCCCACTCTCCAATCCCACTCACCGATCCCACTCTCAGATCCCACTCACCTATCCCTCTCCGTTCCCACTCACCGATCCCACTCTCCGATCCCACTCATACCCGATCCCACTCATCATCGATCCCACTCATCACCGATCCCACTCTTCGATCCTATTCACCTATCCCACTCTCCGATCCCACTCACCGATCCCACTCACCTATACCACTCACCGATCCCACTCTCATCCCACTCACCGATCCATTGGTAAGAAGATTTTCCAGAAGGTAAATTTTGTGGTCTGGGGTTTGGGAGGGAAATTGACTTTATACTAATTTTAGTTTGGAGGGCGAACTTTACGATGGTAACTTGGATTTTGCTGGGTTTTTTTAAATCATTACTTCTACTAAGGTTACTTTAAGGAGACCACTACCCCTATCGCAGGTCTGTCCTGCTTTCCAAAGTGGATGTGAGTGACAGGTGTGGTCTGGGGACTAGTTAAATGGCCTAGTGGCAGAGTTGATTCGTTTATGGATGAGCCAGTTAGGGCTAACTCTGCCCATGTCCATTCCCCTGGATGCTACGAGGTAGGTATAAAGATTGTATTTCCTATACAGTCATGGCCTAGTGTAGCAATCTGGTTCTTAATAAGATTTTGGTGTGTTTTATGTCTTGGTGTATTGACTGAAATCAGGAGCAACCAAGGAGGTAAATACTATACAGGGCTGGAGGTAGATTCATGCTGCTAACTTGACAAATGGTAGGTAGAGGCAAAACAGCCAGAAAAAAAATAAATGACCCCCCTAAGTGATTGCACTCATCGGTCATCTGTCATTCAATCTTCATCCTTTGATGCCTGGACATATGGAAAAGCCCTTGGGATGTGTTTCTAATGTTCTCCTAGAATTCATTTTCTGATAATAAATATTTCTACCGTCTGAACCTATAGAAATCCCGACCCAGGAAGCTACCACTTTGCAACCAGCAGTGACAACGTCCATACAAGGTAACTCAAGTTCTGGTTTATAAGGGTGGAAGGTCACGTGACTTTATTGGCCATTGGTTACAATAACGTCTTTTACAACCCGATTTGTTCTAGAAATGATGGAAAAACTGAACGAAGATTTAGAAGTGACCGACTTGACAAATGTAGCGATATGGAGTATGGTTATGATTGTCGATTTGTCATCGCCTTTGCACTTATCATACTTACGGCAAGGGTTCTCTCCTCTTAGGAAGGTGTAAGTTTCCTTTATTCTGTATAGCTCCCAAATATCCCAAATATTGCAAGGAACATATCTGAATCTGCCTATTTTCAAACAAGCCTTGCATGATGCCTCTAGTTATTGTCAATCCAAAGTTATAGCTTGCAAGTCTCTCTTCTCCTCTGCACTGTTTCTGGCCAGGCATGTGTTTTATAAGCTGTGTCATAAGCTACCCCAAAACGAATCTTCTCTGAAGCTAGTTAATTTGGCTTGAAAAAGCCAAATTACTGTTCTTTCATTTCTTCTTTTTCTTCTTCCGTTTATTCTTCCGCTTTTTTGGACCGTCTCCTCCCAACAGTTTTTGAGCTAGAGACATGAATTCGGTACAGACGTGCGGGGCATATAGGAGAAGTGTGCTATCTTCTAGCTAAGGAATCTGCGAAGCGTTACGCGCTATCGGCAAATTTACTGACGTTTTCCCCATAGACTATAATGGTAACAATCCTCAATGTGGATATTTCAAAACAGTTTTTTTCATGGTCATAAATACAAATGGTGATACCCCCAACCCCCCACACAGACCCAGGTAAATCCTCCTACTCCGCTACCTTTCCATTCCCATGGAAGCCATATTTAAAGGGTAACTAAAGTAAAAAAAACAAATTTAGATTTCTCCTCAAAAAGATAGTTTTATGGTTGTAAACACAAAAAGACATACCCCTCAACCAGACCCAGGTACACACAACTACTAATCTACAAATTCTTATGGAGGTAGCATACTTAAAGGGTAACTAAAGTCAAAAAAACTAATTTAGATTTATCCTCAATAAAATATAGTTTTATGGTTGTAAACACAAAAAAGACATACCACCCCCTCAACCAGACCCAGGTACACACACCTACTGATTTACTTACATTACTGTTGCAGCCATACCAAAGGGTAACTAAAGTCAAAAAAACTAATTTTGACCAATCATCAAAATGTTTTTTTTTTATCCCCCAACTGGACACAGTACACACACCTACTGATCTACTTATCCATTACTGTGGAGCCATACCTAAAGGGTAACTAAAGTTAAAAAAATTTTTGACCAATCATCAAAAAAGTTTGTTTTTTAACCCCCAACCCAACACAGGTACACACACCTACTGATCTTTATCCATTACGTGGCAGCCATACTTAAAGGGTAACTAAAGTTAAAAAAAACAAATTTTGACCGATCATCAAAAAGAACAGAGAGATTCAATAAAAGTTCTTATCATTGAAATGGTGCTAATTTGCCCTAACCAATCAGATGTTAGCTTTCTGATTGATTGGATCAAAATTAGCACCACTTTGGGCTGGGTAACCACAAAAGTTTTTTTTGTCCCAAACAAGCGTTCACTACAAACTCATCATTCCCATTATTGAGTTTTAAAATCTCAGCAAACACACATATTCCCTTCCAAAATGCAGCCCTTCAAGCCAAATTCAAAATTTATACTTAACATTCCCTTTCTAGTTATAGGCTTGTAATCAATCTGTGTGCTATCTTCTGCCTATGGACACCTTAGGGGGAAAAAAAGAATCTTCAGGCTAGTGCCTAGCTTTAAAATGATTGGTGGGTGGGGGGTTGATGGCTTATGATGCAGCTTATGATGCTTTATCCAGCAGGATACAAGTGGGCATGCTCAAGCCAGGGGCTTGCTGGTGATGTAACAGCTCACTGTGTAAGCAGGAAGTTCCAGTTCTACTGCTGTAAGTTTAGATAGACTGCAGCTAGAGCATAAGTTATTGTAAAGACCGCAATTCCCCTTTAACAATGACATTGTCGTGTTTTCCAGTATGGCAGCCATACTTAAAGGGTAACTAAAGTCAAAAAAATTAATTTTGATTAATAATAAAAAAGGTTGTTTTTTAACCCCCATGTGGAAGTTACATCACTTACTGCCCTACCCCTCCATTACTGTTGCAGCCATACCTAAAGTATAACTAAAGTCAAAAAAACAAATTTTGACCAATCATCAAAAAGGTTTGTTTTTTTATCCCCAACCGGACACAGGTACACACACCTACTGATCTACTTATCCATTACTGTGGCAGCCATACCTAAAGGGTAACTAAAGTAAAAAAAAACAAATTTTGACCGATCATCAAAAAGATACAGAGAGATTCAATAAAGTTCTTAACATTGAAAATGGTGCTAATTTTGCCCTAACCATCAGATGTTAGCTTTCTGATTGATTGGATCAAAATTAGCACCACCTTGGTTGGGTACACACAAAAGTTTTTTTTGTCCCAAACATGCGTTCACTACAAACTCATCATTCCCATTATTGAGTTTTAAAATCTGCAGCAAACACACATATCCCTTCCAAAATGAAGCCCTCAAGCCAAATTCAAAGTTTATACTTAAACATTCCCTTCTAGTTATAGGCTTGTAATCAATATCTGTCTATCTTCTGCTATGGACACTTAGGGGAAAAAAAAGAATATTCAGGCTAGTGCCTAGCTTTAAAATGATTGGTGGGTGGGGGGTTGATGGCTTATGATGCAGCTTATGATGCTTTATCCGAGCAGAGACAAGTGGGCATGCTCAAGCCAGGGGCTTGCTGGTGATGTAACAGCTCACTGTGTATGCAGGAAGTTCCAGGTTCTTCTGCTGTAAGTTTAGATAGACTGCAGCTAAAGCATAAGTTTTGTAAAGACCGCAACCCCTTTAACAATGACATTGTCGTGTTTCCAGGTAAAGAAAGAAAATAAAGATGAAGAAAAGGTAAAATTTTAGATAAAGAATATTTTAGTGAGGGGTGGGACTGAATTAAATAAAGACTTAACAAGCCTTCTCCCATAGTCAGTCCTGAGCAATGAAGAAAGAACAGAAAATATTTGAAATGCAGAATTTATTTAAGCTTCCAACTAGATATTATAATAAAGAGGTCGTAGATGCTACTATATGTGTGTTGTGTGAGTTTCTTATATAACATACATGTTACAAATTATATACCAACTGCCCCATGTCTTGCAGGAAAGTCACTTTCTACTGTCCCAGATCTCCAAACCTGCACAGATATGACCCACCAATGTCATATCTCCTGATAAATGTTATAAATAAATATTACACACTAATTGCATTTAAATAAGTTCTTTTTATTTAAACTATTTACTTTAGTGATTCTTATAATCCCACAAATGACAATTTGTGGTGGTACAATTTTGTATATTTTTGCCAAACTCCCAGTGATTGTTTATGGACAGGTGGGGAAATCTGGAAAAAGCCTCCAAAATTGGGATAGGGAGGAGGTATGAATTGGCCTCGGGTTGTGGGAACAGAGTGGAGGTAAAAGATTATAAATCCAATTTAAAAATGTCCGAGGCGATCAATGTGCCATATGGCGCGGTAGTAAAATATCATAGTAAATACCATGTGGTTATCAGCATTTAACCCCACGATTGGTCATTTACACTGCAGTTGCAAATACCGTCATGGTCTTAAAGGGTATGTTCACTGGAAAATTAGTTTTTTTTAAATTGCCCATTACTGGAAACTATAATTCTTTCCAACTATCACTGTTCCATTTTTGTCCCCTATTTAGATATCCAATCATCCGAACATCTACATTTCAGCTGTCAATTAAGTGCCTTACTATCATAAACTCTTCTGTTCTGTATAGTTTTGCTGTAGCTGTAATGGTGACAGTTGGTATGTGAAACTGCATGGTGGAAATCCCCTCTCCCATTGCTGCCTCATAGTCATTACTGAGCATGGTTCCCTCATAGAGAGTCAGATAGTCGGGCAGGGGGATACTCTCAGTGACATTTTACTATTGGGGGTCGGAGAGTCCTTTACTTTATGGGTTTAGAGGGCCCTTTACTATATGGGGTCAGAGGGCCCTTTACTAAGGGGGTCAGGAGAATCGAAATGACGGTAGCTTAATTATAGTTTACTGAACCTTGTCATTTACATGTTTAGAAACTAAAACTCCCAGCAACGAAGCATGCTGGGATTTAGTTTCCAAAACATCTGGAGTGCCAGAATTGGGGGTTACTGGTACTGGATTTTGCTATTACATATTGGGGTTTATGTAGGGGGAATTCTGCTGTCCGTTTAAAAGGCAACTCATTTCTACCCTCAACTTATACTCGAGTCAATAAGTTTTTACAAATTTTTCAGGTAAAAATAGGTACCTCGACTTATACTCGGATCGACTATACCTCGAGTATATACGGTAATGTCTTGGCGTGGGCCAATGGTGCATATGTTACTTTTTTATTACTTTGCACTGGTTATGGGAAATCTGATTTTGAGGATATTTTATAATATTGAAGGTTGCTAAACAGGGGGCAATACGAACACAATACACAGTAGTTGCAAAATACCACATAAATTACCAAAATACTTTTTTTTTCACCCACCATCCAACAAAACATTGATGTGGATGGTCAATCAGGAAAAGAATTTGCTTGTTTGTACCTTCCAGCTTTTAGATCTTCAAAACTCTTGTAGTAATTTTAGTTCTCTGGCTCCTCCCCCAGTTAGTGTCACTGACACTTCACTCATCTCTGACATAGGTGAGCATATTAATGAATAAGAGGGTAGAGCTGGAAGATATCTGTTATAGCACAAGTTATAGTTTTTCTTGGATTTAAATGGCACCTATGTGCTCTGACCTGATACAGATCTGCCCAAAACCACAATGAATCACAACTGTCATCAATGATAGTGACAGTTAAAACATAATAATTTAGCGAGATGAAGCAGACCCCCTGATTAATAAGTACTTACCTTTAGAAGGTTATTAGTACCTCACACAGATCTGGAGACCTGATATCATCCATCCATTCCCAGAACTGGCACAATCCCCCCTGTGATTGGGGGAAGGACTGTTCCCCTATGTTGACCATTGACCAGCAGTGATAAGGCTTCCTAATGGTTGGTTAATATCAGTTGAAATGTTAACTAGGGAAACTAGGTTTTAAAGGGTAAATATGGTGAATATTTCTCCTATTATTGTTGTAATGTCATGGCCATGGCGGGTTTAGGTGCTGTTAAATGGTTAATGCAACATGATGGAACAAGCAGATAGTAGCCTAGACCCAGTTAGAATTCCCTGCCATAATCCCTTTCATCTCATTTCCTTATAAGACGTTGGAGCCATTGTTCCTGTCTATTGATTATCGTTATTTTACAACACGGTTAATACATCACATTTCTAGAATGATCTATAAAGGAGTGATATCACAGTCCAATTGTGGTGTTTTTAAAGGAATTCTACACTGAAAAAATATACTTTGCCTTATGCAATCTATAAATGTACATGTAAGTAGCACTTAATCTGATGTGTTGTGTGTTTGCTGCATGACTTCAATACAGTACTTGTTTTGCTTAAGCTCAGTCCCTCAGTCCCATCCCCCTGCCAGACTATCTGACTCTCATATAGGGCAACCATGCTCAGTATAGACTATGAGGCAGCAATGGAGAGGGGATTTCCCACCATGCAGTTCACATACCAACTGTCACCATACAGCTACAGCAAAACTATACGAACAGAAGAGTTTATGATAGTAAGGCACTTAATTGACAGCTGAAATGTAAGATTTTCGGATTGATATCTAAATAGGGGACAATAAATGGAACAGTGATAGTTGGAAAGAATTATAGTTTCCAGTAATGCAATTTAAAAAAACTAATTTTCCAGTGAACATACCCTTTAAGACCATGACGTAATTTGCAACTGCAGTGTAAATGACCAATCGTGGGGTTAAATGCTGATACCACATGGTATTTTACTATGATATTTTACTACCGCGCCATATTGGCACATTGATCGCCTCAGGACATTTTTTAAAATTGGATTTATATCTTTTACCTCCACTCTGTTCCCACAACCCGAGGCCAATTCAACCTCCTCCCTATCCCAATTTTGGAGGCTTTTTCCAGATTTCCCCCACCTTCCATAAACAATCACTGGGAGTTTGGCAAAAATATTACAAATTGTACCACACAAAATTGTCATTTGTGGGATTATAATGATCACTAAAGTAAATAGTTTAAAAATAAAAGAACTTATTTAAATGCAATTAGTGTGTAATATTTATTTTAACATTTATCAGGAGATATGACATTGGTGGGTCATATCTGTGCAGGTTTGGAGATCTGGGACAGTGAAATGACTTTCCTGCAAGACATGGGGCAGTTGGAAATATAATTTTGGTAACATGTATGTTATAAGAAACTCACACAACAACACTATAGTAGCATTACGCACCTCTTTATTATAATATCTAGTTGGAAGCTTAAATAAATTCTGCATTTCAAATATTTTCCCTGTTCTCTCTTCATTGCTCAGGACTGATCCATGGGAGAAGGCTTGTTAAGTCTTTATTATTCATGGTCCCACCCCTCACTAAAATATTCTTTATCTAAAATATTTACCTTTCTCTTCATCTTTATTTTCTTTCTTTAACCTGGAAAACACGACAATGTCATTGTTAAAGGGAGTGCGGTCTTTACATAACTTTGCTTTCGACTGCAGTCTATCTAAACTTACAGAAGAACCTGGAACTTCCTGCATACACAGTGAGCTGTTACATCACCAGCAAGCCCCTGGCTTGAGCATGCCCACTTGTATCCTGCTCGGATAAAGCATCATAAGCTGCATCATAAGCCATCAACCCCCCACCCACCAATCATTTTAAAGCTAGGCACTAGCCTGAATTTCTTTTTTTTTTCCCCTAAGGTGTCCATAGGCAGAAGATAGCACAGATATTGATTACAAGCCTATAACTAGAAAGGAATGTTTAAGTATAAACTTTGAATTTGGCTTGAAGGCTGCATTTTGAAGGGAATATGTGTGTTTGCTGCAGATTTTAAAACTCAATAATGGAAATGATGATTTTGTAGTGAACGCATGTTTGGGACAAAAAAAACTTTTGTGTGTACCCACCCAAGGTGGTGCTAATTTTGATCCAATCAATCAGAAAGCTAACATCTGATTGGTTAGGGCAAAATTAGCACCATTTTCAATGTTAAGAACTTTTATTGAATCTCTCTGTTCTTTTTGATGATCGGTCAAATTTTGTTTTTTTTTACTTAGTTACCCTTTAGGTATGGCTGCCACAGTAATGGATAAGTAGATCAGTAGGTGTGTGTACCTGTGTCCGGTTGGGGGATAAAAAACAAACCTTTTTGATGATTGGTCAAAATTTGTTTTTTTGACTTTAGTTATACTTTAGGTATGGCTGCAACAGTAATGGAGGGGTAGGTCAGTAAGTGTATGTAACTTCCACATGGGGTGTTAAAAAACAAACCTTTTTTATTATTAATCAAAATTAATTTTTTTGACTTTAGTTACCCTTTAAGTATGGCTGCCATACTGGAAAACACGACAATGTCATTGTTAAAGGGGAATTGCGGTCTTTACAATAACTTATGCTTCTAGCTGCAGTCTATCATATTAACTACACGCAGTAGAACTGAACTTCCTGCTTACACAGTGAGCTGTATCACACATCACAGCAAGCCCCTGGCTGAGCATGCCCACTTGTATCCTGCTCGGATAAAGCATCATAAGCTGCATCATAAGCCATCAACCCCCCACCACCACATCTTTTAAAGCTAGGCACTAGCCTGAAGATTCTTTTTTTTCCCCCTAAGTTCCATAGGCAGAAGATAGCACAGATATTGATTACAAGCCTATAACTAGAAAGGGATGTTTAAGTATAAATTTTGAATTGGCTTGAAGGGCTGCATTTTGGAAGGGAATATGTGTGTTTGCTGCAGATTTTAAAACTCAATATGGGAATGATGAGTTTGTAGTGAACGCTTGTTTGGGGACAAAAAAAACTTGTGTGTACCCAGCCCAAATGGTGCTAATTTTGATCCAATCAATCAGAAAGCTAACATCTGATTGGGGGCAAAATTAGCACCATTTTCAATGATAAGAACTTTTATTGAATCTCTCTGTATCTTTTTGATGATCGGTCAAAATTTGTTTTTTTTTACTTTAGTTACCCTTTAAGTATGCTGCCACAGTAATGGATAAGTATCAGTAGGTGTGTGTACCTGTTTTGGTTGGGGTTAAAAAACAAACTTTTTTGATGATTGGTCAAAATTTTTTTTAACTTTAGTTACCCTTTAGGTATGGCTGCCACAGTAATGGATAAGTAGATCTAGGTGTGTGTACCTGTGTCCTTGGGGGATAAAAAAAAAACATTTTTGATGATTGGTCAAAATTAGTTTTTTTGACTTTAGTTACCCTTTAGGTATGGCTGCAACAGTAATGTAAGTAAATCATAGGTGTGTGTACCTGGGTCTGGTTGAGGGGGTAGTCTTTTTTGTGTTTACAACCATAAAACTATATTTTATTGAGGATAAATCTAAATTAGTTTTTTGACTTTAGTTACCCTTTAGTATGGCTACCTCCATAATGAATTTGTAGATTAGTAGTTGTGTGTACCTGGGTCGGGTTGAGGGGTATGTCTTTTTGTGTTTACAACCATAAAACTACTTTTATTGAGGAGAAATCTAAATTTGTTTTTTTTTACTTTAGTTACCCTTTAAATTGGCTTCATGGGAATGGAAAGTAGGTCAGTAGGAGGATGTACCTGGGTCTGTGTGGGGGGTTGGGGGTTCACCATTTGTATTTATGACCATGAAAAAACTGTTTTGAAATATCCCAATTGAGGATTGTTACCATTATAGTCTATGGGGAAAACGTCAGTAATTGCCGATAGCGCCGTAACGCTTCCGCAGATTCCTTAGCTAGAAGATAGCACACTTCTCCTATATGCCCCGCACGTCTGTACCGAATTTCATGTCTCTAGCTCAAAAACTGTGGGAGGAGATACGGTCCAAAAAAGCGGAAGAATAAAACAGAAGAAAAAAAGAATATGAAAGACAGTAATTGGCTTTTTCAAGCCAAATTAACAGCTTCAGAGAAGATTCGTTTTGGGGTAGCTTATGACACAGCTATAACACATGCCTGGCACAGAAACAGTGCAGAGGAGAAGAGAGACCTTGCAAGCCTATACTTTGGATTGACAATAACTAGAGGATCATGCAAGGCTTGTTTGAAAATAGGCAGATTCCAGATATGTTCCTTGCAATATTTGGGATATTTGGGAGCTATACAGAATAAAGGAAAACTTACACCTTTCCTAAAGAGGAGAGAACCCTTGCCGTACGTATGATAAGTGCAAAGGCGATGACAAACCGACAATCTAACCATACTCCATATCGCTACATTTGTCAAGTCGGTCACTTCTAAATCTTCGTTCGTTTTTCCATCATTTCTAGAACAAATCGTGTTGTAAAAGACGTTATTGTAACCAATGGCCAATAAAGTCACGTGACCTTCCACCCTTATAAACCAGAACTTGAGATTTACCTTGTATGGACGTTGTCACTGCTGGTTGCAAAGTGTTAGCTTCCTGGTCGGGATTTCTATAGGTTCAGACGGTAGAATATTTATTATCAGAAAATCTGAATTCTAGGAGAACATTAGAAACACATCCCAAGGGCTTTTCCATGTCCAGGCATCAAAAGGATGAAGATTGAATACAGATGCACCAGATGTAGTGCAATCACTTAGGGGGGTCATTTATTTTTTTTCTGGCTGTTTTGCCTCCTACCTACCATTGTCAAGTTAGCAGCATGACTCCTCATCCAGCCCTGTATAGTATTTACCTCCTTGGTTGACTCCTGATTTCAGTCAATACACCAACATAAAACACACCAAAATCTTATTTAAGAACCAGATTGCTACACTAGGCCATGACCTGTATAGGAAATACAATCTTTATACCTACCTCGTAGCATCCAGGGAATGGACATGGGCAGAGCTAGCCATAACTGGCTCCTCCATAAACGAATCAACTCTGCACTAGGCCATTTAACTAGTCCCAGACCACACCTGTCACTCACATCCACTTTGGAAAGCAGGACAGACCTGCAGATAGGGTAGTTGTCTCCTTAAAGTAACCTTAGTAGAAGTAATGATTAAAAAAAACCCAGCAAAATCCAAGTTACCATCGTAAAGTTCGCCCTCCAAACTAAAATTAGTATAAAGTCAAATTTCCCTCCCAACCCCCAGACCACAAAATTTACCTTCTGGAAAATCTTCTTCCAATGGATCGGTGAGTGGGATCGGAGAGTGGGTCCGGTGAGTGGTATAGGTGAGTGGATCGGTGATGTGGATCGGAGAGTGGGATAGGTTGAATAGGATCGAAGAGTGGGATCGGTGATGAGTGGGATCGATGATGAGTGGGATCGGTGATGAGTGGGCGGAGAGTGGATCGTGAGTGGGAACGGAGATGGATAGGTGGTGGGATCTAGAGTGGGATCGGTGAGTGGGATTGGAGAGTGGGATTGGTGAGTGGGATCGGTGAGTGGGATAGAATGGGATCAGAGAGTGGGATCGGTGATGAGTGGGATCGGGATGGGATCGGTGAGGGGGATCGGAGGTTTCGGGGGTTATTTGGCTTGTAATAATTTTGAATTGGGAGTCAAATTTTAACAAAATTACCTTTTCCTCCTCTGATATTAAGAGTGAGACCATCCAAGTCATCTCCCACGGGGCAACTGTGTCTGCTGAAATAAAATAATTATTACCATCCATTCATTAGGAACACCCAGGCATAATAAGGTCTTTAGGGATATTTTACTTTAATTGTCCAGATATTCCAAATTAGCCGTCAATTATGGTTCTTGAGCTTCAGTACAGTGATATGATGGTACAAGTATTATATTAAACAATAAAGGCGTGCTAAACTGCTAAAATATGAGATTGGCTTCTTCAAGGATGGGGACTTTAGTGTGGTGAACAGCTTGCCCGCCTATCCTCAAACACTTCTCTTACATAGGCTGCTATGTAGCAATTAGATGGGGGGGGTCACTGTGTTGGACAGGTTGGAAGAGCAAGTCTCATCAAAATGTATGAATAATATTCATACGATAAAATCTCCCACGGATCGTACCGATAATATTCATATACATATAAACTCCCACGGATCGTACCGATAAATTCATAGCGATATAAATCTCCCACGGATCGTACCGATAAATTCATATAGCGATATAATCTCCCACGATCGTACCGATAATATTCATAGCGATATAAATCTCCCACGGATCGTACCGATAATATTCATATAGCGATATAAATCTCCCACGGATCGTACCGATAATATTCATAGCGATATAAATCTCCCACGGATCGTACCGATAATATTCATATGCGATATAAATCTCCCACGGATCGTACCATAATATTCATAGCGATTAAATCTCCCACGGATCGTACCATAATATTCATAGCGATATAAATCTCCCACGGATCGTACCGATAATATTCATAGCGATATAATCCCACGGATCGTACCGATAATATTCATAGCGATATAAATCTCCCACGGATCGTACCGATAATATTCATAGCGATATAAATCTCCCACGGATCGTACCGATAATATTCATAGCGATATAAATCTCCCACGGATCGTACCGATAATATTCATAGCGATATAAATCTCCCACGAATCGTACCGATAATATTCATGCGATATAAATCTCCCACGGATCGTACCGATAATATTCATAGCGATATAAATCTCCCACGGATCGTACCGATATATTCATAGCGATATAATCTCCCACGGATCGTACCGATAATATTCATAGCGATATAAATCTCCCACGGATCGTACCGATAATATTCATAGCGATATAATCATCTCCCACGGATCGTACCGATAATATCATAGCGATATAAATCTCCCACGGATCGTACCGATAATATTCATAGCGATATAAATCTCCCACGGATCGTACGATATATTCATAGCGATATAATCTCCCACGGATCGTACCGATAATATTCATATAGCGATATAAATCTCCCACGGATCGTACCGATAATATCATATAGCATATAAATCTCCCACGGATCGTACCGATAATATCATAGCGATATAAATCTCCCACGATCGTACCGATATATTCATACGATATAAAGCTCCCACGGATCGCACCGATAATATTCATAGCGATATAATCTCCCACGGATCGCACCGATAATATTCATAGCGATATAAATCTCCCACGGATCGTACCGATAATATTCATAGCGATATAAAGCTCCCACGGATGCACCGATAAATTCATAGCGATATAAATCTCCCACGATCGTACCGATAATATTCATAGCGATATAAATCTCCCACGGATCGTACCGATAATATTCATAGCGATATAAATCTCCCACGGATCGCACCGATAATTTCATAGCGATATAATCTCCCACGGATCGTACCGATAAATTCATAGCGATATAATCTCCCGGATCGTACCGATAATATTCATTGCGATAGCGATTTCCTACATCCCCCGGGGATCACGGTTGCCCCAGGCCATAAATAATTCCCAGTGGATAATTTATATTTTGGGAAACAGGCTCTGCCAACCTTTAGCAATTCGATACGATTATCGTTCGAT
This sequence comes from Hymenochirus boettgeri, assembly GCA_019447015.1. Taxonomy (NCBI): domain Eukaryota; kingdom Metazoa; phylum Chordata; class Amphibia; order Anura; family Pipidae; genus Hymenochirus; species Hymenochirus boettgeri. The sequence goes on along the minus strand of CM033473.1, from coordinate 21,330,053 downwards.
AATGAAAATCATTTGACACACCATGTGGGTTTTGCGGCAGGTTGTGCATTAATAGTGAGACCATGATTATGGGTTATTTTATTCTTGTTATTTTGTGTTACCACACACAATGTCACTATAACAACACAAAGCACTCACTATCTCCTTCCCAATTTTTCCCTTTCCAACCCTATAACCGTCGAACTGATTTCGTGCCTCGCGGATTGTGGGCAATGTATTTTTTCTATCCTTTTCACAAGCTACGCATGGAGGCTTCCTGGCGCCCCGCCAAACTACATTTCCATAAACCTCCTGGCCTTGAAGGAGAAGCAGCTGGCACGGTCGCCCCGCCCCGCGTCGCCGTTTCCAGGCAATCCGCTCCTCTGCCTTGCAACTCCGCATCCTCCTATTCTCTAAAGCGATTTACGGCGACTTGCCAGTTTGCAGGATGTGGGTTCGCTACGCGGCAACTTCTCTCCCTCTGTCTCTCGCTAGGATCCTGGGTCTTCCACTCCACTGGGTTGTATGGAGTTTCCATTCATACAGGGAGACCCTCGCTGACCGAGACCCCCACTGTGTAAGTTGCGGCACATTGAGTCCCCATTGCCGGTTCCTGACTGACACGATAAATAAGATCCATCGCCTGCTGGGGGCATCGCTATGGAGAAAGTGACCAGTGCCCCCTCCTCCTCCCTTACTAGCTGCTGCTGGGATCTCTGGGCCGCTGGACGGATTATGGAGGCTCTAGACCGCAGGCCTGCTACTGCATCTCCCGTTAGCTCACATTGGCAGGATATTAGAGGGGAGACACCTACCTTCCTCCACTACAGGTGGGAGACAACTACCTTCTTCCATACAGAGACTTACCGGAGACACCTACCTTCCTTCACTACAGAGGGAGACACCTACTTTCCTTCACTACAGAGGGGACACCCTACCTTCCTTTACTACATAGACTTACCGAGACACCTACCTTCCTTTACTACAGAGGGGAGACACCTACCTTCCTCCGCTACAGAGATTTACCGGAGACACCCACCATCCTTCACTACAGAGGAGACACCTACCTTCCTTTACTACAGAGGAGAGACACCACTTCCTTTACTACAGAGGAAGAGCACCTACCTTCCTTCACTACAGAGGGGAGACACCTACCTTCCTTCACTACAGAGGGAGACACCTACCTTCCTCACTACAGAGGGGAGAACACCTACCCTTCCTCACTACAGAGGGAGACACATCCTTCCTTCACTACAGAGGGGAGACACCTACCTTCCTTCACTACAGAGGGGAGACACCTACCTTCCTCACCTACAGAGGGAGACCCCTACCTCCTTCACTACAGAGAGAAGACACCTACCTTCCTTCCCCTCTGTAGTGAAGGAAGGTAGGTGTCTCCGGTAAGTCTCTGTAGTGAAGGAAGGTAGGTGTCTCCCCTCTGTAGTGAAGGAAGGTAGGTGTCTCCCCTCTGTAGTGAAGGAAGGTAGGTGTCTCTCCTCTGTAGTAAAGGAAGGTAGGTGTCTCTCCTCTGTAGTAAAGGAAGGTAGGTGTCTCCCCTCTGTAGTGAAGGATGGTGGGTGTCTCCGGTAAATCTCTGTAGCGGAGGAAGGTAGGTGTCTCCCCTCTGTAGTAAAGGAAGGTAGGTGTCTCCGGTAAGTCTATGTAGTAAAGGAAGGTAGGTGTCTCCCCTCTGTAGTGAAGGAAAGTAGGTGTCTCCCCTCTGTAGTGAAGGAAGGTAGGTGTCTCCGGTAAGTCTCTGTAATGGAAGAAGGTAGTTGTCTCCCCACTGTAGTGGAGGAAGGTAGGTGTCTCCCCTCTAATATCCTGCCAATGTGAGCTAACGGGAGATGCAGTCAGCAGGCCTGCGGTCTAGAGCCTCCATAATCCCGTCCAGGCGGCATCCAGAGATCCCAAGCAGCAGCTAGTAAGGGAAGGAGGAGGGGGCACTGGTCACTTTCTCCATAGCGATGCCCCCAGCAGGCGATGGATCTTATTTTATCGTGTCAGTCAGGAACCGGCAATGGGGACTCAATGTGCCGCAACTTACACAGCTGGGGGTCTCGGTCAGCGAGGGTCTCCCTGTGATGAATGGAAACTCCATACAACCCCAGTGGAGTGGAAGACCCAGGATCCTAGCGAGAGACAGAGGGAGAGAAGTTGCCGTAGCGTAACCCACATCCTGCAAACTGGCAACGTCGCCGTAAATCGCTTTAGAGAATAGGAGGATGCGGAGTTGCCAAGGGCAGAGGAGCGGATTGCCTGGAAACGGCGACGCGGGGCGGGGCGACCGTGCCAGCTGCTTCTCCTTCAAGGCCAGGAGGTTTATGGGAAATGTAGTTTGGGCGGGCGCCCAGGAAGCCTCCATGCGTAGCTTGTGAAAAGGATAGAAAAAATACATTGCCCACAAATCCGCGAGGCACGAAATCAGTTCCCGACGGTTATTAGGGTTGGAAAGGGAAAAATTGGGAAGGAGATAGTGAGTGCTTTGTGTTGTTATAGTGACATTGTGTGTGGTAACACAAAAATAACAAGAATAAAATAACCCATAATCCATGGTCTCACTTATTAATGCACAACCTGCCGCAAAACCCACATGGTTGTCAAATGATTTTCATTATCGAACGATAATCGTATCGAATTGCTAAAGGTTGGCAGAGCCTGTTTCCCAAAATATAAATTATCCACTGGGAATTATTTACTGGCCATGGGGCAACCGTGATCCACCGGGGGATGTAGGAAATCGCTATCGCAATGAATATTATCGGTACGATCCGTGGGAGATTTATATCGCTATGAATATTATCGGTACGATCCGTGGGAGATTTATATCGCTATGAATATTATCGGTACGATCCGTGGGAGATTTATATCGCTATGAATATTATCGGTACGATCCGTGGGAGATTTATATCGCTATGAATATTATCGGTACGATCGTGGGAAGATTTAATCGCTATGAATATTATCGGTACGATCCGTGGGAGATTTATATCGTATGAATATTATCGGTACGATCCGTGGGAGATTTATATCGCTATGAATATTATCGGTACGATCCGTGGGAGATTTATATCGCTATATGAATATTATCGGTACGATCCGTGGGAGATTTATATCGCTATGAATATTATCGGTACGATCCGTGGGAGCTTTATATCGCTATATGAATATTATCGGTACGATCCGTGGGAGATTTATATCGCTATGAATATTATTCATACATTTGTGATGAGACTTGCTCTTCCAACCTGTCCAACACAGTGACCCCCCCCCATCTAATTGCTACATAGCAGCCTATGTAAGAGAAGTGTTTGAGGATAGGCGGGCAAGCTGTTCACCACACTAAAGTCCCCATCCTTGAAGAAGCCAATCTCATCATATTTTAGCAGTTTAGCACGCCTTTATTGTTTAAATATAATACTTGTACCATCATATCACTGTACTAGAAGCTCAAGAACCATAATTGACGGCTAATTTGGAATATCTGGACAATTTAAAGTAAAATATCCCTAAATGACATTTATTATGCCTGGGTTGTTTCCTAATGAATGGATGGTAATAATTTATTTTATTTCAGCAGACACAGTTGCCCCGGTGGGAGATGACTTGGATGGTCTCACTCTTAATATCAGAGGAGTAAAAGGTAATTTTGTTAAAATTTGACTCCCAATCGAAAATTATTATCAAGCCAAATAACCCCCGAAACCTCCGATCCCCCTCACCGATCCCACTCCCCGATCCCACTCATCACCGATCCCACTCTCTGATCCCATTCACCTATCCCACTCACCGATCCCACTCACCAATCCCACTCTCCAATCCCACTCACCGATCCCACTCTCAGATCCCACTCACCTATCCCACTCTCCGTTCCCACTCACCGATCCCACTCTCCGATCCCACTCATCACCGATCCCACTCATCATCGATCCCACTCATCACCGATCCCACTCTTCGATCCTATTCACCTATCCCACTCTCCGATCCCACTCACCGATCCCACTCACCTATACCACTCACCGATCCCACTCTCCGATCCCACTCACCGATCCATTGGTAAGAAGATTTTCCAGAAGGTAAATTTTGTGGTCTGGGGGTTTGGGAGGGAAATTTGACTTTATACTAATTTTAGTTTGGAGGGCGAACTTTACGATGGTAACTTGGATTTTGCTGGGTTTTTTTTAATCATTACTTCTACTAAGGTTACTTTAAGGAGACCAACTACCCCTATCTGCAGGTCTGTCCTGCTTTCCAAAGTGGATGTGAGTGACAGGTGTGGTCTGGGGACTAGTTAAATGGCCTAGTGGCAGAGTTGATTCGTTTATGGATGGAGCCAGTTATGGCTAAGCTCTGCCCATGTCCATTCCCCTGGATGCTACGAGGTAGGTATAAAGATTGTATTTCCTATACAGGTCATGGCCTAGTGTAGCAATCTGGTTCTTAAATAAGATTTTGGTGTGTTTTATGTCTTGGTGTATTGACTGAAATCAGGAGTCAACCAAGGAGGTAAATACTATACAGGGCTGGAGGTAGGAGTCATGCTGCTAACTTGACAAATGGTAGGTAGGAGGCAAAACAGCCAGAAAAAAAATAAATGACCCCCCTAAGTGATTGCACTACATCTGGTGCATCTGTCATTCAATCTTCATCCTTTTGATGCCTGGACATATGGAAAAGCCCTTGGGATGTGTTTCTAATGTTCTCCTAGAATTCAGATTTTCTGATAATAAATATTTCTACCGTCTGAACCTATAGAAATCCCGACCCAGGAAGCTACCACTTTGCAACCAGCAGTGACAACGTCCATACAAGGTAAATCTCAAGTTCTGGTTTATAAGGGTGGAAGGTCACGTGACTTTATTGGCCATTGGTTACAATAACGTCTTTTACAACCACGATTTGTTCTAGAAATGATGGAAAAACTGAACGAAGATTTAGAAGTGACCGACTTGACAAATGTAGCGATATGGAGTATGGTTATGATTGTCGGATTTGTCATCGCCTTTGCACTTATCATACGTACGGCAAGGGTTCTCTCCTCTTTAGGAAAGGTGTAAGTTTTCCTTTATTCTGTATAGCTCCCAAATATCCCAAATATTGCAAGGAACATATCTGGAATCTGCCTATTTTCAAACAAGCCTTGCATGATGCCTCTAGTTATTGTCAATCCAAAGTTATAGGCTTGCAAGGTCTCTCTTCTCCTCTGCACTGTTTCTGTGCCAGGCATGTGTTATAAGCTGTGTCATAAGCTACCCCAAAACGAATCTTCTCTGAAGCTAGTTAATTTGGCTTGAAAAAGCCAAATTACTGTTCTTTCTATTTCTTCTTTTTCTTCTTCCGTTTTATTCTTCCGCTTTTTTGGACCGTATCTCCTCCCACAGTTTTTGAGCTAGAGACATGAAATTCGGTACAGACGTGCGGGGCATATAGGAGAAGTGTGCTATCTTCTAGCTAAGGAATCTGCGGAAGCGTTACGGCGCTATCGGCAAATTTACTGACGTTTTCCCCATAGACTATAATGGTAACAATCCTCAAATGTGGATATTTCAAAACAGTTTTTTTCATGGTCATAAATACAAATGGTGATACCCCCAACCCCCCACACAGACCCAGGTACATCCTCCTACTGACCTACCTTTCCATTCCCATGGAAGCCATATTTAAAGGGTAACTAAAGTAAAAAAAAACAAATTTAGATTTCTCCTCAATAAAAGATAGTTTTATGGTTGTAAACACAAAAAAGACATACCCCCTCAACCAGACCCAGGTACACACAACTACTAATCTACAAATTCATTATGGAGGTAGCCATACTTAAAGGGTAACTAAAGTCAAAAAAACTAATTTAGATTTATCCTCAATAAAATATAGTTTTATGGTTGTAAACACAAAAAAGACATACCCCCCTCAACCAGACCCAGGTACACACACCTACTGATTTACTTACATTACTGTTGCAGCCATACCTAAAGGGTAACTAAAGTCAAAAAAACTAATTTTGACCAATCATCAAAAATGTTTTTTTTTTTATCCCCCAACTGGACACAGGTACACACACCTACTGATCTACTTATCCATTACTGTGGCAGCCATACCTAAAGGGTAACTAAAGTTAAAAAAAATTTTTGACCAATCATCAAAAAAGTTTGTTTTTTAACCCCCAACCCAACACAGGTACACACACCTACTGATCTACTTATCCATTACTGTGGCAGCCATACTTAAAGGGTAACTAAAGTTAAAAAAAAACAAATTTTGACCGATCATCAAAAAGATACAGAGAGATTCAATAAAAGTTCTTATCATTGAAAATGGTGCTAATTTTGCCCTAACCAATCAGATGTTAGCTTTCTGATTGATTGGATCAAAATTAGCACCACTTTGGGCTGGGTACACACAAAAGTTTTTTTTGTCCCAAACAAGCGTTCACTACAAACTCATCATTCCCATTATTGAGTTTTAAAATCTGCAGCAAACACACATATTCCCTTCCAAAATGCAGCCCTTCAAGCCAAATTCAAAATTTATACTTAAACATTCCCTTTCTAGTTATAGGCTTGTAATCAATATCTGTGCTATCTTCTGCCTATGGACACCTTAGGGGGAAAAAAAGAATCTTCAGGCTAGTGCCTAGCTTTAAAAATGATTGGTGGGTGGGGGGTTGATGGCTTATGATGCAGCTTATGATGCTTTATCCGAGCAGGATACAAGTGGGCATGCTCAAGCCAGGGGCTTGCTGGTGATGTAACAGCTCACTGTGTAAGCAGGAAGTTCCAGGTTCTACTGCTGTAAGTTTAGATAGACTGCAGCTAGAAGCATAAGTTATTGTAAAGACCGCAATTCCCCTTTAACAATGACATTGTCGTGTTTTCCAGTATGGCAGCCATACTTAAAGGGTAACTAAAGTCAAAAAAATTAATTTTGATTAATAATAAAAAAGGTTTGTTTTTTAACCCCCATGTGGAAGTTACATACACTTACTGACCTACCCCTCCATTACTGTTGCAGCCATACCTAAAGTATAACTAAAGTCAAAAAAACAAATTTTGACCAATCATCAAAAAGGTTTGTTTTTTTATCCCCCAACCGGACACAGGTACACACACCTACTGATCTACTTATCCATTACTGTGGCAGCCATACCTAAAGGGTAACTAAAGTAAAAAAAAAACAAATTTTGACCGATCATCAAAAAGATACAGAGAGATTCAATAAAAGTTCTTAACATTGAAAATGGTGCTAATTTTGCCCTAACCAATCAGATGTTAGCTTTCTGATTGATTGGATCAAAATTAGCACCACCTTGGGTTGGGTACACACAAAAGTTTTTTTTGTCCCAAACATGCGTTCACTACAAACTCATCATTCCCATTATTGAGTTTTAAAATCTGCAGCAAACACACATATTCCCTTCCAAAATGCAGCCCTTCAAGCCAAATTCAAAGTTTATACTTAAACATTCCCTTTCTAGTTATAGGCTTGTAATCAATATCTGTGCTATCTTCTGCCTATGGACACCTTAGGGGAAAAAAAAGAATATTCAGGCTAGTGCCTAGCTTTAAAAATGATTGGTGGGTGGGGGGTTGATGGCTTATGATGCAGCTTATGATGCTTTATCCGAGCAGGATACAAGTGGGCATGCTCAAGCCAGGGGCTTGCTGGTGATGTAACAGCTCACTGTGTATGCAGGAAGTTCCAGGTTCTTCTGCTGTAAGTTTAGATAGACTGCAGCTAGAAGCATAAGTTATTGTAAAGACCGCAATTCCCCTTTAACAATGACATTGTCGTGTTTTCCAGGTTAAAGAAAGAAAATAAAGATGAAGAGAAAGGTAAATATTTTAGATAAAGAATATTTTAGTGAGGGGTGGGACTGAATTAAATAAAGACTTAACAAGCCTTCTCCCATAGGATCAGTCCTGAGCAATGAAGAAGAGAACAGGGAAAATATTTGAAATGCAGAATTTATTTAAGCTTCCAACTAGATATTATAATAAAGAGGTGCGTAATGCTACTATATGTGTGTTGTGTGAGTTTCTTATATAACATACATGTTACCAATAAATTATATTTACCAACTGCCCCATGTCTTGCAGGAAAGTCACTTTCTTACTGTCCCAGATCTCCAAACCTGCACAGATATGACCCACCAATGTCATATCTCCTGATAAATGTTATAAATAAATATTACACACTAATTGCATTTAAATAAGTTCTTTTTATTTAAACTATTTACTTTAGTGATTCATTATAATCCCACAAATGACAATTTTGTGTGGTACAATTTTGTAATATTTTTGCCAAACTCCCAGTGATTGTTTATGGACAGGTGGGGGAAATCTGGAAAAAGCCTCCAAAATTGGGATAGGGAGGAGGTATGAATTGGCCTCGGGTTGTGGGAACAGAGTGGAGGTAAAAGATTATAAATCCAATTTTAAAAAATGTCCTGAGGCGATCAATGTGCCAATATGGCGCGGTAGTAAAATATCATAGTAAAATACCATGTGGTATCAGCATTTAACCCCACGATTGGTCATTTACACTGCAGTTGCAAATTACCGTCATGGTCTTAAAGGGTATGTTCACTGGAAAATTAGTTTTTTTAAATTGCCCATTACTGGAAACTATAATTCTTTCCAACTATCACTGTTCCATTTATTGTCCCCTATTTAGATATCCAATCCGAACATCTTACATTTCAGCTGTCAATTAAGTGCCTTACTATCATAAACTCTTCTGTTCTGTATAGTTTTGCTGTAGCTGTAATGGTGACAGTTGGTATGTGAACTGCATGGTGGGAAATCCCCTCTCCCATTGCTGCCTCATAGTCATTACTGAGCATGGTTGCCCTCATAGAGAGTCAGATAGTCTGGCAGGGGGATGGGGACTGAGGGACTGAGCTTAAGCAAAACAAGTACTGTATTGAAGTCATGCAGCAAACACACACACACATCAGATTAAGTGCTACTTACATGTATTCATTTATAGATTGCAATAAGGCAAAGTATATTTTTTCAGTGTAGAATTCCTTTAAAAACACCACAATTGTGACTGTGATATCACTCCTTTATAGATCATTCTAGAAATGTGATGTATTAACCGTGTTGTAAAATAACGATAATCAATAGACAGGAACAATGGCTCCAACGTCTTATAAGGAAATGAATGAAAGGGATTATGGCAGGGAATTCTAACTGGGTCTAGGCTATCTATCTGCTTGTTCCATCATGTTGCATTAACCTTATTTAACATGCACCTAAACCCGCCATGGCCATGACATTACTAACAATAATAGGAGAAATATTCACCATATTTACCCTTTAAAACCTAGTTTCCCTAGTTAACATTTCAACTGATATTAACCAGCCCATTAGGAAGCCCTTATCACTGCTGGTCAATGGTCAACATAGGGGAACAGTCCATTTCCCCCAATCACAGGGAGATTGTGCCAGTTCTGGGAATGGATGGATGATATCAGGTCTCCAGATCTGTGTGAGGTACTAATAACCTTCTAAAGGTAAGTACTTATTAATCAGGGGGTCTGCTTCATCTTCGCTAAATTATTATGTTTTAACTGTCACTATCATTGCATGACAGTTGTGATTCATTGGTGGTTTAGGGCAGATCTGTATCAGGTCAGAGCACATAGGCTGCACCTTTAAATCCAAAGAAACACTATACTTGTGCTATAACAGATATCTCTCCAGCTCTACCCTCTTATTCATTAATATGCTCACCTATGTCAGAGATGAGTGAAGTGTCAGTGACACTAACTGGGGGAGGAGCCAGAGAACTAACAGTTACTACAAGAGTTTTGAAGATCTAAAAGCTGGAAGGTACAAACAAGCAAATTCTTTTCCTGATTGACCATCCACATCAATGTTTTGTTGGATTGGCTGGGTGATAAAAAAATGTATTTTGGTAATTTCATGTGGTATTTTGCAACTACTGTGTATTGTGTTCGTATTGCCCCCTGTTTAGCAACCTTCAATATTGATAAAATATCCTCAAAATCAGATTTCCCCATAACCAGTGCAAAGTAATAAAACCGTAACATATGCACCATTGGCCCACGCCAAGACATTACCGTATATACTCGAGTATAAGTCGATCCGAGTATAAGTCGAGGTACCTATTTTTACCTGAAAAATTTGTAAAAACTTATTGACTCGAGTATAAGTTGAGGGTAGAAATGAGTTGCCCTTTAAACGGACAGCAGAATTCCCATACATAAACCCCATATAGTAATAGCAAAATCCAGTACCAGTAACCCCCAATTCCTTGGCACTCCAGATGTTTTGGAAACTACAACTCCCAGCATGCTTCGTTGCTGGGAGTTTTAGTTTCTAAACATGTTAAATGACAAGGTTCAGTAAACTTATAATTAAGCTTACCGTCATTTACGATTCTCCTGACCCCCATATAGTAAAGGGCCCTCTGACCCCATATAGTAAAGGGCCCTCTAACCCCATACAGTAAAGGACTCTCCGACCCCAATAGTTAAAAATGTCACCTGAGAGTTGTAGTTTCAAACTGTCATTTGCACTGTACTAGCAGCTGTTTTTTGACCCAAACTGAGGAGACCCATCAGATTTACAGCATCCAGATGAGCAGTGACAGTGCTGAGTGAGTCCAGCAGCCAGACTACAGGAAGCAGGAAGTGTAAAGGCAGATCAGCTCCTGTAACTTTCTATGCAGGTTAACACAGCGCCACCTACTGGTTACTATCCGCAATTGCAGAATTTGGAACTAAATTAGGACTTGACCCGAGTATAAGTCGAGGTTAGGTTTTCAGGCTAACTGTAAAGCCTTAAAAATTCAACTTATACGCAAGTATATACGGTATATCGCTATCTACACAGGCTCGTTTAATGCAAAAATCTCTTCTTAAAGTTGCGCAAACCAATTTTTCAAGCTTTAAGAAAGGTTTTGTGACTGCGGGTGTAAATGCAGCGAAATGGCTGTATTTCATATTAATATTATGCAATTCTACTATAGGATAACCATAATACATACACAGGGAATGCCTAGTGGAAGTCTATACAATATGGGCCATTTGGTACATTGGTCCCTCCTGGAGGTGATGGGCACTACATACAAACAACAGGAACATTGTCCATCCAGGCGCTTGGTTAGCGCTTTCCCTGTTATGTTAAGAAATAAAGGGTAAGTAGACCCAACACTGCTAAAAAAAAAATTTTAAACTTTTTTTATTTACCTCGTTTTAATTTATTGCTCAAGGGTCAATGCAACAACATAATAATACATTGTACCTGGAACAATAACATATACAATGTTTATTTTCCCCCTTGTGTTTGTGGTGGATAGTGCCATCTAGTGGTAATCAGTTTAAGTTATGTACATGTTTACTGCAAAGCAGTGACGGGTCATACTTTCTATGGGAAAATTTTACCTGGCCAGGAGAGTTTGTAAATTGTGCCACGTCTGCAATGTCAAATCTGAAAATCAAAAAATATATTCGAATGTAGGACCCCCCCTAACCCTTATCGTCTGACTTTCCTACACTTACAACCCTAATCCCTTGTCACGGCCCTCTTCTCCCTGGTCCTTCCATGTAGCATTGACATTGACTTCATGGCCAATGGCTGGCAGCTGCTATGGAAACCACTTCCACTGCTTCTGTGCAAGCTCAGAGCCAGCTCACAAAAGGTATGACCCCCATTGCCCACTGTAGTGGTATGACACCCATTGCCCACTGTAGCGGTATGACACCCATTGCCCACTGTAGCGTTATGACACCCATTGCCCACTGTAGCGGTATGACCCCCATTGCCCACTGTAGCGTTATGACACCCATTGCCCACTGTAGTGGTATGACCCCCATTGCCCACTGTAGAGGTATGACCCTCATTGCCCACTGTAGAGGTATGACTGCCATTGCCCACTGTAGAGGTATGACCCCCATTGCCCACTGTAGCGTTATGACACCTATTGCCCGCTGTAGCGGTATGACCCCCATTGCCCGCTGTAGCAGGTATGACCCCCATTGCCCACTGTAGAGGTATGACCCCCATTGCCCGCTGTAGCGGGATGACCGCCATTGCCCGCTGTAGCGGTATGACCCTCATTGCCCGCTGTAGAGGTATGGCACCCATTGCCCACTGTAGTGGTATGACCCCCATTGCCCGCTGTAGTGGTATGACCCCCATTGCCCGCTGTAGAGGTATGACCCCATTGCCCGCTGTAGAGGTATGACCCCCATTGCCCGCTGTAGCGGTATGACCCCCATTGCCCACTGTAGAGGTATGACCCCATTGCCCACTGTAGAGGTATGACCCCCATTGCCCACTGTAGCGGTATGACCCCCATTGCCCACTGTAGAGGTATGACCCCCATTGCCCACTGTAGCGGTATGACCCCCATTGCCCACTGTAGAGGTATGACACCCATTGCCCACTGTAGAGGTATGATCCCCATTGCCCACTGTAGAGGTATGACACCCTTGCCCATTGTAGAGGTATGATCCCCATTGCCCACTGTAGCGGTATGACCCTCATTGCCCACTGTAGGGCGTATGACCCCCATTGCCCACTGTAGAGTTATGAACCCCATTGCCCACTGTAGCGGTATGAACCCCCATTGCCCACTGTAGCGGTATGACCCCCATTGCCCACTGTAGCGGTATGACCCCCATTGCCCACTGTAGAGGTATGACCCCCATTGCCCACTGTAGCGGTATGACCCCATTGCCCACTGTAGAGGTATGACCCCCATTGCCCACTGTAGCGGTATGACCCCCATTGCCCACTGTAGAGGATACCCCTTGCCCCTGTAGGGTATGACCCCATTGCCCTGTAGCGGTAGACCCCCATTGCCACTGTAGAGGTATGACCCCCATTGCCCACTGTAGCGGTATGACCCCCATTGCCCACTGTAGCGGTATGACCCCATTGCCCACTGTAGCGGTATGACCCCCATTGCCCACTGTAGAGGTAAGACCCCCATTGCCCACTGTAGCGATATGACCCCCATTGCCCACTGTAGCGATATGACCCCCATTGCCCACTGTAGCGGTATGACCCCCATTGCCCACTGTAGCGGTATGACCCCCATTGCCCATGTGTAGCGTATGACCCCCACTGTAGCGGTATGACCCCCATTGCCCACTGTAGAGGTATGACCCCATTGCCCACTGTAGAGGTATGACCCCCATTGCCCCTGTAGGCGTATGACCCCATTGCCCACTGTAGCGGTATGACCCCCATTGCCCACTGTAGCGGTGTGACCCCCATTGCCCATGTACGTGTGACCCCATTGCCCACGTAGCGGTGTGACCCCATTGCCCACTGTTGCGTGTGACCCCCATTGCCCACTGTACGGTGGACCCCCATTGCCCACTGTAGCGGTGTGACCCCCATTGCCCACTGTAGCGGTATGACCCCCATTGCCCACTGTAGCTTATGACCCCATTGCCCGCTGTAGCAGGTATGGACCCCCATTGCCCGCTGTAGAGGTATGACCCCCATTGCCCGCTGTAGCGGGATGACCCATTGCCCGCTGTAGCGTTATGACCTCATTGCCCGCTTGTAGAGGTATGACACCCATTGCCCCTGTAGTGGTATGACCCCCATTGCCCGCTTTATTGTATGACCCCCATTGCCCGCTGTAGAGGTTGACCCCATTGCCCGCTGTAGAGGTATGACCCCCATTGCCCACTGTAGCGGTATGACCCCCATTGCCCACTGTAGAGGTATGACCCCCATTGCCCACTGTAGCGGTATGACCCCCATTGCCCACTGAGAGGATGACACCATTGCCCACTGTAGAGGTATGATCCCATTGCCCACTGTAGAGGTATGACACCCATTGGCCCATTGTAGAGGTATGATCCCATTGCCCACTGTAGCGGTATGACCCTCATTGCCCACTGTAGGGCGTATGACCCCCATTGCCCACTGTAGAGTTTGAACCCCATTGCCCACTGTAGCGGTATGACCCCCATTGCCCACTGTAGCGGTATGACACCATTGCCCACTGAGCGGTATGACCCCCATTGCCCACTGTAGAGGTATGACCCCCATTGCCCACTGTAGCGGTATACCCCATTGCCCACTGTAGAGGTATGACCCCCATTGCCCACTGTAGCGGTATGACCCCCATTGCCACTGTAGAGGTACCCCTTGCCCCTGTAGGGTATGACCCCATTGCCCTGTAGGGTAGACCCCCATTGCCCACTGTAGAGGTATGACCCCCATTGCCCACTGTGGTATGACCCCCATTGCCCACTTTAGGCGGTATGACCCCATTGCCCACTGTAGCGGTATGACCCCCATTGCCCACTGTAGAGGTAAGCCCCCATTGCCCACTGTAGCGATATGACCCCCATTGCCCACTGTAGCGATATGACCCCCATTGCCCACTGTACGGTATGACCCCCATTGCCCACTGTAGCGGTATGACCCCCATTGCCCATGTGTAGGTATGACCCCCACTGTAGCGGTATGACCCCCATTGCCCACTGTAGAGGTATGACCCCATTGCCCACTGTAGAGGTATGACCCCCATTGCCCCTGTAGGCGTATGACCCCATTGCCCACTGTAGCGGTATGACCCCCATTGCCCACTGTAGCGGTGTGACCCCCATTGCCCACTGTAGCGGTGTGACCCCCATTGCCCACTGTAGCGGTGTGACCCCCATTGCCCACTGTTGCCGTGTGACCCCCATTGCCCACTGTAGCGGTGTGACCCCCATTGCCCACTGTAGCGGTGTGACCCCCATTGCCCACTGTAGCGGTATGACCCCCATTGCCCACTGTAGCGGTATGACCCCATTGCCCGCTGTAGCAGGTATGACCCCCATTGCCCGCTGTAGAGGTATGACCCCCATTGCCCGCTGTAGCGGGATGACCGCCATTGCCCGCTGTAGCGTTATGACCCTCATTGCCCGCTGTAGAGGTATGACACCCATTGCCCGCTGTAGTGGTATGACCCCCATTGCCCGCTGTAGTGGTATGACCCCCATTGCCGCTGTAGAGGTTGACCCCATTGCCCGCTGTAGAGGTATGACCCCCATTGCCCACTGTAGCGGTATGACCCCCATTGCCCACTGTAGCGGTATGACCCCCATTGCCCACTGTAGCGGTATGACACCCATTGCCCACTGTAGCGGTATGACCCTCATTGCCCACTGTAGCGGTATGACCCCCATTGCCCCCATGTAGAGTTATGAACCCATTGCCCCCTTGTGACGGTATGGGACCCCCATTGCCCACTGTAGAGGTATGATGACACCATGCCCACTGTAGAGGTATGACCCCCCATGCACCCACTGTAGCAAGGTATGACCCCCATTGCCCACTGTAGCGGCTGGTATGACCCCATTGCCCACTGTAGAGGTATGACCCCCATTGCCCACTGTAGCGGTATGACCCCCCTTGCCACTAGAGGTATGACCCCATTGCCCACTGTAGAGGTATGACCCCCATTGCCCACTGTAGCGGTATGACCCCCATTGCCCACTGTAGAGGTATGACCCCCATTGCCCACTGTAGCGGTATGACCCCATTGCCCACTGTAGCGGTAGACCCCATTGCCCACTGTAGAGGTATGACCCCCATGCCCACGTAGAGGTAAGACCCCATGCCCACTGTAGCGATATGACCCCCATTGCCCACTTGTAGCGAGTATGACCCCATTGCCCTGTGCGGTATGACCCCCATGCCCACTGTAGCGGTATGACCCCCATTGCCCACTGTAGCGGTATGACCCCCCCACTGTAGCGGTATGACCCCATTGCCCACTGTAGAGGTATGACCCCCATGCCCACTGTAGAGGTATGACCCCATTGCCCACTGTAGCGGTATGACCCCCATTGCCCACTGTGCGGTGACCCCATGCCCACTGTAGCGGTGTGACCCCCATTCCCATGTAGCGGTGTGACCCCATGCCCCGTAGGGTGTGACCCCATGCCCACTGTGCCGTGTGACCCCCCCTTCCCACTGTAGCGGTGTGACCCCCATTGCCCACTGTAGCGGTGTGACCCCCATGCCCACTGAGCGGTATGACCCCCATTGCCCACTGTAGCGGTTGACCCCATTGCCGATGGAGCAGGTATGGTATCCCCCATTGCCACTGTAGAGGTAGACCCCCATGCCGTGTGTAGCGGGATGACCCCATTGCCCGCTGTAGGTATGCCACTCATTGCCCGCTGTAGAGGTATGACCCCATTGCCCCGTAGTGGTATGACCCCCATTGCCCGCTGTCGAGTATGACCCCATTGCCCGCTGTGAGGTATGACCCCATTGCGCGCTGTAGCAGGTATGACCCCCATTGCCCACTGTAGCGGTATGACCCCCATTGCACATGTAGCGGTATGACCCCCATTGCCCACTGTAGCGGTATGACCACCATTGCCCACTGTAGCGGTATGACCCCATTGCCCACTGTAGCGGTATGACCCCATTGCCCACTGTAGCGGTTATTGACCCCCATTGCCCACTGTAGCGGTTATGACCCCCATTGCCCACTGTAGCGGTATGACCCCCATTGCCACTGTAGCGGGTGATGACCACCCAGTGCCACTGTGCGGTGTATGACCCCCATTGCCCACTGTAGCGGTATGACCCCCATTGCCCACTGTAGCGGTATGACCCCCATTGCCCACTGTAGCGGTGTGACCCCCATTGCCCACTGTGTGTTTTATTCCAGGCACTATGTAAAATATCATTGCAATGAGAAGAGAAGCAATCAGTATTATTATTATATACGATTTGGTTTTAAACTAAAAATAAAGAGAACAATATAGTAATTATATTATTATATGTATATAACAGATATTTATATGGTTATTATTTTATATAAATACTATTACAATCTAGTTATCTACACTATTGTTTCTTTATTAACACGGCCCTTAGGGCAGGCCACGCTATAGCGTTTTTGCTGCATTTTGCTCTCCTCAATGACATTTTAATTATAATGCAAATCGTGGTACGTGGGCCCCACTGGGTGTGATGTGATCCACTGCGACTATCTCAAGCATCTGATCATCATTTTCGGGTTGTTTCTGCCAAAATTGCTCTTAAGTCTATGGAAGCACATGAAAAATGGGCACAAATCAACAGGCCATTCATTTTTACCCATAATCCCCTGGGAAACATTTTTGCTTGTGTGGGTCTCATTGTAATCATTATGGTCAAGAGAGACCGATTGGTTGTAATTCATCTGCAATGGAATGACTTTACTAAAGGAGCAATTATTACATCATCAGAGCATCTATTAGAATGTTCCACGTTCCAGACTAAAAAGGGATTTTTCAAGGCCCTAGGCACACATATTCCCCTAGACGCATGGAAGACCATATGGGAAACCACAACCAAAACATCGATAAATAGAACACACAAGGAAAACGGATACAAAATCCTACTACACTGGTATTATACACCGGAGAAATTACATGTGTTACCGCACCAGGTACACTGCTACATATTTACTGGACATGCCCTGTCAACCTACTGGTCTTCAGTCCAACAATTAGTGAATGAACTGATGGGACGTTAGGTCTCTCTTTCCCCGCAACATGTACTACTGAATGTCCCCCATCCAGATCCAATAAACACAGAGAGAGAACTAATTAAACATATACTCACATCAGCAAAATAAATACCCAATGCCCAGGTACTGGAGACAAACTCAGACCCCAACATTCTCAGAACTCATACACAAGGTTAGCGACGTACAAATACTGGAGTACATGACGGCTCAGCTGCGAGAGAGGACGGACAGAAAAAATATGGACCCCATGGCACTCATACCTGGGACAATAACTACCTAGGAGAAAATAAGAAATGGCAGAGGGAGATGTGGCCACCAGCCGATACTTTCTTTATTACAACAGATGTTGCTGCCTGGGGGGGAAGGGAGATGCCGCCCAATGCGTTATTAGAGGACAACTCCACCATCATAAGAACATCTTTTAGAAAGAATGGCCTCTTTAAAATATGTTGATATATCATACTTTGTCCTATGAATTCATTACTGTATGCCTGCTATGCTTCTGGATGCCTCATGGAAACTGAGCAATTTAGTGACCTGTACTGAGCCTGTACTGAGCCTGGGCATGCTCAGAAGAGACAGACAGGGGATTAGCATTCAGTGATTGGCTGTGATGTCAACTGTCAAATCTATAACGGACAGTTACTAACTGGAAGAACCAGGAAGCAGAAACAGGGGCAACAGGACATTGTGCAGGATTTCAGGTTAGACTTATATATTTCACATTTCAAACTATTACCGTTTTGGGGGGTGATTTACCTGTATGTAAGTTTTCATTTTAGGGCTGGACTTGCCCTTTAAGCTTTATTTTCTTAACAATCTTATATAGAAAACAAGGTTTAGGTTTAGACAGACAGTAACTGTTTATTAATAGCTCCGGAAAACAACAATGTAATTGTTTCAAAAGTTTTTTTTTTTTATTTCCTCCTCTTAATAACACATTGTATAAACAATACTTTTGATAGAGTTTAAGAGAGAAATCTTACAGATGTGTCATTCATCACTTTGTTTACTATACCATTAGAACTGTCATTGTTGTCTACTATCAGGGAGATTCAATAAAAGTTCTTAACGTTTAAAATGGTGCTAATTTTGCCCCAACCAATCAGATCTTATTTAACATTTCAAAGCTAACATCTGATTGGTTGGGGCAAAAGTAGCACCATTTTTAGCAATAAGAACTTTTATTGAATAACCATATATGTGCTTTAAAAAATGTACAAACAAAAGTGATTTTTCTATTGCAGTAGAAACCAGCCATAGATTTCTAACACTTTCCTCTCTGTCTTTGGTCTGAGATGTTAAAGGGCATCTATACTGGGAAATAGTTTATTACAATTGCCCATAATCCTTTCCAACTACCAATGTACCAATCTGAACCACCTTACATTTCAGCTGTCACTCAAGTCCCTTATTATCATAAACTCTTCTGCTGTGTGCAGTCACAGGTGACAGTTGGTATGCATCAAATGCATTATGGGAAATTCCCTCTCCCAGTGCTGGCTCATTGTGATTACTGAGCTTGCTTGACTTTGCAGATAATCAGATTAGTCAGAGAGGGGGGAAATTAAGCCAGAGCAAGTACTGGATTAAATAAAGCACACACCTCTCAGAATTAGGGCTATAAAGACATCAGTTATAGATTAAGATGAGGCAAAGTATTTTTTACACTTTAGTTGTCCTTACATTACTTATTGGGCTACTAATGGGATATTTTAATTCTTGCTTTTTTTTCACCTTAAGAATTAAAGGTTGGAATAAATGATCCTGAATGTATTCAATAATTTAACTGGCGTAACTGTCAGCACCAATGTAACTGGCCAGGTTTGTGATATTTCTGGATTGCTGCAGCCAATTCTTACTGGAATAACAATTGGTTTTCTCACTAACTCATACTTGAATAAAGAGAGGACATGGGGAGGTCAACCAAATACTACATTTCTGGCAGGGGAGTTAGAAAACTCAGTGAGCATGTGTATCTATGTATCCGACAGGAAAGAGGGAGGGGCTAGAGAACTCATTGAGCATTGTGTATATGTATCCGACAGGAGAGAGGGAGGGGCTAGAGAACTCATTGAGCATGTGTATCTATGTATCAGATTAGGAGAGAGGGAGGGGCTAGAGAACTTGGTGAGCATGTGTATCTATGTATCCGACAGGGGAGAGGGAAGGGCTACAGAACTCAGTGAGCATGTGTATCTATGTATACCCGATAGGGAGGGGCTAGAGAACACGGTGAGCATGTGTATCTATGTATCCAATAGGGAGAGAGGGAGGGGCTAGAGAACTCGGTGAGCATGTGTATCTATGTATCCGATAGGGAGAGAGGGAGGGGCTAGAGAACTCGGTGAGCATGTGTATCTATGTATCCAATAGGGAGAGAGGGAGGGGCTAGAGAACTCATTGAGCATGTGTACCTATGTATCCTGAAAACTTCTGAACTGTGGAAAGTAATTCATTGTGGTAGGTTTAAACATTTGCAGGTGCTTTTATTGTCCAGGGATTATGGGGAACCACTGCTTGGCGTTGAGGAACATGTACAGAAACACGCCTTGGTGAGGCGGACATCGCCATCAGGGAACGTGTTAGAGGCGCCAATTGCTTCCGCTAAGAAATTTGCTACTGAAGGAGAAGGTACACTCTGATTGGATGTGTATTGTAGGACCTTCTAGAGATGTGTGATGTATGTTCATCGACCTACAACATTAAACAATATGGCTGTTTTATATAGATATTTATATATATAAATTATGTGTGACCATTCTCATTTAAGCTAATTTAAGATGTTGGCCTGCAATAGTCTTCCCTATATAAAAATCAGTTGAAGTCCCCCTATGCTACAGTTACAAGAGACCAACCGCATCCAAGGAAATTTAAGGGTCCATAACTTCTGTTCCGACGCCTGGCGGCTGGCATCAGAAACATTTGTTTCATCGGTGACACAACATTACTCGATTCCCGATAGTGTTGCCCCTTATCAGTAATGTGTGCACGCAGCTTAAAGGGTTAGCGACACAGGGCCAAACCACCAGTCCAAGAGGAGACAGGTTCTGATCGAGAACTGATTGCCATCTCTAATGGGTAAAAAATCACCATTGGGGCAAGTGATAAAATGAAGCCCAAAATCTGATTGGTGCTTGTGCATCATGACATAATTGATTAGGTAATAAATGGGTTAGTGGACAGGAGTTTACACAGTAAAATTGCTGCTACATAAATTCAATCCAATTATTTTCCCTCTGTTCTCGACAATCTTTAATTCCTATATACAATATCTAGTATTTCAACAAACCTTCCCTTGGCTATGGTAAGAGATTAATTTTTCCTGTGAAAGTCTTTTTAAATGACATTGGAATCAATGGCCCATTGTACTATAGAGGGAGCAATAGCACAAGAATTAAAGAGGCTTGGTTGCATAAAGAACAGATTAAATTACCTGGCCCTTCTGAATTTCTGTGCAAAGCTTAATACTGCCCACCAACCTCGCTGAAGTGTGCAACGCTCTACATTACTGGCCCACAACCCTGCTGAAATTCTGTTGCAACTCTCTACAGACTGCCCACCACCATGATGAATTCTGTGCAACGCTGACCTTGTCTACATACTGCCCACCAACCTGAAAAAATAGAAATGCTTTTAATTCTGATGTATTAGTTCTCTGTACAGTGGAGTTATGGTTGATTACAGTATGTTGCTTGGAAGTCTTGTATAGGGTCTAAGCATGTGATCCCTCAACTTATCCGTGACGGTAGCCCACATGGAATTTTGTTACCAGAGTTATGTCAGCTGGCTGCGAGAACAGGGCTCGCCGGAAGAATCTAGACGCCTCTGGAAGTGTTTTCTGGGAAAGGGCCGCCGAAGAGGGAGGGTTGGATTCGAGAAGAAAAAGGAGGCAGATCTTGTCATCTGACGCCTACGGGACGGATATGACCAGCGTTAATTCGCATTCTAAGCAAAACACAAGGCATTCGAGGTGAAATGGAGGCGGGGCGAAGTGGCCACCTACTGCAGACCATCAAGGAAGGAGAGGAGCTGATTGCTGAATGATCACTTCGGGTCATGAGGAAAATAAGAGAGAGAGAATTAACGTATTCAAAAGAACAGTGGGCGAATCTGGAAAGTTCTGCTGCTAGAAGAAAGAAAGCCTTTGAAGAAAACTTATCGTTCCACAGTGCAGGCAGAATGCCGATGGAACATGATGCTGGATGTGGATGTCCTGCGGTTGGTGTCGTAGTAACGATGTTGGACCATGATGAGTATTCAACTCAGTCCTTGGGTAAAAAGCACAAGAGGATGTTGCGGAGGAAAATTGCAAGTTACGGTCACCTATTGATTGCTCTACATGAACAAGCCAGCCGCCTCCGGCAGGAGCAGTTCAAGTCTTCAGATGTGCAGAACAGATGGTCCGGGAATAGAAGAGAGATACAAGAAACTGCAGATTGGCAAGACTTCGAAAACAGGTCCTGACAAGATGCCATACCTCTGTAAAGATGTTTAGCGAGGATGAGGCTTGTGAGCGGGATCGTTGAGAAGGAACACAGTGGCCTAAAAACGTGCAAATCCAGAAAAATAAAGAAGACCGGAAGTTATCCAGCCCACAGGTAATCCTTTTTTTTGCTTTGCTTGGGTTCATTATTGGGTGTGAGTGAGAACAAGAATAGAAAATAATCAGTGTTTGTTCATTTTAGGTTCGAAAGCCTAGAGCCGGAAGGGAAGGAAATGAAACAGCAAGCTTCCTGGGTGGCTGTCGTTAAACAAAATTGCCCGACAGAGATGATCCACCAATGGACACCCAAGCGAGACAGAAATCAAAGGGCGGCAGCAGGACAAGCTGAACACAAGGTGAGTTTAGATGAAATAAGACATTTCCTTTACCTTTGATTTTAACTTATTATCATTCTTGGTTTGGCTTCTGATAGATGGAGTCAATTTAGGAACTGGTGGATAGTAGAACAAGAGGACGAACTTAATCAGCCCTCAGCATACAAAACTATCATTCGAGTGCAACGAGACACAGTCCTGGATTCAGAGAAAAGACGAAGTTTATTGAGTCTACACAGAATGGGGTAAATTTTTTTTGAGCTAGCTGGAGTTATGGGCTTCTGCAAAGGAAGGTAAACCGGCATGGAACGAGATTTGGCTGCCATTGAGGCCAAAAACTGAGTAGTGATCTACAGAAAGAGGCAGAGAAGCTAGAAGCAGAGCATCCGGACAAGCTCAGGCCATCATTGGCGAGACTTGCTGAAATTAATTATGTATGGGGAGATATGAAGCACCCTGAAGAACCTGAGGGAAATCTTTCTTGGTTTTGAGGCTAGCAAGAATGCAGCAGTTCCTACGGGATTATTTAGATGACTTCAGTCGTGGTCTCCAGGACCCCAAACCATATGCTCAAGAGGATATGCAAAAAACGGTTGGCCGAAAGCCGAAAAGATTCTCACAAAACATGAAAACATCAAGATGAGATAAAACAACTAGAAGAAGACTATCAGAAAATGAGGGACATGGGCGAACTTGTGGACCCAGGGCCAAAACAGACGCTCAGTACATGTTCTTACCGTCAGCGTCTTCAAGCCCTCGAACTTGGATGAACGAGCTTCGACGATGTGGGGGAAACAGCAGAACATCTTATCTCAGTCTCATGCTTATTCAGCTTTTCCTGAGGACACTAACGCAAGCCGAAGAAACGTTTCTCAATAACCAGGTAGTTGTCCACCGTCGAGACTCTAGCAAGTCATGGGAGAATTGTACTTACTTTTTTTGTTGCTCAAGTTAATTTTCACTCATCCTTTTGGAATTTAAGTGGCAACTGTAGGGCCTAAAACCATGTTTCCCCTATTAGTTATAACACGACATTTATCTCCTGGTTTGGCCCCCTACTCCCAAAATGAGTTGTCAAACAGTCACTGTGACAATGGCGACGCTCCTCATTTCTCTATCTCCCTCCCGATCTCAACTAGCAGAATTAGTAGAGCGTAACCACATGCAGATTGGCTATTGACGTCCCACACCATGGGCGTTTAGGGTAAAAGGGAGGTCTGTGGATGGTTGTTAATCAGACTACTAAATCTCCTTTACCTTGTCGTACATTTTATTTCCATCCTGTAGTAGTCGTTCTTGGCCCATAAGAAATGCCCAATAACTTGGAAGCTGCATGAGTGGTGCCATCAAGAAGTCAAGAAGACTTCATGCTACCATGGATGCCAGCGAGGGAGGAAATTTATGCGGTTGTGGATACCGGGAAAAGGCTGGTGAATGAAGAGAACATTTATTCTGCTAAGATTGAGGAGAAAGTTGATTCGATAGATAACAGGTATAACGTTACAGCCTTCGGGGGTGGGGGATGTCTCTATAGTGTAGCCATCCTAACACTGAAAAACATATTCTGTGGTGTTTTTTTGTAATTTTCTTTGTTTTATCACTTTCGTTTCTGAAAAGACACAAGAGGAATCGCAAAGAGCCAATGATCTCCTGATGCGATTGAAGGACAATAGAGGAATGCAGAGTTCCTTCAGGATGCAGGAGGTTTGTATCACCCATTTTGGGTGGCAATACATACAGAATAATGGCTTGATGCAAATATTGAGATGTTTTGAACCATCTAGGCTGGAGTTCAGCACAGTGGCAAACATAGAGTTTCAATTCAATTCACGTTTAGTACCTCTTGGCCAAACCTTTCACAAACACGGTACATCCTCACCATAAATAGTCCCAATCTCAGTAGTAATATCTGCACCATGACCCATCTCTGACACTCGGGTCGAGAAGATTGTTGTCTTCTCAACGTGGGATATCTTCTTTTATGTGAGATGGCTTGAAACTCTTTCAAGTTAGAGAGCATTTGGCCAACGTGTACATTCCCACTGGATATTCAAACTCATCAGATTCTAATAGTGTTATTTCTAGGTCTAATGAGAATCTAGTAGGTTAATGTGTAACTGTGGCGTGAGTGCACCTTAGCTGGTAATTTTTACCTTCTCCTGTTGTTGACACTGTAAGTTCTTTGACACATCTAGCAATAAGTTTCTGGAAGAGTTCATATGATTTTGATATAAGAATGATGGATGATTTTTCTCTGTTGTCATGTTAATTCTCATGGAAGTAATTTGTTGTCTCTTCTTAGTTGTCCTGTGGATTAATGAAGAGATGTCACAGCTCGGGATATGTCTTACGACGAGGCAGAAACCTGCACTAGTAAAGTGAGAACTGGATGAAACACCAGGCTTTATGGCGGAGCTGGCATCCAATAAGAATGGTGCGAAAAATTAGAAGGTAAATACTGTAACAGAGAGTCATAGGGGTTTGGGTTTTTTTTTGTTCCATTTTGGAAACCCTTCCTCTTTCTTGCTGTAGATGATTCAGCCCTTTGTTTTAGCGTTTATATGGTTTCTTTCATACTACTGTAAAAACATGCTCACAACTTATCTGCAGCAGAATGATTGTATTTAAAAACCAGGCTGGGACAAGGATAGGGCACAGAAATCAAGGAGACTTAACTTCTTTGTTCAAGGCTGTTGATTGGTTGGATGGAGTCTTTTCAAACGAATGATGACATTCACCAATTGTATCGAGCTGTTCAATATGATCTAGTTCTGCCCATTGGTGGTTTTACATACATTCCCCTCTCGATCATTTGTTTGCTATCGAATGGCATCAATGCATTAAATGCATAAGCGACTCTATGCATTGTTTTATAGGCCCTTCTGTGCAAATTTTGCCAGAATTTGGATACTGTTTGCGTTTTGCTTTGACATACCATTGTTTTCCCAGGGATTATGGGTAAAATAAACAATATATGCTACCAGTTGCCATTGGTATCACTGACCAACATATCTCGGTTGTGATTTGTAGTAAGACTCTCAATATCATGCTTATTGATTCTAAAATATGTTGGAGAACTATAACAATGGGGAAACCCACTAGGTTTTTACTTGCAGAAAACATTTAATCTGATTTTTCTTGCTGAAAAATACTCACCCTTTATAAGGAGCTGCAGTGTGATGTCAGGTGTTCATTCTACTAAAAGGCTGATATCAGGAACCTTATTAAAACACATACCGTATATACTCGAGTTAAACTAGACTGGGTACCTATTTTTACCTGAAAAAAGTAGTAAAGGGATTGACTCGAGTATAAACGAGCTAGAATTATGACCACTATGCCTTCTGATTCTGTATTGTTTTGAGGCTTTAGTTGCCCTTTAAATGGACAGCAGAATTCCCATTCAGATCCCATACAGTAATAGATAAATCCAGTATGCTATTACTATATTAATTCTGCTGTCCATTTAAAATACAACTAAAGCCACTCCAGATGTTTGGAAATACAACTCCCGAATGCTTAGTAGCTGGGAGTTGTAGTTTCCAAACATCTGCACACTCCCCTAGTTTAGTTGACTTACTGGTAAGTGTGCATCCTTCTCTAAGTGAATTCAAGTTTTCAGAGCAAACTAATCTTCATGTGAGTGATTCAGATATCTGTCACCGATAGTCGCTCTCCCTATACTGGTGCTGTGACTGATGTCAACTACTCCGCGCCGGGCAGTGAAGTCAGGTGGAGCGCCAGAACAGCAGAGGAAGCGAGCGATGTCCGCATTCTCAAATGGCTGACTCGAGGATAAAAACCGAGGTGGGATTTTCAGCTGATTTAAATGGTTTTGCTAATTGTTTTCTATCTAATCAGGAGGGGTAAACAACTCATCACGGAGAAGCCAGAAACGGAGGCAGTGGTACGAGGGAGAAGATGGGCACGTACTACAATGTGGGACGAGTGGAATCTACCACCCCGGACCAGGCGCAGATGCTGTTCGACGCCAACAAGGCAGAACTTTTACTCAGAGCTGGGCGAATTGAATAAATGGCTCCATGGGTTGGAGGGTCAAATTCAGTCGGACGATTATGGGAAAGATCTGACCAGTGTGAACATCCTTCTCAAAAAGCAGCAGGTACCTAGAGTAGAACGGCCATAAATCCATAGACTAATTCTACTGTTTAATAGAGATTATGTAAGGATGTGCTCATCCCCTCTGAGCATGCTCAAGCTCAAAACCAGCTCACTAAATGTCTGAAAGGGGTGTGAACAAATTATAGCAGTTAACACAGTACCTTTTAACTTCCAATGAGGCATTGGAGCATATTAGGCATAAGCTAATTATTCCGTGGGACAAGGTAGGATATCTCAACATTTAAAGGGGCTATTCTTTTTAAAGAGAGGTCATTCCAACTGTATATTGATCTGTTGGAGAGGTGTTAGTTAAGGCGGTCTTGGTGTGTTGTAGTAGGTTCAACAAAGCAGTTTGGAAAAAGTTCATTAGGTTGGTGACCTTTCTCAGAAGATGTAGGAGGGATTCATGTTATCGTGTATCATATAGTGTACCTAGTCTCCTTGTTTGACCAATGAATTCAATACTCCGAACAATGGCCACGGAAGAACATGTTTATTATATGTGATGGGAATATTTCTCTTGGTGCATTGTTTTCAGTTTATTGCAAAGAATCATAAGCCAAAATTCAGAATAAATGGGGATATAATCCCCTTCTTTGTCACGACCATTAAAGTTCAAGGTCATGAGTTTACGTCCTGAAATTCCAACGTGGTTTCCTTTCATATTAGATTTTACTGGCAGTGATTGGGGCTTTATCATCTAGAAAACACAAGTGTACTTGACGTTTGGTTACCTTTGTTTCACACCAGTGCCCCCTGGTGATCAGTTTTTGTATAGTTGGAGTGGCAGTGATTCTGCAGGTTTTATGGTTTTGTTGGGGGTGGGGTTGCATTTGTCAAATTCTCTAGTTATTATAAGGAGATAAACTACTCTAAGGTTTGTACACACGTGCGATCGCGGGTCTCTTATTTCGTTTCGGCCGATAATCTCTTTTTCCCATCCTGAAATGAGTTTGGTCAGGGATCGGCGAATGACTGACTTGGCGGATCTCCAAACGAATGTCGTTTTGGCCGATAAAGGGCCCTACACAGGCTGATTATCGGCCGAAACAAACGTTCGTACACATCGTGTGTCGCGGGTCGGGACCCGTGATCGCACGTGTGTACGAATCTTTACTCTTCTTTATGGAATGACCCATATATGTAATAAAGTTTGATTAACCTCCTATTGCTAACTACAGGATAATTAGAATTCCGTAACCATATGCGTACACAAGGCCACAGGGCTGCTAGCTACATTGTATTTTTCCAACACTGCGTGGTTTTTGCATAGTGAACATAGAAAGGTTCTATAGGTACTTGTGCAAAAGGCCGTCGCACAGAAAAATGACAGTGATTTTGCTTTTTCACCCTGATGTGCAGTAGTGTAAACTCACATGCGTACACTGGTCATGAGACAACCCAATGGGACTTGTAAATCCTTATAATAAGGAGAACTACAGTGAAAAAAAATAGTTGCTAAGCACCATCTTTATACAGGAATACTAACCTGGCAGGTGTATGTACTGTAGCTCTCAACAAAACAAATTGGGAAGTAGGATAACCAATCCAACCTCCCTGTCTCGGGTAAAAATAGTATAGTTGTCCTTTAAAGACAGTCAGTCGTAAACAATAAGAGCTTTAAAGTAAGGTAAAAATCCTGGGAACAAGATGGCAGCTGTGTAACAAGCCCAGAATCCCACACAGTCTTTCCTCTTGACATCTAAATAGCTGCTGTTTGCACATTTCTGTTTTTACGGCCCCAGATCTTTGTCTTTGAAATGTCACATATTAAAGGGCATTTGAAAAGGCACTGAGAGGTTACTGTACTCGGGATTTTAAAATAAGCCTTTCACACAGCCATTATTCCCTCTCCAGAGCAGACAGTAGATTATAGACTTGAGCTGGAGAATTGGCTAAAGTGGCTGATGGAATCTGATGTGCTAATGGACAATAGATCCGTTTGACTTTGAAGGATCATGCACAGTCCTAGAGGATGGGAAAAGAGACATCAGGCACTCGGCTTGTACAAGGATTTCATTGTACAGGTGGAAAATAGGAAAAAGCAGAGATGCAACATGATAAAACATTTAGGGGCTGATTGCAATGAAAGGTTCAAACGTTGATCTGCCACCATTGGATGTTCTCTAACTGAAAAAGTCTAAAAAGCTTACATCTAATTGGTCGCTGCAAAATTATAATATTTTTTTTGTGTATGCATTTACAAGTATTACCCCGTAGGTTCCAATGGAGAGGCAGTAGTGAGTTTTGGTTATAATGTTTGGTGAAGGAGCATAAATTAGGTTACAGCCTTATTGCTTTTCCATACCCAAAATAACCTGTCCAACTTTCCTGGATCTTCAAAATAGAATTCGCCACCCTCTTCACTTGTCCTCTGCCTTGGTCCATTTCTTCCTGGTGCAGCAGTCAAACATAACCATGATGAATGACTGCTGCCTACTAAGCCCTCTACTCTGAGCATGTGCTGTTTGTAAAGAGGAGGTATGAGAGAGGCCAGCAAACTCCACTTTGAAAGTCTTTGTACGGGAACGTCGGACAGATGAGTAAGTATTGTAGTTTTTGGGGGGTTGAGAAAGTAAGTCTATATTTTTTAGGGGGGAGGCAGGATTTTTAACAAATTTCTAAAAGTATGTCCAGTTTTAAAGAATAGCAAGTTGTGACTGTAGTCTAGGAATAATAACCGCCTGGCCTCCATCTGCTATGGATCTCCCCCAGCAGGTTTCGTTTTTAGCTCTAGGCCCTGTGGTTTCACCACATTTCAGTGTTTTGAACAAGGATAGAAATGATGTTAACACTAACTAGACATATGTAATGGGAGGACACAAGACACACTTGATACAGAAATGAATGAAAGTATCATTCCTCCCCCTTCAGATGCTGGAGAACCAGATGGATGTGGGAGGAAGGAGGTGGGGGGGAGCTACAGAGCCAGGCACAAGCGCTGAGCAGGAGGGTAAGAGCCCAGATGAGGTGGGACAGTCAACGTACAATCGTGGAGCACAGATTACGGAAGCTGGCGCCACTGAACGAAAGGAAAAATACCTTCTCGCCCCAAGGGATCCACCAGGTCAACAGGGTGTGGAGGACGAGATTGTAAGTTATGGGGACGGCAAGTTTATTCTAGACAAAAATAATGAACCAGACAGGACACATGTGGTTCCAAGTCAATGTTGAACCATTAGTGGTGCTATCCTGCACTGTTAATAGGATATTTCCTAATATAAAGAACCTGTAATGTTTCTATAAAAAGGATCTGTTGTGGGCAGTGTCTGGGAGAGACTTTGAAAGTCAGCGTGTTACCTACAGAGATATACACCCCTGTAATCTACAATAGAATCGTCTTGATACGTTTGAAACAAGTATCCCTTGAAAAAGCCACTTACTTGGTACACTTATGGCTGTAGCATTATGAACCCATCAAATGTTCTCTAACTAATTAGTTAAAAGTGAACTTTCTATGGTTTGCTGCAGATTAGTGGGAGGCAAACGTTTTCCCCATGATACATAATCCCAATCATGTTTTTGAGTGAGAAACATGTTAAGGAAAGAATCCAGGTAAAATCACATGGTAACAGCAAGTTACATGCAGCGTTTTTTATGTGAATTGCACATTACGCCATTGCTTGTTTGACGTGGGTAACAGTATTTGTAAGTTAAATCATAATATCATGGTATTGATTTTATTCTAATATATACATTATGTATAGAACAGACCTCACTGTTGTTCTGATTTTTGCAGCTTTGTGGTTGAAGAGGAATGCCACTGGCCTCATCCACAGACCACGGACACAACCTCCGACTGTACAGCCTACTTATAAAGAAAAACCAGGTGATACTAACACAGTCCCTGAACATAGACTACACCCACATCACAGGCCAGGTGTGAGGTCCAATTAGGTTTCACCATTTTTAATCTTCCTTCTTTCCAGACTCTTAGAAGGAGATCCAGGGACATCAGCACCGTAACGATGACATCTTCGAGAGAAGCAAGAATATCCTGGAAGATGGCAGCCTCAATGCCGAAGCGATCAGCAAAGGCTCTCAGACCTGCAGAGCTGTGGAACCTCCTATAGAAGAGACTGAAAAGAGGCACAGAAGATTAGAGGAATCTCATCGAGCTCAGCAATATTACTTCGATGGGGCAAGGCGGAAGCCTGGATGAGTGAGCAAGAGCGTCATGATGTCAGAGGAGAAAGCAAAGGTGACCCGTCCTTGCCACAGACATTGTTATGTACAGCAGTCACACTCATGGTTTTATGTTCATTTGAGGGTAAAGTGGAAAGCCATTGGTCACACCAGATCCTCCATGTGCAGAACCCTGAAAATACAGTAAATCTCACCTTTGAATGGGCGCTGTGTTATAGAGTTTCCGTTGAGTTTGCTGGAATGATCCTTATCCACACAAAAATGAAGCCTAGTGCACATCCAATCGCACTGCTGACATTATATTACCTTTGTATTGTGACTTTCAAAAGTCTGCCCTTCCCTCTGGATAAAGTAAAACAATTAGTTCAACCAACTTGGCCAATTATTCCAAGCTTAGCAACCACCTCAAGGCTGCTTTATTCTGCTGGGTCCTAACTTTTAAAGGAATAGTTCACACAAAAGTAAACTATTCCTTTAAAGCGTGATTGAAGACAGGAGGTAAAGGGCCTATTCCTTACCTTCCGTTTTCAATCACTTCACCAGGATCGAAGGTGAGTATATTTACCTTGCACTCGATCCACACCAACTCCATTGAAAATTGCGACCGCTTCCTGGTTTAGTTTCACTATAGTGCACTGCGCGGAAATGCGCGCTATAGTAAACTAAACCCGAAGCGGTCGCTTTACTTACCTACGATCCTGGATCTGGTCGAGTGATTTACCTCCAGTTTTTCAATCAACATTGAAAGGAATAGTTACTTTTTGTGTGAACTATTTCTTTAACTTTTTTTTACCTTAGTACCTTTTTACCTTCTTAGGTGACATATTTTAATTGTCTAGTTTTCTATAATCAAATTCATCGAGAGATTTAATAAAAGTCTTATCGTTAAAAATGGTGCTAATTTTGCCCCAACCAATCAGATCTTGTTAACATTTGAAAGATAACACCTGATTGGTGTGGCAAAAATTAGCACCATTTTAACAATAAGAACCTTATTGCCATTTCTCTGTTTGGGAAATACAATTTCTAATAAGGACCTTGCGTGTTCTAGGATGAGCAGAGCGCCGTATCTATGCTGAAAAAGCACCAGATCCTGGAGCAGCTGTAGGGATTACGCTGAGACTGTGCACCAGCTTTCCAAAACCAGCCGAGCCTTGGTGGCAGAAGGTCACCCAGAGAGGTTTGTCTCTTTAGTTGTCTTGCCAGTAGACCAGCTGCTTTGAGTTATCTCAACCCAGTAACATGTCCACAATAACCTCAGTGACGTTGTGTTACCTTTTATAAGCAAAATCCATTTCAGTGCGTTCTTTGTCGTGTTGTGTGGAACATTAGAGGGAACACTGGGTTCCAGGACGTGTTTGTCAAGAGTCTTTTTCATGGGCACTGAGAGTAATAATTACCAAACGTATTTTATTTGTTTGATTTGATCATTATTATGTTGTTTGTTGTCTAACTACCATTAGTGAACGTATCAGCATGCGCCAGTCCCAGGTAGACAAACTGATATGCCGGTCTGAAAGATCTCTCAGAAGAGAGGAGGGGTAAACTGGAGAGAGACACCGACTCTTCCAACTCAACAGGGAGGTGGACGATCTGGAGCAGTGGATTGCTGAAACGGGAAGTGGTTGCTGGATTTCATGAACTTGGCCAAGACTATGAACATAAACGGTGAGCGAATTTCTTAGGATATTTTCATAGCAAAGAACCCAAAAAGTATATTATTTAATATTCAATTAGCCTGCTCGACACAGCCGACGTAATGAACTATCTATCGAACATTGCTGATCTGGTTTAGAAGCTTAGGAAGTCCACGTGCAGTGCTCTAGATGCCTAAACAGGTCCCACTGGGCTTTCTAAGTTTTTACAGTTTGAATTAAACAAGAACATTCCCAATGATCTATTTAGTGGATCATCCAAACACACTGTTCTCAGGGACCATCATCTTACTGAGGCGAAACACGTGAGCCTTGTTTACAGGTGACACAGGATCTGACCCAGCCACTAGAGAGTAATGGTGAGGTGAAGATTGGATTTCCCTTTAGGTAACGGAGAAGCTTTTAATTCTCAATAGGTTTAGGGTCACCGCGTAGGGAAATAGGAGACATTAGGAGACTTTCTAGAACCTGGGAAATTGACTGAATTAGGCCAAGTCAAAAATAATTGTAGAAAATCTGGACTTTTAGAGCCAATTATGAACACAGACGTCATTTACTGTTACTACTTCTTACTTATTCTAATGCTACTTTGTTTGGAACATCTCATATCCACCTGTAGTTTTCAGGATAATCTCAGTTTCATTTATTTATTGTTCCCCAGATGCTACAAGAGCGGTTTAGGGAGTTTGCACGTGATACGGGCCTTATGGTCAGGAACGAGTGGACACTGTCATCACATGGCAGGACGACCTTATCAATTCTGGACATTCTGATGCTGCCACTATTGCAGAATGGAAAGATGGCCTCAATGAGGCATGGGCGGACCTCCGGAACTCATTGACACAAGAACGCAGATATTGGCCGCCTCTTACGAACTCCATAATTCTACCACGATGCAAAAGAGATCTATGGGCGCATACAGATAAACACAAGAAGCTTCCAGAGGAGCTGGGCAGGGATCAGAACACAGTAGAGCTCTACAAAGGATGCATACAACCTCGAGCATGACATTCAGCACTGGGGACCAGGTAAACTAATAGATACTTGGTTCTGTTCGGTTAGTAATAGAAGGTCACTGATTGACAGGTCTCTAGAAAAACACCTGACATGGGACATCGGGAACGTTACGTTTCCTCCCCTGAGATGTTCTCAGTGGCTTTTCTAGTTGTTTCCTCTCGTGAAGAAATGTTTTTGTTGAGAATCTGGAACGATCATCGTATTTGTCTCCTTGGAATGTATTTATAGTTTCATTTTACTCTTAGGTGAGACAACTACAGGAAGATGCCGCCCGTCTGCAGGCCGCATATGCAGAGGATAAGCGGACGACATCCAGAAGAGAGAGAGCGAGGTCCTCGAGGCTTGGAAAACTTTACTGGACGCCTGCGAAGGGCGGAGATTACGACTGGTGGACACGGGTGACAAGTTCCGCTTCTTCAGCTTGGTACGTGACCTCATGCTCTGGATGGATGACGTGATTCGTCAGATCGAAGCCCAAGAGAAGCCAAGGTAGGTTGTTTTCAAGCCGTTGATCTGAACACTGTGATTTTAACATCTTACAAGTACTGACCAGATACAGCGATGGCTCCACAGGCTTAGAATTGTCCATAGCGCATATTTCTAATAAACACGCCATGGAAATGTCAAGGCTTGGGTGGTCCAAGTCGATATTAATCTGTGAAAAAAAAGACGCATTTTATGCACATAAACCAATTTAATACAGTTTGATAAAATGAAGATGATCTTTATACCACTTTGAACTAAAATCCTGATGTATAAAGTTATAAACTGCTGATTAAAATACAGATATTGTCTTAGAGGATCTAACTATATACATGAGTGAAATCAGTAAACTATTGTCTTCCTCACCCATTGGGATTGACATGCTCAGTGGGTTAAATACAGGGAGTGAGAAGTAACGGCTGTCCAATTAGCTACTTTGTATCTCC
The DNA here is from genome assembly GCA_019447015.1 of Hymenochirus boettgeri. Taxonomy (NCBI): domain Eukaryota; kingdom Metazoa; phylum Chordata; class Amphibia; order Anura; family Pipidae; genus Hymenochirus; species Hymenochirus boettgeri. The sequence goes on along the minus strand of CM033473.1, from coordinate 21,295,873 downwards.
CCATGCCAAGGCATTGGAAGGGTGGAAGTAACTGTTAGAGCAGTAATCAGAAGTTTCTGGCAGTAAGCCAGGAAAGTGAGGCCCTAGTTCCCCTTTAATCATAAGGGGAAAAATCAAGAACTTGCAAACTCTTGCATGTGTTGCAATGGTTGGATTGGGACATTGGTGCTGACCACTGACTCACCGTGCTAATTTACTATGTAAATCTTTCTACAGGGATGTTTCCTCGGTAGAGTTACTAATGAACAATCACCAGGGTATCAAGGCAGAGATCGATGCCCGCAATGACAGCTTTACCACGTGTATTGAGCTTGGCAAGTCCCTCTTGGCCAGGAAGCACTACGCATCAGAAGAGGTAAGACGACGATTGATTCCATGTTTGTTGAAGTGCAGATCTGCACATCATGTGAAAGATTCTCATTCATCAGCAGCAGGCAGATACTTTCCTGTGTTCCTAGCATATGATAGCAAAATACCTTACAAGGTCTACAAGGTTATTCAAAAAAGTTCTTATCGTTTAAAATGGTGCTAATTTGCCCCAACCAATCAGATGTTAGCTTTCAAATGTTAAATAAGATCTGATTGGTTGGGGTAAAATTAGCACCATTTTTACGATAAGAACTTTTATTGAATTACCCTGTTAGTTTGCAGACTGACCTCCCATACTTCCGTATTGATCAATCACAATGGAGATGTGTTGTAGTTCGTTGGCATTGTGGTCTATCGTTTTGGCCCATACACATGATTATATTGGGAAAATCCTGTCGAATCCAATATCTGTGTTACGTTAAGAAAGCTGTGTGACATTACAGTATGAACCGTCCTTTTCCAGAAAAGCATCATTTTATTCTAGATCTCTGTGTGCCTTTTTCTAACATTTTATCTCCTCCCACGTCTCAGATAAAAGAGAAACTGCTGCAGTTGACCGAAAAGAGGAAAGAAATGATTGACAAGTGGGAGGACCGCTGGGAATGGCTGAGACTAAGTAAGCAGAAAGGACCAATAAAGACGCGTGGTATTTGTCATGTGACCACATTATCAAGAGATTGGTTAACTCACTTAAATGTCATATTAGGATATTTTCATGCTCAGGCTATTTTTATTGCCCGTGGTTAATATAAATCCTCCTACAGTACGTTTAAGTTTGTCCTATAATAAATGAAAGATATTCTGTAAATCACAAATCCTTACAACCATCTTGTTTCTCTCAGTCTGGAGGTGCCCAGTTTCTCGGGACGCCAGTGTGGCAGAGGCCTGGTTACTGGGGAATGAGCCTTACCTGTCCAGTCGGGAAATCGGCCAGAGTGTAGATGAAGTGGAAAAATTAATCAAGAGACACGAAGCATTCGAGAAATCTGCAGCTACTTGGGAGGAAAGGTTTTCTGCCTTGGAAGACTCACTACGGTAAATATTTTTGCCCATGATGCTATAGGGCTACTAAATATTATCCGATAATCTCTGTAATAATCTCTGTAATAACTTGTCTCTAGATGGAATTATTGGAAGTTCGAAGGCTACAAGAAGAAGAAGAGAAAAGAGGAAGCCACCTACTCCCGAACTCAGCCCAAGATTTCCGAAGGGAATCGCCACGCAATGGTAAGATCTGGCTTTGGGGGCTTTCGTTCTCTCTTCATTTCTTAGTCCATAACTCTGACCTTCTGCCTCTTACCAGGGACGGGACAAGAGAAAGGAGAGCAAATATCCCAGAACGGATTGCCTTCTGACCAGGAATCTCCACGGGTTAGTTACAGATCCCAACCTACCAAAACTACAAAAACTTTAATAGCAGAAGATCAGCCAATGACCTGCCGTGGTCTGGACTGTAAATGAAAACGCAACTGAATATTTCATTCACTTTTATGTGCTTTTGTTTTTTATTTTTCAAACATGCCGAGATCTGCTCTGAATAATTAGAATAATATAGTTTCCTATGTATCAGACTGTACTCAACTGTTAAACACAACTTTATTTTTTATGTATTGTGGTTGCCACATCGTGGATGATGGTAAGGACACTCGAGGTTTGAAAGATGCTGCAGATTTTTGTCTGGTTTTCTATTAGACCTTCGTCCATATGGATCATTCCAATAGATCTGTAAAGATCTGGCAACTAAAGGACAATATCGCAGTGAAATGTTATTTCATTATGCGTTTGATTGGCCAATTTCAGCCTCTGGAGTGTCCATGACTATTGAACCATCTGATTGGTAATTAGTTGAACCTTTGTGATTCCATTCTGATGTCAAAATGATTCCTGGTAGTGCAGCTGTGTTTAATGATGTCACTGTCTTTTTTTCATAATTTTTTTCTTTACTCCATCCTTAAAATAAAAAACCTGCATTACTAACCAGATATTCAAGGATAATTATTGTCCCCATGTGCGGAGAGAACGCTGGTCCTCCTTCATGCAGTCAATCAAGGCTATGAATACAGACATCACAACCAATGATTGCTGCTGTTTCTCTCTCTGCTGCCTCCTCTGCACATGCTCAAGCTTGTAAAAGCTCATTGAGAAGAGGTAGGAGGCAGGTACCTTTGCTGGAATGGAAGAACTTAACTGTTCTATATCTGGTTACAATGCACGTAATGAACTGGTAAAAATAGCAGTTGGGTTGCTGTCAGATAATTGACGTCACCAGTTTTATTGTTTTATGGGTGGATGTGTTCTTTAAAGCACTGTAAGAGGTCTATGAAGCATATTGACATTAATGGCATGTGATATTAAAGGGTTGATAATAACATTAGAAAGTATAAACACCGTTAGACTTTACATTTAAAGTAAAAATAGCCTCTCAGATCTCTATTGGCTTCTGAACGTTAACCCCCCCCAGGATTCCATGGTCGTCAGGAGATTGGCCTTATTTCTTTCCTTGGTTTCCCGAGAGCTATCCTTTTTATAACATCTGCCATGAGTATTAATATCTTCTCTCATCTATTAATGAATGCTTATTAGAATCTTATTATTTATGATCTCTATATTCTTAAGTGATTAGCAATAAAGATACCGTATATACTCGAGTATAAGCCGATCGAGTATAAGCCGAGGCACCCATTTTGACTAAAAAAATTAGAAAAGATGATTGACCGAGTATAAGCCGAGCGTATACAGTAAACCTAATACCTTTCCACTGTAGATGTTTGGAAACTACAACTCCCAGCATGCTTGGTGCGGGAGTTGTAGTTTCCAACCACCTATAGTAAAGGTATTGGGGGTTACTGTATGGCATACTGTCCCCCACCCTAATACCTTTCCACTGTAGATGTTTGGAAACTACAACTCCCAGCATGCTTGGTTGCTGGGAGTTGTAGTTTCAACCACCTATAGTAGAAAGGTATTGGGGGTTACTGTATGGCATACTCTCCCCCACCCTACTACCTTTCCACTGTAGATGTTTGTAAACTACAACTCCAGCATGCTTGGTTGCTGGGAGTTGTTAGTTTCCAACCACCTATAGTAAGAGGTAATGTGGGTGTCTGCATGGCATACTGTCCCCCAGCTCCCCCCAGTACCCCCAGCCCTCCCCCCAGTCCCCCCCCCAGTACCCCCAGCCCTCCCCCCAGTCCCCCCCAGCTCACTTACCCGTACCGCGTCTTCAGCTTCCTCTCTCTGCAATCCAGAGGCAGCCGCGAGTCCGGCCGGCAGTTCCAATACTGCTTCGCGGCTGCGCGATGACGTCATCCCGCCAGCGTGCGTGATGACGTCATCGCGCAACCGCGAAGAACTACTGGAACTGCCGGCCGGACTCGCGGCTGCCTCTGGATTGCAGGTAAGTTGCTTTGACTCGAGTATAAGCCGAGTCAAGGTTTTTAGGTTACTTTTTAAACCTAAAAACCTCGGCTTATACTCGAGTATATACGGTAATCTGTAATCTGGTTTATAAACCAGATGAGAGTTTCTGTAAAAATAAGACCGGAGAGAGTTTACAATGATGTGGTAAGGGTTACAGTATTAGGTTTAAAAGGAGGGTGATTGGATGGACGTCTTTATTCAACTCATTACTATGTTATGGTAGAGAGTAAGGATAAATGTTCGTAAGGATTCAATGTGTATATTAGGTCAAGTAGTTTTCTTTCCTGTAGGACGTTCACTACGATTGACATCTCTCAGAGAATCAGCAGGGTCCATTTTACAATCTAGAACAGGAAGATATTTTATTCAATAAATAATTTAATAATAATTAACACAGGTAAGATATTTGTACAGATTTATGTTTTGGGGATTCCCATGACCTTGACCCGAAGGGATCTGGGGTTTAGCTCCTCTGCTGCTGGACTGTGGAAGACAGGCGTTTACAATGGCAACCACTTCCCCACCAATTTTAACTTTTTTAATTTTAAAGTTTGGCAAGTTGGTTATCGGGGGTATTTAATTGTTGCCTTACCTTAACCAATATTTAACCCTTTGGGTTTTAGGTTAGGCATTTTTAGCTGTCTTATAACCTGACCTAGTGTAAATTACTGTTGGCTCCAATCCATGGGCAGTTTTCAGCTATTTGAGTCTCACAGGGAGTCACTGCCATCTTATTCATTAGGGTTTATAGGAGGAGCTCTGATTAATAAAGGGAAAGTCAATGCAAAAGTACCAGAAAATAATTTTGTGTTATTTAACATCCTTATACCAATTTCATCTATTAGGGATCTGGCGACAGTGAAAAGCTGTAATTTAGGGTTAGTAACTCCTTTAAAGAGACAGTACACCTGGATACCGGGTCGTATCTGTGTGCAGAGAGGTTAGAGAGTTTTAACCATGTGAGGACAATATTGTTTATAGCCATTAAATTCCCAGTTACTGCTTCTCTCATTTTCACCATGCGTGTCTTTTTTTTCTTTTGTCAGGAAAGAAACCTTTAGCTTCTCCTTTTCTCTTTATAATTTTTTCTTCTCTTCATTTCCTTCCATTTGTCCTGCCTTATTGAATACCCTGAGTGTCTCTACCGTATAAACGTTATATAAGAATTATTTAAGTTCAATTCAAAGCGACTAGAATGGTTCGAGACTCAGAGCATCGGTGTCTGCACGCATGTAAATAGAGATGCAGCAACCAGTCAATTGTTAGCTTTCTACAAGTCTGCTGCAGTTCGGTGACTTCTGATTGGTTGTTAGCAACCGTGGCACCTCTTATTGCAAAGCTGCATATATGTCTTTCTGTGGTTGCACCACCACCTATATGACTGCACGTGACAATTCATTTTAATGCCACTCCCATAGCAGGTCACTGATCTACCACTAACTCCACAAAGTGAATGCGCTATTAATCCGTGTGCAGAGTCTGTTGTACTAGTTGTTGTAATGTTTGTCTCACAACCGGGTTTGTTTGCATGCATTAAGCATGTTCCCATTAAAATGAATGGTACTATATTTTTACACCATGTGGCACTTTGTGTATGTGCAATTTTATGTGTTTTTTTTGCAACTTTTATTTTAATCCATTTTTTAGCAACAAAAAAAAACCTTGTTTATTTCATTGGTTCAATCCCTGTCATGGCACAGTGCACTAGTTTGTAGGATAATGTGTGGTTCAATAGAAAATCCGTAGTATGATGTCATAGCTTCCAGGTAGTGTGACAGCTTGTCTGTTCACGTTAGCTATTACATCATACTATAACAGCATGTTAAGTAAATATAGTTTCCATTATATTGAGAATTCAGAAACATGACCGACAGGCTCAGAAATCATTTTGGCTTTTGCTTCCAAATGCAACAACACGTGAACACGAGATTATGGTCAGTCTACCTGTATGCTCCATATTGAAAACGCGTAGGTCTCAATGGGTCAAGGCTAAAATGAATGTCTCACATCTAATATTAATTTGCACGAACATAGGAACAGTCTATCATGCCAGCGTTGGTCATTTTGTTAAAGGTACAGGTGATGAAGTTTTTGCTATCAAACCTGTTATGTAAGAGAGAACAATGCCCCGAATCCCTTTAATACTTTTTTATTGGAAAGATGAAAATCAGGTCTGTTTCCATATGTATGATGTCATACATGGCAGTGGCCACTGGCCATCGACCTTTTTCTTCAACATGGATTAGTTACCTGTTAGACAGTTTTCCACGTCCCGTCCATTGCAATGAATCCTTTTTTTTCCATTAATTGAAACTTAAGTTTTCATCATTAACTTAAAAGAACCCATGGGTGAAGACCTAGTAGATTAGTTCCTCACCCTGGGTACAATGTATTTGTTAGGGTGGGGGTGTGGGGATAGTTGTCTTTAATTGATAATATTCACACTGTACAGACCCTTGGACCAGTACTTTTTACACACACAAACTGTTTAAATGAAATGAGCAGCCAATGTTAGTAGGGTTCCTGCTTAAGTTTTGTCAGCCTAAAACAGCAAGATCTAGTATTTATAATCTACTAAGCAATAGTAAATAGCACAGAGCTTCTGTAACTCGCTAATTCCGCACCTGCTACGGCGATTACTAAATGGCAGAGTTTCAAGTTATTAGCCATTAGGACTCCAGTGTAATGAAATTTGATTGGCTCCCGAAGAACTTCTTCAGCTTGACCAATCATCTGCTGGAAACTTGGGCTTCTAGTCTTGGTCACAGCCTTTCGCAAGCAACACGATCTTCCAAACCGTCAAAGGGCAAGGCGTTGATTCAGTCTTTATTCGGGGGTAAATAGCTGTGTGGTTTTGTTGCGTGCTACTGGCTTTCCAGTTTCTTTAACATAAATCCAATTCAATTAATGAGTCTAAAATGGACTGTTGTTAAAATTCCGTCTTGACTTATATTTCCCCTTTTACCTAACTTGTCTTAAGATTTAAACCCTAACTGGGATGTTGGACAATGCATGGTGTAATTATCTTAATCTCTGCATGTTCTGATTGTTTTACCACGGGATAAAGGGAACATTATCATGGTCAATGATAATATAAAACTATCGATCTCTCCTAAGGGCGACATGTTGCAGATACGTAATGGCCGGCAATCGTCGCAGTTTGTATCCTGTAAACATGTTTGTGGATGCTTAACATCTGTTCAGTTTATTAAGTTGTTAATGTACAAAACTGGATGGAGTACAGTAATGTAATGGTCCCTGTCTGTTCTGTTTCTTGGGTTACTAATCGATAATTCCCTTTTAATTTGTTTTCTGTCTAATGAATTTGAGTTAACAGTGGAAAAGGCAATACTGTACCTGTGTCCTTTTTGTAAGCTATCTACACATGGCCATCTTAAAGTGACACTAACAGAAAGGTTTCTCTTCCATGTAAAGCGGGGTTAAAAAAGCCTGCAGTTTTTCCTTTAAAATAAGCCCTGGGTCACTTCTCTGGCTGCAGCTTTGTGAGAAATATTATTGGGGATGATGTTCTGACTTCCTGTTCCTGTAGTTTAAAAGACATCACCTGACCCTCTGCTCTTCCATTGTTCCCTGGGTCTGAGCATGCTCACTTAAGACCTAATGCTGGGAAAGAAATACCTGCACAGACTTTAAAAATAATTGACAGTTGAGAGGGGGCTCTTTAATTATTCAGGTGGAAGCTGGTTACATGGATGCAAGCTGCTGAAAGCAAGAAGATATATTGCTAAGCTATATCTATATATAGCTATATAACTTCTCACAAGTTTTACCAAGAGATGTGATCCAGGGTTAATGTTAAAGGTACATAGATGCGCTTTAAGAGCTATAACTTCCTTTTAAAAAGAGAGCGTTAAATTTCCCTACCCTTTTACTATGCCCAGTGGGGAACTTGTCCGAATCTTTGTGTATGAAAACATGTTAACCGTATTTCATAGTTAAACATGCTTTTACCCATTTGAGAAACTTTTTATTTTCGTGTTAGTGTCTTTTATTCTCCCGTTAGTCTTAATTTGATAGATTCTTCACTTTTTGGCATTTTTTATGTGGCCTTGAAATTTGCTGTTGTGATATTTCCAGATGGGAGAAAATGCAGAGACGAATGAAATGGTCAACGGTTCTACAGAACGAGATCAAGTTCTAAAGAGTCCAGTCCAATTCCTTCTCCGACAGCCGATCGCAAATCCAAATCCGGCAGCAACCGCAGACTGCCGCCACTCTCCCGCCAAAGACGCAGGACATCACATCAGCGCAGTTTGAAGGTTTATTGCATCGGAAACATGAATGGAGGGTCACAACAAAAAGCCTCTAGCAGGTGATTTCTACTTGATTCATTTTTTGTATAAATAGTGTTTCCTGCTAGCATGTGAGCTGGACATCACCAGAGCTTGGGGTCGGCCTCCAAGTTTAAGGTTGGAGCATGCCCACTGCTGGGACAGAGGTTATCAGCTGCAACAAACCCCACCCCCAAACTTCTAAATCATTTTAAAGCTAACAACAAGCCTGAATAAAAAAAATTCAGGCTTGTGGTTAGCTTTAAAAATTATTTAGAAGAAAAAAAATTCTCTTCTCTAAGCCAAGGGTTCTCAAATGGTGTGCCCCAGATGTCCCAGAACTACAACTCCTAGCATTCCCGACTTCCCTGTAAGGTTGAAAAAATGCTGAGTTGTAGTTTTCGAACATCTGACCTAAGGTGTCTTTAGGTAAAGGAAAGGACAGAAAATGCTTGCAGGTCGTAACTGGCTTCAGAAAAGATCGGTTTTTGGAGGTGGGGCTTATGACACAGCTTATAACACATGCCTGTCACGAAAAATTGAGACAGGCAGTCTGGTAAGTGTAACTTTACAGCCTATATATCATAAGAAGCTAGATACATCATTCTAGGCATGTTAGTAGAAAGGTATATGAGAGCTGGTTTCAGTAAAGCCACTTGTATGGAGAGCACAGTTGCCCATTGAAGGTTTATTTCTATGCGGACTGGATTCCCTTTTAAAATTGTGCCAGAAGTTGAATTTTACCAACCTTCATTTTAACAGCTATGGTCTTCAGATGATTTCAAGTATAATGAGGACGGACGGGCCCTCACTGGGGAAAATGAGCTATCAGTTTTATTGAAGAACAGGAGGTAAAGGAGCTGTGTCTTACCTCCCTTCTTCAATTAAACCTCCAGGAGCCGGGAATGAACTTACCCGGTATTGAGCCACTGTTTTTTTTGACAGGAACCGACAGGATCCTTCACCTCCCGTTCTTCAAAAACCAAATAGCCCAAAATTTATAGATACTTTTTAATATCTTTGGGTAAAAATATCACTTAAAAACTTTGATTCATAAGTAGGTGCCATTGCTATAGAACCTCTGGCAGTGTTAAATGGAGATCTGTGCAGGTGGAGACTGGTTTATTCAACACCCCCCCCCCCCCTTCTCTTTTATTGGTAGATTCCTTACCTGACTGCTTTTATTTTTTTTGCCCTAATTCACACTTTGTATAAAAGTCTAAAGGTGAAAATAAACTTGCTAATCTGCTACCTGTATTCAACCCACAGAACATTATTCTCAACCCAATCAAGGATGGGTTAAACCTAAACCTGACCTGCAATACATTCAACTCACAGCCAATAATACGCTCACCCAATCAAAAAGTGGTTTATTCAAACCTGACCTAATACGCTCACCCAATCAAAAGTGGTTTATTCAAACCTGACCTAATACGCTCACCCAATCAATATGTTATTTACCCAACCCACCAAACGACAGCTCACAGATGTGTAAATGAAGCAGAACTGTACCCGTGTAAGTCGCCTAAATACGGTCAGAGCGAGCTATAAAATACTAGAAAGCGCAAAAACCTAATCTGTTATCTTTTTCCTATTAGATCTTGGCATAATGTTTACTGTGTGATAAATAACCAAGAAATAGGATTTTATATAAGGATTCCAAAAACGCCCTCCGGTATTCCTTATCCACAACGAGATCCCGTCAACCTGAAGGAAGAGCGTTTGTGAAGTGGCCACCGACTATAAGAAGAAGAAACACGTGTTCAAGTTAAGTAGTTGGCCGTTTTTCCATTTCTGAATATATGGTTTCTGATTACATGTAGAAAAAATAAAACGCCAAACAAAATACCGGCAAGACTGATCAGAGAATATGGGTAGAGAATGTTTGGATGCTGGGATTCTGTAATATCTGTTAACATGACTTTAACACAATTTTAACAGCGATGCGCAAACATCACACACTAGTTCACAATGCAAGAGAGTTTTAGAACCCTATAAAAGGACATATTGCTGATGCTCCACCCTCCTTGTGGCCCAGGGACTCACCAATAGAAAGACGTTTGCAAGAAGCACTTTGCCCCATTGGATAGATCTCCAGACAGAGGTGGGGCAGAGCTTTGACAATACAGTTAGTCTCTAAAGTGAAGATTATTTCCACTAAGCATAGAAAGAAATCCCTTATCTAATGCGATTTAAATTGTAGTTTATTTTTATTGCAACTTAGCTGTCCAAATGATTTGGTATTAATTAAAATGAAAAATATAAATTCAAAATCCAAGCTTTAGAGATAACTTTGCCTTGAATTTTTCCCTCCATTGATTTGCTGTAAAATTTAAACTTTATTGCTAAAACAAAAAAAGACAATTCAAGGGGAATAAAGTATAAATCAGTATGACAAACGATTAATAGTGAATTACTGTGCATTGAGGCAGATTGACTTGCTAAGGCTTTGTTCACACTGTAGAGCGTTTGGAGCGATTTATTGTGGAAACATTGCAACAAACCACCCTGCACATATGAATGGCACCGGTCACACCTTGCAAGGAGCACACGCATTTGTGCATTAAACACACAGCGGTGCCATTGAAATAATCATCGCCGCTATGCGTTAACGCACCGGAAACATCGCACTAAATCGCTAGTGTGTGAACATAGCCTGTGGGTGCTGGGCGTCACGTACTGTATTTGAATTCCTTTTTGTTGTTTACAGGTTAAGTGATGGCAATGAATACCTCTTTCAAGCCAAAAGATGATGTAAGTATCTCCTACCAGTAGGGGGCAGGAGCCATTAGGGGTTTATTTCATGTGCAACTTATTGCATGTAATGGGAAAATAGTCATGAAAAATACGATCAGAAAGCACGTAGACCTCGCAGCCCTGTAAATGTATTGGCGGTTATTGTGTTTTATAAGAAAAACGAGTAATGTTGGGTAAAGAGTTTTTGCTTAGTAACCTGGAGTACGGAAACATTGGCTGTTGAATGAAAGTAATTAGGCTCTTAACATAAGGTAAAAGGGACACCGATATACTGGAGTAAATGTGAGTGGGTTTATTTCTATCTTCGAATGGAAAGGGATACCGTATTACCGTATATACTGGAGTATATTGAGGGATGAGTGAGTTTATTTCTATCTTCTGAATGGAAAGGGATACCGTATATCTGGAGTATATGTAGGGATGAGTGGGTTATTTCTATCTTCTGAATGGAAAGGGATACCGTATTACCGTATATAACTGGAGTATATGTAGGGGATGAGTGAGTTATCTTCTTCTGAATGGAAAGGTAATTACCGTATATACTGGGTAGTATATGTAGGGGATGAGTGGGTTTATTTCTATCTTCTGAATGGAAAGGGATACCGTATTACCGTATATACTGGAGTATATGTAGGGGATGAGTGGGTTTATTTCTATCTTCGGGTCAGGACTCAGCCGTGTATCTGCATCTTGGGGATAGGGGATACCTTTGAAGATTGTAATGTTAACATACTGGCGAAGGAACGTGACTGGTTCAAGAGAGGTGTTTAAGGAGGCCGTTTTATTGTGAAAATAAAGAAACCAAGCCTAAATAGAGGTGGGGGGGTTCGACACCAACTGTCTGCCATGTACAATGCTGTTTTAACACCTTACTCTGGGCGTTTCCTAAACACCTCTTAGCCACTATCCTATCACACCCTTAACACCTGGCTGTGATATGCTAATTGGGATTTTCCAGGGTACATAAGTGCACAGATTTTGTACAAGTCATTCTGAATTGAGAAAGCCAGTCGGATGACTAGCGAAACGTCTTCAAGAACTACATTTCAAGTCCAGTTGATCTATTGAATACAACAGAGATGAGTGGGTTTATTCTATCTTCTGAAGGAAAGGATACCGTATATACTGGAGTATATGTAGGGGATGAGTGGGTTTATTTCTATCTTCTGAATGGAAAGCGATACCGTATATACTGGAGTATATGTAGGGGATGAGTGGGTTTATTTCTATCTTCTGAATGGAAAGGGATACCGTATATACTGGAGTATATGTAGGGGATGAGTGGGTTTATTTCTATCTTCTGAATGGAAAGGGATACCGTATTACCGTATATACTGGAGTATATGTAGGGGATGAGTGGGTTTATTTCTATCTTCGGGTCAGGACTCAGCCGTGTATCTGCATCTTGGGGATAGGGGACATACCTTTGAAGATTGTAATGTTAACATACTGGCGAAGGAACGTGACTGGTTCAAGAGAGGTGTTAAGGAGGCCGTTTATGTGAAAAAAAGAAACCAAGCCTAAATAGAGGTGGGGGGGTTCGACACCAACTGTCTGCCATGTACAATGCTGTTTTAAACCCTTACTCTGGGCGTTCCTATAACACCTCTTAGCCACTATCCTATCACACCCTTAACACCTGGCTGTGATATGCTAATTGGGATTTTCCAGGGTACATAAGTGCCACAGATTCTTGTACAAGTCATTCTGAATTGAGAAAGCCAGTCGGATGACTAGCGAAACGTCTTCAAGAACTACATTTCAAGTCCAGTTGATCTAATTGAATACAACAGAGATGAGTGGGTTTATTTCTATCTTCTGAATGGAAAGGGTAACCGATATATACTGGAGTATATGTAGGGGATGAGTGGGTTTATTTCTATCTTCTGAATGGAAAGCGATACCGTATATACTGGAGTATATGTAGGGGATGAGTGGGTTTATTTCTATCTTCTGAATGGAAAGGGATACCGTATATACTGGAGTATATGTAGGGGATGAGTGGGTTTATTTCTATCTTCTGAATGGAATGGGATACCGTATATACTGGAGTATATGTAGGGGATGAGTGGGTTTATTTCTATCTTCTGAATGTTTTCTTAAAGGCGTGTTCACCCCTAGAATAAACTTTTAACCCCAATTTCGCGATCCTTATCTTTTTCCCGGCGCTCCTGACATAAGGAATCTAACCTTGAAGTCCGCCGGACCTCAACGCATTTTCTCTACTCAATGCAGCCATCCGTCAAGGTCAATGACATTCGATGGCTGCAAGCTCATCTACTATACAGCGCAAAGCCGTAAAGGAGATGACAGAGAGCGTCTAGGGGCCGTCCGACTTCAAGGTAAGATTCTATGTCAGGAGTGTGGGAAAGAAAGGGAAGAATTGCGAAAGTGTGGGTTGGGGAAGGGAAGTAGTGTGGGGTTAAGAGTTTGTGGTAGTGAACATTCCCTTTAACATGCATTGTTCTTAAAGGCATTTTTTTTTAATCTTAGGAGGAAATGAACACGTGGATTCAGGCCATTGCAAACCCATTACGTCCGATAAAACAGAGGTGTCGCTAAGCACGCAAAGCACTCCAGCCTCAAGCCGCGCCCAAACCTTACCAGCCAGCGTAACAGTAACTACCGAGTCCAGCCCGGCAAGAGGGAAAAGGATAAAGAAAAGGACAAAGAAAAAAGATTTAGCCTTCGGAAAAAAAAGTAAACCACGTCCTTTAAGAAAATAAATAAAAACTTCTAAAATTAACACTGCACTTCTATTACATTTTCAGTGAAATCTCAGCATGCAAGCTCAGAACCAATACATTACTCTGTGCCTATTGCTCGCCGACGCCATTCAATCCTTTTAATTTAAGATCGTACCAATCCCGGCAGGTTTAAAGGGCAAGACCATCCTCTGGATGAGATTGAGATGGAAGAACAGATTTTTCTTTTTATCTTCTTCTTTTTTTTTTTTTTTAATTATTTACAAATTCATTTGTAGAGTAATCCTGAAAATATTTAAACATTTCCTCAATTTTGTGAGGCTGTCTTGGAAAAAAAAAAACACCACCCACCTTTAGACAGAAGTAGAAAAAGAATAAAATATTCAGAAACTGCGCACGGCAGCGGCGCTTAGATAGCGGAAAAAAAAACTTTCGACGGCAGACGTACAACAAAAAAATATCTTCACAACCTGTTCACTTTAACGCTGACTCCCGACTATTAGAATGAGAAAAAAAACCAAGGCGTTCCCTGTGCAGACGTATTTCAGTTGCCCCACGGCGCGTGCTATTAACGCAACCAATCGCTTACAGGCATCACGTGGGAGGTAATTTACAGAAAGGTTTTAAATGTGTAATTTCAAAAAACAAAACCACTTTTTTCTTCCTGAAATACATGATATTGTACGTTTCCGATTAATTCTAGTACAACCTATAACAAGGCTCGATGTATAATAAACCTATGAGTGTCATCGGTGGGCCATAGACATCTCCCCTATGTGTATGAATGAAAAAGATATTAAGGGGGGGGGGATCTCCCTGGCTCCGGACGACAACTTGATGTTTAAATGTGCAAGTGGAAATGGCGCATTTACTGGAAATCCAAGTAATGTTACTCGGTTGATTTTTTTTGCTTGTCATTCTAGCACTGTGTGTTATTTTTTTGCTACATACTTAGCTCTTTGATATTCCATATAGTGCATTTCTCGGTACTGTAACTATTGAATGAACAATTGACATTTTACTGCACAATCCAATGACATTTATTAGGAATGATATCCTCTCCATGACTGGGCCTGTAGTGCGAGTTCGTGCTGGAACTGGCTTTCAGTTGTATGGAACTGTACCTTTAGACTTTTACCCTATCTGTTAAATATATGCTATGTCATTAAAAGGCTTTTAAAAACACCGGCTACTGATTGGTACCGTTTCTTCATTGCGTGTAACACTATGTTCCATATATCGCACACGCAGGTTGAGGGCTAGGCCACACTGCTCCGATTTTTTCATTAACACGCGAATAAGGCAGAGCAGTTCATGTCGGTGTGAGCAGCCACACGCAAGCCCTGTGATCTGTTTTCAGAGAGCACGCCACCAACCGTTTGTTTGCAGATCACATGATAGCGCCAGATAGCTTTTTATGCGCGTTGGCATCCGGCACACTGGGGCCTCAGCCTGAAACAGCGCGCACAAAAATCCGCTGTATGTAGAACACAAATGCACCCACAGAAATGTGGGCCAATGGCTGATTCCTTGTGGTCGATATGAACATTTTGTCACGTCGTACACCATAGAATTCTTTCTCCTTAAGGGTATGTCACCCCAAACACTTTAGTATTTGCCTTGTTGTGCGCCGCCTGTTCAAGCCTATTCTGCAGCTTTCCTGCATGGAAGCCGGGCAGAAGGCGAGGGAAGGATGGCTGGTAAAGTAGATTTAGGCAGTTTTCAGCAGTGTGTTTTGGGGGCAAAGGCAGAATACAAAAGTTGGTTTGAAGGGTGGACATACCCTTTAAAGGATAACTTTACTGAGACAAACAACTACCGTATATACTCGAGTATAAGTCAAATTTTTCAGGCTTTAAAATTATCCTGAAAACCTAACCTCGACTTATACTCGAGTCAAGTCCTAATTTAGATGCAAATTCTGCAATTACAGTTAGTAACCAGTAGTGGCGCTGTGTTAACCTGCATAGAAAGTAACAGGAGCTGATCTGCCTTTACACTTCCTGCTTCCTGTATTCTGGCTGCTGGACTCACTCAGCACTGTCACTGGAATCTGTAAATCTGAAGGGTCTCCTCAGTTGGGGGCGAAAAACAGCTGCTAGTACAGTGCAAAGGACAGCTTGAAAGTACAACTCTCAGGTGACATTTTTAACTATTGGGGTCAGAGAGTCCTTTAATATGGGGGTCAGAGTTCCCTTTACTATATGGGGGTCAGAGTTCCCTTACTAATGGGGGTCAGAGGGCCCTTTACTATATGGGTTCAGGAGAATTGTAGATGATGGTAAGCTTAATTGAAAGTTTACTGAACCTTGCCACTCCACATGTTTAGAAACTGAAACTCGCAACAACAAAGCATGCTGGGAGTTGTAGTTTCCAAACATGTGGAGTGCCAAAGAATGGAGGTTACTGGTACTGGATTTGGCTATTACTGTATGGGATTCATGTATGGGAATTCAGCTGTCATTTAAAGGGCAACTAAAGCCTAAAAACAACACAGAATCAGAAGGCAGTAGTGGTGATAATTTCTACCCTCGAATTATACTCGAGTCAATCAGTTTTTACAAGTTTTTCAGGTAAAAATAGGTACCTCGGCTTATACTCGGATCGACTTATACTCGAGTATATACGGTATACCAAATAATATGTAATAATCTGGGAGGTTAGAGAAAGTCAATTAATCTAACTTTGTGAACCAAAGTTATAGGCTTGTAAAGTCTGCACTGCATCTGTGACAGGCGTGTGTTATAGTGTCATAAGCCTCGCCCTCCATCTTTTCTAAAGCTAGATACAGGCTTCCAATCAATATATTTGCTTTTCTCTGCTTGTGGGCACCTTAGGGAGAGAGAATAAATTATTTTCAGGCATGTGGGCTAGCTGTAAAAATGATAGGCGTTGGGGGTGGGGCTTATGATGAGGTTGATGATACAATTGGGCATGCTTGACACAGGGCTTGCTGCTGGTAATGTTGGAAATAAACGGACTGGAAATATTTTTTTTTGATTGATATTATCATCCACGAATATCGATCTGTGTATGGCCACTATAGATACCACTGCAATACATAGCATTTTTCTATTGGATGTAAGTAACTATCAGTGCCAATCACATGCTGCAAGATTTGTCTTGTATGTTTGGACAGGAACTGATTGGATAGAGACATCTAATGGGTAGTTAGCTGCAACAGCTCCAGTAATATTCGTATTGAGCATGTGTAATGAATCACATGTCAGTGATACCATAGTGGGCGTGTCAGGAATGCTGGGAAATAAATAAACATCGCTGACATTTAAATTAGGTACAAAAATTAGAGAAGAAACGTGTTCTATTTCTGGTTTTGGAGGCCTTGCCCTTTAAAATGGTGGTGCATCCACAACAAAATCTATATTAGCACATACGGAAACTATGAAAACTGAACTGCCCTCTGAACCCACAGGCCATGTGGGGACATTGTGATGTATTGTGGGTATCTTTTCTGTTTAGTCAAAAGTAACCTATTTTCGGACAATGTCTTGGGGGGGCCGAGGTTGAACAGTGTCTAATATTCAGTAGGTCCCCTTATTACTACAGAAATGGCCCTGACCTGGGGACATGGAAGTTAAGAGACCTCTGAAGGAAAACTGGTGTTGGCAGATCCTTTACCTTCTGTGAACGATTGGTGGGAACTTAATGGATCGGTTGTCGCCAGACATTCCACAGATGCTCAATTGGATTGAGATGTGGAAAATTTAAGGCCAAGTTCTAATTGTTCTGGAAACAATTTTTTCAGTGTGGTGGGTGCATCATCCTGTGAAAGAGGCCACGGCCATGAGCAAACACCATTTGCATGAAGGGGTATACTAGGTCAGTATCCATGTTTAGACATCATCAATAACCTCCACATGAATGACAGGACACAAGGCATGGAACAGACATTGCCAAAGCATCACATTGGTGGCTAGCCTTACCATAGTGCACCTGGTGTCATGTCATCCCAAGGTAAGTGGCCCATCCACATGACAGAAAGAAACTATTGTTCATCCGTGACAGAGAGCGAAGGCCTCAAGATGTAACTGGAATTTATGGGATTTTGCATTTTAGGAAATATTTATCTTGATGTCTGAATAAGGATTAAAGGGACAGTTCAGTGGAAATTATCAATATTTTGTTAAATTGTTTAATAAGTTGAATTTATACCCATTGCATCTCTGTTGACATAAGTAAGCTGACATTTCAGGTTCCAACGGTCCTTCTTCTTCCCAGGATGCACACTTCCTTGGAATGTTCCTAACAGTAATTTCTACTGATTGGCTGTTGGATGGGTCAAACATGCTCAGATCTCTACTGAGCAACTGAATCAACCCAGGCGCTGGGTCAAGGGCAAGACCACAACGGTCTCTAATAGGGGTCCTGCAAACAGGAAGTCAGTATTTCGAATGCATTTATTTATACACCGACACAATGCTGAATTGGCAGATTAAGGTCATTAGGATGGGAAAATACTGCTCTTTTTTCTGAAAAGTAATGTATTTGCACTAAACTTCCCCTTTAAACCATTGTTGGTGTGCATGTCAGTGTGGTAGATTTTTGTATTTAAAGGAGAAATACCAATATGTCTAATGGGATTGTATTCATTAATGGTTATATTTTCACCTTTCCAATCATTTTGGAGAATGTATCTATTTACTGTAATTCTGCAGATTCTGGTGTATCCCGAGTTCTGCAGCCCCAATTAACCTTTATATAGTACTAGACATTAGCCCGCTACAATAAAGGGCGCTAGAAGCACAGAGTGCCCCCTTAGTGTCCAAGGCCATAATCCTCCTCCATGTCCCAAGGCCAGAGTACCCTCTTAGTGTACCAAGCCAGAGTCCCCCCTCTGTCCCAAATCCAGGGCTCCACCTCTGTACCAAATCCAGGGGGGGGCCCTCTGGCCCAAATCCAAGGGCCCCCCATCTGTCCCAAATCCAGGGGCCCCTGTCCCAAGCAACCTTACCTGCAGTCTGTTAATTGCTGTTCTCACTCTGTGTGTTTCCTGTGTTTCTCCCTCTAGTGGTGAGTCAATAGGAACTGCAGACACTCCCTCAGTGGTGAGTCAATAGGAACTGCAGAGACTCTCCCTTTAGTGGTGAGTCAATAGAACTGCAGAGCGCACACTTAAGGTTTATTATATAGGATGTCGGATGCATAGATACACATGCTCACTAAGTCTCTAGCCCCTCCCTCTCCCCTGTTGGATACATAGATACACATTCTCACTGTGTCTCTAGCCCCTCCCTCTCCCGTCAGATACATAGATACACATGCTCACGGAGTTCTCTAGCCCCTCCCTCTCTCCCTATCGGATACATAGATACACATGCTCACTGAGTTCTGTAACCCCTCCCTCTCCCCTGTCGAATACATAGATACACATGCTCACGGAGTTCTCTAGCCCCTCCCTCTCTCCCTGACGAATACATAGTCAGATACATAGATACACATGCTCACTGAGTTCTCTAGCCCCTCCCTCTCCCCTGTCGGATACATAGATACACATGCTCACCGAGTTCTCTAGCCCCTCTCTCTCCCCTGTCAGATACATAGATACACATGCTCACTGAGTTCTCTAGCCCCTCCCTCTCCCCTATCGGGTACATAGATACACATGCTCACTGAGTTCTCTAGCCCCTCTCTCTCCCCTGTCGGATACATAGATACACATGCTCACTGAGTTCTCTAGCCCCTCCCTCTCCCCTGTCGGATACATAGATACACATGCTCACTGAGTTCTCAGCCCCTCCCTCTCCCCTGTTGGACATAGAACACATGCTCACTGAGTTCTCTAGCATTTCCCTCTCCCCGTCAGATACATAGATAACATGCTCACTGAGTTCTCTAGCCCCTCCCTCTCCCCTGTCGGATACATAGATACACAATGCTCACTGAGTTCTCTAGCCCCTCCCTTCTCCCTATCGGTACATAGATACACATGCTCACCGTGTTCTCTAGACCTCCCTTCCCATCGGGTACATAGATACACATGCTACGAGTTCTCTAGCCCCTTCCTCTCCCTGTCGGATAATAGATACACATGCTCACCGAGTTCTCTAGCCCCTCCCCTCTCCCTATCGGATACATAGAACACATGCCACGAGCTCTAGCCCCTCTCTTCCCTATCGGATACATAGATACACATGCTCACTGAGTTCTCTAGCCCCTCTCTTCCCTATCGGATACATAGATACACATGCTCACTGAGTTTCTCTAGCCCTCTCTCTCCCTATCGGATACATAGTACACATGCTCACTGAGTTCTCTAGCCCCTCCCTTCCTGTGTCGGATACATAGATACACATGCTCACCGAGTCTCTAGCCCCTCCCTCTCCCTGTGGATACATAGATACACATGCTCACCGAGTTCTCTAAACCCCCCCTTCCCTGTCGGATAAATAGATACACATGCTCACTGAGTTCTCTAAACCTCCCTCTCCCTGTCGGAACATAGAACACATGCTCACCGAGTTCTCTAGCCCTCCCTCTCCCGTCGGATACATAGATACACATGCTCACCGAGTTCTCTAAACCCTCCCTCTCCCCTGTCGGATACATAGATACACATGCTCACCGAGTTCTTAACCCTCCCTCTCCCCTGTCGAGTACATAGATACACATGCTCACCGAGTTCTCTAGCCCCTCCCTCTCTCCCTATTGGATACATAGTACACATGCTCACCGAGTTCTCAGCCCCTCCCTCTCCCTGTCGGATACATAGAACACCTGCTCACTGATTCTCTAGCCCCTCCCTCTTCCCTATCGGATACATAGATACACATGCTCACCGAGTTCTCTAGCCCCTCCCTCTCCCCTGTCGGATACATAGATACACATGCTCACCGAGTTCTCTAAACCCTCCCTCTCCCCTATCGGGTACATAGATACACATGCTCACTGAGTTCTCTAGCCCCTCCCTCTCCCCTGTTGGATACATAGATACACATGCTCACTGAGTCTCAGCCCTCCCTCTCCCCTGTTGGATACATAGATACACATGCTCACTGAGTTCTCTAGCCCCTCCCTCTCCCCTGTTGGATACATAGATACACATGCTCACTGAGTTCTCTAGCATTTCCCTCTCCCCTGTCGGATACATAGATACCATGCTCACTGAGTTCTCTAGCCCCTCCCTCTCTCCCTATCGGGTACATAGATACACATGCTCACCGTGTTCTCTAGACCCTCCCTCTCCTATCGGGTACATAGATACACATGCTCACGAGTTCTCTAGCCCCTTCCTCTCCCTGTCGGATACATAGATACACATGCTCACCGAGTTCTCTAGCCCCTCCCTCTCCTGTGTCGGATACATAGATACACATGCTCACCGAGTTCTCTAGCCCCTCCCTCTCCCCTGTCGGATACATAGATACACATGCTCACTGAGTTCTCTAAACCCTCCCTCTCCCTGTCGGATACATAGATACACATGCTCACTGAGTTCTCTAAACCCTCCCTCTCCCCTGTCGGATACATAGATACACATGCTCACCGAGTTCTCTAGCCCCTCCCTCTCCCCTGTCGGATACATAGATACACATGCTCACCGAGTTCTCTAGCCCCTCCCTCTCCCTATCGGATACATAGATACACATGCTCACCGGTTCTCTAAAACCCTCCCTCTCCCCTGTCGGATACATAGATACACATGCTCACCGAGTTCTCTAAACCCTCCCTCTCCCCTGTCGGATACATAGATACACATGCTCACTGAGTTCTCTAAACCCTCCTCTCCCCTGTCGGATACATAGATACACAGCTCACCGAGTTCTCTAGCCCCTCCCTCTCTCCCTATCGGACATAGATACACATGCTCACCGAGTCTCTAGCCCCTCCCTCTCTCCCTATTGGATACATAGATACACATGCTCACCGTGTTCTCTAGCCCCTCCCTATCGGGTATACATAGATACACATGCTCACTGAGTTCTGTAGCCCTTACCTCTCCCCTGTCGGATACAAAGATACACATGCTCACCGAGTTCTCTAGCCCCTCCCTCTCCCTGTTGAGTACATAGATACACATGCTCACAGGTTCTCTAGCCCCTCCCTCTCCCAATCTGATACATAGATACACATGCTCAATGAGTTCTCTAGCCCCTCCCTCTCTCCTGTCGGAGGGGCTAGAGAACTCATTGAGCATGTGTATCTATGTATCAGATTGGGAGAGGGAGGGGCTAGAGAACTCGGTGAGCATGTGTATCTATGTATCCAACAGGGGAGAGGGAGGGGCTAGAGAACTCGGTGAGCATGTGTATCTTTGTATCCGACAGGGGAGAGGTAAGGGCTACAGAACTCAGTGAGCATGTGTATCTGGTATACCGATAGGGAGGGGCTAGAGAACACGGTGAGCATGTGTATCTATGTATCCAATAGGGAGAGAGGGAGGGGCTAGAGAACTCGGTGAGCATGTGTATCTATGTATCCGATAGGGAGAGAGGGAGGGGCTAGAGAACTCGGTGAGCATGTGTATCTATGTATCCGACAGGGGAGAGGGAGGGGCTAGAGAACTCAGTGAGCATGTGTATCTATGTATCCGACAGGGGAGAGGGAGGGTTTAGAGAACTCGGTGAGCATGTGTATCTATGTACCGACAGGGAGAGGGAGGGTTAGAGAACTCGGTGAGCATGTGTTATCTGTATCCGACAGGGGAGAGGGGAGGGGAGAGGAGGGGCTAGAGAACTCGGTGAGCATGTGTATCTATGTATCCGACAGGGGAGAGGGAGGGCTAGAGAACTCGTGAGCATGTGTATCTAGTGATCCGACAGGGAGAGGGAGGGTGTAGGAACTCAGTGGCATGTGTATCTATGTATCCGACAGGGGAGAGGGAGGGTTAGAGAACTCAGTGGCATGTGTATCTATGTATCCGACAGGGGAGAGGGAGGGGCTAGAGAAATCGGTGAGCATGTGTATCTATGTATCCGACACAGGAGAGGGAGGGGCTAGAGAACTCGGTGAGCATGTGTATCTATGTATCCGACAGGGAGAGGGAAGGGGCTAGAGAACTCGTGAGCATGTGTATCTATGTACCCGAGGGAGAGGGGGGTCTAGAGAACTCGGTGAGCATGTGTATCTATGTACCCGATAGGGAGAGAGGGAGGGGCTAGAGAACTCAGTGAGCATGTGTATCTATGTATCCGACAGGGGGAGGGAGTGCGGAGAGAACTCAGTGAGCATGTGTATCTATGATTCCAACAGGGGAGAGGGAGGGGCTAGAGAACTCAGTGAGCATGTGTATCATGTATCCAACAGGGAGAGGGAGGGGCTAGAGAACTCAGTGAGCATGTGTATCTATGTATCAACAGGGGAGAGGGAGGGGCTAGAGAACTCAGTGAGCATGGTGTATCTATGTACCCGATAGGGAGAGGGGGGTTAGAGAACTCGGTGAGCATGTGTATCTATGTATCCGAGGGAGAGAGGGAGGGGCTAGAGAAATCGGTGAGCATGTGTATCTATGTATCCGATAGGGAGAGGGAGGGGCTAGAGAACTCAGTGAGCATGGTGTATCTATGTATCCGACAGGGGAGAGGAGGGGCTGAGAACTCGGTGAGCATGTGTATCTATGTATCCAATAGGGGAGAGGGAGGGGCTAGAGACTCGGTGAGCATGTGTATCTATGTACCGACAGGGGAGAGGGAGGGTTTAGAGAACTCGGTAGCATGTGTATCTATGTATCCGACAGGGGAGAGGAGGGTTTAGAGAACTCGGTGAGCATGTGTATCTAGTATCCGACAGGGGAGAGGGAGGGGCTAGAGAACTCGGTGAGCATGTGTATCTATGTATCCGACAGGGGAGAGGGAGGGTTTAGAGAACTCAGTGAGCATGTGTATCTATGTATCCGACAGGGGAGAGGGAGGGTTTAGAGAACTCGGTGAGCATGTGTATCTATGTATCCGACAGGGGAGAGGGAGGGGCTAGAGAACTCGGTGAGCATGTGTATCTATGTATCCGACACAGGAGAGGGAGGGGCTAGAGAACTCAGTGAGCATGTGTATCTATGTATCCGATAGGGAGAGAGAGGGGCTAGAGAACTCAGTGAGCATGTGTATCTATGTATCCGATAGGGAGAGAGAGGGGCTAGAGAACTCAGTGAGCATGTGTATCTATGTATCCGATAGGGAGAGAGAGGGGCTAGAGAACTCGGTGAGCATGTGTATCTATGTATCCGATAGGGAGAGAGGGAGGGGCTAGAGAACTCGGTGAGCATGTGTATCTATGTATCCGACAGGGAGAGGAAGGGGCTAGAGAACTCGTGAGCATGTGTATCTATGTACCCGATAGGGAGAGGGAGGGTCTAGAGAACACGGTGAGCATGTGTATCTATGTACCGATAGGAGAGAGGGAGGGGCTAGAGAACTCAGTGAGCATGTGTATCTATGTATCCGACAGGGGAGAGGGAGGGGCTAGAGAACTCAGTGAGCATGTGTATCATGTATCTGACAGGGGAGAGGGAAATGCTAGAGAACTCAGTGAGCATGTGTATCTATGTATCCAACAGGGGAGAGGGAGGGGCTAGAGAACTCAGTGAGCATGTGTATCTATGTATCCGACAGGGGAGAGGGAGGGGCTAGAGAATACACTCAGGAGCATGTGTATCTATGTATCCGACAGGGAGAGAGAGGGGTAGGAGGGCTAGAGAACTCAGTGAGCATGTGTATCTATGTACCCGATAGGGGAGAGGGAGGGGCTAGAGAACTCAGTGAGCATGTGTATCTATGTATCTGACAGGGGAGAGGGAGGGGCTAGAGAACTCGGTGAGCATGTGTATCTATGTATCCGACAGGGGAGAGGGAGGGGCTAGAGAACTCAGTGAGCATGTGTATCTATGTATCTGACTATGTATTCGTCAGGGAGAGAGGGAGGGGCTAGAGAACTCCGTGAGCATGTGTATCTATTTATCCGACAGGGGAGAGGGAGGGGTTAGAGAACTCAGTGAGCATGTGTATCTATGTATCCGACAGGGAGAGGAGGGTTTAGAGAACTCGTGAGCATGTGTATCTATTTATCCGACAGGGAGAGGGAGGGTTTAGAGAACTCGGTGAGCATGTGTTACTATGTATCCGACAGGGGAGAGGGAGGGCTAGAACTCGGTGAGCATGTGTATCTATGTATCCGACAGGGGAGGGAGGGCTAGAGAACTCGGTGAGCATGTGTATCTATGTATCCGACAGGGGAGGGGAGGGTTAAGAACCAGTGAGCATGTGTATCTATGTATCCGACAGGGGAGAGGGAGGGTTTAGAGAACTCAGTGAGCATGTGTATCTATGTATCCACAGGGGAGAGGGAGGGGCTAGAGAACCGGTGAGCATGTGTATCTATGTATCCGACAGCAGGAGAGGGGGGCTAAACTCGGTGAGCATGTGTATCTATGTATCCGACAGGGAGAGAAGGGCTAGAGAACTCGTGAGCATGTGTATCTATGTACCGATAGGGAGAGGGAGGGTCTAGGAACACGGTGAGCATGTGTATCTATGTACCCGATAGGGAGAGAGGGAGGGCTAGAGAACTCAGTGAGCATGTGTATCTATGTACCGACAGGGGAGAGGGAATGCTGAGACTCAGTGAGCATGTGTATCTATGTATCCAACAGGGGAGAGGGAGGGGCTAGAGAACTCAGTGAGCATGTGTATCTATGTATCCAACAGGGGAGAGGGAGGGGCTAGAGAACTCAGTGAGCATGTGTATCTATGTATCCAACAGGGGAGAGGGAGGGGCTAGAGAACTCAGTGAGCATGTGTATCTATGTACCCGATAGGGGAGAGGGAGGGTTTAGAGAACTCGGTGAGCATGTGTATCTATGTATCCGACAGGGGAGAGGGAGGGGCTAGAGAACTCGGTGAGCATGTGTATCTATGTATCCGATAGGGAGAGAGGGAGGGGCTAGAGAACTCAGTGAGCATGTGTATCTATGTATCCGACAGGGAGAGGGAGGGGCTGAAACTCGTGAGCATGTGTATCTATGTATCCATAGGGAGAGAGGGAGGGGCTAGAGAAACTCGGTGAGCATGTGTATCTATGTATCCGACAGGGAGAGGGAGGGTTTAGAGAACTCGGTGAGCATGTGTATCTATGTATCCGACAGGGGAGAGGAGGGTTTAGAGAACTCGGTGAGCATGTGTATCTATGTATCCGACAGGGGAAGGGAGGGCGAGAAACTCGGTGAGCATGTGTATCTATGTATCCGACAGGGAGAGGGAGGGTTGTTAGAAACTCAGTGAGCATGTGTATCTATGTATCCGACAGGGGAGAGGGAGGGTTAGAGAACTCGGTGAGCATGTGTATCTATGTATCCAGCAGGGAGAGGGAGGGGCTAGAGACTCGGTGAGCATGTGTATCTATGTATCCGACACAGGAGAGGGAGGGCTAGAGACTCAGTGAGCTGTGTATCTATGTATCCGATAGGGAGAGAGAGGGGCTAGAGAACTCAGTGAGCATGTGTATCTATGTATCCGATAGGGAGAGAGAGGGGCTAGAGAACTCAGTGAGCATGTGTATCTATGTATCCGATAGGGAGAGAGAGGGGCTAGAGAACTCGGTGAGCATTGTATCTATGTATCCGATAGGAGAGAGGGAGGGGCTAGAGAACTCGGTGAGCATGTGTATCTAGTATCCGACAGGAGAGGAAGGGGCTGAGAACTCGTGAGCATGTGTATCTATGTCCCGATAGGGAGAGGGAGGTCTAGAGAACACGGTGAGCATGTGTATCTATGTACCGATAGGGAGAGAGGAGGGGCTAGGAACTCAGTGAGCATGTGTATCTATGTATCCGACAGGGGAGAGGAGGGGCTAAGAACTCAGTGAGCATGTGTATCATGTATCTGACAGGGGAGAGGGAAGCTAGAGAACTCAGTGAGCATGTGTATCTATGTATCCAACAGGGAGAGGGAGGGCTAGAGAACTCAGTGAGCATGTGTATCTATGTTATCCGACAGGGGAGAGGGAGGGCTAGAGAACTCAGTGAGCATGTGTGATCTATGTATCCGACAGGGGAGAGAGGGGGCTAGAGAACTCAGTGAGCATGTGTATCTATGTTACCCGATAGGGGAGAGGGAGGGGCTAGAGACTCAGTGAGCTGTGTATCTATGTATCTGACAGGGAGAGAGAGGGGCTAGAGAACTCGGTGAGCATGTGTATCTATGTATCCGACAGGGGAGAGGGAGGGGCTAGAGAACTCAGTGAGCATGTGTATCTATGTATCCGATAGGGAGAGAGGGAGGGGCTAGAGAACTCGGTGAGCATGTGTATCTATGTATCCGACAGGGGAGAGGGAGGGTTTAGAGAACTCAGTGAGCATGTGTATCTATGTATCCGACAGGGGAGAGGGAGGGGCTAGAGAACTCGGTGAGCATGTGTATCTATGTATCCGACAGGGGAGAGGGAGGGGCTAGAGAACTCGGTGAGCATGTGTATCTATGTATCCGACAGGGAGAGGAAGGGGCTAGAGAACTCGTGAGCATGTGTATCTATGTCCGATAGGGAGAGGGAGGGGCTAGAGACACGGTGAGCATGTGTATCATGTACCCGAAGGGAGAGGGAGGGCTAAGAACTCAGTGAGCATGTGTATCTATGTATCCGAACAGGGAGAGGGAGCTAGAGAACTCGTGAGCATGTGTATCTATGTATCCAACAGGGGAGAGGGAGGGCTAGAGAACTCAGTGAGCATGTGTATCTAGGTATCCACAGGAGAGGGGGGCTAGAAACTCGTGAGCATGTGTATCTATGTATCCACAGGGAGAGGGGGGGCTAGAGAACTCAGTGACATTGTATTATGTACCCGAAGGGAGAGGGAGGGTAGAAACTCGTGAGCATGTGTATCTTGTCTCCGACAGGGAGAGGGAGGGCTAGAGACTCGTGAGCATGTGTATCTATGTATCCGAAGGGAGAGAGGGAGTGCTAGAGAACTCAGTGAGCATGTGTATCTATGTTCCGACAGGGAGAGGGAGGGGCTAGAGAACTCGGTGAGCATGTGTATCTATGTATCCAAGGGAGAGAGGGAGGGCTAGAGAACTCAGGTGAGCATGTGTATCTATGTATCCGACAGGGGAGAGGGAGGTTTAGAGACTCGGTGAGCATGTGTTCTATGTATCCGACAGGGGAGAGGGAGGGTTTAGAAGACTCGGTGAGCATGTGATCTATGTATCCGACAGGGGAGAGGGAGGGGCTAGAGAACTCGTGAGCATGTGTATCTATGTATCCGACAGGGGAGAGGGAGGGTTAGAGAACTCAGTGAGCATGTGTATCTATGTATCCGACAGGGGAGAGGGAGGGTTTAGAGAACTCGGTGAGCATGTGTATCTATGTATCCGACAGGGGGAGAGGAGGGCTAGAAAACTCGGTGACATGTGTATCTATGTATCCGACAGAGGAGAGGAAGGGGCTAGAGAACTCAGGTGAGCATGTGTATCTATGTAATCCTAATAGGGGAGAGAGGGAGGGGCTAGAGAACTCCGTGAGCATGTGTATCTATGTATCTGACGGGAGAGGGAGGGGCTAGAGAACACAGTGAGAATGTGTATCTATGTATCCAACAGGGGAGAGGGAGGGGCTAGAGAACTTAGTGAGCATGTGTATCTATGCATCCGACATCCTATATAATAAAACCTTAAGTGTGCGTCTCTGCAGTTCCTATTGACTCACCACTAAAGGGAGAGTCTCTGCAGTTCCTATTGACTCACCACTAGAGGGAGAGTGTCTGCAGTTCCTATTGACTCACCACTAGAGGGAGAAACACAGGAAACACACAGAGTGAGAACAGCAATTAAACAGACTGCAGGTAAGGTTGCTTGGGACAGGGGCCCCTGGATTTGGGACAGATGGGGGGCCCTTGGATTTGGGCCAGAGGGCCCCCCCCTGGATTTGGTACAGAGGTGGAGCCCTGGATTTGGGACAGAGGGGGGACTCTGGCCTTGGTACACTAAGAGGGTACTCTGGCCTTGGGACATGGAGGAGGATTATGGCCTTGGGACACTAAGGGGGCACTCTGTGCTTCTAGCGCCCGTTATTGTAGCGGGCTTAATGTCTAGTAACTATATAAAGGTTAATTGGGGCTGCAGAACTCGGGATACACCAGAAATCTGCAGAATTACAGTAAATAGATACATTCTCCAAAATGATTGGAAAGGTGAAATATAACCATTAATGAATTATACAATCCCATTAGACATATTGGTATTTCTCCTTTAAATACAAAAATCTACCCACTGACATGCACACCAACAATGGTTTAAAGGGGAAGTTTAGTGCAAATACATATACTTTTCAGAAAAAAGAGCAGTATTTTCCCATCCTAATGACCTTAATCTGCCAATTCAGCATTGTGTCTGTGTATAAATAAATGCATTCGAAATACTGACTTCCTGTTTGCAGGACCCCTATTAGAGACCGTTGTGGTCTTGCCCTTGACCCAGCGCCTGGGTTGATTCAGTTGCTCAGTAGAGATCTGAGCATGTTTGACCCATCCAACAGCCAATCAGTAGAAATTACTGTTAGGAACATTCCAAGGAAGTGGTGCATCCTGGGAAGAAGAAGGACCGTTGGAACCTGAAATGTCAGCTTACTTATGTCAACAGCAAGAAATAGCAATGGGTATAAATTCAACTTATTAACAATTTAACAAATATTGATAATTTCCACTGAACTGTCCCTTTAATCCTTATTCAGACATCAAGATAAATATTTCCTAAAATGCAAAATCCCATAAATTCCAGTTACATCTTGAGGCCTTCGCTCTCTGTCACGGATGAACAATAGTTTCTTTCATGTCATGTGGATGGGCCACTTACCTTGGGATGACATGACACCAGGATGCACTATGGGTAAGGCTAGCCACCAATGTGATGCTTTGGGCAATGTTCTGTTCCAGTGCCTTGTGTCCTGTCATTCATGTGGAGGTTAATTTGATGATGTCTAAACATGGATACTGACCTAGTATACCCCTTCATGCAAATGGTGTTTGCTCATGGCCGTGGCCTCTTTCAGCAGGATGATGCACCACCACACTGAAAAAATTGTTTCCAGAACAATTAGAACTTGGCCTTTAAATTTTCCACATCTCAATCCAATTGAGCATCTGTGGAATGTCCTGGACAGACCGATCCATTAAGTTCCCACCAATCGTTTCACAGAAGGTAAAGGATCTGCCAACACCAGTTTTCCTTCAGAGGTCTCTTAACTTCCATGTCCCCAGGTCAGGGCCATTTCTGTAGTAATAAGGGGACCTACTGAATATTAGACACTGTTCAACCTCGGCCCCCCCAAGACATTGTCCGAAAATAGGTTACTTTTGACTAAACCAGAAAAGATACCCACAATACATCACAATGTCCCCACATGGCCTGTGGGTTCAGAGGGGCAGTTCAGTTTTCATAGTTTCCTGTATGTGCTAATATAGATTTTGTTGGTGGATGCACACCATTTTAAAGGGCAAGGCCTCCAAAACCAGAAAATAGAACACGTTTCTTCTCTAATTTTTGTACCTAATTTAAATGTCAGCGATGTTTATTTATTTCCCAGCATTCCTGACACGCCCACTATGGTATTCACTGACATGTGATTCATTACACATGCTCAATACGAAGTATTACTGGAGCTTGTTGCAGCTAACTACCCATTAGATGTCTCTATCCAATCATGTTCCTGTCCAGAACATACAAGACAAAAATCTTGCAGCATGTGATTGGCACTGATAGTTACTTAATCCAAATAGAAAAATGCTATGTATTGCAGTGGTATCTTATAGTGGCCATACACAGATCGATATTCGTGGATGATAATATCAATCAAAAAAAAATATTTCCAGTCCGTTATTTCCAACATTACCAGCAGCAAGCCACTGTGTCAAGCATGCCCAATTGTATCATCAACCTCATCATAAGCCCCACCCCCAACGCCTATCATTTTTACAGCTAGCCACATGCCTGAAAATAATTTATTCTCTCTCCCTAAGGTGCCCACAAGCAGAGAAAAGCAAATATATTGATTGGAAGCCTGTATCTAGCTTTAGAAAAGATGGAGGGCGAGGCTTATGACACTTATAACACACGCCTGTCACAGATGCAGTGCAGACTTTACAAGCCTATAACTTTGGATTCACAAAGTTAGATTAAATTGACTTTCTCTAACCTCCCAGATTATTACATATTATTTTGTATACCGTATATACTCGAGTATAAGTCGATCCGAGTATAAGCCGAGGTACCTATTTTTACCTGAAAAACTTGTAAAAACTGATTGACTCGAGTATAATTCGAGGGTAGAAATTATCACCACTACTGCCTTCTGATTCTGTGTTGTTTTTAGGCTTTAGTTGCCCTTTAAATGGACAGCTGAATTCCCATACATGAATCCCATACAGTAATAGCCAAATCCAGTACCAGTAACCTCCAATTCTTTGGCACTCCACATGTTTGGAAACTACAACTCCCAGCATGCTTTGTTGTTGCGAGTTTCAGTTTCTAAACATGTGGAGTGGCAAGGTTCAGTAAACTTTCAATTAAGCTTACCATCATCTACAATTCTCCTGAACCCCATATAGTAAAGGGCCCTCTGACCCCCATATAGTAAAGGGAACTCTGACCCCCATATAGTAAAGGGAACTCTGACCCCCATATAGTAAAGGACTCTCTGACCCCAATAGTTAAAAATGTCACCTGAGAGTTGTACTTTCAAGCTGTCCTTTGCACTGTACTAGCAGCTGTTTTTCGCCCCAAACTGAGGAGACCCTTCAGATTTACAGATTCCAGTGACAGTGCTGAGTGAGTCCAGCAGCCAGAATACAGGAAGCAGGAAGTGTAAAGGCAGATCAGCTCCTGTTACTTTCTATGCAGGTTAACACAGCGCCACCTACTGGTTACTAACTGTAATTGCAGAATTTGCATCTAAATTAGGACTTGACTCGAGTATAAGTCGAGGTTAGGTTTTCAGGATAATTTTAAAGCCTGAAAAATTTGACTTATACTCGAGTATATACGGTAGTTGTTTGTCTCAGTAAAGTTATCCTTTAAAGGGTATGTCCACCCTTCAAACCAACTTTTGTATTCTGCCTTTGCCCCCAAAACACACTGCTGAAAACTGCCTTAAATCTACTTTACCAGCCATCCTTCCCTCGCCTTCTGCCCGGCTTCCATGCAGGAAAGCTGCAGAATAGGCTTGAACAGGCGGCGCACAACAAGGCAAAATACTAAAGTGTTTGGGGGTGGACATACCCTTAAGGAGAAAGAATTCTTATGGTGTACGACGTGACAAAATGTTCATATCGACCACAAGGAATCAGCCATTGGCCCACATTTCTGTGGGTGCATTTTGTGTTCTACATACAGCGGATTTTTGTGCGCGCTGTTTCAGGCTGAGGCCCCAGTGTGCCGGATGCCAACGCGCATAAAAAGCTATCTGCGCTATCATGTGATCTGCAAACAAACGGTGGTGGCGTGCTCTCTGAAAACAGATCACAGGGCTTGCGTGTGGCTGCTCACACCGACATGAACTGCTCTGCCTTATTCGCGTGTTAATGAAAAAATCGGAGCAGTGTGGCCTAGCCCTCAACCTGCGTGTGCGATATATGGAACATAGTGTTACACGCAATGAAGAAACGGTACCAATCAGTAGCCGGTGTTTTTAAAAGCCTTTTAATGACATAGCATATATTTAACAGATAGGGTAAAAGTCTAAAGGTACAGTTCCATACAACTGAAAGCCAGTTCCAGCACGAACTCGCACTACAGGCCCAGTCATGGAGAGGATATCATTCCTAATAAATGTCATTTGGATTGTGCAGTAAAATGTCAATTGTTCATTACAATAGTTACAGTGACCGAGAAATGCACTATATGGAATATCAAAGAGCTAAGTAATGTAGCAAAAAAATAACACACAGTGCTAGAATGACAAGCAAAAAAAATCAACCGAGTAACATTACTTGGATTTCCAGTAAATGCGCCATTTCCACTTGCACATTTAAACATCAAAGTTGTCGTCCGGGAGCCAGGGAGATCCCCCCCCCCTTAATATCTTTTTCATTCATACACATAGGGGAGATGTCTATGGCCCACCGATGACATCATAGGTTTATTATACATCGAGCCTTGTTATAGGTTGTACTAGAATTAAATCGGAAACGTACAATATCATGTATTTCAGGAAGAAAAAGAAGTGGTTTTGTTTTTTGAAAATTACACATTTAAAACCTTTCTGTAAATTACCTCCCACGTGATGCCTGTAAGCGATTGGTTGCGTTAATAGCACGCGCCGTGGGGCAACTGAAATTACGTCTGCACAGGGAACGCCTTGGTTTTTTTTCTCATTCTAATAGTCGGGAGTCAGCGTTAAAGTGAACAGGTTGTGAAGATATTTTTTGTTTGTTACGTCTGCCGTCGAAAGTTTTTTTTTCCGCTATCTAAGCGCCGCTGCCGTGCGCAGTTTCTGAATATTTATTTCTTTTTCTACTTCTGTCTAAAGGTGGGTGGTGTTTTTTTTTTCCAAGACAGCCTCACAAAATTGAGGAAATGTTTAAATATTTTCAGGATTACTCTACAAATGAATTTGTAAATAATTAAAAAAAAAAAAAAGAAGAAGATAAAAAGAAAAATCTGTTCTTCCATCTCATATCTCATCCAGAGGATGGTTACTTGCCCTTTAAACCTGCCGGGATTGGTACGATCTTAAATTAAAAGGATTGAATGGCGTCGGGAGCAATAGGCACAGAGTAATGTATTGGTTCTGAGCTTGCATGCTGAGATTTCACTGAAAATGTAATAGAAGTGCAGTGTTTAATTTTTAGAAGTTTTTATTTATTTTCTTAAAGGGACGTGGTTTACTTTTTTTTCCCGAAGAGGCTAAATCTTTTTTCTTTGTCCTTTTCTTTATCCTTTTCCCTCTTGCCGGGGCTGGACTCGGTAGTTACTGTTACGCTGGCTGGTAAGGTTTGGGCGCGGCTTGAGGCTGGAGTGCTTTGCGTGCTTAGCGACACCTCTGTTTTATCGGACGTAATGGCGTTTGCAATGGCCTGAATCCACGTGTTCATTTCCTCCTAAGATTAGAAAAAAATGCCTTTAAGAACAATGCATGTTAAAGGGAATGTTCACTACCACAAACTCTTAACCCCACACTACTTCCCTTCCCCAACCCACACTTTCGCAATTCTTCCCTTTCTTTCCAGCACTCCTGACATATGGAATCTTACCTTGAAGTCGGACGGCCCCTAGACGCTCTCTGTCATCTCCTTTACGGCTTTGCGCTGTATAGTAGATGAGCTTTGCAGCCATCGAATGTCATTGACCTTGACGGATGGCTGCATTGAGTAAGAGAAATGCGTTGAGGGTCCGGCGGACTTCAAGGTTAGATTCCTTATGTCAGGAGCGCCGGGAAAAAGATAAGGATCGCGAAATTGGGGTTAAAAGTTTATTCTAGGGGTGAACACGCCTTTAAGAAAACATTCAGAAGATAGAAATAAACCCACTCATCCCCTACATATACTCCAGTATATACGGTATCCCATTCCATTCAGAAGATAGAAATAAACCCACTCATCCCCTACATATACTCCAGTATATACGTAGTCCTTTCCATTCAGAAGATAGAAATAAACCCACTCATCCCCTACATATACTCCAGTATATACGGTATCGCTTTCCATTCAGAAGATAGAAATAAACCCACTCATCCCCTACATATACTCCAGTATATACGGTATCCCTTTCCATTCAGAAGATAGAAATAAACCCACTCATCTCTGTTGTATTCAATTAGATCAACTGGACTTGAAATGTAGTTCTTGAAGACGTTTCGCTAGTCATCCGACTGGCTTTCTCAATTCAGAATGACTTGTACAAGAATCTGTGGCACTTATGTACCCTGGAAAATCCCAATTAGCATATCACAGCCAGGTGTTAAGGGTGTGATAGGATAGTGGCTAAGAGGTGTGTATAGGAACGCCCAGAGTAAGGTGTTTAAAACAGCATTGTACATGGCAGACAGTTGGTGTCGAACCCCCCCACCTCTATTTAGGCTTGGTTTCTTTATTTTCACATAAACGGCCCCTTAACACCTTCTTGAACAGTCACGTTCCTTCGCCAGTATGTTAACATTACAATCTTCAAAGGTATGTCCCCTATCCCCAAGATGCAGATACACGGCTGAGTCTGACCAGAAGTAGAAATAAAACCACTCATCCCCTACATATACTCAGTATATACGGTAATACGGTATCCCTTTCCATTCAGAAGATAGAAATAAACCCACTCATCCCTACATATACTCCAGTAAATACGGTATCCCTTTCCATTCAGAAGATAGAAATAAACCCACTCATCCTACATATACTCCAGTATATACGGTATCGCTTTCCATTCAGAAGATAGAAATAAACCCACTCATCCCCTACATATACTCCAGTATATACGGTATCCCTTTCCATTCAGAAGATAGAAATAAACCCACTCATCTCTGTTGTATTCAATTAGATCAACTGGACTTGAAATGTAGTTCTTGAAGACGTTTCGCTAGTCATCCGACTGGCTTTCTCAATTCAGAATGACTTGTACAAGAATCTGTGGCACTTATGTACCCTGGAAAATCCCAATTAGCATATCACAGCCAGGTGTTAAGGGTGTGATAGGATAGTGGCTAAGAGGTGTTATAGGAACGCCCAGAGTAAGGTGTTAAAACAGCATTGTACATGGCAGACAGTTGGTGTCGAACCCCCCCACCTCTATTTAGGCTTGGTTTCTTTATTTTCACATAAACGGCCTCCTTAACACCTCTCTTGAACCAGTCACGTTCCTTCGCCAGTATGTTAACATTACAATCTTCAAAGGTATGTCCCCTATCCCCAAGATGCAGATACACGGCTGAGTCCTGACCCGAAGATAGAAATAAACCCACTCATCCCCTACATATACTCCAGTATATACGGTAATACGGTATCCCTTTCCATTCAGAAGATAGAAATAAACCCACTCATCCCCTACATATACTCCAGTATATACGGTATCCCTTTCCATTCAGAAGATAGAAATAAACTCACTCATCCCCTACATATACTCCAGTATATACGGTAATACGGTATCCCTTTCCATTCAGAAGATAGAAATAAACCCACTCATCCCCTACATATACTCCAGTATATACGGTATCCCTTTCCATTCAGAAGATAGAAATAAACCCACTCCTCTGTTGTATTCAATTAGATCAACTGGACTTGAAATGTAGTTCTTGAAGACGTTTCGCTAGTCATCCGACTGGCTTTCTCAATTCAGAATGACTTGTACAAGAATCTGTGGCACTTATTACCCTGGAAAATCCCAATTAGCATATCACAGCCAGGTGTTAAGGGTGTGATAGGATAGTGGCTAAGAGGTGTTATAGGAACGCCCAGAGTAAGGTGTTTAAAACAGCATGTACATGGCAGACAGTTGGTGTCGAACCCCCCCACCTCTATTTAGGCTTGGTTTCTTTATTCACATAAACGGCCTCCTTAACACCTCTCTTGAACCAGTCACGTTCCTTCGCCAGTATGTTAACATTACAATCTTCAAAGGTATGTCCCCTATCCCCAAGATGCAGATACACGGTGAGTCTGACCCGAAGATAGAAATAAACCCACTCATCCCCTACATATACCCAGTATATACGGTAATACGGTATCCCTTTCCATTCAGAGATAGAAATAAACCCACTCATCCCCTACATATACTCCAGTATATACGGTATCCCTTTCCATTCAGAAGATAGAAATAAACCCACTCATCCCCTACATATACTCCAGTATATACGGTATCGCTTTCCATTCAGAAGATAGAAATAAACCCACTCATCCCCTACATATACTCCAGTATAACGGTATCCCTTTCCATTCAGAAGATAGAAATAAAACCACTCATCTCTGTTGTATTCAATTAGATCAACTGGACTTGAAATGTAGTTCTGAAGACGTTCGCTAGTCATCCGACTGGCTTTCTCAATTCAGAATGACTCTGTACAAGAATCTGTGGCACTTATGTACCCTGGAAAATCCCAATTAGCATATCACACAGCGTGTTAAGGGGTGTGATAGGATAGTGGCTAAGAGGTGTTATAGGAACGCCCAGAGTAAGGTGTTAAAAACAGCATTGTACATGGCAGACAGTTGGTGTCGAACCCCCCCCACCTCTATTTAGGCTTGGTTTCTTTATTTTCACATAAACGGCCTCCTTAACACCTCTCTTGAACCAGTCACGTTCCTTCGCCAGTATGTAACATTACAATCTTCAAAGGTAGTCCCCTATCCCCAAGATGCAGATACACGGCTGAGTCCTGACCCGAAGATAGAAATAAACCCACTCATCCCCTACATATACCCAGTATATACGGTAATACGGTATCCCTTTCCATTCAGAAGATAGAAATAAACCCACTCATCCCCTACATATACTCCAGTATATACGGTATCCCTTTCCATCAGAAGATAGAAATAAACTCACTCATCCCCTACATATACTCCAGTATATACGGTAATACGGTATCCCTTTCCATCAGAAAAGGTTTGGGGGGGGGATTTATTAAAAGAATTAGTTAATAAATATATTATATCAAATTTAGAAAAATAA
This sequence comes from Hymenochirus boettgeri, assembly GCA_019447015.1. Classification (NCBI taxonomy): domain Eukaryota; kingdom Metazoa; phylum Chordata; class Amphibia; order Anura; family Pipidae; genus Hymenochirus; species Hymenochirus boettgeri. The sequence goes on along the minus strand of CM033473.1, from coordinate 21,258,739 downwards.
TGAATTAGGAATTATAATTAGTGATAATAATTTATTAGAAATTAAAATAAAATGCTTAGATTATATTTTATATATAGAAATTTTAGAAAAGTAAATAGTTAATAACATATATATTAGAAATAAACCCCACTCATAACCCCCTACATATACTCAGGATATACGGTATCCCTTTCCATTTCAGAAGGCTAGAAATCACTCACTCATCCCCTAAGATCTCCAGTATCTTACGGTAATACGGTATCCCTTTCCATTCAGAAGATAGAAATAAACCCACTCACATTTACTCCAGTATATACGGTGTCCCTTTTACCTTATGTTAAGAGCCTAAATTACTTTCATTCAACAGCCAATGTTTCCGTACTCCAGGTTACTAAGCAAAAACTCTTTACCCAACATTACTCGTTTTTCTTATAAAACACAATAACCGCCAATACATTTACAGGGCTGCGAGGTCTACGTGCTTTCTGATCGTATTTTTACATGACTATTTTCCCATTACATGCAATAAGTTGCACATGAAATAAACCCCTAATGGCTCCTGCCCCCTACTGGTAGGAGATACTTACATCATCTTTGGCTTGAAAGAGGTATTCATTGCCATCACTTAACCTGTAAACAAACAAAAAAGGAATTCAAATACAGTACGTGACGCCCAGCACCCACAGGCTATGTTCACACACTAGCGATTTAGTGCGATGTTCCGGTGCGTTAACGCATAGCGGCGATGATTATTTTCAATGGCACCGCTGTGTGTTTAATGCACAAATGCGTGTGCTCCTTGCAAGGTGTGACCGGTGCCATTCATATGTGCAGGGTGGTTTGTTGCAATGTTTCCACAATAAATCGCTCCAAACGCTCTACAGTGTGAACAAAGCCTTAGCAAGTCAATCTGCCTCAATGCACAGTAATTCACTATTAATCGTTTGTCATACTGATTTATACTTTAATTCCCCTTGAATTGTCTTTTTTTGTTTTAGCAATAAAGTTTAAATTTTACAGCAAATCAATGGAGGGAAAAATTCAAGGCAAAGTTATCTCTAAAGCTTGGATTTTGAATTTATATTTTTCATTTTAATTAATACCAAATCATTTGGACAGCTAAGTTGCAATAAAAATAAACTACAATTTAAATCGCATTAGATAAGGGATTTACTTTCTATGCTTAGTGGTAAATAATCTTCACTTTAGAGACTAACTGTATTGTCAAAGCTCTGCCCCACCTCTGTCTGAGATCTATCCAATGGGGCAAAGTGCTTCTTGCAAAACGTCTTTCTATTGGTGAGTCCCTGGGCCACAAGGAGGGGTGGAGCATCAGCAATATTGTCCTTTTATAGGGTCTAAAAACTCTCTTGCATTGTGAACTAGTGTGTGATGTTTGCGCATCGCTGTTAAAATTGTGTTAAAGTCATGTTAACAGATATTACAGAATCCCAGCATCCAAACATTCTCTACCCATATTCTTCTGATCAGTCTTGCCGGTATTTTGTTTGGCGTTTTATTTTTCTACATGTAATCAGAAACCATAATATTCAGATAATGGAAAAACGGCCAACTTACTTTAACTTGAACACGTGTTTCTTCTTCTTATAGTCGGTGGCCACTTCACAAACTGCTTCCTTCAGGTTGACGGGAATCTCGTTGTGATAAGGAATACCGGAGGCAGCGTTTTTGGAATCCTTATAAAATCCTATTTCTTGGTTATTTATCACACAGTAAACATTATGCCAAGATCTAATAGGAAAAAGATAACAAGATTAGGTTTTTGCGCTTTCTAGTATTTTATAGCTCGCTCTGACCGTATTTAGGCGACTTACACGGGTACAGTTCTGCATCATTTACACATCTGTGAGCTGTCTGTTTGGTGGGTTGGGTAAATAACATATTGATTGGGTGAGCGTATTAGGTCAGGTTTGAATAAACCACTTTTTGATTGGGTGAGCGTATTAGGTCAGGTTTGAATAAACCACTTTTTGATTGGGTGAGCGTATTATTGGCTGTGAGTTGAATGTATTGCAGGTCAGGTTTAGGTTAACCCATCCTTGATTGGGTGTGAGAATAATGTTCTGTGGGTTGAATACAGGTAGCAGATTAGCAAGTTTATTTTCACCTTTAGACATTTTATACAAAGTGTGAATATTAGGGCAAAAAAAATAAAAGCAGTCAGGTAAGGAATCTACCAATAAAAGAGGAAGGGGGGGGGGGGGGTGTTGAATAAACCAGGTCTCCACCTGCACAGATCTCCATTTAACACTGCCAGAGGTTCTATAGCAATGGCACCTACTTATGAATCAAAGTTTTTAAGTGATATTTTTTACCCAAAGATATTAAAAAGTATCTAATAAATTTTGGGCTATTTGGTTTTATTGAAGAACGGGAGGTGAAGGATCCTGTCGGTTCCTGTCAAAAAAACAGTGGCTCAATACCGGGTAAGTTCATTCCCGGCTCCTGGAGGTTTAATTGAAGAAGGGGAGGTAAGACACAGCTCCTTTACCTCCTGTTCTTCAATAAAACTGAATAGCTCATTTTCCCCAGTGAGGGCCCGTCCGTCCTCATTATACTTGAAATCATCTGAAGACCATAGCTGTTAAAATGAAGGTTGGTAAAATTCAACTTCTGGCACAATTTTAAAAGGGGAATCCAGTCCAGCATAGAAAATAAACCTTCAATGGGCAACTGTGCTCTCCATACAAGTGGCTTTTACTGAAACCAGCTCTCATATACCTTTCTAACATGCCTAGAATGATGTATCTAGCTTCTCTATGATATATAGGCTTGTAAAGTTACACTTACCAGACTGCCCTGTCTCAATGTTTCTGTGACAGGCATGTGTTATAAGCTGTGTCATAAGCCCCACCTCCAAAACCGATCTTTTCTGAAGCCAGTTACAGACCTGCAAGCATTTTCTGTCCTTTCCTTTACCTAAAGACACCTTAGGTCAGATGTTCGAAAACTACAACTCAGCATTTTTTCAACCTTACAGGGAAGTCAGGGAATGCTAGGAGTTGTAGTTCTGGGACATCTGGAGGCACACCATTTGAGAACCCTTGGCTTAGAGGAAGAGAATTTTTTTTCTTCTAAATAATTTTTAAAGCTAACCACAAGCCTGAATTTTTTTTATTCAGGCTTGTTGTTAGCTTTAAAAATGATTTAGAAGTTTGGGGGTGGGGTTTGTTGCAGCTGATGACACTCTGTCCCAGCAGTGGGCATGCTCCAACCTTAAACTTGGAGGCCGACCCCAAGCTCTGGTGATGTCACAGCTCACAGTGCTAGCAGGAAACACTATTTATACAAAAATGAAATCAAGTAGGAAATCACCTGCTAGAGGCCTTTTTGTTGTGACCCTCCCATTCATGTTTCCGATGCAATAAACCTTCAAACTGCGCTGATGTGATGTCCTGCGTCTTTGCCGGGAGAGTGGCGGCAGTCTGCGGTTGCATGCCGGATTTGGATTTGCGATCGGCGGTCGGAGAAGGAATTGGACTGGACTCTTTAGAACTTGATCTCTGTTCTGTAGAACCGTTGACCATTTCATTCGTCTCTGCATTTTCTCCCATCTGGAAATATCACAACAGCAAATTTCAAGGCCACATAAAAAAATGCCAAAAAGTGAAGAATCTATCAAATTAAGACTAACGGGAGAATAAAAGACACTAACACGAAAATAAAAAGTTTCTCAAATGGGTAAAAGCATGTTTAACTATGAAATACGGTTAACATGTTTTTCATACACAAAGATTCGGACAAGTTCCCCACTGGGCATAGTAAAAGGGTAGGGAAATGTTAACGCTCTCTTTTTAAAAGGGGAAGTTATAGCTCTTAAAGCGCATCTATGTACCTTTAACATTAACCCTGGATCACATCTCTTGGTAAAACTTGTGAGAAGTTATATAGCTATATATAGATATAGCTTAGCAATATATCTTCTTGCTTTCAGCAGCTTGCATCCATGTAACCAGCTTCCACCTGAATAATTATAAGAGCCCCCTCTCAACTGTCAATTATTTTTTAAAGTCTGTGCAGGTATTTCTTTCCCAGCATTAGGTCTTAAGTGAGCATGCTCAGACCCCAGGGACAATGGAAGAGCAGAGGGTCAGGTGATGTCTTTTAAACTACAGGAAGCAGGAAGTCAGAACATCATCCCCAATATAATTTCTCACAAGCTGCAGCCAGAGAAGTGACCCAGGGCTTATTTTAAAGGAAAAACTGCAGGCTTTTTTTAACCCCGCTTTTACATGGAAGAGAAACCTTTCTGTTAGTGTCACTTTAAGATGGCCATGTGTAGATAGCTTACAAAAAAGGACACAGGTACAGTATATGCCTTTTCCACTGTTAACTCAAATTCATTAGACAGAAAACAAATTAAAAGGGAATTATCGATTAGTAACCCCAAGAAACAGAACAGACAGGGACATTACATTACTGTACCTCCATCCAGTTTTGTACATTAACAACTTAATAAACTGAACAGATGTTAAGCCATCCACAAACATGTTTACAGGATACAAACTGCGACGATTGCCGGCCATTACGTATCTGCAACATGTCGCCCTTAGGAGAGATCGATAGATTTTATATTATCATTGACCATGATAATGTTCCCTTTATCCCGGTGGTAAAACAATCAGAACATGCAGAGATTAAGATAATTACACCATGCATTGTCCAACATCCCAGTTAGGGTTTAAATCTTAAGACAAGTTAGGTAAAAGGGGAAATAAAGTCAAGACGGAATTTTAACAACAGTCCATTTTAGACTCATTAATTGAATTGGATTTATGTTAAAGAAACTGGAAAGCCAGTAGGCACGCAACAAAACCACACAGCTATTTACCCCCGAATAAAGACTGAATCAACGCCTTGCCCTTTGACGGTTTGGAAGATCGTGTTGCTTGCGAAAGGCTGTGACCAAGACTAGAAGGCCCAAGTTTCCAGCAGATGATTGGTCAAGCTGAAGAAGTTCTTCGGGAGCCAATCAAATTTCATTTACACTGGAGTCCTAATGGCTAATAACTTGAAACTCTGCCATTTAGTAATCGCCGTAGCAGGTGCGGAATTAGCGAGTTACAGAAGCTCTGTGCTATTTACTATTGCTTAGTAGATTATAAATACTAGATCTGTCTGGTTTTAGGCTGACAAACATTAAGCAGGAACCCTAGCTAACATTGGCTGCTCATTTCATTTAAACAGTTTGTGTGTGTAAAAAAGTACTGGTCCAAGGGTCTGTACAGTGTAGAATATTATCAATTAAAGGACAACTATACCCACACCCCCACCCTAACAAATACATTGTACCCAGGGTGAGGAACTAATCTACTAGGTCTTCACCCATGGGTTCTTTTAAGTTAATGATGAAAACTTAAGTTTCAATTAATGGAAAGAAAAGGAGGATTCATTGCAATGGACGGGACGTGGAAAACTGTCTAACAATGTAACTAATCCATGTTGAAGAAAAGGTCGATGGCCAGTGGCCACTGCCATGTATGACATCATACATATGGAAACAGACCTGATTTTCATCTTTCCAATAAAAAAGTATTAAAGGGATTCGGGGCATTGTTCTCTACATAACAGGTTTTAGAGCAAAAACTTCATCACCTGTACCTTTAACAAAATGACCAACGCTGGCATGATAGACTGTTCCTATGTCTGTGCAAATTAATATTAGATGTGAGACATATCATTTTAGCCTTGACCCATTGAGACCTACGCGTTTTCAATATGGAGCATACAGGGTAGACTGACCATAATCTCGTGTTCACGTGTTGTTGCATTTGGAAGCAAAAGCCAAAATGATTTCTGAGCCTGTCAGGTCTATGTTTCTGAATTCTCAATATAATGGAAACTATATTTACTTAACATGCTGTTATAGTATGATGTAATAGCTAACTGTGAACAGACAAGCTGTCACACTACCTGGAAGCTATGACATCATACTACGGATTTTCTATTGAACCACAATTATCCTACAAACTAGTGCACTGTGCCATGACAGGGATTGAACCAATGAAATAAACAAGGTTTTTTTTTGTTGCTAAAAAATGGATTAAAATAAAAGTTGCAAAAAAACACATAAAAATTGCACATACACAAAGTGCCACATGGTGTAAAAATATAGTACCATTCATTTTAATGGGAACATGCTTAATGCATGCAAACAAACACGGTGTGAGACAAACATTACAACAAACTAGTACAACAGACTCTGACACACGGATTAATAGCGCATTCACTTGTGTGGGAGTTAGTGGTAGATCGAAGTGACCTGCTATGGGAGTGGCATTAAAATGAATTGTCACGTGCAGTCATATAGGTGGTGGTGCAACCACAGAAAGACATATATGCAGCTTATGCAATAAGAGGTGCCACGGTATGCTAACAACCAATCAGAAGTCACCGAACTGCAGCAGACTTGTAGAAAAGCTAACAATTGACTGGTTGCTGCATCTCTATTTACATAGCGTGCAGACACCGATGCTCTGAGTCTCTGAACCATTCTAGTCGCTTTGAATTTGAACTTAAATAATTCTTATATAACGTTTATAACGGTAGAGACACTCAGGGTATTCAATAAGGCAGGACAAATGAGAGGAAATGAAAGAGAAGAAAAAATTATAAAGAGAAAAGGAGAAGCTAAAGGTTTCTTTCCTGACAAAAGAAAAAAAAGACACGCATGGTGAAAAGGAGAGGAAAGCAGTAACTGGGAATTTAATGGCTATAAACAATATTGTCCTCACATGGTTAAAACTCTCTAACCTACTCTGCACACAGATACGACCGGTATCCAGGTGTACTGTCTCTTTAAAGGAGTACTAACCCTAAATTACAGCTTTTCACTGTCGCCAGATCCCTAATAGATGAAATTGGTATAAGGATGTTAAATAACACAAAATATATTTTCTGGTACTTTTGCATTGACTTTCCCTTTATTAATCAGAGCTCCTCCTATAAACCCTAATGAATAAGATGGCAGTGACTCCCTGTGAGACTCAAATAGCTGAAAACTGCCCATGGATTGGAGACAAACAGTAATTTACACTAGGGTCAGGTTTAAAGACAGCTAAAAAATGCCTAACCTAAAACCCAAAGGGTTAAATATTGGTTAAGGTAAGGCAACAATTAAATACCCCCGATAACCAACTTGCCAAACTTTAAAATTAAAAAAAGTTAAAATTGGTGGGGAATTGGTGCCATTGTAACACGCCTGCTCTTCCACAGTCCAGCAGCAGAGGGAGCTAAACCCCAGATCCCTTCTGGGTCAAGGTCAGTGGGAATCCCCAAAAACATAAACTCTGTACAAATATCTTAGCCTGTGTTAATTATTATTAAATTATTTATTGAATAAAATATCTTCCTGTTCTAGATTGTAAAATGGACCCTGCTGATTCTCTGAGAGATGTCAATCGTAGGTGAACGTCCTACAGGAAAGAAAACTACTTGACCTAATATACACATTGAATCCTTACAGAACGATTTATCCTTTACTCTCTACCATAACATAGTAATTGAGGTTGAATAAAGACGTCCATCAATCACCCTCCTTTTAAACCTAATACTGTAACCCTTACCACATCATTGTAAACTCTCTCCGGTCTTATTTTTACAGAAACTCTCATCTGGTTTATAAACCAGATTACAGATTACCGTATATACTCGAGTATAAGCCGAGGTTTTTAGGTTTAAAAAGTAACCTAAAAACCTTGACTCGGCTTATACTCGAGTCACAAGCCCTTACCTGCAATCCAGAGGCAGCCGCGAGTCCGGCCGGCAGTTCCCAGTAGTTCTTCGCGGTTGCGCGATGACGTCATCACGCACGCTGGCGGGATGACGTCATCGCGCAGCCGCAAGCAGTAATTGGAACTGCCGGCCGACTCGCGGCTGCCTCTGGATTGCAAGAGAGGAAGACTGAAGACCAGGTACGGGTAAGTGAGCTGGGGGGGACTGGGGGAGGGCTGGGGTACTGGGGGGGGACTGGGGGGAGGGCTGGGGGTACTGGGGGGAGGGCTGGGGGGACAGTAGCCATGCAGACACCCACATTCCCCTCTTTACTATAGGTGGTGGAAACACAACTCCCAGCAACCAGCATGCTGGGAGTTTGTAGTTTACAACATCTACAGTGGAAAGGTAGTAGGGTGGGGGAGAGTATGCCATACAGTAACCCCCAATACCTTTCTACTATAGGTGGTTGGAACTACAACTCCCAGCAACCAAGCATGCTGGGAGTTGTAGTTTCCAAACATCTACAGTGGAAAGGTATTAGGGTGGGGGACAGATGCCATACAGTAACCCCCAATACCTTTCTACTATAGGTGGTTGGAAACTACAACTCCCAGCAACCAAGCATGCTGGGAGTTGTAGTTTCCAAACATCTACAGTGGAAAGGTATTAGGGTTACTGTATACGCTCGGCTTATACTCGGGTCAATCATCTTTTCTAATTTTTTTAGTCAAAAATGGGTGCCTCGGCTTATACTCGAGTCGGCTTATACTCGAGTATATACGGTATCTTATATTGCTAATCACTTAAGAATATAGAGATCATAAATAATAAGAATTCTAATAAGCATTCATTAATAGATGAGAGAAGATATTAATACTCATGGCAGATGGTATAAACAGAGGATAGCTCTCGGGAAAGCCAAGGAAAAGAAATAAGGCCAATCTCCTGACGACCATTGAATCCTGGGGGGGGTTAACGTTCAGAAGCCAATAGAGATCTAGAGAGGCTATTTTTACTTTAAATGTAAAAGTCTAACGGTGTTTATACTTTCTAATGTTATTATCAACCCTTTAATATCACATGCCATTAATGTCAATATGCTTCATGTAGACCTCTTACAGTGCTTTAAAGAACACATCCACCCATAAAACATAAAACTGGTGACGTCAATTATCTGACAGCAACCCAACTGCTATTTTTACCAGTTCATTACGTGCATTTGTAACCAGATATAGAACAGTAAGTTCTTCCATTCCAGCAAAGGTACCTGCCTCCTACCTCTTCTCAATGAGCTTTTTACAAGCTTGAGCATGTGCAGAGGAGGCAGCAAGTGAAACAGCAGCAATCATTGGTTGTGATGTCTGTAGTCATAGCCTTGATTGACTGCATGAAGGAGGAGCCAGCGTTCTCTGCCACAATGGGGACAATAATTATCCTTGAATATCTGGTTAGTAATGCAGGTTTTTTTATTTTAAGGATGGAGTAAAAGAAAAAAATTATGAAAAAAAGACAGTGACATCATTAAACACAGCTGCACTACCAGGAATCATTTTGACATCAGAATGGAATCACAAAGGTTCAACTAATTACCCAATCAGATGGTTCAATAGTCATGGACACTCCAGAGGCTGAAATTGGCCAATCAAAACGCATAATGAAATAACATTTCGACTGCGATATTGTCCTTTAGTTGCCAGATCTTACAGATCTATTGGAATGATCCATATGGACGGAAGTCTAATAGAAAACCAGACAAAATCTGCAGCATCTTTCAAACCTCGAGTGTCCATTACCATCATCCTACGATGTGGCAACCACAATACATAAAAAATAAAGTTGTGTTTAACAGTTGAGTACAGTCTGATACATAGGAAACTATATTATTCTAATTATTCAGAGCAGATCTCGGCATGTTTGAAAAAATAAAAAACAAAAAGCACATAAAAGTGAATGAAATATTCAGTTGCGTTTTCATTTACAGTCCAGACCACGGCAGGTCATTGGCTGATCTTCTGCTATTAAAGTTTTTGTAGTTTTGGTAGGTTTGGGATCTGTAACTAACCCGTGGAGATTCCTGGTCAGAAGGCAATCCGTTCTGGGATATTTGCTCTCCTTCTCTTGTCCCGTCCCTGGTAAGAGGCAGAAGGTCAGAGTTATGGACTAAGAAAATGAGAGAGAACGGAAAGCCCCCAAAGCCAGATCTTACCATTGCTGTGGCGATTCCCCTTCGGAAATCTTTGGGCTGAGTTCGGGAGTAGGTGGCTTCCTCCTTTTCTCTTCTTCTTCTTGTAGCCTTCGAACTTCCAATAATTCCATCTAGAAGACAAGTTATTACAGAGATTATTACAGAGATTATCGGATAATTATTTAGTAGCCCTATAGCATCATGGGCAAAAATATTTACCGTAGTGAGTCTTTCCAAGGCAGAAAACCTTTCCTCCCAAGTAGCTGCAGATTTCTCGAATGCTTCGTGTCTCTTGATTAATTTTTCCACTTCATCTACACTCTGGCCGATTTCCCGACTGGACAGGTAAGGCTCATTCCCCAGTAACCAGGCCTCTGCCACACTGGCGTCCCTAGAAAACTGGTGCACCTCCAGGACTGAGAGAAACAAGATGGTTGTAAGGAGTTTGTGATTTACAGAATATCTTTCATTTATTATAGGACAAACATTAAACGTACTGTAGGAGGATTTATATTAACCACGGGCAATAAAAATAGCCTGAGCATGAAAATATCAGCTAATATGGACATTTAAGTGAGTTAACCAATCTCTTGATAATGTGGTCACATGACAAATACCACGCGTCTTTATTGGTCACTTTCTGCTTACTTAGTCTCAGCCATTCCCAGCGGTCCTCCCACTTGTCAATCATTTCTTTCCTCTTTTCGGTCAACTGCAGCAGTTTCTCTTTTATCTGAGACGTGGGAGGAGATAAAATGTTAGAAAAAGGCACACAGAGATCTAGAATAAAATGATGCTTTTCTGGAAAAGGACGGTTCATACTGTAATGGTCACACAGCTTTCTTAACGTACACAGATATTGGGATTCGACAGGATTTTCCCAATATTAATCATGTGTATGGGCCAAAACGATAGACCACAATGCCAACGAACTACAACCATCTCCATTGTGATTGATCAATACGGAAGTATGGGAGGTCAGTCTGCAAACTAACAGGGTAATTCAATAAAAGTTCTTATCGTTAAAAATGGTGCTAATTTTACCCCAACCAATCAGATCTTATTTAACATTTGAAAGCTAACATCTGATTGGTTGGGGCAATATTAGCACCATTTTAAACGATAAGAACTTTTATTGAATAACCTTGTAGACCTTGTAAGGTATTTTGCTATCATATGCTATGGAACACAGGAAAGTATCTGCCCTGCTGCTGATGAATGAGAATCTTTGCACCATGATGTGCAGATCTGCACTTCAACTAAACAATGGAATCAATCGTCGTCTTACCTCTTCTGATGCGTAGTGCTTCCTGGCCAAGAGGGACTTGCCAAGCTCAATACACGTGGTAAAGCTGTCATTGCGGGCATCGATCTCTGCCTTGATACCCTGGTGATTGTTCATTAGTAACTCTACCGAGGAAACATCCCTGTAGAAAGATTTACAATAGTAAATTAGCACGGTGAGTCAGTGGTCAGCACCAATGTCCCAATCCAACCATTGCAACACATGCAAGGAGTTTGCAAGTTCTTGATTTTTCCCCCTTTATGATTAAAGGGGAACTAGGGCCTCACTTTTCCTGGCTTACTGCCCAGAAACTTCTGATTACTGCTCTACAGTTACTTCCACCCTTCCAATGCCTTGGCATGGGGAGATACAAAGTAGCTAATTGGACAGCCTGTTACTTTCTCACTCCCTGTATTTAACCCACTGAGCATGTCAATCCCAATGGGTGAGGAAGACAATAGTTTACTGATTTCACTCATGTATATCGTTAGATCCTCTAAGACAATAGCTGTATTGTTAATCAGCAGTTTATAGACTTTATACATCAGGATTTTAGTTCACAAAGTGGTATAAAGATCATCTTCATTTTATCAAACTGTATTAAATTGGTTTATGTGCATAAAATGCGTCTTTTTTTCACAGATTAATATCGACTTGGACCACCCAAGCCTTGACATTTCCAATGGCGTGTTTATTAGAAATATGCGCTATGGACAATTCTAAGCCTGTGGAGCCATCGCTGTATCTGGTCAGTACTTGTAAGATGTTAAAATCACAGTGTTCAGAATCAACGGCTTGAAAACAACCTACCTTGGCTTCTCTTGGGCTTCGATCTGACGAATCACGTCATCCATCCAGAGCATGAGGTCACGTACCAAGCTGAAGAAGCGGAACTTGTCACCCGTGTCCACCAGTCGTAATCTCCGCCCTTCGCAGGCGTCCAGTAAAGTTTTCCAAGCCTCGAGGACCTCGCTCTCTCTCTTCTGGATGTCGTCCGCTTTATCTCCTGCATATGCGGCCTGCAGACGGGCGGCATCTTCCTGTAGTTGTCTCACCTAAGAGTAAAATGAAAACTATAAATACATTCCAAAGGAGACAAATACGATGATCGTTCCAGATTCTCAACAAAAACATTTCTTCACGAGAGGAAACAACTAGAAAAGCCACTGAGAACATCTCAGGGGAGGAAACGTAACGTTCCCGAGTCCCCATGTCAGGTGTTTTCTAGAGACCTGTCAATCAGTGACCTTCTATTACTAACCGAACAGAACCAAGTATCTATTAGTTTACCTGTGTCCCCAGTGCCTGAATGTCATGCTCGAAGGTTGTATGCATCCTTTGTAGAGTCTCTACTGTGTTCTGATCCCTGCCCAGCTCCTCTGGAAGCTTCTTGTGTTTATCTTGTATGCGCCCATAGATCTCTTTTGCATCGTGGTAGAATTTATGGAGTTCGTAAGAGGCGGCCAATATCTGCGTTCTTGTGTCAATGAGTTCCAGGAGGTCCGCCCATGCCTCATTGAGGCCATCTTTCCATTCTGCAATAGTGGCAGCATCAGAATGTCCAGAATTGATAAGGTCGTCTGCCATGTGATTGACAGTGTCCACTCGTTCCTGACCAATAAGGCCCGTATCACGTGCAAACTCCCTAAACCGCTCTTGTAGCATCTGGGGAACAATAAATAAATGAAACTGAGATTATCCTGAAACTACAGGTGGATATGAGATGTTCCAAACAAAGTAGCATTAGAATAAGTAAGAAAGTAGTAACAGTAAATGACGTCTGTGTTCAGTAATTGGCTCTAAAAGTCCAGATTTTCTACAATTATTTTTGACTTGGCCTAATTCAGTCAATTTCCCAGGTTCTAGAAAGTCTCCTAATGTCTCCTATTTCCCTACGCGGTGACCCTAAACCTATTGAGAATTAAAAGCTTCTCCGTTACCTAAAGGGAAATCCAATCTTCACCTCACCATTACTCTCTAGTGGCTGGGTCAGATTCCTGGTGTCACCTGTAAACAAGGCTCACGTGTTCGCTCTCAGTAAGATGATGGTCCCTGAGAACAGTGTGTTTGGATGATCCACTAAATAGATCATTGGGAATGTTCTTGTTTAATTCAAACTGTAAAAACTTAGAAAGCCCAGTGGGACCTGTTTAGGCATCTAGAGCACTGCACGTGGACTTCCTAAAGCTTCTAAACCAGATCAGCAATGTTCGATAGATAGTTCATTACGTCGGCTGTGTCGAGCAGGCTAATTGAATATTAAATAATATACTTGTTTGGGTTCTTTGCTATGAAGAATATCCTAAGAAATTCGCTCACCGTTATATGTTCATAGTCTTGGCCAAGTTCATGAGATCCAGCAACCACTTCCCGTTCAGCAATCCACTGCTCCAGATCGTCCACCTCCCTGTTGAGTTGGAAGAGTCGGTGTCTCTCGTCCAGTTTACCCCTCCTCTCTTCTGAGAGATCTTTCAGACCGGCATACAGTTTGTCTACCTGGGACTGGCGCATGCTGATACGTTCACTAATGGTAGTTAGACAACAAACAGACATAAGATGATCAAATCAAACAAATAAAATACAGTTTGGTAATTATTACATCTCAGTGCCCATGAAAAAGACTCTTGACAACACGTCCTGGAACCCAGTGTTCCCTCTAATGTTCCACACAAACACGACAAAGAACGCACTGAAATGGATTTTGCTTATAAAATGTAACACAACGTACACTGAGGTTATGTGGACATGTTACTGGGTTGAGATAACTCAAAGCAGCTGGTCTAACTGGCAAGACAACTAAAGAGACAAACCTCTCTGGGTGACCTTCTGCCACCAAGGCTCGGCTGGTTTTGGAAAGCTGGTGCACAGTCTCAGCGTAATCCTCTACAGCTTGCTCCAGGATCTGGTGCTTTTTCAGCATAGATACGGCGCTCTGCTCATCCTAGAACACGCAAGGTCCTTATTAGAAATGTATTTCCCAAACAGAAGACAATGGCAATAAAGGTTCTTATTGTTAAAAATGGTGCTAATTTTTGCCACAACCAATCAGGTGTTATCTTTCAAATGTTAAACAAGATCTGATTGGTTGGGGCAAAATTAGCACCATTTTTAACGATAAGAACTTTTATTAAATCTCTCTGATGAATTTGATTATAGAAAACTAGACAATTAAAATATGTCACCTAAGAAGGTAAAAAGGTACTAAGGTAAAAAAAAGTTAAAGAAATAGTTCACACAAAAAGTGAACTATTCCTTTCAATTAGTGATTGAAAACTGGGAGGTAAATCACTCGACCAGGATCCAGGATCGTAGGTAAGTAAAGCCGACCGCTTCCGGGTTTAGTTTACTATAGCGCGCATTTCCGCGCATGTGCACTATAGTGAAACTAAACCAGGAAGCGGTCGGCAATTTTCAATGGAGTTGGTGGTGGATCGAGTGCAAGGTAAATATACTCACCTTCGATCCTGGTGAAGTGATTGAAGAACGGAAGGTAAGGAATAGGCCCTTTACCTCCTGGTCTTCAATCACTGCTTTAAAGGAATAGTTTACTTTTTGTGTGAACTATTCCTTTAAAAGTTAGGACCCAGCAGAATAAAGCAGGCCTTGAGGTGGTTGCTAAGCTTGGAATAATTTGGCCAAGTTGTTGAACTAATTGTTTTACTTTATCCAGAGGGAAGGGCAGACTTTTGAAAGTCACAATACAAAGGTAATATAAAATGTCAGCAGTGCGATTGGATGTGCACTAGGCTTCTATTTTTTGTGTGGATAAGGATCAGGTTCCAGCAAACTCAACGGAAACCTCTATAACAACAGCGCCCATTTACAAAGGTGAGATTTACTGTATTTTCAGGGTTCTGCACATGGGAGGATCTGGTGTGACCCGAATGGCTTTCCACTTTACCCTCAAATGAACATAAAAACCATGAGTGTGACCTGCTGTACATAACAATGTCTGTGCAAGGACGGGTCACCTTTGCTTTCTCCTCTGACATCATGTACAGCTCTTGCTCACTCATCCAGGCTTCCGCCTCTGCCCCATCGAAGTAATATTGCTGAGCTCGATGAGATTCCTCTAATCTTCTGTGCCTCTTTTCAGTCTCTTCTATTAGGAGGTTCCACAGCTCCTGCAGGTCTGAGAGCCTTTGCTTGATCGCTTCGGCATTGAGGCTGCCATCTTCCAGGATATTCTTGCTTCTCTCGAAGATGTCATCGTTACGGTGCTGATGTCCCTGGATCTCCTTCTGAAGAGTCTGGAAAGAAGGAAGATTAGAAAATGGTGAAACCTAATTGGACCCACACCTGGCCATGTGATGTGGGTGTAGTCTATGTTCAGGGACTGTGTAGTATCACCTGGTTTTTCTTTATAAGTAGCTGTACAGTCTGGAGGTTGTGTCCGTGGTCTGTGGATGAGGCCAGTGGCATTCGCTCTTCAACCCAAAGCTGCAAAATCAGAACAACAGTGAGGTCTGTTCTATACATAATGTATATATTAGAATAAAATCAATACCATGATATTGATTTAACTTACAAAATACTGTTACCCACGTCAAACAAGCAATGGCGTAATGTGCAATTCACATATAAAAACGCTTGCATGTAAACTTGCTGTTACCATGTGATTTTACCTGGATTCTTGTCCTTAACATGTTTCTCACTCAAAAACATGATTGGGATTATGTATCATGGGGAAAACGTTTGCCTGCCCACTTAATCTGCAGCAACCAATAGAAAGTTCACTTTTAACTAATTAGTGAGAGAACATTTGATTGGTTCATAATGCTACAGCCATAAGTGTACCAAGTAAGTGGCTTTTTCAGGAGATACTTTGTTCAAACGTATCAAGACGATTCTATTGTAGATTACAGGGGTGTATATCTCTGTAGGTAACACGCTGACTTTCAAAGTCTCTCCCAGACACTGCCCAACAACAGATCCTTTTTATAGAAAACAATTACAGGTTCTTATATTAGGAAATATCCTATTAACAGTGCAGGATAGCACCACCTAATGGTTCAACATTGACTTGGAACCACATGTGTCCTGTCTGGTTCATTATTTTTGTCTAGAATAAACTTGCCGTCCCCATAACTTACAATCTCGTCCTCCACATCCCTGTTGAACTGGTGGATCTCCTTGGAGGCGAGAAGGTATTTTTTCCTTTCGTTCAGTGGCGCCAGCAGTTCCGTAAATCTGTGCTCCACGATTGTACGTTGACTGTCCACCTCATCTGGGCTCTTACCCTCCTGGCTCAGCGCTTGTGCCTGGCTCTGTAGCTCCTCCACCTCCTTCCTCCGCACATCCATCTGGTTCTCCAGCATCTGAAGGGGGAGGAATGATACTTTCATTCATTTCTGTATCAAGTGTGTCTTGTGTTCATCCCATTACATATTGTCTAGTTAGTGTTAACATCATTTCTATCCTTGTTCAAAACACTGAAATGTGGTGAAACCACAGGGCCTAGAGCTAAAAAACGAAACCTGCTGGGGGAGATCCATAGCAGATGGAGGCCAGGCGGTATTATTCCTAGACTACAGTCAACAACTTGCTATTTCTTTAAAACTGGACATACTTTTTAGAAATTTGTTAAAAATCCTGCCTCCCCCCTTAAAAATATAGACTTACTTTCTCAACCCCCCAAAAACTACAATACTTACTCATCTGTCCGACGTTCCCGTACAAAGACTTTCAAAGTGGAGTTTGCTGGCCTCTCTCATACCTCCTCTTTACAAACATGCACATGCTCAGAGTAGAGGGCTTAGTAGGCAGCAGTCATTCATCATGGTTATGTTTGACTGCTGCTACCAGGAAGAAATGGAACAAGGCAGAGGACAAGTGAAGAGGGTGGCGAATTCTATTTTGAAGATCCAGGAAAGTTGGACAGGTTATTTTGGGTATGGAAAAGCAATAAGGCTGTAACCTAATTTATGCTCCTTCACCAAACATTATAACCAAAACTCACTACTGCCTCTCCATTGGAACCTACGGGGTAATACTTGTAAGATGCATAACAAAAAAAATATATATAATTTGCAGCGACCAATTAGATGTAAGCTTTTTATGACTTTTTGCAGTTAGAGAACATCCAATTGGTTGGCAGATCAACGTTTGAACCTTTCATTGCATCAGCCCCTAAATGTTTTATCAGTTGCATCTCTGCTTTTTCCTATTTTCCACCTGTACAATGAAATCCTGTGTACAAGCCGAGGTGCCTGATGTCTCTTTTCCCATCCTCTAGGACTGTGCATGATCCTTTCAAAGTCAAACGGATCTATTGTCCCATTAGCACATCAGATTCCATCAGCCCTTTTAGCCAATTCTCCAGCTCAAGTCTATAAATATAACTGTCTGCTCTGGGAGAGGGAATAATGGCTGTGAAAGGCTTATTTTCAGAATCCCGAGTACAGTAACCTCTCAGTGCCTTTTCAAATGCCCTTTAATATGTGACATTTCAAAGACAAAGATCTGGGGCCGTAAAACAAGAAATGTGCAAACAGCAGCTATTTAGATGTCAAGAGGAAAGACTGTGTGGGATTCTGGGCTTGTTTACCAGCTGCCATCTTGTCCCAGGATTTTTACCTTACTTTAAAGCTCTTATTGTTTACGACTGACTGTCTTTAAAGGACAACTATACTATTTTTACCCGAGACAGGGAGGTTGGATTGGTTATTCCTACTTCCCAATATTGTTTTGTTGAGGAGCTACAGTACATACACCTGCCAGGTTAGTATTCCTGTATTAAAGATGGTGCTTAAGCACTATTTTTTTTCACTGTAGTTCTCCTTATTATAAGGATTTTACAAGTCCCATTGGGTGTCTCATGACCAGTGTACAGCATGTGAGTTTACACTACTGCACATCAGGGTGAAAAAGCAAAATCACTGTCATTTTTCTGTGCGACGGCCTTTTGCACAAGTACCTATAGAACCTTTCTATGTTCACTATGCAAAAACCACGCAGTGCTTGGAAAAATACAATGTAGCTAGCAGGCCCTGTGGCCTTGTGTACGCATATGGTTACGGAATTCTAATTATCCTGTAGTTAGCAATAGGAGGTTAATCAATAACTTTATTACATATATGGGTGCATTTCCATAAAGAAGAGTAAAGATTCGTACACACGTGCGATCACGGGTCCCGACCCGCGACACACGATGTGTACGAACGTTTGTTTCGGCCGATAATCAGCCTGTGTATGGGCCCTTTATCGGCCAAAACGGACATTCGTTTGGAGATCCGCCAAGTCAGTCATTCGCCGATCCCTGACCAAACGTCCATTTCAGGATGGGAAAAGAGATTATCGGCCGAAACGAAGTAGAGACCCGCGATCGCACGTGTGTACAAACCTTAGAGTAGTTTATCTCCTTATAATAACTAGAGATCATGTGACAAATGCAACCCCACCCCCAACAAAACCATAAAACCTGCAGAATCACTGCCACTCCCAACTATACAAAAACTGATCACCAGGGGGCACTGGTGTGAAACAAAGGTAACCAAACGTCAAGTACACTTGTGTTTTCTAGATGATAAAGCCCCAATCACTGCACAGTAAAATCTAATATGAAAGGAACCACGTTGGAATTTCAGGACCTGTATAACTCATGACCTTGAACTTTATATGGTCGTGACAAAGAAGGGGGATTATATCCCCATTTATTCTGAATTTTGGCTTATGATTCTTTGCAATAAACTGAAAACAATGCAACAAGAGAAATATTCCCATCACTATAATAAACATGTTCTTCCGTGGCCATTGTTCGGAGTATTGAATTCATTGGTCAAACAAGGAGACTAAGGTATACACTATATGATACACGATAACATGAATCCCCTCCTACATCTTCTGAGAAAGGTCACCAACCTAATGAACTTTTATCCAAACTGCTTTGAATTCCTACTACACCAAGACCGACTTCAGCCTAACAACCTTCCCCAACAGATCAATATACAGATTGGAATGACATCTCTTTAAAAAGAATAGCCCCTTTAAATGTTGAGATATCCTACCTTGTCCCACGGAATAATTAGCTTATGCCTAATATGCTCCTAGATGCCTCATGGAAGTTAAAGGTACTGTGTTAACTGCTATATTTGTTCACACCCCTTTCAGACATTTAGTGAGCTGGTTTTGAGCTTGAGCATGCTCAGAGGGGATGAGCACATCTTACATAACTCTCTATTAAACAGTAGAATTAGTCTATGGATTTATGGCCGTTCTACTTCCTACTGTACCTGCTGCTTTTTGAGAAGGATGTTCACACTGGTCAGATCTTTCCCATAATCGTCCGACTGAATTTGACCCTCCAACCCATGGAGCCATTTATTCAAATCGGCGCAGCTCTGAGTAAAAAGTTCTGCCTTGTTGGCGTCGAACAGCAGCTGCGCCTTGGTCTGGGTGGTAGATTCCAGCTCGTCCCACATTGTATGTAACGTGCCCATCTTCTCTCGTACCACTGCCTCCGTTTCTGGCTTCTCCGTGATGAGTTGTTTACCCTCCTGATTAGATAAGAAAACAATTAGCAAAACCATTTAAATCAGCCTGAAAATCCCACCTCGGTTTATACTCGAGTCAGCCACTTTGAGAATGCGGACATCGCTCGCTTCCTCCCTGCCTGTTCTGGCGCTCCACCTGACGTCACTGCCCGGCGCGGAGTAGTGACATCAGTCACAGCACCAGTAGAGGGAGCGAGCTATCGGTGGACAGATATCTGAATCACTACAATGAAGATTAGTTGCTCTGAAAACTGAATTTCACTTAGAGAAGGATGCACACTTACCAGTAAGTCAACTAAACTGAGGGGGAGTGTGCAGATGTTTGGAAACTACAACTCCCAGCTACTAAAGCATGCTGGGAGTTGTAGTTTCCAAACATCTGGAGTGGCTTTAGTTGTATTTTAAATGGACAGCAGAATTAATATAGTAATAGCCATACTGGATTTATCTATTACTGTATGGGATTACTGAATGGGAATTCTGCTGTCCATTTAAAGGGCAACTAAAGCCTCAAAACAATACAGAATCAGAAGGCAGTAGTGGTCATAATTTCTAGCCTCGGTTTATACTCGAGTCAATCCCTTTTACTACTTTTTTCAGGTAAAAATAGGTACCTCAGTTTATACTCGAGTATATACGGTATGTGTTTAATAAGGTTCCTGATATACAGCCTTTTAGTAGAATGAACACCTGACATCACTGCAGCTCCTTATAAAGGGTGAGGTATTTTTCAGCAAGAAAAATCAGATTAAAATGTTTTCTGCAGTAAAAACCTAGTGGGTTCCCATTGTTATAGTTCTCCAACATATTTTAGAACAATAAGCATGATATTGAGAGTCTTACTACAAATCACAACCGAGATATGTTGGTCAGTGATACCACAATGGCAACTGGTAGCATATATTGTTTATTTTACCCATAATCCCTTGGGAAAACAATGGTATGTCAAAGCAAACGCAAACAGATCCAAATTCATGGCAAAATTGCACAGAAGGGCCTATAAAACAATGCATAGAGTCGCATTATGCATTTAATGCATTGATGCCATTCGATAGCAAAACAAATGATCGAGAGGGGAATGTATGTAAAACCACCAAATGGGCAGATACTAGATCATATTGAACAGCTGATATCAGATTGGTGAATGGTCATCATTCGTTTGAAAAGACTCCATCCAACCAATCAACAGCCTTGAACAAAGAAGTTAAGTCTCCTTGATTTCTGTGCCCTATCCTTGTCCCAGGCCTGGTTTTTAAATACATCATTCTGCTGCAGTATAGTTGTGAGCATGTTTATACAGTAGTATGAAAGAAACAATATAACGCTAAAACAAAGGGCTGGAATCATCTACAGCAAGAAAGAGAAGAAGGGTTTCCAAAAATGGAACAAAAAAACCCAAACCCCTATGACTCTTCTGTTACAGTATTTACCTTCTCAATTTTGTCCAGCCATTCCTTATTGGATGCCAGCTCCGCCATAAAAGCCTGGTGTTTCAGCCATTTACTATGCAGGTTTCTGGCCTCGTCGTAAGACATATCCCGAGCTGTGAGCATCTTCTCATTAATCCACAAGGACAACTAGGAGAAGAGACAACAAAATTACTTCCATGAGAATTAACAATGACAACAGAGAAAAATCATCCATCATTCTTATAATCAAAATCATATGGAAAATCTTCCAGAAACTTATTGCTAGAATGTCAAAGAACTTTACAGTGGTCAACAACAAGGAGAAGGTAAAAATTACCAGCTAAGGTGCACTCACGCCACAGTTACACATTAACCTTACTAGATTCTCATTAGACATAGAAATACAATATTAGAATTCTTGATGAGTTTGAATATCCAGTGGGAATGTAACACGTTGGACCAAATGCTCTCTAACTTTGAAAGATGTTTCAAGCCATCTCACATAAAAGATGATCCCACGTTGAGAAGACAACAATCTTCTCGACCCGAGTGTCAGAGATGGGTCATGGTGCAGATATTACTACTAGAGATTGGGACTATTTATGGTGAGGATGTAGACGTGTTTGTGAAAGGTTTGGCCAAGATGTACTAAACGTGAATTGAATTTGAAACTCTAGTTTGCCACTGAGCTGAACTCCAGCCTAGATTGTTCAAAAACATCTCAATATTTGCAAATCAGCCATTATCTTATGTATTGCCAACCCAAAATGGGTGATACAAACCTCCTGGCAGTCCTGAAGGAACTTCTGCATTTCTCTATTGTCCTTCAATCGCATCAGGAGATCATTGGCTGCTTTGCGATTCCTCTTGTGTCTTTTCAGAAACGACAGATGATAAAACAAAGAAAATTACAAAAAAACCCACAGAAATATGTTTTTCAGTGTTAGGATGTCTACACTATAGAGACAATCCCCCCACCCCCGAAGGCTGTAACGTTATACCTGTTATCTATCGAATCAACTTTCTCCTCAATCTTATCAGAATAAATGTTCTCTTCATTCACCAGCCTTTTCCCGGTATCCACAACCGCATTAATTTTCTCCTCGCTGGCATCCATGGTAGTCATGAAGTCTTCTTGCTTCTTGATGGCACCCTCAGCAGCTTCCAAGTTATTGGGCATTTCTGTATGGGCCAAGACGTACTCCTACAGGATGGAAAATAAAATGTACGACAAGGTAAATGAGAGATTAGTAGGTCTGATTAACACCATCCACAGACCTCCCATTTTACCCCTAAACTCCATGGTGTGGCGTCAATAGCCAATCATGCAGTGGGTTACAGCTCTACTAATCTTGCTAGATTGAGATCGAGGAGATTAGAGAAATGATGGAGCTGTCAGCCATGTCACAAGTGACTGTTTGACAACTCATTTTGGGAGTTAGGGGGCAAACCAGGAGTAAGGTCCGTGTTATACTAAATAAGGGGAAACATGGTTTTAGGCCCTACAGTTGCCCCTTTAAATTCCAAAAGGATGAGTGAAAATTAACTTGAGCACAAAAAAAGTAAGTGACAATTCTCCCATGAGCTTGCTAGATGGTACCAATGTGGACAACTTACCTGGTTATTGAGAAACGTTTCTGCTTGCTTAGTGTCTCTCAGGAAAAGCTGATAAGCATGAGACTGAGATAAGAGGTTCTGTCTGTTTTCCCACATCTTACGAAGCTCGTTCCATCCAGTGTCGAGGGCTTGAAGACGCTGACGTAAGAACATGTACTGAGCGTCTGTTTGGCCCTGGGTCACCAGTTCTCCCATGTCCCTCATTTTCTGATAGTCTTCTTCATAGTTGTTTATCTCATTCTTGATGTTTTCATGTTGAGTGAGAAGCTTTTCGGCTTCTGCCAACGTGTTTGGCATATCCTCTGAAGCAATAGTGGTTTGGGTCCTGGAGAGCCAAGACTGGAAGTCATCTAAATCCCGTAGGAACTGCTGCAACTTGCTAGCCTCACCAAGAGATTCCTCACGGTTCTTCAGGGTGGTCTTCATATCTTCCCATACATAATTAATTTCAGCAAGTCTCGCCATGATGGCCTGAGCTTGGTCAGGATGCTCTGCTTCTAGCTTCTCTGCCTCTTTCTGTAGATCACTCAGTTTGGCCTCAATGGCAGCCAAATCTCGTTCCATGCCGGTTAACTTCCTTTGCAGAGCCATAACTCCAGCTAGATCATTACCCAGTTCCTGTGTAGACTCAATAACTTTCGTCTTTTCTCTAATCCAGGACTTTGTCTCGTTGCACTCGAGATGATAGTTTTGTATGCTGAGGGCTGAATTAAGTGCGTCCTTTGTTCTATCCACCAGTTCTCTAAATTGACTCCATCTATCAGAAGCAAACCAAGAATGAGAATAAGGTAAAACTCAAAGGTAAAGGAAATGTCTTATTTCATCTAAACTCACCTTGTGTTCAGCTTGTCCTGCTGCCCTTTGATTTCTTTCTCGCTTGGGTGTCCATTGTGGATCAGCTGTCGGGCAATTTGGTTCACGACAGCCACCCGAGAAGCTTGGCTGTTCATTTCCGGCTCTAGGCTTTCGAACCTTAAAATGAACAAACACTGATTATTTTCTAGTTCTTGTTCTCACCCAAGAATGAAACCCAAGAAAAGAAGGATTACCTGTGCTGGATAACTTCCAGGTCTTCTAATTTTTCTGGGATTTGCACGTTGTTTAGCCACTGTTCCTTCTCAACGATCCACAGCTCACAAGCATCAGCCTCGCTAAACATCTTGTACAGAGTTAGGGCATCTTGCAGGGCCTGTTTTCGAAGTCTTGCCAACTCTGCCAGTTCCTTGTATCTCTCTTCTATTCCGGACAATCTGTTCTGCACATCTGAAGACTTGAACTGCTCCTCCGGAAGGGCGGCTGCTTGTTCATGTAGAGCATCAATAGGTGACCGGTAACTTGCAATTTCCTCCGCAACATCCTTGTGCTTTTTAACCAAGGACTGAGTAGAATACTCATCATGTCCAACATCGTTACTAGACACCAACCGCAGGACATCCAACATCCAGGCATCAATGTCATCGGCATCTGCCTGGAACTGGTGGAAACTAGAAGTTTCTTCAAGGCGTTTCTTTCTTCTAGCAGACAGACTTTCCAGATTCGCCCACTGTTCTTGAATATCGTTAATTCTCTCTCTTATTTTCTCAGACCCGAAGTGATCTTCAGCAATCATCTCCTCTCCTTCCTTGATGGTCTGCAGTAGGTGGCCACTTCGCCCGCTCATTTCATCCTCGAATGCTTTGTGTTTGCTGAGAAGGCGAATTACGCTGGTCAGATCCTTCCCGTAGTCGTCAGATGACAAGATCTGCTCCTTTTCTCGAATCCAACCCTCCTCTTCGGCCATTTCCCAGAAAAACTTCCAGAGGCGTCTAGATTCTTCCAGGCGAGCCCTTCTCTCGGCAGCCAGCTGACATAACTCCTGGTAACAAAATTCCATGTGGGCGACCCGATCACGGATAATTTGAGGATCACATGGCTTATAACCTATACAAGACATTCAAAGCAACATACGTGTAAATCAAACCATAACTCCACTGTACAGAGATACTAAATACATCATAATTAAAAATCATTTCGATTTTTTCAGGGTTGGTGGGCAGTATGTAGACAAGGTCAGCGTTGCACAGAATTCATCAGGATTGGTGGGCAGTATGTAGAGAGTTGCACAGAATTCAGCAGGGTTGGTGGGCAGTATGTAGAGCGTTGCACAGAATTCAGCAGGGTTGGTGGGCAGTATGTAGAGCGTTGCACAGAATTCAGTAAGGGCCAGGTAATTAATCTGTTCTTTAATGCAACCAAGCCCTTTATTCTTGTTCTATGTGCTCCCTCTATAGTACAATGGGCCATTGATTCCAATGATCATTTAAAAAAGAAATTTCAAAGGAAAAATAATCTCTCGTAACATAGCCAAGGGGAAGGTTTGTTGAAATACTAGATATTGCTATATAGGAATTAAAGATTGCGAGAACAGATGGAAAATAAATGGATTGAATTTATGTAGCAGCAATTTAATGTGTAAACTCCTGTCCAATAACCTCAGTTTATTACCTAATCAATTATGTCATGAGCACAAGCACCAATCAGATTTTGGCTTCATTTTATCACTTGCACCAATGGTGATTTTTACCCATTAGAGATGGCAATCAGTTCATCGATCAGACCTGTCTCCTATTGGACTGGTGGTTGGCCCTTGTGTACTACCCTTAAGCTGCGTGCACACATTACTGATAAAGGGGCAACACTATCGGGATCGAAGCTAATGTGTGTACCGATGAAACAAATGTTTCTGATGCCAGCCGCCAGCGTCGGAAACAGAAGTTATGGACCCTTAAATTTTCCTTGGATGCGGTTGTCTCTTTGTACTGTAGCATAGGGACTCAACTGATTTTTATATAGGGAGACTATGTGCAGCCACATCTTAAATTAGCTTAAATGAGAATGGCACACATATTTATATATATAAATATATATATAAAACAGCCATATTGTAATGTTGTAGGTCGATGAACAGACATCACATCTCTAGAAGGTCCTACAATACACATCCCAATCAGATTGTACCTTCTCCTTCAGTAGCAAATTTCTGAGCGGAAGCATTGACGCCTCTAACACGTTCCGCTTGAATGGCGATGTCCGCCTCCACCAAGGCGTGTTTCTGTAACAGGTCCTCAACGCCAAGCAAGTGTTTCCCATAATCCTGGGACAATAAAAGCACCTGCAAATGTGTAAACATAAAACAATGAATTACTGTTCACAGTTCAGAAGGTTTTCAAATAGGTTCATTATCAGCCTGAAAGCAATAGATATAATGGAGAGAACAGTGATTAGGTGAAAGGCTTGAAAAGATTGCTCTTGCCTTTCACTCTCCCTGTCAGACATCAATGAAAAATAGCGATACAGGGAAGTCGGGGAATATAGAACAATCCTTTTAGTCCTTTAACTACTAGTGGTGGTCCTATTTAGTAGTCCTTTAACTACTAGTGGTGGTCCTATTTAGTAGTCCTTAAACTACTAGTGGTGGTCCTATTTAGTAGTCCTTTAACTACTAGTGGTGGTCCTATTTAGTAGTCCTTTAACTACTAGTGGTGGTCCTATTTAGTTGTCCTTTAACTACTAGTGGTGGTCCTATTTAGTAGTCCTTTAACTACTAGTGGTGGTCCTATTTAGTAGTCCTTTAACTACTAGTGGTGGTCCTATTTAGTAGTCCTTTAACTACTAGTGGTGGTCCTATTTAGTAGTCCTATAACTGCCAGTGCTGCAATGGGATAAACACTAAAAGGGTTATTCAATAAAAGTTCTTATTGTTAAAAATAGTGCTAATTTTGCCCCAAACAATCAGATGTTAGCTTTCAAATGTTAAATTAGATCTGATTGGTTGGGGCAAAATTGGCACCATTTTAAGCAGTAAGAACTTTAATTGAATCTCCCTGAAGAACTTTAATTGAATCTCCCTGTTAGTGGGCACCACAGGTGCCTGCAGATGCTCAAGCCCTAGTGCTAAGTGCTGCTCCATCGCTGGTTGACCAGTGACTTACCTTCATCTCGTCCATCCAGTCCATAATGTAAAGCATCTCCTGGAAAACTTTCTGCAAACCGAGGTTCATCTCCAGTCGTTGTCTTCGCGCCCTGAGCAGCTCCAGCAGATATTCCCACAGTCGGATGACGTTGTCCTTACGGGCGGTGATGCGTTTTATGTCGTGGTAGTTTTCGGTTTCCAGTTCCCTGGCGACGGCCACCACAGCTTGTACACGCTCTTCGTAGGCTGCAATGTCCGTCTCGATAGCCTCGTGCTTCTTGGTGGCTGCTTCCACAGCAGGGAGGTCAAAACCAAAATTGTCCTGCAACAGAGAAAAAAAATCTCAAATGACAGGAAAATAAAAATGGAAGCCACATTGATTTTGCTTACAAAATGATGTTTTACCCAAGATGGCTACACAGAGATAGACTTCAACAAATAAAGGGTAATCTACAAGACACTTAACAAAATCTAAACATTTAGAACTCCATAGGAGATGGTGTTAAGTCTAAGTTTTGTTTTGTTTTTTTAAAGGAGAACTAAACCCAAAAATATACAATCCAGCATTAATAATAGTTTCTTTTCTTCCATTCCTGCAGTAAAGGTGACAACAGGAAGTCCCATGCTCCTTTGGCAGGTGGTCTGTGATGCAGCCAATGACAGAGGAGAAGCGGGACAACCCTCTGGTTGGAAGGTTTTAGGCAGCAGTCCTGGGTGCTAGATTGCTGCATTATATTAAGGATTTGTTTATTTTTTAGTTTGGTTCTCTGTTAACTTCATTTGATTTTAGGAGAGGAGGAAACTAAATTTAATTTCAATAGGACGTTGGAATCGGAAGGGCGACCATTCCTACCTGAGACACCAATCGCTGGTTTTCGCTAAGCCAGGTTTCCCTCATAGCTGCCTTGCGATCGAATCGACGCGCAAGTTGTTCCAGTTTTTCCTGACGGATAAGCTCGTTACGCAGTGCCAGTTCTCTCTCGTGTTCGGCTTTTTCCAGTCTTTCCCAGGCCTAATTTGGGAAAATTCAGTGAAAAATAAAATACTTTAAACCCTTATTTACGTTACACATACCTACTTAGTCTACATAACCTTATTTACGTTACACATAGTCTACATAAGCTATTCATATTGTGAAAAATCTATTGATTTTTATATCTATCTATTCCTTGTGGTCCAACAGTGAGTTGCCATTGTAGGTTCATCTTCCCAGGATGCACCACTCCTTTGGAATGTTCCTAACAATTTCTGCTGATTGGCTGTTGGATGGGTCTCACATGCTCAGATCTCTACTGAGCAACTGAATCAACCCAGGGACTCAGACCATAATGGACACTATTAGGGGTCCTGCAAAAAGGAAGTCGGTACTTACAACCGATTCTCATTCAATATCACAGACACTTTACATTGTTAATATTCCATTTCTATTCAGTGGTATAGAATATAAAGGATCAGCCATTCCATAGCTAATAAAAAATCTGCCAGTCTCTGGAATCTTCCCATTAATATCCAGCAAGGAATTCACTGGGGCTGTGGTATGAACTGGGAAACACTTGGCAATGCTTAATACAACAGAAACTGGGCAGTGCCAACAGTCAGAATGGAATCCATGGCATGACAAATATGTAAAACTTTGTAACACTCCCCTCCCCCCAGTATCTGATTGGTTAGAATGTGAGAAAGCCAATAGTCACCTTGTTGATATCTGAGATGAGTTTGCCCTCCCTTGGCATGTAGACTTTTTGGTTATTGGCTCTCATTTTACTCTGAATGGTGAAAAGCAAAACTTCCAAATTCCCTTTCTCTGTAAACCTGGAAAGGGAAAAAACATTATAAATAAAATAATAAAATAAATAACTCACCCCGCAATGTCCTTTAATTCAACAATCTCATTATCCAGTCTAAAGCTAGGTACACACCTAGCGATTTTTCCTCCTGACCGACCGTTCGATACTTTCGACCGGTCGGCCAGGAGGAAGGACTGTCGGTCGCGGCAAAAGCAGCCGGGTCCAACAGTTACCGCGACCGATCGTGCGGTCCATAGAGGACCGCACGATCGGACGAGGTTTTCAACCATGTCCGATCGTCCTTTCGTCCGAACGATCGGTCAGACACGGCCACATTCGGATGCGATAATTTCGGTCCGATCGACCGATACACTGAACTATCGGTCGATCGGACCGAAATATCTCTTCGTGTGTACCCAGCTTAAGAAGAAGCTGGAGCGATAAGCTAGCAATCTAACAGTTTTACTAGGAGTCCATGTGAATGGGAATGTTGTTTGGCAATACAACACTCTCTGTCGATCTACATTATAAAAGGCCACATGCTGCATATACAGTAAGAACCAGATTTAATGGTTTAATCCCCAAATTTGGCCCTTTTTAAATGTGTCTCTTGCTTTGCAGCCGCCTCAGCAGAACATCTTCTTACTTGGGGGGTTTCTCCACAGTGCGGTAAGTGTTGAACGCCTGTAACTGCTGCTGAACACCAATCAAGGAATTGGCAAATTTCCGGTTGTTCAGGATGATAATGGTCTGCTCAATCCACTCCAGTAGATCGGAAGCCAGAGATTCGTATTTCTCAATCATCTTCTCCGTTTCGATGGCATTATCAAGCACCTGGCAGAAAACAAGAACATGTATGTAGCTCCGGTTCAAACAAGAACATGTATGTAGCTCCGGTTCAAACAAGAACATGTATGTAGCTCGGGTTCAAAAGGCAAAACATAATGGCGGTGTTAATTGAGTAATTTAATTCAGTGAGGACCAACGCAAATCACTGCCGATGTTTTGGTCAAACCTTCATCAGAAGTAAATTTAGATCATTGGAATTACTGTCAGGATAATAATATGTAAATCCCTGTCTTACTTTTCCAATACGTTTGCCTTCCACAGCAAGGGCCTTCATTTTTGAGAAGTAGTGGTAATATGTAACAACATAGGTAATGATGGACTTCTCATCAGGATGGTCCACGCTGATATCTGCAGGAAGACAGGAACCCCAGTTATCGACATTAAATCTAGTTCTCAGGATAAAGTCCATACATTTCCTTATGGAGGATGTGCAAGGAATTACTAGTGATAGTCCACTAGTAATAGTAACAGCGCACTAGTAATAGTCTACTAGTAATAGCAAGAGTCCACTAGTAATTATAATAGTCCACAAGTAATAGTAATAATCCACTAGTAATAGTCCACAAGTAATAGTCCACTAGTAATAGTAATAATCCACTAGTAATTGTTCCCAAGTAGCACTAATATTCCACTAGTAATAGTAACAGTCTACTAGTAATAGTAATAATCCACTAGTAAAAGTCCACTAATAATAGTTCACTAGTAATAGTAATCCCCTAGTAATTGCCCACAAGTAGTAGTAATAGTCCACTAGTAATATTAATAATCCACTACTAGTAGTCCACTAATAAGCCACTAGTAATAGTAATAATCCTCTAGTAATAGTGATAATCCACTGGTAATAGTAATATTACACTAGTAATAGTTCACTAGTACTACTAATACACTAGTAATAATAGTCCACTAGTAATAGTAATAATGTAATAGTAATAATCCACTAGTAATAGTAATAATCCACTAGTAATAGTAAAATATAGAGAGGAGAACGTGTTTTAGAGTAATTATCTCTGTTAAAGTAAGCATTAAATTACTATTTTAGGTACAAAGGAACAAAAAAAAAATTTAAATTGTGTTATTATTTTCAATTATTAAAATGTGAAAATGTATTATTTTACACATGGTTACTGTTATAGGGATTATAGGACAACTGTATGGTGTAAGCTCTGCCGTGTGCTTCATGCAGAACGTGTATCCTCATTGGTTAGGCCCTGGGCAACAAGGGGGTGGAGCAACAACCACACAGCTGTCCTTTAAGCTTAGTCACTGTCTTACCCTCGGGATCAAGAAGCTTGGTGAGGCCCAGATGCTGCTCTGCAAGGTTAAAAGCATTCTGCAGGTTGTAGTGTGCATTTGATTTCTTCAGCTTATCAAAATCAATTAAGTCAGGCCTGGGATAAAAAAGGAAACAGTTCAGCATACAAATGGCATCTACCGCAAACATAAAGAATGTAAGGTAGGTTGGCTGGAATCCTTAAAAAGCATGTAAATCAAGTGATGCCCTTTCTGTGACTCTTTTAAAGGGCATATCTACCATTAACACAAAAAAGTGAATTTTTGCTGCTATATTTAGCACATTATTACATTCATTTCTAACCAGATATTTAATGATAAGTATTGCCCTTTCTGGCAGAGGTTGCAGTCTTCTTCCCCTGCTCAATGAGCTTTTAGGAACTTGAGCATGTGCAGAGGAAAAAGCAGCCAATCATTGGTTTGTCAGCAGCCACAGCCTTGATTGACTGCATGAAGGGAGGAGCCAGCTTACACTGCCAGAATGGGGACAATAATTATCCTTAAATATCTGGCTAGTAATACAGGTAATAATGTGCTGAATATATTGGTTGGAATTGGGGACAAATGGCCAATTATCCCAAAGCACATTACTAGGGTGCACAGATTGGATTCAGTCCCCTAGGGTGCACAGATTGGATTCAGTCCCCAAACCTTTTCCCGCTTATCAATCCTGTTTTCCAGCCTATATGAAAAAGTGTAGACAAGCTAAAGCCACAGTAGACACGGGATAAGGACCTACTCAGACAATCATGAATGAAACAGAACCACCCATATGTTAAAGAGACCAAACTGTAAAAACCAATAGAAACCTGTTCTATTTCCCATTCAAACAAATGCGGTTATCTCCGCAATCTCTTCTCCTAGAAACTGATCTCTAATCAAGGACAACTTTCCTTCACTGCAAAAATAAGGGGTTTAAATTAAGAATCCAAATGCACAAAGAAAGTCCATATGCACACTGCCTATCTGGGTGCAGACACCTGATATCCCTACTTCCAAGGGACTGGGTAAACCAGCAAAGTATGATGCAGAGTCGCACTCCAAGGTGAAAGGTAAGTTTATTCCAAACCACACATCAACAAACACAACATTTCGAGGGTCTGAGCCCTCTTCATCAGGTCATGATGAAGGGGGCTTAGACCGCATGACTGCATCATACTTTGCTGGTTTAAATTAAAACCCTTCTGGGAGAAAAAGGGGAAATAAATAATGTATTTACAAGTGGGACCCTACAGATTTACTGTCTCGTGATGAATGTCCATAAACCCATAACTCATATGGATGTGTGTCTAGTAGAATTCAATACACCCCAATAGAATTCATTACACCGCAATAGAATTCATTACACCCCAATAGAAATCATTACACCCCCCAGTAGAATTCATTACACCCCAATAGAATTGATTACACCCCCCAGTAGAATTCATTACACCCCAATAGAAATCATTACATAATTAATTCTACGTAATTAAAACTTGGGAGGGTGGACTGAATTCTAAACTACTGGGGGGGGGGCACTCCTAGGACTCAACTACTAATGGGGACTAAAACTACTGAACTTAACATTCTACTAAACTGGATGGGACTTGGGGCTGGGAACTACTGGGACTCGGGGGGGACTACTATTCTACTGGGGGATCTAACTTACTGCTAACTGGGTGGGGGTGGGTAATGAATATCTACTACTACTACTACTGTGGGTTGTAAATGAATTCTACTGGGGGGGTGTAATGTAATTCACTGGGGGAGGGGTGTATGAATTCTACTGGGGGGGGGTAATGAAGTCTACTGGGGGGGTGGGGGGTGTAAATGAATTCCCTACTTGGGGGGTGGTAATGAATTCTAGAACTTACTTGGGTACTGGGGGGTGTAATGATTCCTAACTGGGGGGGTGTAATGAATTCTACTGGGGGGGTGGTATGAATTCTACTCCTGGGGGGGTGTAATTGAATTCTACTGGGGGGTGTAATGATTCTACTGGGGGGAGGGGTGTATGAATTCTAACTGGGGGGGGTGGGGACGGGGGTGTGTTAAATGAATTTCTACTCTACTGGGGGTGTAATGAATTCTACTGGGGGGGTGTAATTAATTCTACTGACTACTGGTGGGGTTAATTGAAGTTCTACTGGTGGGGTGTAATAAATGCTAATGGGGGAGGGGTGTAAATGAATTCTACTGGGTGGGGGGGGACTTGGGGAGGGGGTGTTAATGAATTCTACTTTGGGGGGTGTATGAATTCTACTGGAGTGTGTAAATGAAAGTCTAACCTGGGACTGGGGGTGATTGGGGGCTCTCTAAGCTCTCTGACGGAGGGAGGACTTGGTGGGTGGTAATGAATTCTAACTGTTGGGGGGGGGGGTGTAATGAATATCTCTTGGGGGGTGTAATGATTCTGACTCTTGGAGATGTGTAGTGAATTCTTACTGACAACTAACTTACTGTGTGGGGGGACTTGGTCTACTGGGGGTGTAAATGAAGTCTACTGGGGGGGTGTAAGAATTCTACATGGGGTGGTGTAATGAATTCTATCTACTGGGTGTGTTAAATATGATGAATTCTACTGGGGGGTGTAATGATTCTCTGGAGTGTTTAATGAATTACTACTGGGGGGTGTAATGAATTCCTAACTGAGTGTGTAATGAATTCTACGGGAGTGTGTACTGAATTTAGACACTGGGTGGTGTATGAATGCTACTGATGGGTTGTAATGAATTCTACTTGGGGTGTTATAAGGAATTCTACTAATTCTAACTGGAGTGTGTAATGAATTCTACAACTGGGGGGGGGGGGGGGGGGGGGGTGTAATGAACTTCTACACTCACTCTAAACTAATCAAAAACATTCCTACTTCTACCTAAACTGGGGGTGTAAATGAATTCGTAATCTAAAAACGGGGGGGTGTAATGAATTCTAACTGGGGGGGTGTAATGAATTCATCTATACTGTAGTGTGTACTGAATTCTAAACTGGACTCTGGGGGGTGTAATGAAAGTTCTTACTGGGGGGTGGGGGTGGTGGAGGTGCAGTTTAAATATTTTTATATCACCAACGGATCCAGTTGACTTTAGGCATTTCTCACATGCAAAAAAATTAGGAGAGGCTTATGGGTAATTTCCAGAGTATCCTGCATGTTAATACTTTTCCTTTAATAAACCGGAAAATGATCTGTACTTAAGTATTTAATTAATTACCAATTCAATTAATTGTTATTGATTTTCCTGACCCAAAGTTACTACTAAAGATCTTTTCTCTTGGGTCATGATAGTTTAGGTCTGGTGGGTGGAGTTAATGGAGAAAGTGGACATGGATGACCTACTGCGTGATGACTACTTCCTGTTAAGATATGGGTGTGACGGTGTACTGTCAGTCTCGCTGTATGGGCAGCTTTGCCACAAAAATCTGATATACATAAGAAACTGTTAAGCCGGTCGTACTGTTGAATCTCTATACCATAGTGAGCGGCCATATTAAGAGAAGCAGCGTATCCTATAATTTAGCACATGTGGGGTCCATGTTATATTGACAATATTACACCTGCCCCTACAGTGTTGTTTCTGGGCTCGTACAAGCCCGGAATGTTACAGCCCTTGATGTAGTCAATGGCACAGTTTTATTGGCTAACTGTAATTTTTGCCCTTTTGATTTTCTGCAGCCAAACCCACCAAGAGGTAGATGGTATCCACTGCTTGGAGAATGTTGACAGCTCTACAGTTCTTAAAGGAACAGAGGGTGCATCTTGAGAACATGGGATCTCATGATATCGTTGATGGAAACCACAGGTTGACCCTCGGTCTATATGGACAATCATTCTTCGGTTCCAGGTAAAATAAAACGGCCGAACGTGTCCCGTTACGTTGAAAATGGATATTGTTGTTTTACTTTAAGTAAAATTCATTTTAGAACCAATAATGAAATGGTTATAATTGTTAGACTGTAGAATATTATGGTGCAAATATAGATTCTGTGAATGCACCACCGATGGTGGGATGAGCTTCATGCAGAGTCTGTCCTTCCATTTGTGTACCGGAAATAAGATGATGAGGTACCAAATCATCTTTTTTTTCAGTACACAAGGTTCAGTGCTTGGAGAGCGAAGCACAGAGGTAACCAGTAGGGCAGCTAATGGTTGTAAGGGAAGGTGTCGCACTTATGTCTGTCCTCCATTGGTTGGCCCGTTCACTCTGACTCCACCTTACAGCCATGAAGCAACTGGAATATTCAATTTTAACAACTGTCGGTGACGGACTAGGGTTATAGTTCCTCTCCCTGGGTACAGCTTTAAGGGAGCAGAAGTCTGTTAAAGGAATAGTTCACTGCAAAGTGAACTATCCCTTTTCTACATTGATTGAAGCCCGGGAGGTTAAGGAGCTATGCCTTACCTCCTGTTCTTCAATCAATGTTTAGATAGCCAGGAACGAACTTCAGAAAATCTTACCTTTCGCACGATCCAGTGGGTCCGCTCTGACAGTTCCCGACTGCTTCCTGCTTCTGTTACACTATAACGCGCATGCCCGATAATGCGCAATATAGCAGAACAGAAGCAGGAAGCAGTCGGGAACTGTCAGAGCGGCCCCACTGGATGTGTGTGAAAGGTAAGATTTTCTGAGTTTCCTTCCTTGATTGAAGAACAGGAGGTAAGGCATAGCTCCTTAACCTCCCTGGGTAAGACATAGCTCCTTAACCTCCCTGGCTTCAATCAATGTAGAGAAGGAATAGTTCACTATTGCAGTTCACTTTAAAGTTAACCAAACATGGATCAACTTATATTGATCACATTTAGTTGACTAGTGAAGTGTTGGTCTGTTAATATTATTTGACTCCTTGATATTTCTTGAAACCCTGGTCCATAGGGTTAAATTGTACTGATGGTTGTTCTTTTTCCCCTCCTAAGATCCAAGATATCAGCGTAGAAAACAGGGACAACAAAGAGAAGAAATCAGCTAAGGATGCGCTGCTCCGTGGTGTCAGATGAGACAGCTGGGTGAGGGAGGATTAAGAGATTACTTTAAAAGATCTTCTTACAGAGTTTAGAGTTTTCGCAAAAGAATGATGGGAGAGCAGCCACGTCCCATCATAACGGGATTAGAGCGCAGCAATGGGCGGTTTGTGGGGATCAGAACGCTGGCTTGTAGCTTCCGTCACTGACGACAAACGTTAGACTGAATCGGACAAAGAGTGTCCGACGATTTCTGATTACCGCACAAAATGGCAAATCGAGAAAGAAATGAAATAAAGTATAATAAATAGTTTTTCCCTTTGCATTGGAGTATACACAACCGTATAATCCCCTTAATAAAATGATTTATCACAATGCTAATTCCTACTATGTGCTGGAGAAACCTGTAGAAGAGAACTAATTGGGGCGCTGCTGTGTGACCACTAGAGAGATTACTGACATCCAGGTCTATGCTATAGATGGCTGAAAAGAAGATTAAGTCTGTAGCATATGTTGCAGACACAGAATTATTTACCTTGCATCTTTAATACTATGGGGGCTACATTGTTGTAATAATCCCCCACATGTCTGCATTTTACGGTATCTCTCAGGTCGGTACAGTATGTGGGGCGAAACGGACTTCTTGATAAGGCCATGTACATGTTGTTTGCTGTAAAGTTAATTTATTCGCATATGTCTGTTATTTATTTAGTGGATAATGCCCCCCCAACTGTAAATTATAAGGATATTAGAAGTCACTGAGGAGTTCCGTGACCATATAAAGCACATGGTTGCAGGCCGAGTACCTTTATAAAGTGCACGGAACTCCAAGGTGACTTCTAATATCCCTTTAATTACAGTTCGGGGGACATTATTTATTATAACCTACCCCTTTGTGGCTTCTGGTTTCCTTCTCCTCCTGGAACTGTAAGATTATAAGGCTATAATCTTACAGTTCCTCCCATAGAATCCACTTCAGGGGTAGGTTAAAAGGCTATAATCTTACAGTTCCTCCCATAAAAAATCCACTACAGGGATAGGTTATACTAAGTTATAATAAGTAATATCTCTTTTTTCTTTTCCCAGTTATCCTAATGTGAATATTCATAACTTTACAACGAGCTGTGGAGGGACGGGATGGCCTTCAATGCACTGATCCATAAACACAGGTAAATGCTTCATCCTGGTCCATACTGTGTCCTGGGGTTTGTACAGCTGGTTCTGTAAGATGGTGCAGGAGGCATTGCAGGAGATGGTGCAGGTGCATTGAGGAGATGGTGCAGGAGGCATTGCAGGAGATGGTGCAGCGGTGGCATGCAGGTGGATTGCAGGGAGATGCAGGTGTGCAGGAGATGGTGCAGGTGGCATTGCAGGTGGCATTGGCAGGAGATGGTTGCAGGTGGCATGCAGGAGATGGTGCAGGTGGCATTGCAGGAGATGCGTGCAGGAGGCATTGCAGGAGTGGTGCAGGAGGCATTGCAAGAGATGGTGCAGGAGGCACTGCAGGAGATAGTGTGCTTGACTTATTACATGGTGTTGGTTTCTCGAGCTTTGCAATTTTCCGTGTAACATCTGAGGTTTCCCTTTTTGGCTGTTTAGTGTTTTTCATGTTAATTTGCACTAAATGTTTAAGGTAAATCCCCACCAATTTTACACATTTACTGTGACAGACAATTCCAAAACTGATCTGATTTTTAGTTCTAAATAGCAAGTACGACCATTAAAATAACTAACTTTCTCCCAAAAAATGTTGGCTAATATTATTATTATAGATTTATATAGCGCCAACATCTTCCATAGCACTTTAAGATTACATGTTACATGTATACATTCACATCAGGCATCTGCCCCCCAAGAGCTCACAATCTAAGCAACAATTTATTTGACACATAACCTATCAGTATGTCTTTCTGATTGTGGGGGAACCGGAGTGCCCCGAGGAAACCCACGCAAACACGGGGAGAACATACAAACTCCTTGCAATGTGTCAAGGGGGATACGAACTCGGGACTAGAACCATAGACCTTAAGATATTATACGTTTCCCTCCTATTTACCTGTATCCTGACACTACTGGCACTACTGTCCCCCAAGCTGTTCCCTTAGCAGACAGGACAATAGCATGAGGATATGTCTGCCCAGGTATTTGGCATTAAAATATTTCCCCTGGAAGCTCATTAGCATTTGGCTTCCAGGAATATTGGGACTTACCTGAATGACTCACCCTTATATAGACACCAGATGGTCACATGAAACTGGACAGCAAATATTGCTGCATTTATTAATTTCTACTGGGGGGTTGTTTTTTTGTAGGTATGAATTCTACTGGGGGGGGGGGGTGTAATGAATTCTACTGGTGGGGGGGGGGTGTAATGAATTCTACTGGGGGGGTGTTTTTGTAATGAATTCTACTGGGGGGGGGGGGTGTGTAATAATTCTACGGCGGGGGGGGGGTGTAATGAATTCTACTGGGGGGTGTATGAATTCTACTGGGGGGGTGTAATGAATTCTACTGGGGGAGGGGTGTAATGAATTCTACTGGGGGGTGTAATGAATTCTACTGGGGGGGGGTGTAATGAATTCTACGGGGGGGTGTAATGAATTCTACTGGGGGAGGGGTGTAATGAATTCTACTGGTGGGAAGTGGGGGGTGGTAATGAATTCTACTGGGGAGAGAGGGTTGTTGTAATGAATTCTATGGGGGAGGGGTTGTTGTAAATGAATTCTACTGGGGGGGTGTTACAGGGGTGTAAGATTCTACTGGGGGGTTGTTAATGAATTCTACTGTGGGGGGGTGTAATGAATGTCTACTGGGGGAGGGGTGTAATGATTTACTGAGGGTGTAATGAATTTCTACTGGGGGGTGGGTGTAATGAATTCTACTCTGCGTGATTAACTAGGGGGCCTGTCGGGTTCAGAGATCTACTGGGGGTGGGTGCTTCTAGGTTAGCTAGGGGGGTAGTAATGACTTTAACTGTGGGGGTGTGACGTGGTTGGCAGGCTAGGTGGGTATGAATGTATTCTCGGGGGATGAAGGGGGGTGTGTTATTTACGTAGGTTGAATGATTCTACTGGGGGGGTGTAATGGTGGGGGGTGAGTGATACGGGGTGTAATGTCTACTGTGGGGTGTAAGGGTTTGTGGAGGAATGATTCTAAGGGGGGAGTGCCAGCTACGGGTATGGTTCTTTTACTACTGGGGTGTATGAATTACTGGGGGTGGTATGACTCTGGGAGGGGTGAATGATTCTGGTGGGTGTGTTCTACTGGGGGAGTTGTACACTGGGGGGGATGTTTATGGTTTTGACTACTGGGGGGTTATGAATTGGGTGGGGGGGGATTTCGGGTGGTGTAGCTCTGGTGGTTGGTGTAGGGGTGAATAATTATACTGGGGGAGGTGTATCAATGAATTCTACTGGAGGGGGTTGTGGTGTAATCTGAAATTCTACTGGGGGGTTTAATGAATTCTACTGGGGGCCGGGTGTGAAATGAATTCTACTGGGGGAGGGTTGTAGATTATACTGGAGGGGGGGGGTAATGAATTCTACTGGGGGACCTTGTGTAGTAGAGCTGTGCTAATGAATTCTACGCGGGGGTGTTTGTAATGAATTCTACTGGCGAGGTGTTTGTATGAATTCTACTGGGGGGGGTTGTATGAATTCTACTGGGGGGTGTTGTAATGAATTCTACGGGGGGTGTAATGAATTCTACTGGCGGGGTGTAATAATGAATTCTACTGGGTGGGGTGTATGAATTACTACTGGGGGGTGTAATGAATTCTATCTGGGGGGTGTAATGAATTCTACTGGGGGGGTGTAATGAATTCTACGGGGGGGTGTAATGAATTCTACTGGGGGGGGGTAATGAATTCTACTGGGGGGTGTAATGAATTCTACTGGGGTGTAGTGTTTACTGGTTGTGTAATGAATTTCTAACTGGGGGGGTGTTGCTTGTAATGAATTCTACTGGGGGGGTCTGAATGAGATTCTTCTATTGCAGGGAGTGTAATGAATTCTACTGCCAGGAGAGAGTACTCTGTGGCGTAATAGAAATTCTACTTGAGGTTGATTACGGAGGTGTAGATTCTACTTGGGTTAATGATTCTTGAGGGTAAGAATATGGGTGTTTGATCTAGTGTTAATATCATGGGTGTATGAACTCTTGTAAGAATCTAGGGTGTATGAATTCTAACTGGTGTATGAATCTATGGTTAACAACTTTAGTGGTGTAAGAATTTGATGGCTGTGATGATTTTTAACTGGGGGCGCGTAAGGTGTGGGTTTCTCTGGTGGCGTATGATTTCTATGGGGTGTATGACTAATGGTGTGTTTTCTATGGTTGGTGTGAATTCTGAGGCTTGTTGATTCTTCTGTGGTTGGGGTATGATTGTAGAGGTGTACGAATTGTACTGGGGTGGTTGAATGTCTCTCTCCGACTGTGTAATGAAATTCGTATGTGGGGTAGTGAACTACTGGGTGGGTGTAATAATTTAGACTTTGTAGTTGTTGTTCTGTGGCAATGATGTCTACTGGGGCGTAGATAGTCTTAGCTGTGTAGGTGGTGTAAATGATCTCTGGGATAATGAATTTTGATGCTGTTGTGTTGTAATGAATTTCTCGTGTGGGGTTTCTTAGTTTATGATTTTAATGAGTTTAATTCTGTATCGTGCTGAAGATCGTATCTGGGGTGTAATGTACATAATTCGTACTGGGCGGTTGAATTTGACGGGTGAATATTATGGGGTTAATGAATTCTACCGGAGGTTGTAATGAATTCTATGAGCGTGGTCGTTGTATGATTATAATAATGAATCTACTGGGGGTGTAATGTATTTATGACGGGGTGTAATGCAATTCTCACTGGGGGGGTGTAATGAATTCCTACTGGGCGTATGATTCTACTGTATGGCGTAATGAATTCTACTGAGCGAGGTGGTAATGAATTTACTGGGGGCGTAATGAATTTACTGAGGGAGGGTGTCTTAATTTCTTTAGGTTGTAATGAATATACTAAGGAGGGGTTGTAATGAATTTACTGACGGGTTCGTAATGAATTCTACTGGGTGTGGTGTATATGTAATATACTGGGGGTGTAATGTAATTCTACTGGGTGTTTGTAAGAATTCTTAAAAATTAGGAGTGTGCGTATGAATTCTACGCGGGTTGTACGTAATGCAATTATACTGAGGGGGTTGTAATGAATGTCTATGGGGGTGTAATATCTACTTAATATCTGGACGGTGTTAATGAATTCTACCGAGGGTGTAATGAAGTTCGACTGCGAGGGGGTGTAATGAACTCTAGGTTCTGTTTCTACCAATGCGGGTGTAATGAATTCTACTGGAGGGTGTATGAATTCTACTGAGAGGGCGTGTAATGAATTATACTTTGGGGGTGGATTTGAGAGTGTAATGAAATTCTACTGGGAGGTGTATGAATTCTACACTGGGGGGTGTAAGATGGGTGTAATGATTTAACTAAAACTGGGGGGATGTAATGATATCTACTAACTGGGGGTTGCGATGATTCTATGGCGGATTGGTGTAATGAAGTCTATGGGGGTAGTAAGGATTTCTAAACTGGGGGGGTAAATGAATTTATGAGGGGGGTAGAATCTAGTTGCGGGGGGTAATGAATATCACTGGGGAGGTTGTTGTAATGAAATTCTACTGGGGGGTGTAATGATTCTATGGGGGTTTGTATGAAATTCTACTGGGGGGTGATTCGGTGTATGATTATCTAATGGGGTAGAATTCTACTGGGCGGGTGTAATAGAATCTACTGGGGGGGTGGTCTGTATGAATTCTAATGGGGGGTGTGAATAATTCTAATTGTTGTGGATGATTTATTGGTGTAAGGAATTCTACTAGGGGGGCGTAATGATTTCTACTAAGGTCTGCGGGGGGAGTCGTAAGCGCGACTGTTCCGCGTGAGGCGTACGTACAGTAAGCGTTGCGCTCAGTCGTCGGCCGGCGAGTCGTTCGTCGTCGATCCGGCGTGGGGCGTTGCGTCGCGTCCGTTACGTAACGGGCGTAATAGTGCGTTCTGCCCGTCGTCGTAGAGTAGTCGCGGAGTGCGTAACGTAGCGTCGTTCGTCAGTCGGCGTGTAACGGAGGCGTACTCGTCGGTCCGGGAGTAGCGTGTGAGTCGTAATGCGTAATAGTAGCGGTCTAGTCGTAATCGTACGTTAGTTGGGGTCGTAGCGTAACGTAAATTTTCGGCGTTTTACGTGAGTGGAGTAATGGCGTCCGTACGTCGTCGTAAGTCCGTCAGTCGGAGTAATTTATTCGCGTTACGCGTCAGTGCGTCGCGAGTGCGTTGTAGTTCGTACGTTTGTCGGGGCGTTAAGTCGTTAAGCGTCGCAGTTGGCGTGCGTAAGGCGGGCGTAATTGATCGTAAGGAGGCGTTGCGTATGGGGCGTTCGTAGGCCGTAACGTAGTGCGTGCGTGCGTGACGTGGGAGCTCGTCGTTACGTAACGTAACGTGCCCGTGCGTAATGATCGTACCGTCGTGCGTACGCGTTCGTCGTACGGCGTTGCCGTCGTGGGTGGGCGTTAACGTGCCGAATCCGTCGTCGTCGTGCGTAATGGCGTCCGTCGTGGCGTACGAACGTGCGTCGTGCCGTTGGCGTTCGTTAAAGTCGTCGTCGTCGTCGTGCGTTGAGCGTATCGTTAGGGCTCGTCGTTTAACGTTAAGGCGTACGTTCGTTCGTTAACGTTCGTCGGAGTGGCGTGTAATGGGTGCGTAGTCGTGGTCGTGGCGGTCGTAGTACCGTAATGATTTCTACTGGGGGGTGTAATGAATTCTACTGCAGGATGTAATGAATTCTACTGCAGGATGTAATGAATTCTACTGTCTGTGGGGCGTAATGAATTCTACGGAGGGCGTAATGAATTCTACGGAGGGTTGTAGTAAATGAATTCTCTTGGGGGTGTAATGAATCTACTGAGGGGGGTTGTAATAATTCTTAACTGGGGGGGTGTAAGATTCTAATGGGGGGTTGTAATTGGAAATTTCTACTGGGGGTGTAAATGAATTCTCACTGGGGGGGTGTAATGAATTCTTACTGGGGGGGGTGTAATGAATTCTACTGGGGGGTGTGTATGAATTCTACTGGGGGGGTGTAACGAATTCTACTGGAGTGTGTACTGGAATTCTACGGGGGCGTAATGATTTCTTAAGGGGGGGGGCG
Organism: Hymenochirus boettgeri; assembly: GCA_019447015.1. Classification (NCBI taxonomy): domain Eukaryota; kingdom Metazoa; phylum Chordata; class Amphibia; order Anura; family Pipidae; genus Hymenochirus; species Hymenochirus boettgeri. The sequence continues at coordinate 21,216,033 of CM033473.1, read as the reverse complement.
TAATGATTTCTACTGGGGCGCGTAATGATTTCACTGGGGGGTGCTTGGAATGAATTCTACTGGGGGTGTGTAATGAATTCTTACTGCGGGGGGTAAATGAATTCTACTGGAGGATCTGTTGTAATGAATTCTACTCTCTGTGGGGAGTAATGAATTCTACGAAGGGTTGTAATGAATTCTACTGGGGGGTGAATGAATTCTACTGGGTTCGGGGTAATGAATTCTACTGGGGGGGTATAATGAATTCTACTGAGGGGGGTGTAAGATGAATTCTACTGGGGGTTGTAATGAATTCTACTTGGGGGAATAAGGAATCTAATGGGGGGCGGAATGAATTTACTGTGAGGGTAAGAATTCTACGGGGGGCATAATGAATTTGTAATGAGGAGTGTAATGAATTATACTGGGGGTGTAATGAATTTAATGAGGGGTGTAATTTCAAATTTTTTAATGAGGGTGTGGTTGTCATTTTTGTGTGTAGGCGGGTGGTTTGGTTTTATTATTTGGTTGTGGTTGCCGTGTTTGGTGTGTGGTGTAGGTTGGCTTTTGTTGTGGCGGTGGGGGGGTTGTTTGAAGTGGTTGGTGTGTATGGTTGTAATGGTTTGTAATGATGGAGGGGGGGTTGTAATGTGGTGGTTTGTTGTAATGGTTGTTCGGGGTGGGGTTTTGGGAGGGTGTTGGGGGGTGTTTTTGGGGGTAGAGGTTGTTGTATGGTGGGTGGAGGGGGGGTGGGTGGGGTAGGTTGGTGTGTGGTGGGTACATATTTAATGGTGACGGGTTGGTGTTAGCGGGGTGATGATTGTCTTCAGGATGTGGGTTATTGTATGGGGTGGGTGGGTTTGGTGTTTGGGGGTTTGGAGGTTGGGGATTTTGGGTGGGGCTTGTGTATGTAGGGTGTGGTTGGGTTGGGTTGTTTTGGTGTTGGTGTAATGAAGGGGTGAGGTGGTAATTGATGTGGTGAGGTTTTGGGGGGTTTGTATTGGTGTTGTTGGGTTTTTTGGTTGTTGGTGGTGTTTGGGCAGGGGGGTGTGGGTTTTTGGGGGGTTTGGGGTGTATTGGTTTTTGTTAGGGGATGGGTGTCTTACGGGGAGCTGTGGGTGTTGGTATTTTAGTGGGGGGTGTGGTTGTTGTTTTTCGGGGTGGCAGGATAAGGGGTCGGTTGTGTAGGTGGTTCTTCCGGTTTGTTGGCTGGAAGTGGAGTGGGGGGGTTGTGTTGTGGGTGGGGGTGGTTTGTTGTGGTGTTTGTAATGATAGAGGTGTTCGGGTGTTTTTTGTTTTGTTTGATATGAGGTGTGAGGGGTGTTGTTGTATTTCGGGGGTGTTGGTGTGGTTTTAGAGACTCTTTGTTTTTGTGTTGGTGTTTGGTGTTGGGGTGGGTTGTATGAAGTGTTTATGGTTTGTAGGGGGTTGTTGGGTATGTGGGTTTGTTTGGAGGTATGGGTGTAATTGTGGGCGGGGGTGTTTGGGGTATTTGTGGAGGTATTGTGTTGTGTATGTTGTGTGATGGCGTGTTGGCGGTGTTATTGGGGTGTGGGTGGGGGTTGTTGGGGGGGTGTGGTGTAGGGTTGTTGTAGGGTATGTAATGGTGTTGTTGTAATTGTGGTTGTATTGTGGTGGGTGTTGTTGCGGGTGTGGGTGTAGGGGGGTGATTTAGAAGTTTTTTTCTGTTGTGTATGTGTGTGTGCGTTGTGTGTGGGGGGTGTAATTGGGTGGTTGGCGGTGTTGGTTTGGGGGGGTTGTAGGGGATTTGGGGTTGTGGGTGGTTTTGTAATCTTGTTTGTGGTGTTGGGTGGTGGTGTCGTAAGAATTGTTGTGGGGGGGGTTATGTGGGTGTAGGGTTTAGGTGATGGGTGGGTTTGGGGTGTGGGTTTTGAGGGTTTTGGGTTGTATTGGGGTTGGGGTGGTAATGAATCTACTGGGGGTGTAATGAATTTACTGGGGGTGTAATGAATTCTATGAGGGGGTTGTAAGTAATTTGGTACTGGGGGTGTAATGAATTCTACTGAGGGGTGTAATGAATTCTACTGGGGGGTGTAATGAATTCTACTGAGGGGTGTAATTAATTTTACTGGGGGTGTAATGAATTCTACTGGGGGTGTAATGAATTCTACTGAGGGGCGTAATGAATTCTACTGAGGGGCGTAATGAATTCTACTGAGGGGCGTAATGAATTCTACTGAGGGGCGTAATGAATTTACTGAGGGGTGTAAGAATTTTACTGGGGGTGTAATGAATTTTAGAGGGTGTAATGAATTTTACATGGGGTGTAATGAATTCTACTGGGGGGTGTATGAATTACTGGGGGTAATGAATCTAATGCGGGGTGAATGAATTCTACTGAGGGGCGTAATGAATTCTACTGAGGGGCGTAATGAATTCTACTGAGGGGTGTAATGAATTTTACTGGGGGTGTAATGAATTCTACTGGGGGTGTAATGAATTTACTGAGGGGTGTAATGAATTCTACTGAGGGGTGTAATGAAGTCTACTGAGGGGTTGTAATGAAGTCTACTGAGGGGTGTAATGAAGTCTACTGAGGGGTGTAATGAATTCTACTGGGGGGTGTAATGAATTATGGGGGTTGTAATGAATTTACGGGAGGAGTGTAATGATCTACTGGAGGGTGTATTGTAATGATTCTACTGGGGGTGTAATGAATATATTGGGGTGTAATGAATTCTACGGGGGGTGTATGAATTATACTGGGGGTGTGCAATGAATTCTATTGGTGTTGTGTAATGAATTCTATTGGGGTGTAATGAATTCTACTGGGGGTGTAATGAATTCTACTGGGGGGGTAATGAATTCTATTGGGGGGGTAATGAATTCTACTGGGGGGTGTAATGAATTCTACTGGGGGGTGTATGAATTCTATTGGGTTGTAATGATTCTAATGGGGGGTGAATGAATTCTACTGGGGGGTGTAATGATTTCTATTGGGGTGTAATGAATTCTATTGGGGGGTGTAATGAATTCTACTGGGGGGTGTAATGAATTTCTATGGGGGGGTTGTAATGAATTCTATTGGGGTGTAATGATTTCTATTGGGGGGTTGTAATGATTCTACTGGGGGGTTGTAATGAATTCTTTGGGTGTAATGAATTTATTGGGGTGTAATGAATTCTTACTGGGGGGTGTAATGAATTCTACTGGGGGGTTAATGATTCTATTGGGGTGTAATAGAATTCTACTGGGGGGGGTAATAATTCTATTGGGGTGTAATGATTTACTGGGGGTGTATGATTTCTATTGGGGGTGAATGAATTCTACTGAGGGTGTAATGAATTCTACTGGGGGGTGTAATGAAATTCTACGGAGGGGTTGTTAATTAATTTACTGGGGGTGTAATGAATTCTACTGGGGGTGTAATGAATTCCTTGAGGGGCGTAATGAATTCTACTGAGGGGCGTAATGAATTCTACTGAGGGGCGTAATGAATTCTACTGAGGGGGGGTGTAATGATTTTACTGAGGGGTGTAAGATTTTACTGAGGGGTGTGAAAATTTACTGGGGTGTAATAATTTTACTGGGGTGAATGAATTCTACTGGGGGTGTAATGAATGCTACTGAGGGGTGTAATGAATTCTACTGAGGGGCGTAATGAATTCTACTGAGGGGCGTAATGAATTCTACTGAGGGGGTGTAATGAATTTACTGGGGTGTAATGAATTTACTGGGGGTGTAATGATTCTACTGAGGGGTTGTGTATGAATTCTACTGAGGGTGTAATGAAGTCTACTGAGGGGTGTAATGAAGTCTACTGAGGGGTGTAATGAATTCTACTGAGGGGTGTAATGAATTCTACTGGGGGGTGTAATGAATTTTATGGGGGTGTAATGAATTTTACGGAGGAGTGTAATGAATTCTACTGGGAGGGTGTAATGAATTCTACTGGGGGGTGTAATGAATTCTATTGGGGTGTAATGAATTCTACTGGGGGTGTATGAATTCTACTGGGGGGTGCAATGAATTCTATTATGGTGTAATGAATTTCTATTGGGGTTAATGAATGAATTCTACGGGGTGTAATGAATTCTACTGGGGGGGTAGAATTCTATTGGGGGGGTAATGAATTCTACTGGGGGGTTGTATGAATTCTACTGGGGGTGTGTAATGAATTCTATTGGGGTGTAATGAATTTTACTGGGGGGGTGTAATGAATTCTACTGGGGGGTGTAATGATTTCTATTGGGGTGTAATGAATTCTACTGGGGGGTGTAATGAATTCTACTGGGGGGTGTAATGAATTCTACTGGGGGGTGTAATGAATTTATTGGGGTGTAATGATTTCTATTGGGGGTGTAATAATTCTACGGGGGGGTATTGTAATGAACTCATTGGGGGAATGTTTGGTAATGAATTCTATTGGGGTGTAATGAAATTCTACTGGGGGTGTAATGAATTCTACTGGGGGGTGTATATATTACACCCCCCAGTAGAATTCATTACACCCCAATAGAAATCATTACACCCCCAGTAGAATTCATTACACCCCCCAGTAGAATTCATTACACCCCAATAGAATTCATTACACCCCAATAGAATTCATTACACCCCCCAGTAGAATTCATTACACCCCAATAGAAATCATTACACCCCAATAGAATTCATTACACCCCCCAGTAGAATTCATTACACCCCCCAGTAGAATTCATTACACCCCCCCAGCTAGAATATTTCACATTTTTTTGGGTGTGAGGGGCTTCAATCATTACAACCCTCCCGTAGAATTCTTCACTCCCTCCGTAAATTCATTACACCCCCCCAGTAAAATTCATTACACCTCCCGCCAGTAGAATTCATTACCAAACATGCCCCTCAGTATAAATTCATTACCCCTCAGGGACTCATCTTACACCCCCAACATTAGCCTCATTACACCCCTCAGTAGAACTCCCATTACACCCCTCAGTAAGAATTCACTATACACCCCAGTAGAGATTCTTACCGATCCCAGTAAATTCATTACAATACACCCCTCGTAGAATTCATTAACGCCCCCTCAGTAAGGAAATGCATTTACGCCCCTTCCGGAGAATTCATACCACCGCCTCATTAGCAATGTCATCTCTACACCCCCAGTAGAATTCATTACATCAAGAAACACCCCAGTAAAATTATTACACCCCCAGTAGAAGTCTTACAACCTACAGAGACACCCACACAACAATTACATAAACAGTACAACAGCATTCCATACGAAATTACTAATCAATTAAAAAACCAAAATTATCACTAAACAATACAAACCTTACAACAGAATAGACACAAACAAATCAACAGAAATATACATCTACAACGTACACAACATTCCAAAGAACAACAATCACACAACAATAAACACAGCCAAACCACACACAAATATACAAACAAAAAACGAACCAACCCCATGCATACAACATCGTACAAACACAAATAGCTCAATACAAACCTACACATACCACCTACAATAACACCAAATACTAAAACAAAAACAACATTTTACGGACAACCAACAAATCAACAAAACACCCGAGACATACACATCCCATAAATATACACCGAAAAGAATACATTCTATTTTTCACTAACACAAAGACACCAACACGCGAAATTAACAAAAGTTCAAGTAACTAACAAATTACCAATAATACATTACAATGCAATTACAAGAACAAGCCAAAACAACAATACCAAAAACACAAACAAAAACAACACCATTACAACAACCAAAAAAACAACATTAAACAACAAAACAAAAACAAACATACAAACAACACAACAACCCATTACAAACAAACAAAAAAACCAAACACCCAACCAACCACAAAACAACCCGTCGACAAACAACACAAACAAAACAACAGACAATACAAATACAAAAAAATGACAAACACACACAACACAAGCCTTACACACCATACAACAAACAACATACAAACAAACAGACCCACGATACAAATAAAGATCAACACCTCATACACCTACAGACATCAAAACAGATGAAAAGCAACTAAACAAAAAAGAAAACAACACAAAACAAACACAACACAACAAACAACAACAACCTAGCAATAAATCATTAGAACTACATTACAGTACACCACATACAAACATGAAGCACACACACAACACAAATATCCCAAACAAACACAAAAACAACAACACTCTATACAAAATTACAAATAACACAAGACTAAAACACATTACAAATTTACGACACGCGTGCTCACTTACACACTAACCTCGAACAATAAAAAAACCTTATTACACCAGTACACATACCCCTAACAAACAAACAACAATTACAAACACTGCAAAAAAAAAAAAGCGCAACCAAACATTACACAACATACAAACACACAATCATTACAACACCCTTACCAACCCAAACATAAAAAAACAAAATACCACCGACAAGACACAGCAACAACAATCACACATTTACAAACAACGATTACAACACTACACACCCTTTAAAAACACCCTAACGTGTGCGACAAGACACTCACACAAAGCCTGTGTCATCTAAACACAACCCCCCCACACCACCACTCATTACAACTCCCTAAAAACCAAACAAACAGTCAGATATACAAACACCTGTAACCTCACACATTACAACTCATATATACAAACAACATATATTCACACTCACAATCACAAAACCTTACCAATTACAAAACCAAACCAAACTCAGAAAACAACGGAATACACCGAAGGTACTCGACAGAAAACAAAATTAAACATTTACATCGACACAATACAACACCAACCAAAGGACACACCCCTGACAGTCTTACTATTTTCCAAGCGGTCATCCAACGCACACACACACCAATTTCATTAACACAAAAACAACACATCCTAGGGGCACCCATATTTACAAACGCAAATACACAACAAAACGCTTATCCATCAAACAGCAATACAAAGTACACCATTTACATAATATTACATACAAAAAAAAAACAAGCAAACCATTACTAACACAAAACTCGCCCCCTGACTTGTATCGCCCCGTTCCTCGGCCTAATGCACGTTTTCTCCTTCCGGTCTTCCCCCTACTTTTCCATCTCTCTCTGACCTCTCTCCGCTCCATTATCCTCCCTAATTTTTAATCTTATTTTCCGAAACAACGGATCCTTACAAGGCCGCTGTCCTCGCGGGGCGGCGGAAACCAGCAAGACAAAGTTGTACAAAAAAAGACAAATATAAATACCACAGAATATTACAACAGACAACTTGACCTCAATAAAAACAAACATACATCTACATAACAAGGAAACTTACAATTAAAGCAACACCACCATAAGTACAACAAACACATTACACAAAGACAAAAACATACAACTAAACAACGAAACACCTTAAGACAAAGACAACAACAACACAACACACCCAACAAATAACCAAAAAACACCCTACATAGACACCAAACATTACAAAAATAAAGAAAAACACACTTACAAATTCCAACAAACTAAAATAACAAACAAATAACCACCACACAACATACCTTTTACACACCCTACCTACATAACAATCATTACAAACAACAACCAAATACAACAACACACATAAAAAACAAAAAACACAACACACACAAAACAAAAAACACACACAAACAACAACAAAAAACATACACCAACACCAAACAACAAAACCCCTCAGACACTACACCGATACACTTCCCCCAAACGGAACCTCACACCCAGTAAAATTCATTCACACCCCTCAGTAAAATTCATTACACCCCTCAGTAGAATTCATTACGCCCCTCAGTAGAATTCATTACGCCCCTCAGTAGAATTCATTACGCCCCTCAGTAGAATTCATTACACCCCCAGTAGAATTCATTACACCCCCAGTAAAATTAATTCACCCCTCAGTAGAATTCATTCAACAAACACCTGCTTCCCCACAGTAGAATTCACATTACAAAAAACCCCTCCAGTAGAATCCACTTACACCCCATACAAATCATTACAGCTCGTGTTCAATTCACCCCCCAAGAGATTCATACGCTCAGTAGATATTACAACCCCACAGTAAATCGATTACACCCCCAGTATATTCCATTACCCCCCAAGAGAAAGTCACGGTGTACACCCCAGTAGAATCAACACCCCCAATAAAATATTCTTACACCCCCCAGTAGAATTCATTACTACACCCCAATAGAATTCATTACAAACCCCAATAGTCATTACACCCCCCAGTAGAAATCCACTCGTTTCATTACACCCCAATATGAAATCATTACACCCCACATAGAATTCTTACACCCCCCAGTAGAATTCATTACACACACCCCCCAGTAGAATTCATTACAACACCCCCCAGTAGAATTCATTAACCCCCAATAAGAAATCTACACCCCCAGTAGAATTCTATTACACCCCCCAGTAGAATTCATTACACCCCAATAGAATTCATTACACCCCCCAGTAAGAACTCCATAAATCATACACCCCCCAGTAGAATTCATTACCCCCCCAATAGAATTCATTACCCCCCCCAGTAGAATTCATTACACCCCCAGTAGAATTCATTACACCCCAATAGAATTCATTACACCATAATAGAATTCATTGCACCCCCCAGTAGAATTCATTACACCCCCAGTAGAATTCATTACACCCCCCAATAAATCATTACACACCCCCCATATTAATTACCCCCCAGTAGAATTCATTACACTCCTCCGTAAAATTCATTACACCCCCAGTAAAATTCATTACACCCCCCAGTAGAATTCATTACACCCCTCAGTAGAATTCATTACACCCCTCAGTAGACTTCATTACACCCCCCCGTAAACTTCATTACACACCCCCTCAGTAGATTCTACCCCCCAGTAGAATTCATTACACCCCCAGTAGAATTCATTACAACACCCCAGTAAAATTCATTACAACCCCTCAGTAGAATCATTACGCACCTCAGTAGAATTCATTACGCCCCTCAGTAGAATTCATTACACACCCCCAGTAACATTCATTACACCCCCAGTAGAATTCATTACAAACAAATCAACCCCCAGTAGAATTCATTACACCCCCAGTAACATCATCCTCCCCTCAGTAAAATTCATTACACCCCTCAGTAAAATTCATTACACCCCTCAGTAAAATTCATTACACCCCTCAGTAGAATTCATTACGCCCCTCAGTAGAATTCATTACGCCCCTCAGTAGAATTCATTAACGCCCCCCTAGAAATTCATTACAACCCCCAGTAGAATTCATTACACCCCCAGTAAATTAATTACAAAACCCCTCATAGAATTCATTACAACCCCCCAGTAGAATTCATTAACAAACCCCCTCAGTAGAATTCATTACCAAAAAACCCCCCCAGTATAATTACATTACAACACCCCCCCCAGTAAATTCTTACAACCCCCCAGTAGAATTCATTACACCCCTCAGTAGAATTCATTACACCCCCAGTAAAATTAATTACACCCCTCAGTAGAATTCATTACACCCCCAGTAGAATTCATTACACTCCTCAGTAAAATTCATTATGCCCCCCAGTAGAATTCATTACACCTCACAGTAGAATTCATTACGCCCCCCAGTAGAATTCATTATGCCCCCCAGTAGAATTCATTACACCCCCAGTAGAATTCATTACACCCCCTCAGTAGAATTCATTATACCCCCCAGTAGAATTCATTACACCCCCAGTAGAATTCATTACACCCCCCAAGTAGAATTCATTACACCCTTCGTAGAATTCATTACGCCCCACAGAGAGTAGAATTCATTACATCCTCCAGTAGAATTCATTACACCCCCCAGTAGAATTCATTACACCCCCCAGTAGAATTCATTACACCCCCAGTAAAATTACTTACAAAAAACAACCCCCAGTAAATTCATTACACCCCCTCAGTAAATTCATTACACCCCTCAGTAAAACTTCATTTACACCCCTCAAGTAAGAATTCATTACGACCCCTCAGTAGAATTCATTACGCCCCTCAGTAGACATTCATTCGCCTCCTCAGTAGAATTCATTAACCCCCAGTAGAATTCTTACACCCCCAGTAAAATTAATTACACCCTCAGTAAGAATTCATTACAACCCCCCCAGTAGAATCATTACACCCCTCAGTAGAATTCATTAACCCCAACTAGAATCATACTCAATACACAACCCCCAGTAGAATTTTACAACACCCAATAGAATTGATTACACCCCCAGTAGAATTCATTACACCCCAATAGTAAACTCATTACACCCCCCAGTAGAATTCATTACACACCCCCCCAGTAGAATTTCATTACAACCCCAATAGAATTCATTACCACCCCAAATGATTCATTACAACACACCCCAAGTAGAATTCATTACACCCCCCATAGAATCATTACACCACCCCAATAGACTTCATTACAAACCCCAGTAGAATTCATTACCACCCCCCAGTAGAATTCATACACCCCACAGTAGAATTCATTAACACCCCAAGAAATCATTACACCCCCCCATTAGAATTCATTCACCCCCCAGTAGAATTCATTCACCACCCCAATAGAATTCATTACAAAACCCCCCAGTAGAATTCAATACACCCCCTGACCATTACACCCCCAGTAGAATTCATTACCCCCCAATAGAATTCTTACCCCCCCAGTAGAATTCATTACACCCCCCCAGTAGAATTCATTACACCCCAATAGAATTCATTAGACACCACATAGAATTCATTGCACCCCCCAGTAGAATTCATTACACACCCCCGTAGAATTCATTCACCCCAATAATTTCCATACACCCCCCAGTAGAATTCATTACAACACCCCTCCAGTAATTCATTACACTCCTCCGTAAACTTCATTACAAACCCCCAGTAAAATCTTAACCCCCAGTAGAATTCATACACCCCCTCAGTGAGAATTCATTACACCCCTCAGTAGACTTCATTACACCCCTCAGTAGATTCACATTGTTACAACCCCTCGAATCATTACCCCCCCATAGAATTCATACACACCCCCAGTAGAATTCATTACACCCCCAGTAAAATTCATTACACCCCCTCAGTAGATTCATTACGCCCCTCAGTAGAATTCATTACGCCCCTCAGTAGAATTCATTACACCCCTCAGTAGCATTCATTACACCCCCAGTAGAATTCATTCACACCCCCAGTAGAATTCTTACACCCCTCAGTAAATTCATCTAACACACCTCAGTAAAATTCATTAAACAAACAAACAACACCCTCAGTAAATATTACAACTCATACCTCGCCCCTCAGTAGAATTCATTACGCCCTCAGTAGAATTCATTACGCCCCTCAGTAGATCCAGCATTACGCCCCTCAGTAGAATTCATTACACCCCCAGTAGAATTCATTACACCCCCAGTAAAATTATTCCACCCCTCAGTAGAATTATTACACCCCCAGTAGAATTCATTACACCCCTCAGAGAATTCATTACACCCCCATAAAATTATTAACACCACCCCTCATAGAATTCATTACACCCCCAGTAGAATTCATTACACCCCCAGTAGAATTCATTACACCCCCAGTAAAATTAATTACACCCCCTCAGTAGAATTCATACAACCCCCAGTAGAATTCATACACTCCTCAGTAAAATTCTTATGCCCCCGTCAGTAGAATTCATTACACCTCACAGTAGAATTCATTACGCCCCCATTAGAATTCATTATGCCCCCCAGTAGAATTCATTACACACCCCAGTAGATTCATTACACACCCCCCTCAGTATAATCCATTATACCCCCCAGTAGAATTCATTACATCAACACCCCAGTAAATTCATTACACCCCCCAGTAGAATTCATTACACCCTTCGTAGAATTCATTACGCCCCACAGAGAGTAGAATTCTTACATCCTCCAGTAATATTCATAGAATTCATTACACCCCCCCAGTAAATTCATTACCCCCCCCAGTAGAAATCATTCCCCCGTAGAATCATTACGCCCCCCAGTAGAAATCATTACCCCCCCAGTAGAATTGCATTACACCCTCCAGTAGAATTCGTCCACAACCCCACCCCCAGTAGAATTCATTACACCCCCCAGTAGAATTCATTACAACCCCCCATAGAATTCATTACACCCCCCCAGTAGAATTCATTACAACCCCCCCAGTAGAATTCATTACACCCCCCAGTAGAATTCATTACACCCCCCGTAGAATTCATTACACCCCCCTCAGTAGAATTCATTACACCCCCCAAGTAGAATTCATTACACCCTCCGTAGAATTCATTACGCCCTCCGTAGAATTCATTACGCCCCACAGACAGTAGAATTCATTACATCCTCCTGCAGTAGAAATTCTACATCCTCAAAAAATCATTACACCCCCCAGTAGAAATCATTACGCCCCCCCAGTAGAAATCATTACGCCCCCCAGTAGAATTCATTACACACTCCAGTAGAATATTACACCCCCCAGTAGAATTCATTACACCCCCCCAGTAGAATTATTAACAACAACCGCCAGTAGAATTTATTCAAAACCGCCCAGTAGAATTTATTACACCCCCAGTAGAATCCATTACAACCCCACCATAGATTCCATTACACCCCCCAGTAGAATTCATTACACCCCCTACACACCCCCTCATATAGAATCCATTACAACCCCCCAGTAAATTCATTACACCCCCCAGTAGAATCATTAACACCCCCCAGTAGAACATTACTAACACACCCCCCCAGTAGAATCATACATTACACCCCCCCAGTAGAATTCATTACACCCCCCCAGTAGAATTCATTACACCACACATCAACAAACACCCCCCGTAATAATTCAATTACACCCCCCAGTAGATTCATTACACCACCAGTATAGAATTCATTACACACTCCAGTTAGAATTCATTACACACCCCACAGTAGAATTCATTACACCCCCCCGTAGAATTCATTACACACCCCCCGTAGAATTCATTACACCCCCCAGTAAAATTACCATCCAGTAGAATTCATTACACACCCCAGTAGAATTCATTACAACCCCTCAGTAGAATCTTACACACCACCCCAGTAAATTCATTACACACTCCAGTAGATCATTACACACTCCGTAGAATTCATTACACCCCCCAGTATAATTCATTACACCTCCAGTAGAATTCATTACAAACACCCCCCAGTAGAATTCATACACCCCCCAGTAGAATTCATTACACACCACCCCCCGCCAGTAGAATTCATTACACCCCCCGTAGAATTCATCAACCCCCCATAGAATTCATTACACACTCCAGTAGAATTCATTACACCCCCCCAGTAGAATTCATTAAACCCCCCATAGAATTCATTACACCCCCAGTAGAATTCATTACACACTCCAGTAGAATTCATTACACCCCCCAGTAGAATTCATTACACCCCCCCCTAAGTTCATCAACTTACACCCCCCCAAGTAATTCATTCACCCCCCAGTAGAATTCATTCAACCAACCCCCCAATACATTCTACACCCCCCAGTAGAATCATTACACCCCCCCAGTAGAATCATTACATTCTTACACCCCCAGTAGAAATTCATTACACCCCCCCAGTAGAATTCATTACAACCCCTCCCCACAGTAGAATTCATTACACCACCCCCAGTAGAATTCATTACACCCCCCAGTATGAATTCATTACACCCCACCCCCAGTAATTCATTACACCCCCAGTAGAATTCATTACATCACCCCCCAGTAGAATTCATTACACCCCCCCAGTAAATTTCTTACACCCCCCAGTAAATTCATTACCCCCCCCCCAGTAAAATTCATTACAACACCCCCTCCCAGTAGAATTCATTACACACCCCCCAGTAAATTCATTAACACCCCCGTGATTCATTACACACCCAAATACAACCACCCCCCCCCAAGTAGAATTCATTACAACCCCTCCACCCAGTAGAATTCATTACACAACCCCCCCCCCCACCCGTAGAATTCCATTACACCCCCATAGAATTCTACACCCCTCCCCAGTAGAATTCATTACACCCCTCCCCCAGTAGAATCATTAACACCCCCCAGTAGAATTCATTACACCCCCCAGTAAGAATTCATTACACCCCCCCAGTAGAATCTTACATCCAAACCCCCCCCAGTAGAATTCATTACACACCCCCCCCAGTAGAATTCATAATTACATACCACCCCCCAGTAGAATTCATTACAAAACCCCTCCCCCAGTAAGATTCATACAACCCCCCAGTAGAATTCATTACACCCCCCCAGTAGAATTCATTACACCACCCCCCAGTAGAATTCATTAACACCCCTCCCCCAATAGAATCATACCCCCCCCCCAGTAGAATTCATTACACCCCCCCAGTAGAATTCATTACACCCCCCCTCCCCCATAGAATCCTTACAAAACTTACACACCCCACCCAGAAATCATTACACCACACCCCAGTAGAATCATTACACCCCCCCAGTAGAATTCATTACAAACCCCTCCCCCAGTAGAATTCTTACACCCCCCCCCAGTAGAATTCATTACACCCCCCCAGTAGAATTCAATTACAAAACCCCCCCCCCCCCAGTAGAATTCATTCACACCCCCCCCCCCAGTAGAATTCATACACCCCCCATAGAATTCATTACACCACCCCCCCCCAGTAGAATTCATTACACCCCCCCCCCCCCCCGTAGAAATTCATTACACCCCCCAGTAGAATTAATAAATGCAGCAATATTGCTGTCCAGTTTCATGTGACCATCCTGGTGTCTATTAAAGGGTGAGTCATTCAGGTAAGTCCCAATATTCCTGGAAGCCAAATGCTAATGAGCTTCCAGGGGAAATATTTTAATGCCAAATACCTGCAGGACATATCCTCATGCTATTGTCCTGTCTGCTAAGGGAACAGCTTGGGGGACAGTAGTGCCAGTAGTGTCAGGATACAGGTAAATAGGAGGGAAACGTATAATATCTTAAGGTCTATGGTCTAAGTCCCGAGTTCGTATCCACCCTTGGACACATCTGCAAGGAGTTTGTATGTTCTCCCCGTGTTTGCGTGGGTTTCCTCGGGGCACTCCGGTTCCCCCACAATCAGAAAGACATACTGATAGGTTGTATGTGTCAAATAAATGTGCTTAGATTGTGAGCTCTTTGGGGCAGTGCCTGATGTGAATGTATACATGTAACATGTAATCTTAAAGTGCTATGGAAGATGTTGGCGCTATATAAATCTATAATAATAATAATTAGCCAACATTTTTTGGGAGAAAGTTAGTTATTTTAATGGTCGTACTTGCTATTTAGAACTAAAAATCAGATCAGTTTTGGAATTGTCTGTCACAGTTAAATGTGTAAAATGTGTGGGGATTTACCTTAAACAGTTTAGTGCAAATTAACATGAAAAACACTAAACAGCCAAAAAGGGAACCTCAGATGTTACAGGAAAATTGCAAAGCTCGAGAAACCAACACCATGTAATAAGTCAACAGCACTATCTCCTGCAGTGCCTCCTGCACCATCTCTTGCAATGCCTCCTGCACCATCTCCTGCAATGCCTCCTGCACCATCTCCTGCAATGCCACCTGCACCATCTCCTGCAATGCCACCTGCACCATCTCCTGCAATGCCACCTGCAATGCCACCTGCACCATCTCCTGCAATGCCACCTGCACCATCTCCTGCAATGCCACCTGCAATGCCACCTGCACCATCTCCTGCAATGCCTCCTGCACCATCTCCTGCAATGCCACCTGCACCATCTCCTGCAATGCCTCCTGCACCATCTTACAGAACCAGCTGTACAAACCCCAGGACACAGTATGGACCAGGATGAAGCATTTACCTGTGTTTATGGATCAGTGCATTGAAGGCCATCCCGTCCCTCCAGCTCGTTGTAAAGTTATGAATATTCACATTAGGATAACTGGGAAAAGAAAACAGGAGATATTACTTATTATAACTTAGTATAACCTATCCCTGTAGTGGATTTTTTATGGGAGGAACTGTAAGATTATAGCCTTTTAACCTACCCCTGAAGTGGATTTCTATGGGAGGAACTGTAAGATTATAGCCTTATAATCTTACAGTTCCAGGAGGAGAAGGAAACCAGAAGCCACAAAGGGGTAGGTTATAATAAATAATGTCCCCCGAACTGTAAATTAAAGGGATATTAGAAGTCACCTTGGAGTTCCGTGCACTTTATAAAAGGTACTCGGCCTGCAACCATGTGCTTTTATATGGTCACGGAACTCCTCAGTGACTTCTAATATCCTTATAATTTACAGTTGGGGGTGCATTATCCACTAAATAAATAACAGACATATGCGAATAAATTAACTTTACAGCAAAACATGTACATGGCCTTATCAAGAAGTCCGTTTCGCCCACATACTGTTACCGACCTGAGAGATACCGTAAAATGCAGACATTGGGGGGATTTATTACAACAATGTAGCCCCCATAGTATTAAAGATGCAAGGTAAATAATTCTGTGTCTGCAACATATGCTACAGACTTAATCTTCTTTTCAGCCATCTATAGCATAGACCTGGATGTCAGTAATTCTCTCTAGTGGTCACACAGCAGCCCCCAATTAGCTCTTCTACAGGTTTCTCCAGCACATAGTAGGAATTAGCATTGTGATAAATCATTTTATTAAGGGGATTATACGGTTGTGTATACTCCAATGCAAAGGGAAAAACTATTTATTTATACTTTTATTTCATTTCTTTCTCGATTTGCCATTTTGTGCGGTAATCAGAAATCCGTCGGACACTTTGTCCCGATTGCAGTTCTAACGTTTGTCGTCAGTGACGGAAGCTACAAGCCAGCGTTCTGATCCCCACAAACCGCCCATTGCTGCGCTCTAATCCCGTTATGATGGGACGTGGCTGCTCTCACAATTCTTTTTGCGAAAACTCTAAACTCTGTAAGAAGATCTTTTAAAGTAATCTCTTAATCCTCCCTCACCCAGCTGTCTTCATCTGACACCACAGGAGCAGCGCATCCTTAGCTGATTTCTTCTCTTTGTTGTCCTCTGTTTCTACGCTGATATCTTGGATCTTAGGAGGGGAAAAAGAAACAAACCATCAGTACAATTTAACCCCTATGGACCAGGGTTTCAAGAAATATCAAGGAGTCAAATAATATTAACAGACCAACACTTCACTTAGTCAACTAAATGTGATCAAATATAAGTTGATCCATGTTTGGTTAACTTTAAAGTGAACTGCAATAGTGAACTATTCCTTCTCTACATTGATTGAAGCCAGGGAGGTTAAGGAGCTATGTCTTACCCAGGGAGGTTAAGGAGCTATGCCTTACCTCCTGTTCTTCATCAAGGAAGGAAACTCAGAAAATCTTACCTTTCACACGATCCAGTGGGGCCGCTCTGACAGTTTCCGACTGCTTCCTGCTTCTGTTCTGCTATATTGCGCATTATCGGGCTATAGCGTCGTTATAGTGTAACAGAAGCAGGAAGCAGTCGGGAACTGTCAGAGCGGACCCACTGGATCGTGCGAAAGGTAAGATTTTCTGAAGTTCGTTCCTGGCTATCTAAACATTGATTGAAGAACAGGAGGTAAGGCATAGCTCCTTAACCTCCCGGGCTTCAATCAATGTAGAAAAGGGATAGTTCACTATTGCAGTGAACTATTCCTTTAAACAGACTTCTGCTCCCTTAAAGCTGTACCCAGGGAGAGGAACTATAACCCTAGTCCGTCACCGACAGTTGTTAAAATATGAATATTCCAGTTGCTTCATGCTGGTAAGGTGGAGTCAGAGTGAACGGGCCAACCAATGGAAGGACAGACATAAGTGCGACACCTTCCCCTTACAACCATTAGCTGCCCTACTGGTTACCTCTGTGCTTCGCCTCCAAGCACTGAACCTTGTGTACTGAAAAAAAAGATGATTTGGTACCTCATCATCTTATTTTCCGGTACACAAATGGAAGGACAGACTCTGCATGAAGCTCATCCCACCATCGGTGGTGCATTCACAGAATCTATATTTGCACCATAATATTCTACAGTCTAACAATTATAACCATTTCATTATTGGTTCTAAAAATGAATTTTACTTAAAGTAAAAAACAAATATCCATTTTCCAACGTAACGGGACACGTTCGGCCGTTTTATTTTACCTGGAACCGAAGAATGATTGTCCATATAAGACCGAGGGTCAACCTGTGGTTTCCATCAACGATATCATGAGATCCCATGTTCTCAAGATGCACCCTCTGTTCCTTTAAGAACTGTAGAGCCTTGTCAACATTCTCCAAGCAGTGGATACGCATTCTACCCTTGGTGGGTTTGGGCTGCAGAAAATCAAAAGGGCAAAAATTACAGTTAGCCAATAAAACTGTGCCATTGACTACATCAAGGGCTGTAACATTCCGGGCTTGTACGAGCCCAGAAACAACACTGTAGGGGCAGGTGTAATATTGTCAATATAACATGGACCCCACATGTGCTAAATATATAGGATACTGCTGCTTCTCTTAATATGGCCGCTCACTATGGTATAGAGATTCAACAGTACGACCGGCTTAACAGTTTCTTATTGTATATCAGATTTTTGTGGCAAAAGCTGCCCATACAGCGAGACTGACAGTACACCGTCACACCCATATCTTAACAGGAAGTAGTCATCACGCAGTAGGTCATCCATGTCCACTTTCTCCATTAACTCCCACCAAGACCATAAACTATCATGACCCAAGAGAAAAGATCTTTAGTAGTAACTTTGGGTCAGGAAAATCAATAACAATTAATTGAATTGGTAATTAATTAAATACTTAAGTACAGATCATTTTCCGGTTTATTAAAAAGGAAAAGTATTTTAACATGCAGAGTACCTGGAAATTACCCATAAGCCTCTCCTAATTTTTTTTGCATGTGAGAAATGCCTAAAGTCAACTGGATCCGTTGGTGATATAAAAATATATTAACTGCAACCCCACAAAAGGACCATGGTTCTGAGGTTGTAGAAGGAAAAAGCAGCCAAATACCGGTAGTTCTCTTTAGTGGTGGTTACATGTATGTGTGTGTGGAGAATTACTATTCAACATATTAAAAGTTTTTTGGTAATACTGGGAATCTTGGTGGAGAGCACAATAAGCCTTGATGATGACAGACACTGAATGCATTAAACCTAGCCCTGGATCCAATGACACCTATTGTAGTACACACAGGCGGAGGAAAGTCATTTCTGGGTCAGAGCAACAGAAATCTGGTTCATATATGTCGATTTAAAGCCCCCTGTCTTTATGAATATCTCTGACCGTGTGTTTTACACTATTAACTGAAAAGGGACCATCTATTTCTATCCATGGACATGCTAAAGACCCTGTAACTATGTTGGTCTAGGACACGTTACATGGATACATATACAAGCCCTGTAAAATACGGCTTCACTTTAAAATGACAAACAGCTGGATTAATCTAGTAGTACAATACCAGGAAAAGGAAATCCTCCCCTGGAAGTAGAAGGTCAAACCAAAAACAAATGATAGTCAACCGCCTAACAAATCCCTCAATGTTTGGACTACATCATGGAAATAGATTTAAAAGAACATGCTGCAGTCAGTCTGTCGGTCCCTTGGGTGCTGTCTCATGGGGCCATGCAATAATTCTATCATTGGGTAATGTCACAATAAATTGATTATTTCACCAGACGGAGCGCGTCTGTGGATATGGATTTTTGGAATTAGTACATCATGTAATTCTATGGCCCCTGTCCTACATTGTCCTGATCTGCTGTGTTTATAATGTCCATTGGTAGGGAAAAAACAAAATGCAAAAAGTAATTTGGTCCTTAACCCAGAGAGGGAGAGGTCAGCGTTGGGCTTGAAACCCTACTTTAGATACTGAGGGGCCTGCAAGCTTGAAACCCTACTTTAGATACTGAGGGGCCTGCAAGCTTGAAACCCTACTTTAGATACTGAGGGGCCTGCAAGCTCGCACCATGAAACTCCCAAAAAATAGGAGGCACCCATTCATATGTGATTTGTCACTAATTCACAATCAGATTCCATTCAAATCTGAACGTGAGTTGCCCAATGCAGCAATAGACAGGGCAGAGGGGCGGGGAAGTCATGTGCCAGTGATGACATAGCGAAGCACCAATTATAACTGATGGCAAAGTTAAGAACCATTTATAAGGATTTCATTGGTTTCGGTGTATTATAAACTGGATATCATTTGGTATGTAATTTAATTGTGCGCAGTTTGTATGTTGTATTATTAAAAGTTGCGTTTTATTAACCTTTCACCGCCTGTTTACTATCACTAAATTTATAATGTTCTATCTCTGTGTGTATTTGAGTTTTGTATTTATCCCGAGTAACAAACACCACAATCCTCATTGGTACATTAATGTTCTTCTATTGTATGATTATTTGACATGTGCCGAGTAGCATAGTACACCCAGTGCAAATAAGGGTTTATTACAGCAGCCCGGCAGTTTGGATCAAACCAAGGTACAGTAGAATGTATTATCTCCCTACTGAACATGTAGAAGTTTCCATTCCATACTGTAGTAGGGGGGATCCCTTTATCCCGGGGGAATCCCTAACCACATGACTTTAAACATCCCATTGGTCCAATCTTCTTGTAAATTCATGAGATCATTGCAACTACAGAATCGCAGTCCTGTTACAAACACCCATGACCACCTACAGGTCATATAAAGGTCACCTCATATCTGTGTAACTTCATTGCACGTTAACTAGACCAGAAATCGCCTACAATATGGTTCCCCTACAGAACGGCTGCTTGATACGCCTGGGGTTTCACATGACAATCGGACCTGGCTGCTGTAATTCCTGCTCCAGGTAACCAGGAGCAATTAGACTCATTGTTCTGCCAAGTGTCGCTGGGAAATTGCAGAATAAAAGGCCCCAAAGAAAAGAACTATTTCCTGGTGTAGACGTTTCATTATTGGCTGCACTGATCTAACACAACATGTGCCAATAAATAGCTAAATAGATCGGGTAATAAAAGGCTGTAAACCGAGCCGTGTTTATGTGTTGCACTGATAGTATTTATGACACAAGGACAACAGTCTACACAAGGTGTGGACAAGCCCAGTGCGGTGATATTTCCCCAGGTAATACAGCGGATAGGTGACTATATACAAGCCTGTCCTACTCTATGGATAAACGCAATTTGTTTAACATGGTTTGAGGTCTTCAGCTGGGTCCTAACCTACCTGTACTTGGCTTGTCTTGTCCCTAAATAATCCCTTTTGATATGTTGTAGGGCGACACTTCCCATCCACAAACGCTATATCAGCTTGCTAAAAAAAGAACAATACTTACAGCCCCTCACTCCTGCGGCGCTCTGATCCGGCCCTCTACTTGCAAATGGAGGCTGGACCGGCATCAGCGGCTGTGACTACCTGAAAGTCAGCCAATAACAGACAATAGAGAAAGCCAAGGGAGTGAAGTCCTGTAAGTAGAGTTGGAATTCTATTCTTTTTTTTATAAATTAAGAACCAGAGAAGCTAGAGACACCACCCTAGACTTGCATGAAGACAACAGTAAGGGCTAGCCCACACTAACGCGTTTCAGTGCGTTTGCGCACACAAAAATTCCCGCGATTTCCGATGCGCAGGCGTTTGCATTTTGCGTGCACAAATTGTTTTCACGCAAACGCATGCGGTTTTCTAATATTAAATTACAAAAACTCACTCATCGCGGAGCAATGCACAGAAATCGCACACGCAATTGTGTATGATAACGCTCGCGATTTAGTGTGTTGTAGTGGGGCCTCAGCCTTACCCTTTAATCTCATAACCCAGTCCAACTCCTAGGGAAATAATGTTGAAACCATAGAACCATATGTTACACATGGACCACTGCATTATATCTCTGTATATTGCCTCAGAAAGGGCTGATCGGGTGCTGGTTTAAAGTAGTTTAGAGTTGGGCTGTGCAATCTTACTCACACCATCACATGAAATCAGTCTATAACCATCTATAAACCTGATCAGTTGTAGTGTACCATAGATATCAGTCTATAACCATCTATAAACCTGATCAGTTGTAGTGTACCATAGATATCAGTCTATAACCATCTAAAAACCAGATCAGTTGTAGTGTACCATAGATAATCAGTCTTAACCATCTAAAAACCAGATACAGTGTAGTGTACCAGAGTATAGTCATTATACCATCTAAAAACCAGATCAGTTGTAGTGTACCATAGATAGTCTATTAACCTCTAAAAACCAGATCAGTTGTAGTGTACCATAGATATCAGTCTATAACCATCTAAAAACCAGATCAGTTGTAGTGTACCATAGATATCAGTCTATAACCATCTAAAAACCTGATCAGTTGTAGTGTACCATAGATATCAGTCTATAACCATCTAAAAACCTGATCAGTTGTAGTGTACCATAGATATCAGTCTATAGCCTCTAAAACCTGATCAGTTGTAGTGTACCATAGATATCAGTCTATGCCATCTAAAAACCTGATCAGCGTAGTGTACCATAGATATCAGTCTATAACCATCTATAAACCTGATCAGCTGTAGTGTACCATAGATATCAGTCTATAACCATCTAAAAACCTGATCAGCTGTAGTGTACCATAGATATCAGTCTATAACCATCTAAAACCTGATCAGTTGTAGTGTACATAGATATCAGTCTATAACCATCTAAAAACCTCGATCAGTTGTAGTGTACCATAGATATCAGTCATAACCATCTATAAACTGATCAGTTGTAGTGTACCATAGAATCAGTCTATAACATCATAACCTGATCAGTTGTAGTGTACCATAGATATCAGTCTATAACCATCTAAAAACCTGATCAGTTGTAGTGGTACCATAGATATCAGTCTATAACCATCTAAAAACCTGATCAGTTGTAGTGTACCATAGATATCAGTCTATAACCATCTAAAAACCTGATCAGTTGTAGTGTACCATAGATATCAGTCTATAACCATCTAAAAACCTGATAGTTTGTAGTGTAACCATAGATATCAGTCTATAACCATCTAAAAACCTGATCAGTTGTAGTGTACCATAGATATCAGTCTAACCATCTAAAAACCTGATCAGTTGTAGTGTACCATAGAATCAGTCTATAACCATCTAAAAACCTGATCAGTTGTAGTGTACCATAGATATCAGTCTATAACCATCTATAAACCTGATCAGTTGTAGTGTACCATAGATATCAGTCTATAACCATCTAAAAACCTGATCAGCTGTAGTGTACCATAGATATCAGTCTATAACCATCTAAAAACCTGATCAGTTGTAGTGTACCATAGATATCAGTCTATAACCACCTAAAAACCTGATCAGTTGTAGTGTACCATAGATATCAGTCTATAACCATCTAAAAACCTGATCAGTTGTAGTGTACATAGATATCAGTCTATAACCATCTAAAAACCTGATCAGTTGTAGTGTACCATAGATATCAGTCTATAACCATCTAAAAACCTGATCAAGTTTGTAGTGTACCATGAATCAGTCTATAACCATCTACAAAACCTGATCATTGTAGTGTACCATAGATATCAGTCTATACCATCTATAAACCTGATCAGTTGTAGTGTACCATAGATATCAGTCTATAACCACTAAAAACCTGATCAGTTGTAGTGTACCTAGATATCAGTTATAACCATCTAAAAACCTGATCAGTTGTAGTGTACCATAGATATCAGTCTATAACCATCTAAAAACCTGATCAGTTGTAGTGTACCATAGATATCAGTCTTATAACCATCTAAAAACCTGATCAGTTGTAGTGTACCATAGATATCAGTCTATAACCATCTAAAAACCTGATCAGTTGTAGTGTCAATAGATATCAGTCTATAACCATCTAAACCTGATCAGTTGTAGTGTACCATAGATATCAGTCTATAACCACTATAAACCTGATAGTTGTAGTGTACCATAGATATCAGTCTATAACCATTATAAAACCTGATCAGTTGTAGTGTACCATAGATATCAGTCTATAACCACTAAAAACCTGATCAGTTGTAGTGTACCATAATATCAGTTATAACATCTAAAACCTGAGTTGTAGTGTACCATAGATACAGTCTATAACCATCTAAAAACCGATCAGTTGTAGTGTACCATAGATATCAGTCTATACCATCTAAAACCTGATCAGTTGTAGTGTACCATAGATATCAGTATAACCATCTAAAAACCTGATCAGTTGTAGTGTACATAGATATCAGTCTATACCATCTAAAAACCTGATCAGTTGTAGTGTACCATAGATATCAGTCTAAACCATCTAAAAACTGATCAGTTGAGTGTACCATAGATATCAGTTATAACCATCTAAAACCTGATCAGTTGTAGTGTACCAAGATATCAGTCTATAACCATCAAAAACCTGATCAGTTGTAGTGTACCATAGATATCAGTCTATAGCCACTATAAACCTGATCAGTTGTAGTGTACCATAGATATCAGTCTATAACCATATAAAAACCTGATCAGTTGTAGTGTACCATAGATATCAGTCTATAGCCATCTATAAACCTGATAAGTTGTAGTGTACCATAGATATCAGTCTATAACCATATAAAAACCTGATCAGTTGTAGTGTACCATAGATATCAGTCTATAACCATATAAAAACCTGATCAGTTGTAGTGTACCATAGATATCAGTCTATAGCATCTATAAACCGATAGTTGTAGTGTACCATAGATATCAGTCTATAACCATCTAAAAACCTGATCAGTTGTAGTGTACCATAGATATCAGTCTATAACCATATAAAAACCTGATCAGTTGTAGTGTACCATAGATATCAGTCTATAACCATATAAAAAACCTGATCAGTTGTAGTGTACCATAGATATCAGTCTATACCATCTAAAAACCTGATCAGTTGTAGTGTACCATAGATATCAGTCTATAACCATCTAAAAACCTGATCAGTTGTAGTGTACCATAGATATCAGTCTAACCATCTAAAAACCTGATCAGTTGTAGTGTACCATAGATATCAGTCTAGAACATCTAAAAACCTGATCAGTTTGTAGTGTACCATAGATATCAGTCTATAACCATCTAAAAACCTGATCAGTGTAGTGTACCATAGATATAGTCTATAACCATAAAAACCTGATCAGTTGTAGTGTACCATAGATATCAGTCTAAACCATATAAAAAACCTGATCAGTTGTAGTGTACATAGATATCAGTATAAACCATATAAAAACCTGATCAGTTGTAGTGTACCATAGATATCAGTCTATAACCATATAAAAACCTGATCAGTTGTAGTGTACCATAGATATCAGTCTATAACCATATAAAAACCTGATCAGTTGTAGTGGTACCATAGATATCATCTATACCATAAAAACCTGACATTGTAGGTACCATAGTATCATCATAACCATCTAAAAACCTGATCAGTTGTTAGTGTACCATAGATATCAGTCTATAACCATATAAAAACCTGATCAGTTGTAGTGTACCATAGATATCAGTCTATAAACCATATAAAAAACCTGATCAGTTTGTAGTGTACCATAGATATCAGTCTATAACCATCTAAAAACCTGATCAGTTGTAGTGTACCATAGATATCAGTCTATAGCCATATAAAAAATAGCAGATAAAAGGACACTTATATAGTGTATTTTAAAGCTTCAGGGCCAGGTCCCTACGATGCGTGATCCTACGTGTGCGCCGCGTTCTGGGTGTTATTGGTGCACATGCAATCTGCATGAAAAGTCGAGCACGCATGCGAACCAATAACGCAGCGCACATAGTGGGAACTAATACTTATTCCTTTAAAATGCACATTTGCAGCAAGTCCATTAAAACACCAGTAAAATCATCCCATAAAAACACCCAATCCTGGCACGCTGAGCTTGACTTTAGAGGATCAGGATTAGATTGTAAGCTCTTCGGGGCAGGGATCTCATTCCTAATGTATCGAGGCTTGTTGCACTTATATCCATTTATACATAATTTATATATATGCTTTCTTAACCGATGTATGAAATTGTATTTAATTTAATTTGTATCTATCTGTATAAAGGCTTGCACTTATCCCCTTGTTTATATACTCTGTATTTTATAATGTACAGCACTGCGTACCCAAGTGGCGCTTTATAAATAAAATTATACCTACATACATATATCAGAGAAACCTACAGAGGTAGAATGGATAAGTGCATATAAAGAGGTAACCTACTAGCCTTGTACCTGGGTTGTGGATCACCTACAATTCTACAGAAGTAAAAGGCCGCAATCTCTGATTGATCTCTGCAGCAAGTCTCTATATTTTTGCTTTAGTTCTGCACATGGGATTGATTTCTACATCTCGGCCAATATAATGACATCCAATGCACCTAACAAAGCACTTCACCATATAACGTTCTCTCTATTATCTGATACATGTGTAAGAGGAGGGGGTCAATCTCACAGACATTGGAAGCCTGAGATAAAGCGATAGCGGTATATTCATAGAAGGTCCTTGGGTGACTATAACTTACCATAAAGAGACCTTTTTTGTCTTTATGTGAATATTGTTAGTATACGAAGCCAAATGTTCATTACGTTAATATTAGGATTCCAAATGGACACAATGTAGAAGGAAAAGGGAGAAAAACGCATTCCAGGAAGGTCAGATCATCAGTTTCATATAAATATAAATTCACGTGAAATTGCCCCAGCGGGAGTCAGATGACTTTCACATGACTTTCTGCGTGGGATTGGTCAAGGAATGATTTACTTACAAGTCTTTCTCCGGAGAGAACTTCCAGCAGTTTGATAAGCATTCGCCCATCTCGAAGGTCCGCGTACAGGTCGGTGATTCTGCAGGACACTCGGGCCAAGTGAGAATTAACCCATTTTGTGAAAGTCTTCTTCTGCACAGCCTCACGCTCATCTAGAAAAGGAACAGAATCATGCTGTAGTCACTTAAGATCAGCAAGACGCAGTTTATCTTATGTCTGTATTTAGTGGGGCACAAAGATTCTTTTTAGGCTTGTTCCACATGTCTGCCATTTCTATGGACAAACAGCTCTTTGCTTAACACAAGTCCAGTAACTTCAAACATATCAGGGCAGATGTCAATAGAGATCAATAGAAAACTTTAAGTTAAGTTCAGTTGTACACCAGATGTAGATTTCTTAGTGCACTGGCCACCTGGATCCTGGGATTCAATCCATCCTGTGTTATAAAGTGTAATACAATGTTTATTAAAGGGCATCTATACTAAAAAAAAAGTTAAGGTTCCATTATGGAAGTTTAGTTTCTTCCAACCATCACTGTGCCATTATTTTGTCAATCTGCCCCCTATTTCTTTAGATATCCACATGGAACTGCCAAAAGACTAACAGGGAGATGTAATAAATGTTCTTATCGTTAAAAATGGTGCTAATTTTACCCAAACCAATCAGATGTTAGCTTTCAAATGGTAAATAACATCTGATTGGTTGTGGCAAAATAAGAACATTTATTACATTTCCCTGGCAATAACATTATTGCTTGGGGGCCCAGATGATACACATGCATGGACATCGAACAATATTAAAGAGACTAAAGGCCTGAACACACATCAGATAGCTCTAAGCCAAAGTGGACAATGAATGACCTCTTCGCCCGACAACCTAGTGTGTGTACAGGTGCCTGCCCACATCAACTGGCCAACAGATCACATTGGTATCCGATCATATTGGTATCCGATCACACTGGTATCCGATCACACTGGTATCTGTTGGCACACATGCTGTGGAAACAGCACACACAGACCCGACCGATCCTGATACGTGGTATGGGGATCGGTCAGCCATGCGGCCATACAGTAAAGGGAGCCAATAGTAACTAATGTACAGGAGTTAGAACGTTTTGTTTTCTTGCACCAGGGGGGTCTTCCAACTGTTCCACCCTTCACTACCAAGCTGCTGTCTGTATGGGCATCTTCAGATAAACGATAATGGGTAAATCCAGTCGGGGAACAATGGGATTGAACTATTATCGTCGGTGTGTCGGGATGTTCCTGACCAATCGGAGTGACGACTATGGTCATTTGTTGGCACTCCGACCAATCGGGAATGGCGGAAAATTTCCTTCTACTTTTTTTAAGTAGAAGGAGCCGATCCGATCGTGCGGTGTATGGCTGACCAATCCCCATACCGCGTATGGGGATCCCACAGCATGTGTGCAGACAGATACTAATGTGATCGGATACCAATATGATCGGATACCAATGTGATCGGATACCAATGTGATCGGATACAAGGTGTGATCGGATACCAATGTGATCGGATACCAATGTGACCGGATACCAATGTGACGATACCAATGTGACAGATACCAATGTGACAGATACCAAGGTGTGACAGATACAATGTGATCAGATACCAATGTGATCAGATACCAATGTGATCAGATACCAATGTGATCAGATACAATGTGATCAGATACCAATGTGACAGATACTCAATGTGACAGATACCAATGTGACAGATACCAATGTGACAGATACCAATGTGATCAGATACCAATGTTTATCAGATACCAATGTGATCAGATACCAATGTGATCAGATACCAATGTGATCAGATACCAATGTGACAGATACCAATGTGATCAGATACCAATGTGATCAGATACCAATGTGATCAGATACCAATGTGATCAGATACCAATGTGACAGATACAATGTGATCAGATACCATGTGACAATGTGATCAGATACCAATGTGATCAGATACCAATGTGAAGATACCAATGTGGATCGGGTACCAATGTGATCGGATACCAATGTGATCAGATACCAATGTGATCAGATACCAATGTGATCAGATACCAATGTGATCAGATACCAATGTGACAGATACCAATGTGACAGATACCAATGTGATCAGATACCAATGTGATCAGATACCAATGTGATCAGATACCAATGTGACAGATACCAATGTGATCAGATACCAATGTGATCAGATACCAATGTGATCAGATACCAATGTGACAGGATACCAATGTGATCAGATACCAATGTGATCTGTCAGCACACTTGCTGTGGAATTGCATGTGTATGGCCAGCTTTAATGATCGTTGGATCTAAATATCCGTCCTAAAGATCTTTCTCTGACATGTACATTAGATAAGGACTTAAAAAAGAAGTAGACTCATTTAATTATACACAGTAATATTACCCAACAGGGCACAGGACATAGAACTTGGTGTCATCATCCAGTCTTGTCCCAACAATTCAAAGTTGTAAGAATAAATTAACTTACCCGAGTGAAAAGATTAAACCACAGAAGCCCAAGAACAGGTCAACTGCATTACAGAATGAATACAGACGCCATTACAATTAATAGGAATAAACCTTTACAACTATGACTGTACAGGTATGTAAAGAGTCCATTAATAAACAACGCACTGCGAGATAAAGGGGAGTAAGTTCGCCTTATCAATGACCTTTTCCTTTTGTTATTGGCTATTCCTGCCATGTCGGGCCACACCCTTGTGTGATTGGCAAACACCTTCCCTAACCTATTGAATTACGTTATCGGGGGAGAATAAGAGCGGTGGTACAAGAGGTGGGACCAGTTTTGAATTTCCAGCAATATAGACCCAAGACAAATATATATACACATACCTAGATAAGGGAAAACATTCCACAAAGACAAACTGGTCTACTATAAGAAGATATTGGTAGAAAGATATTCACTACAATTTGGAAAGGTTGACATTTAAATAATAGGAGGAAGTGAAAGAATTTGCTTTCCTTCCTACACATTCCTCTGGAATTTCATATAATGAATTAGGAGAAACCTCTAGGATTTGGGGTCTGGTATTTGGTGCATATTAAAGGTTTTCATCATTTTAGCGCCATATTGAAATTTACAATAAGTTTTATGTATGACGTGGGTGCTGGGAATTTCTATTACTAACATAGGGCTTGTGTTTTATTTCCCAGCATTGCAGTATCGCACAGTGTGGTCACTGACCCTTATTTTCTTTGCACATGCCCAGTCCTAAGCTGCAGCAGGTCACGCCCACTAATAGTCTCTAGCCAATCCTGTTAGAGCCTAGATTATGCAAGGGAGCATGTGATTAACACCAAGCAGGGTGGCCATACAGTGCACATTCATAGTTATCTACATTAATTTAACTTTATAGCTAATTGGTGTTCTTGGTGGAGGGTTCAGATTATGGAGTAAAAAAAAACTGGGTTTAGTTGTCCTTTAAAATTAAGTATTTTAAAGGCCAAAAGCTTTAGTGGTTTGCCCAGCCAGGTAAACATTTCGACAACTTAGTTAACATCAGCAAAACAAGTTAATCCCAAAGGATGAATAAACACACCCAAATAAAGGAAAACTAAAGCTAAAATCAAAATGTAATCCTTGTAACGGTCCCCTCTGAAATGAGCAGCAAATGAGTAACAATTGGTTTTCTCACTGCTCAGTCTTGATTACAGAGAGGACACTGGCAGATATAAATTCAGCTGTAATATAGAATAGAAAGTCACACTAAACAGCCACTAATACACTGATACACTAACACACTAATACACTAACACACTGATACACTGCCTGCGAGAGCTTGTTTAAAGCCCCACAACTACCACAAACCATATTAAAGCCACAGTAATGCTTGGTACATTGATTTGCCAGGATTCTACAATAGCAACTGTACATTCCTGCTAATGTGTTAGCCATTGCTACTTAAAGGGTATGTCCACCCTAAAATTGAATTTTTAATATAAGATACCCCCTGGGCTCCCAGCCCCAACCGCTATATTTTTTTTTTTAGAAAGCCCCCCAAACTCTACTTACCTCGCTATCAATCCCTCCCCCTACATAAAACCCTTTTATACACTATTCCCCCATGTTTCCCAGCCCCAACCGCATATTTTTTATTTTAGAAAGCTCCCCAAACTCTTACTTACCTCCCTCTTTCCTCCGGCGAAGTGAGCTGCCGGCAGCCGCGTCTGTGATTGGCTGCCGCTCAGCCAACACAGACGGGGCTGCCGTCCCGCCCCTCTGCTTGCATTTCCTTGCAAGCAGAGGGCCGGGAGCGCGGCGGAGGAAAGAGGGGAGGTAAGTAGAGTTTGGGGGGCTTTCTAAAAAAAAAAATATAGCGGTTGGGGCTGGGAGCCCAGGGGTATCTTATATTAAAATTCAATTTTAGGGTGACTACCCTTTAGTAGCAATGGCTAACACATTAGCAGGAATGTACAGTTGCTATTGTAGAATCCTGGCAAATCAATGTACCAAGCATTACTGTGGCTTTAATATGGTTTGTGGTAGTTGTGGGGCTTTAAACAAGCTCTCGCAGGCAGTGTATCAGTGTGTTAGTGTATTAGTGTGTTAGTGTATCAGTGTATTAGTGGCTGTTTAGTGTGACTTTCTATTCTTATTACAGCTGAATTTATATCTGCCAGTGTCCTCTCTGTAATCAAGACTGAGCAGTGAGAAAACCAATTGTTACTCATTTGCTGCTCATTTCAGAGGGGACCGTTACAAGGATTACATTTTGATTTAGCTTTAGTTTTCCTTATTTGGTGTGTTTTTCATCCTTTGGGATTAACTTGTTTTGCTGATGTTAACTAAGTTGTCGAAATGTTTACCTGGCTGGGCAAACCACTAAAGCTTTTGGCCTTTAAAAATCTTAATTTTAAAGACAACTAAACCCAGTTTTTTTTCTCCATATCTGAACCCTCCACCAAGAACACCAATTAGCTATAAAGTTAAATTAATGTAGATAACTATGAATGTGCACTGTATGGCCACCCTGCTTGGTGTTAATCACATGCTCCCTTGCATAATCTAGGCTCTAACGGATTGCTAGAACTATTAGTGGGCGTGACCTGCTGCAGCTTAGGACTGGGCATGTGCAAAGAAAATAAGGGTCAGTGACCACACTGTGCGATACTGCAATGCTGGGAAATAAAACACAAGCCCTATGTTAGTAATAGAAATTCCAGCACCCACGTCATACTAAACTTATTGTAAATTTCAATATGGCGCTAAAATGATGAAAACCTTAATATGCACCAAATACCAGACCCCAAATCCTAGAGGTTTCTCCTAATTCATTATATGAAATTCCAGAGGAATGTGTAGGAAGGAAAGCAAATTCTTTCACTTCCTCCTATTATTTAAATGTCAACCTTTCCAAATTGTAGTGAAATCTTTTCTACCAATATCTTCTTATAGTAGACCAGTTTGTCTTTGTGGAATGTTTTCCCTTATCTAGGTATGGTATATATATTTGTCTTGGGTCTATATTGCTGGAAATTCAAACTGGTCCCACCTCTTGTACCACCGCTCTTATTCTCCCCCGATAACGTAATTCAATAGGTTAGGGAAGTGTTTGCCAATCACACAAGGGTGGCCCGACATGGCGAATAGCCAATAACAAAAGGAAAAGGTCATTGATAAGGCGAACTTACTCCCCTTTATCTCGCAGTGCGTTGTTTATTAATGGACTCTTTACATACCTGTCATCATAGTTGTAAAGGTTTATTCCTATTAATTGTAATGGCGTCTGTATTCATTCTGTAATGCAGTTGACCTGTTCTTGGGCTTCTGTGGTTTAATCTTTTCACTCGGGTAAGTTAATTTATTCTTCAACTTTGAATTGTTGGACAAGACGGATGATGACACCAAGTTCTATGTCCTGTGCCCGTTGGGTAATATTACTGTGTATAATTAAATGAGTCTACTTCTTTTTTAAGTCCTTATCTAATGTACATGTCAGAGAAAGATCTTTAGGACGGATATTTAGATCCAACGATCATTAAAGCTGGCCATACACATGCAATTCCACAGCAAGTGTGCTGACAGATCACATTGGTATCTGATCACTTGGTATCCTGTCACATTGGTATCTGATCACATGGTATCTGATCACATTGGTATGATCACATTGGTATCTGTCACATTGGTATCTGTCACATTGGTATCTGATCACATTGGTATCTGATCACATTGGTATCTGATCACATTGGTATCTGATCACATTGGTATCTGATCACATTGGTATCTGATCACATTGGTATCTGTCACATTGGTATCTGTCACATTGGTATCCGATCACATTGGTATCCGATCACATTGGTATCCATCACATTGGTGATCCGATCACATTGTATCCGATCACATTGGTACCGATCACATTGGTATCTGTCACATTGGTATCTGATCACATTGGTATCTGATCACATTGTCTGATCACATTGGTATCTGATCACATTGGTATCTGTCACATTGGTATCTGATCACATTGGTATCTGATCACATTGGTATCTGATCACATTGGTATCTGATCACATTGGTATCTGTCACATTGGTATCTGATCACATTGGTATCTGATCACATTGGTATCTGATCACATTGGTATCTGATAAACATTGGTATCTGATCACTTGGTATCTGTCACATTGGTATCTGTCCACATTGGTATCTGTCACATTGGTATCTGTCACATTGGTATCTGATCACATTGGTATCTGTCACATTGGTATCTGATCAATTGGTATCTGATCACATTGGTATCTGATCACATTGGTATCTGTCACATTGGTATCTGTCACATTGGTATCTGTCACATTGGTATCTGTCACATTGGTATCTGATCACATTGGTATCCGATCACATTGGTATCCGATCACATTGGTATCCGATCACATTGGTATCCGATCACATTGGTATCCGATCATATTGGTATCCGATCACATTGTATCTGTCTGCACACATGCTGTGGGATCCCCATACGCGGTATGGGGATTGGTCAGCCATACACCGCACGATCGGATCGGCTCCTTCTACTTAAAAAAAGTAGAAGGAATTTTCCGCCATTCCCGATTGGTCGGAGTGCCAACAAATGACCATGTCGTCACTCCGATTGGTCAGGAACATCCCGACACACACCGACGATAATAGTTCAATCCCATTGTTCCCACTGGATTTACCCATTATCGTTTATCTGAAGATCCCATACGACAGCAGCTTGGTAGTGAAGGGTGGAACAGTTGGAAGACCCCCCTGGTGCAAGAAAACAAAACGTTCTAATCCTGTACATTAGTTACTATTGGCTCCCTTTACTGTTGGCCGCATGGCTGACCGATCCCCATACCACGTATCAGATCGGTCGGGTCTGTGTGTGCGTTTCCACAGCATGTGTGCCACAGATACCAGTGTGATCGGATCCAGTGTGATCGGATCCAATATGATCGATACCAATGTGATCGGATACCAATGTGATCGGTACCAATGTGATCGGATACCAATGTGATCGGATACCAATGTGATCGGATACCAATGTGATCGGATACCAATGTGATCGGATACCAATGTGATCGGATACCAATGTGATCTGTTGGCCAGTTGATGTGGGCAGGCACCTGTACACACACTGGGTGTCGGGCGAAGAGGTCATTCATTGTCCACTTTGGCTTAGAGCTATCTGAGTGTGTGTTCAGGCCTTTAGTCTCTTTAATATTGTTCGATGTCCATGCATGTGTATCATCTGGGCCCCCAAGCAATAATGTTATTGCCAGGGAATGTAATAAATGTTCTTATTTTGCCACAACCAATCAGATGTTATTTACCATTTGAAAGCTAACATCTGATTGGTTTGGGTAAAATTAGCACCATTTTTAACGATAAGAACATTTATTACATCTCCCTGTTAGTCTTTTGGCAGTTCCATGTGGATATCTAAAGAAATAGGGGGCAGATTGACAAAATAATGGCACAGTGATGGTTGGAAAAACTAAACTTCCATAATGGAACCTTAACTTTTTTTTTAGTATAGATGCCTTTAATAAACATTGTATTACACTTATAACACAGGATGGATTGAATCCCAGGATCCAGTGGCCAGTGCACTAAGAAATCTACATCTGGTGTACAACTGAACTTAACTTAAGTTTTCTATTGATCTCTATTGACATCTGCCCTGATTTTTGAAGTTACTGGACTTGTGTTTAAGCAAAGAGCTGTTTGTCCATAGAAATGGCAGACATGTGGAACAAGCCTAAAAAGAATCTTTGTGCCCCACTAAATCAGACATAGATAAACTGCGTCTTGCTGATCTTAAGTGACTACAGCATGATTCGTTCCTTTTCTAGATGAGGCGTGAGGCTGTGCAGAAGAAACTTTCACAAAATGGGTTAATTCTCACTTGGCCCGAGTGTCCTGCAGAATCACCGACCTGTACGCGGACCTTCGAGATGGGCGAATGCTATCAAACTGCTGGAAGTTCTCTCCGGAGAAAGACTTGTAAGTAATCATTCCTTGACCAATCCCACGCAGAAAGTCATGTGAAAGTCATCTGACTCCCCTGCGGGCAATTTCACGTGAATTTATATTTATATGAAACTGATGATCTGACCTTCCTGGAATGCGTTTTTCTCCTTTCTCCTTCTTACATTGTGTCCATTTGGAATCCTAATATTAACGTAATGAACATTTGGCTTCGTATACAACAATATTCACATAAAGACAAAAAAGGTCTCTTTATGGTAAGTTATGTCACCCAAGACCTTCTATGAATATACCGCTATCGCTTTATCTCAGGCTTCCAATGTCTGTGAGATTGACCCCCTCCTCTTACAACATGTATCAGATAATAGAGAAGAACGTATATGGTGAAGTGCTTTGTTAGGTGCATTGGATGTCATTATATTGGCCGAGATGTAGAATCATCCCTGTGCAGAACTAAAGCAAAATATAGAGACTTGCTGCAGAGATCAATCAGATTGCGGCCTTTTACTTCGGTAAATTTTAGGTGATCCACAACCCAGGTACAGGCTAGTAGGTTACCTCTTATATGCACTTATCCTTCTACCTCTGTAGGTTTCTCTGATATATGTATGTAGGTATATTTTATTTATAAGCGCCACTGGGTACGCAGTGCTGTACATTATAAAATACGAGTATATAAACAAGGGGATAAGTGCAAGCCTTTATACAGATAGATACAATTAAATTAAATACAATTTCATACATCGGTTAGAAAGCATATATAAAATTATGTATAATGGATATAGTGCACAAGCCTCGATACATTAGGAATGAGATCCCTGCCCCGAAGAGCTTACAATCTAATCCTGATCCTCTAAAGTCAAGCTCAGCGTGCCAGGATTGGGTGTTTTTATGGGATGATTTTACTGGTGTTTTAATGGACTTGCTGCAAATGTGCATTTTAAAGGAATAAGTATTAGTTCCCACTATGTGCGGCTGCGTTATTGGTTCGCATGCGTGCTCGACTTTTCATGCAGATTGCATGTGCACCAATAACACCCAGAACGCGGCGCACACGTAGGAATCACGCATCGTAGGGACCTGGCCCTGAAGCTTTAAAATACACTATATAGTGTCTCTTTTATCTGCTATTTTTTATATGGCTATAAGACTGATATCTATGGTTACACTACAACTGATCAGGTTTTTAGATGGTTATAGACTGATACTATGGTACATACAACTGATCGGTTTTAGATGGTTATAACGATATTATGGTAACCTACGACTACAATGATCAGGTTTTTATATGGTTATAGACTGATATCTATGGTACACTACAACTGATCAGGTTTTTTATGGTTTTATAGACTGATATCTATGGTACACTACAACTGATCAGGTTTTTAGATGGTTATGACTGATATCTATGGTACACTACAACTGATCAGGTTTTATATGGTTATAGACTGATATCATGGTACACTACAACTGATCAGGTTTTTATATGGTTATAGACTGATATCTATGGTACTACAACTGATCAGGTTTTTATGGTTATAGACTGATATCTATGGTACACTACAACTGATCAGGTTTTTAGATGGTTATAGACTGATATCTATGTACACTACAAACTGATCAGGTTTTTATATGGTTATAGACTGATACTATGGTACACTACAACTGATCAGGTTTTTATATGGTTATAGACTGATATCTAGGGTACACTACAACGATTCAGGTTTTTTAGATGTTATAGACTGATATCTATGGTTAACCTACACTGATCAGGTTTTTAGAGTTCTAGACTGATATCTAGGTACACTACAACTGATCAGGTTTTAGATGGTTATAGACTGATATCTATGGTACACTACAACTGTCAGGTTTATAGATGGTTATGACTGATATCTTGGTACACTACAACTGATCAGGTTTTTAGATGGTATAGACTGATATCTATGGTACACTACAACTGATCAGGTTTTTAATATGGTTATAGACTGATATCTATGGTACACTACAACTGATCAGGTTTTTATATGGTTATAGACTGATATCTATGGTACACTACAACTGATCAGGTTTTTATATGGTTATAGACTGATATCTATGGTACACTACAACTGATCAGGTTTATAGATGGCTATAGACTGATATCTATGGTACACTACAACTGATCAGGTTTTTATATGGTTATAGACTGATATCTATGGTACACTACAACTGATCAGGTTTTTAATTGGTTAGACTGATATCTATGGTACACTACAACTTATCAGGTTAGAGATGGCTATAGACTGATATCTATGGTACAACTACAACTGATCAGGTTTTTATATGGTTATAGACTGATATCTATGGTACACTACAACTATCAGGTTTATAGATGGCTATAGACTGATATTATGGTACACTACAACTGATCAGGTTTTTAGATGGTTATAGACTGATATCTATGGTACACTACAACTGATCAGGTTTTTAGATGGTTATAGACTGATATCTATGGTACACTACAACTGATCAGGTTTTTAGATGGTTATAGACTGATATCTATGGTACACTACAACTGATCAGGTTTTTAGATGGCTATAGACTGATATCTATGGTACACTACAACTGATCAGTTTTTAGATGGTATAGACTGATATCTATGGTACACTACAACTGATCAGGTTTATAGATGGCTATAGACTGATATCTATGGTACACTACTAAACTGATCAGTTTTTAGATGGTTATAGACTGATATCTATGGTACACTACAACTGATCAGTTTTTAGATGGTTATAGACTGATATATATGGTACACTACAACTGATCAGGTTTTTAGTTGGTTATAGACTGATATCTATGGTACCTAACAACTGATCAGGTTTATAGATGGTTATAGCTGATATCTATGGTACACTACAACTATCAGGTTTATAGATGGTTATAGACTGAATCTATGGTACACTACACTGATCAGGTTTTTAGATGGGTATAAGACTGATATCTATGGTAGGGATAGCAGAACGGGAGGGAGAGGGAGGGGGAGGGAGGGGGGAGAAGGGCTGCAGTACGCATGGCAAAAATCTACCTGAGGCCAGCTAGCAGGCAGTGTCCTATATGGACCTGCTAGCCTCCTGGTGGGCAGTTTTTGGGACTTTGGGGGGGGACTACAGGAGAACCCTATGGAGCTGGGATGTGAGGTAAGGATTACACTACACTACATGATGGGGCCAGTAGTTGGGGGGATTATAGTTTTGGGGGTGGACATGCCCTTTAACTATAAAGTAGGTAGGTGTTACAGGTATATTACACAGGTGTTACAGGTATATTACATTATATTACCCCCTGTGTAATATACCTGTAACACCTACCTACTTTATAATTAAGTGGCAATGGATAACACATTAGCAGGAATGTACAGTTGCTATTGTAGAATCCTGGCTAATCAATGTTCCAAGCATTACTGTGGCCTGTGATGGTTCTAATCTGTTCTAATCCATCCAGGGCCATCATCAAGGAAGAATTGTTGCCCATGGGACGGTTAAGTATGGTCGGGGCAGACCAGGGTTGGAGCCACGGGATCGGCCATGTAACTATTTGGGGTGCTGCTAATTGCCACCCCCCAACAAAGGCAAATAAACCCCCAATCTCCGTGGGCTTTAATCATACTAAGTTCATACAGAACACCCATCTTGCAGACATCCATACTAATAGCCCCTAGATAGTAGGAGCCAGAAAGTATGTATGTATGTATAGTTTATTTATAAAAAGCCTCTTGGGGATGCAGCGCTGTGAACATGTTCACTAAATGCAATACAAACTAATTCCACAGAATCCACAGCACCGAGGACATGGGAAGCTGACCTAACTACAAGGTCTATACATAAACATATTTTTATGAAGCGTCCCCTATAAAAAAAGGGGATTTCTAGATTGCTTTGATCTTTTTAAAATGTAATTTTACATTTTATTTTATTATTATTATTATTATTTTATTTAATTCACATTTGTCACCAGCGAAACAAACATTCAGTTCAAGAGCGAGAACAATTCGTTATTACTAAACCCTTTACACAAACTGACTCATATGTAACTTCCTGTGCAAAGAATTTAACTAAATCCACAAACTGTCAGTTTACAGATAAATCCCCAGAAGCCAACAGTGCAAATCACAGACATCTGTCTGATTGAACCGCGATCCCATAGCTGTACCTTTTTAAACGTCACTGACGTCTGTATGAATGCACCGCGATCCCATAGCTGTACCTTTCTAAACGTCACTGACGTCTGTATGAATGCACCGCGATCCCATAGCTGTACCTTTCTAAACGTCACTGACATCTGTCTGAATGAACCGTGATACCATAGTTGTACCTTTCTAAACAGCACTGATATCTTTCTGAATGAACCGCGATTCTATAGCTGTACCTTTCTAAACGGCATTGACATCTATCTGAATGAACCGCGATCCCATAGCTGTGCCTTTAACTAACAGTTAAGTAGGAAGTTCTGCAAAATGCTTCTAAAACATGGGAAATATCCTATTGGGGATAAAAATTTTAAGAAATATTTGGCTAATTTAAAAAATGACGATAAAAAATCAGCTGGATGAACTGCACTGAATAAAAGGTTAATAAGTAAAGAAAAAATTCAATTTCTCTAATATAACTAACATATAAGACATTGCAGATATAAAGGATGGATTGTTTGTCTTTCTAAGTGCTTTCTTAAGAGACAGAGCACCTAGTACCTGCCCCCTCGTCAGTTTTACGGCCCAGACATGCTCAGTGAGTTCAAGTCAGGTTAAAATGTGATTTAGGTCAAAAGTGTTAATATTTGTGTCCCATTTTCAGAATTTTTTAAATTCAGCGTTACCTAGCAACAGATTTCACTGGAAATCTATTCTAAAGGACAACAAAGCTATAAATACTTTTGCTGAAATTATCAACTGCAAAAACAAAAAAACACCTTTGAATCCAATAGTGCAATTATTTTACACAACTCAGACCGAGGAAAAGGTCTACAAAGAAACATCTTTAGTGTTCATTATTAGACAGGGCTGATACGTCAATCATTTAAACATAATTTGTGGTGCGTGCAGTAGTATTGTTAAGATCTTGCGTCTAGACGGTGCTAGCGATGTACCATATGTACAGATCATAAATGCCTGATCCTAATGGGATTTTTGCAATTATTTTTAATGCCACCAAAATGATTGATTGGAAGCAGGCGTAAAAGGGAATACGATTGCATGTGGTCATGTGATCTAAAACTAAATAGTTAAAGGACCTCCCACTCTCTCCTCTTCCTCCCCTGCTGCACAGTACCCAGGGTGAGGACCAAAAACACTAAAGCTGGGTGTACACACAGGAAAGATGTTTGAAAGAGGACAGACAGGATCTGCAAGATCAGGATACACATAGTCCCGAGCGTTGTCCCTATACACAGGACAAACACAGAATAGGGAGAACGTTCGGGACTGTGTGTTTCCCAAGACCACGGCCGACTCCCCAATAGGGAGACTACCATGGGCGAGGGAAATTTTAGGTCTTTCCTGAACAACCGCAAGGCCAATGGGAACATTCGGAGGCCGCGTGCTTGTTCGGGGAATGACGCTACACACACTGCTGTTAAAGCCCCAATACAGT
Source organism: Hymenochirus boettgeri (assembly GCA_019447015.1). Lineage (NCBI taxonomy): Eukaryota > Metazoa > Chordata > Amphibia > Anura > Pipidae > Hymenochirus > Hymenochirus boettgeri. The sequence continues at coordinate 21,175,195 of CM033473.1, read as the reverse complement.
CAGATCCGATGGTATTGTGGCTTTATCATCACTGTGTGCATCATCACCTCTGGGTACTTTACAGAAGTCCTGCAATCCTATATACTAAAAGACAAAGGTAGATATTATGGCTCACAGACGCAAAAGCTCCTCCCACTGTCTGCCGATTGGAGGAGGTATGATGACATGGCACTCGCACGCAGAGCCGAGAGGAGAAGACAAAGCCTGTAACTGTAAGTGGAGAAGCGAGACACGGGAGGGGGTGGGGAGGAGAGAGAAGGGGGGTTGACTCAGGGGTTTGCTGGTACTCAGCGCTCCGGTCTGATCTTCCTTTGAGGGACAGTTGACAGCCAATGGGAAGAAAGGTTCCGTTCCCAGAAGAAGAAATAGAGGCCGAGTGAACGAAGGTTGGAACCGGTAAGTCTATTTCTGGGAACTTTTTAAAGTTTTAAACCTGGCGTTTAGGGAGTGAGGGTGTAGATTTTGGGGTGGAGATACACTTTAACGATAACGGGACGATTCTTGAATATTTTGTGACAGCGTGTACCCAGCTTTACTGGTAAAAAGAGACAGTTTAGGATCGGAAAGTATCCACCATATTCTATAAATCTGAGCTTGGGGCCGTGGAGGTTTTGGTACCGGACCCCATGGATAACCTGTACTGTAGTCAGTGGACAGAATGAGAAGAATACCTGATGGGTCAAACACAGGGAATCTAATGGTAAATCTGGTCCTACCCCCTGGTCAATGTCAGTTGGGCTATTTGAAGACAATTGTCAATTGGACCCCAGTTACAATGTTTTCTAGGGAAGTTTTCGTCCCATTATGTGATGCTATAAAAACACAAGAAATAACGGACTAAGGAAATGAACGTTCCGTGACCTCCTGCAGATGTTACAGACGTTTCCTCCTAATACTGGGAGCCAAACACAGACCAGAAATTTGTTAAAAGGGCAGAAAACGAACCTTTCCGATATTGATTTCTCCCATTAATCTCGCCACCCCATTAATATCCGTCTATATTACTGAGCTTGATCCTTTCCATCTGTTACTGGATTACGTGGTCATACACTTATCACATTTATATCACAGCAAAAAACGTTATAACAATATTATTGGCTCCCGATCTGCTGATATTTATTATGTTAATTGGGCGCCAACAAACATAGGATTGGAAATAAAATCAATGTCCCATTGCATATTGCATCATGGATTTCATCGGAATCAGTCTGCAACAGGCGCACACACTCGCCCGACCTCCCACGTTCTTTATGGGGTTGGTCAGCTGGGCGAACATACATGTCCCAACCGCATTGACTCCCTCTACTTGAAGTAAAGGAAGCCAATTCAGCCAACAGTAATTTTTTGCCTACACTGATCCTCCATGAGGTTGACCAGAGTAGTTCATCTTATTATTAGTTATAAAGGATCCAACAGGATTTGCCCTAACGCTAAGGTCTATGGGGACCTTAAACCATGAAATAAACTTTTACCAAAGATGATTTATCACCCACAGCCCTGATTTGTATTGACTGGACGAGCTGGACATTGTGTGGCAGTTCCATGGCTGTAACATTTAAATACCGTATCAGTGCAAACACAAATGGTAAAAGAAAAGGGGCTTTCAAGATATTTTTCTTTTATTGAAAGGAAAAGTAAAGCAAGTTTCTGCAGCTCTCTTTCCTAGTTAGTAACAATTGGTTTTTCTGCTCCATCTTGTTTCTGTATAGAGGTCAAAGAAAGGTCAGCAGTCCAGTTTTGATAGGCAAGGGGTTATAGACCTCACTGAGCATGTGTAACTGTTTAAAAGTGTCCGGGACACTCTTTGGTAGGAGGGATGCAAAAATCAGGGAAAAAGAGAATGCAGAATTCTATTTTTTCCAATCATTTCGCAGGTGTAAGATACAACGATTAATACGTTATGAATTATAGAATTTTATATAAATTCATTTTACCATTCCTTCTCCTTTAACAATGGCCAAAACAGGTCAGATAAAGCAGATTGTAAATATAATTAGCAGCAAAAAAAAAAAAAATCTGCTCTGTAAAGAGACCTGAACACCTGCCTTAACCCCACACAATCTGCAGCTAAATAAGCAAATTCCTTACCGATTGCAAATTGTGGGTCATGTTATCAGCAAAAAATTTCTGCTAAATTAAAGAGTTTGGACAGCAGCCTGCAAACCATGGCGCCAATAGGAGTTTATCGTATGTACTTGACACAGGAATCTTCCCAGTACGGAGATAAAATGTTGAATAGAATTGACTTGTTATAGTAGAAATGGAAGATCTTCACACGCTCAGCTTCAAACAGGGGCTAAACTACCACGAGGCAGCAAGGGACCCCCCAACTCTTCCTGCCACAGATACAACAACCATTGTAGACAAAGCAGAGAGTGAGGACCCCATTATATTGCTGGGGGGTCCCACTGGGTTAAGAAGAGCTGTACAGCCAAGAATGGAGAGAATTCCTTCCCGCGCGGGTCAGCGATACACAAGGGCCAAGGTATTTCTAATTGTCAGCAGCCCGCGAGCGATTTATCTGGAAGAGAATCTATTAAGGTGGGGACTGTTTCACATTCCGTTCTCCTAACGGACACCCAATAACTATCAAATAAAAGATCCAGAGACCTTCATTTTATTGTAGATTCATGGCTGACGCCAATAAACATTTTGTGGTGAGGAGGGAAAAAAATACAATGGGGCTCTTTGCCACTGTTAAAGGGGAAGTTCGGGCAATTTTAGGAACAAAAAGGCAATTTTGCTGACCACAGCAGAAAATCTGAAAACTGGATTTTCCAAAACAAAAGAGAACATCTGGAATTCCCGTGCCATGTGTAATATAAATCACTGATAAATAACAGATCTAGGGGGACAATAGGTAGGATAACGTGATTATTTATAATACACCTGCTGAATGTTTGCCCACAGTAACCGACACCCAGCTGTAATCACAAACGTTCTAACCGTTCACCACAACCAAGAGGCCGTAGACTATAAAACACGAGCTAAAAGCAAACACAGCCCAGCGTGCAGCAGCTAGCAGATGGTTCAGAGGTCACAATACTCAACTGTAGCAGTCATTTGTTTTATTGAGTTTGTGCCACAAGTTTGCTCCCTTGGGCTGATGCAATTAAGAGGTGCAAAAGTTTGCACATGCTTTTTATTTGCAGCAACCAACCAGATGTTAGCTTTTTACTAAGGTACCGCAGTTACGTCTGATTGGTTGTGGTCTCTGTGTGCATCTTTGGTAGACTCCAGCCGCTCTCAGGTATACACTATGAGTGTAGAAATGGGATAGTATACATCCACGCAGAGTGCAACTAGAGACCAAATTAATTCAATACAGACAAAAAATAGAAGCCTAGTGCACACACCAATTAATTTGCTTAAATTTTACTTTACCATTGTATTGCGACTTAAAAAGCCTGCCCTTATATTTGGATAAATTAAAGCAATTAGTTCAATAACCTGGCTAAATATTTTTAAGCCCAGCAACCACTTCATGGTTTGCTTTATTCTGCTGGCTCCTAACTTTTAACCTTTTTTACTTAACGTAACGTTTTACCTTCTTAGGAGACATAATTCTCAATCTTTGTGTGTGTCATGGGTTCAAGTACTGAAAGCTGGAGAGTTAGCCCCAAGAAAGCAAGCGAAGGAGCAGCCGGGACTTTCATCTCATTAAAGGCAGGTACTGATATAAAGACAAAGTTTGAGAATTACGTCTCCTAAGAAGGTAAAAAGTTATTAAGGTAAAAAAGGTTAAACGTTAGGACCCAGCAGAATAAACAAACTGTGAAGTGGTTGCTGGGCTTAAAATAATTTGGCCAAGTTATTGAACTAAATGGTTTAATTTATCCAGAGAGAAGGACAGGCCTTTTAGAGGGTATGTCCACCCTTAAAAAAAAATTCTCACCAAACATTCCCCCTGTCCCCCCAGCCCCAACCGCTATGTTAGTATTATTAGAAAGTGCCCCAAACTTTACTTACCTACCCTCTTGCCTCCGCCGCACTGCCAGGCCCTCTGCTTGCGAGTAAATGCAAGGAGAGGGGCGGGACCGGCAGTCGCGTCTGTGATTAGCTGAGCGGCAGCCAATCATGAATGCGGCTGCCGGGAGCTCAGTGCGGCGGAGGCAAGAGGGAAGGTAAGTTATGTTTCGGGCATTTTCTAATAATACTAACATAGCGGTTGGGGCTGGGGGGACAGGGGGAATCTTTGGTGAAAAGGGTTTTACACTAGGGGGAGGGAATCCTAATCGGGAGGGGGAGGGAGGGGGAGAAGGGCTGCAGTACGCATGCCAAACTTCTCCCGGAGGCCAGGTAGCAGGCAGAGTCCTATATGGACTCTGCTATCCTCCTGGTGGGCAGTTTTTGGGACTTTGGGGGGGGACTACAGGAAAACCATATGGAGCTGGGATGTGAGGTCAGGATGATGGGGCCAGTAGTGGGGGGGATTATAGTTTTGGGGGTGGACATGCCCTTTAAGTCGCAATACAATGGTTAAGTAAAATATAAGCAAATTAATTGGATGTGCACTAGGCTTCTATTTTTCGTATACACTATTAGTGATCAGCCATGAGAATTCTTCCTACTGACCGGAAAGGAATAAATAATTAATAGGATACAGTAAGCAGAAACCACGGCCTGACATATTGATTGAAAAGGAGACGGATGCAGAGAGCAGAGAGCCCATTAGTGATCGGGGTTCAGAATAAATAATTTATCTTTCAATAGCACATATACATTAGGGCAATTCACTGTGTGTACACACCTGGAAGGTTTTTATTGGCTATTTATAAATGCACATTTAAAAAAAAAAAAAACCTTTTGCGTTATCCTATTGCAAAATAAAACCCACATTCAAACTTTTCCGTTTTCCCCCCCGAGAGCCCCGCCTCCTCACTGGACAGAAAGACCAACCTATAGGAAGATGCGTTCTGTAAGAAGCCCTGTCTCCAGCAGATGGTGACAATTTTCCATGCTGCATATTAGAAATAAAACAGATTTTTTATTTGGTGCTGTTTTTGCAAGAAATTGGATTCCATAGTATTGTTAGTTCCATCTAATAATGTTTTCGAAAAACCTGTCTCTTTAATAGAGCTGTACAGCCGTGCCACCTAATAAAATCAGGGTGATTAAATAAGGATGTGTAGTCGCCACAAAACGCCACAAAAAAGGCAAAGTGTAAGTAACTCGTGGTAAAACACTAATACATGCCACTACTTGAGCCAAACACGGCTTTGCATGTAGAACTGTGCAGAAGTTTGCCAAGAATTTGAACGGCTCTGTGACAAATTAAATATTGTATTCAAGAAGAGAAATTGTAAGTAGGTCATGCTCCCAGATTTAATATAAAGAAAACATTCCTTACCGTCAACCCACAATACACAACTGTAAGGCACCTTAATCGGCGCCAACAATCACAGAAAGCTCAGATGTGAATAAGGCCCAAGCAAGGCCAATAACCAAGTAGTTTTGTTTAACTGCCACAGACCACTTAACTTTCAATAGTTGTTGGAAGAGACAAAGGCATTAATGTACTAAGATATCCCAGTCCCAAAGGCATTCCTGTTATTGGTGAATAAATCTTAATATTAAAGGGCAACAATACCCTTTCAAGCTACCTAAACAAAGCCATTAAAGACCGTCTTGTAGCAATGCCTCCTTGCAGACAGTCCAATGGAAAGACTTGCTTGTTGCAGGGCACATCTTCCCATTCGTTACATTCAGGAGCTGGCGGAGCAAGGCTGGCACTACAAGCTGGTCTATGATGGCTTTGTAGAGCAAACCTAGCTGTAGGAGATGGTGGTTAAGGTCCTTCCCCTGAGTACTATTAGGTGATGTGGTGTACCAGTATAGTTCTCCTTTAATATCTATACACAATATAAACTGCATCTGATGTTGTTCTTGCTCGTGACTTATCCTGCACATGTGCGCACAACTTTGATGCACTCAGTGAATTGCAAAAAAGGTTGCCTGCAGGCATGCAGCCAGAAGTGACTTGCCAATGGTTGTGGTATATAATGATGGTATTTCCAACATTACCCGATTGTCAGCCATGTGTTGAGCGAGAAATCATTGGTAGTTTGTTGGATCAGATGGTTTTAACTAAAAAGTTCTATTGGTTAGTCAGTTTTAGGCTGCACACGGACCAAATTTTCTGCCCAATCGTCCAAAATTTGGACTGTGGAGGTTGATTGGCCAAAATATTGGTGATGCCCAAATATTGTGAGGGAAGCTTTCATTTCCAGCCTACTGATCAGGGTCATGGGATAACGGTCTGGTGTTCACAAAGTCTTAAGCAAGCGCACTGTCACACGATCTACAGAAGATTGTAATGATAATCACCATTTCAAAACAAATGAAAAATATCGTCAGCACACGGCACATGATAATCACATGCGGTGCTGAGCTTGTGACTTCTTCATAATCACCTTTAAGATTTGAATGTTGTGCCTTTTTTTACCCAGTGCCGTAGAGCAGGGTGGTGTTAAGGTTAATAATGTCAGATGGGTGGTTTCCTGGGGGGTAGGGAGCTCTGTACGCAGCAGAGGTGAACTGCCAACATTAACTTCCTTTCACTGCAGTATTAATAGTGTTTATGTTATCACGTGTTTAACGTGACTGACATTCATTTCGATTCGTCTGGAAACGCTTCCCAATGTTCTGTTATCCCTCTTTCTGTTTCCTGCTTCTTCTGGTTACCAGCTGTCAGTCATGGATGTAACAGATGACATCACAGCCAATGACTCAACGTTATTCCCCTAGCTGCCTCTACGGAGCATGTGTGAGCTTGTAAAAGAGCTTGTAAAGGAGGAAACCTTTTGCGAGGCAGAGGGAAGGGGGAAAAGAACATTTTGCTCCATAACAAGTTATTCCTACATATCTCAGGGTTCCAATATTGTGGTTTGGGGCATGATTCACCTATAGATCATTTTTGATCATTTGAGCCAAGTAATTCAGGCAAATACTGACACAGATCAATTTGCTCACTTTTTGTAATAAATACCCAGTATGTGTCACACAGAACATTTCAGTGACACATACAACTGGTATCTGTGAATTGACCCATAATCAATGCACGTACATTGTAAGGGGGCATGGGAGATGTCGGGACTCACATTATTGGGTGGAGAAACCCTTTAAGGGCAGGTGGGGAAGGTAAGTAGACATTTCTGTGCGGGGATACACATACCCTGATCTGCTCTTGATGAAGAGAATTATTAAATTCTACCTGATATATAACCCGCATACCCTAAAAAAATATATTACCAGGAATAGATAATCAGTGGCACTTATCTCTGACAGACTGATGCTTTTTACACATTAATTCCAGTAGATACCGGCACCCCTAGGAAGAGAAAGTGCACATACTCCTAATTACCTTCATTATCACCATGTGTTACAATTTACCCCAAAACTAAGAGGTGTCTGCAAATACTGGGGCAATATAAGAAATGGCATTAGAGCAAAACCAGTTTACTAAGAATAAAACTCATTCAGAACCATATAGCCCTCTATGAAGCCTACGTTCTGTTGTCTGGTGGTCAATGTTTTGAAGTGGAATCGTCGCTTTGCTGAAGACTTGTGTAGCCACTGATCGGGAGTTCATTAATGAAGAGGAACCCAAAAGTCCAATAGACCAAACCTGCATGTTCCCAGGTTGGCAATCCTAAATACAATTTACAGGAACATAGACCTCTTACTTTTTATTTAAAAGCGAGCAAGGATTTAGACTCTGGTGTAGATTTTTATAAGGTTTTTATAACTGTGCAACATGGGCAATTGGTGTAGTAACCCAGAACGGTTACGTTTCTACACGACCAGATAATTTGTTGACCAATCATGTACAGGGACTCCATGTAGCCTTGTCTATGTAGACTAAATTAGGTACAACTCTGGTATACATGGGACCACATGAAATGATGTTTATAAAGTGGATATCGATACCAGGTCTGTTGCCTATGATAAGAAACTAAACGGGGCAATGGAAATCTAACATCTTGTTCCTATTATCTTGTCATCATACAAATTTCCCTATTTCAGTGCACAGTTAGTGGTGAAATCTAATAACAGAGGCACGCCTGCGTTTACATACGTTACATACATTATATGTTACATACGTTATACGACATGCTGCAAACCTATTGACCTTGCATTTTTGGAATATGAAGCAATCGAACAGCATTGCACTACATTAGATGGACTCTCTAAGGACGCTATAGTAAACCGTATCTGTAGTTCGTATGATTGTACGCAGCTGTCCCAGATAACACTGTAAAGTTTATTGTACTCTCCGCTCCGTGTGATCTGAGAACGTTTAACACTGAGCTGCATAACGTTATCCAGATGTTAAGGGCCACATAAAGGTGAACTACACAAGATCTAGTTATTTCGATCATTTAACACGCTCCCTGGACCATCTATGACACGGAGAGGAGGGGTCCTGTTCCCAAACAGCCAGATATGGTTTTTTCCATACCAAAACCTTTCAGATCCCAAAGGGAAAGTCACACAACACAGTAAAATATTAAAGGGGCGATGTACAAAGTCGCTATAGCTGTAAACAGGTCTTGAAGTCATGATAATTAATGTAATAAAGGTTAGCACAACTTAAGACCAGTTTGGCGGCAGGCAGTTGGTTACAGATGCAAATTATGTAATAATTTAAACTTTTTAAAGTACCGGTAGCTTTAAAAGTTTTACAAAGTTTGAGATGCACAGAGATCCTGTTAATATGAACAGGACTAAAGTCGATACCAGCTCTCATGAGAATATAAAGCCAGGCTAACACATTTTATTTTGAAACATTTAGGGGGCCAAGGCAATGAAAGTTCCAAAAGTTTGCCTGTGCTATCAATCTGCGGCAACCAATCAGATGTTCTGTTCAAATCAGAAGTAGAAAGCAAACATTTGATCGGTTGTCACAAAGTAATAGCTCATAATAACCAGGGTAACCCTCTAATACGTACAGCACACAAATGCATTAAAACAGTTAAACTTCCCCTTAGCTGAATGTTTTCTGGCCCTGATAGCTCCCAGAGGAGACAAGCTTGCAGATTACATCAGAAACACTGGAACTGTCATAAGACCAGAAACACCAAATGACTGACAAATATTTATAGCAAAGCAAAAACCTAGTCAGAACTTCTATTACAATTCATTGCATCAAACTGTGATCTGTGTGCTTCTCTTCTGTATATTTAAAGGGGAACTGCGGTCTCCATACACTCGACCTTTCTTAAAATAAAACACGCCTACCTTTAAACTGACTCCAGGATCATGCTTCTAGCTGCAGTCTATCCAAAGTTACAGCAGTATAAACGTTTTTTTTCCTGCTAGCACTGTGAGCTGTGACATCACCAGCACTTGGGGTCGGCCTCCAAGTTTAAGGTTGGAGCATGCCCACTGCTGGGACAGAGCATCATCTGTGGCATCATAAGCCCCACACTGAAACTTCTTAATTTTTTAAGCTAACCACAAGGCTAAAAATATGATTTTCTCTCACTTTTAGGTGTCCAATAGAGGAAACGACAGAGTTGTCGCAGGTCTGTAACTAGCTTCAGAAAGGATCAATTTTGGGGGGTGGGGCTTATAACACATGCCTGTCACAGAGACACAGACTCAGGGCAGTCTGGAAAGTGTAAATTTACAACCCTAGATACATCAGCCTAGGCTTGTTTGAAAGGCACGAGAGCTCTTTTCAATAGAGGGGACTTGTTTGGAGACCACAGTTACCCTTAAATTTGACAGGTACCGTCCAGGCTATGGTCCCAATTGTATTTCAGTCTTTGTTGGTTTTGGATTCTATTATATTGATATAATTGTCTGAAACAGGATTGTGCCCTGACACAAGGTTTAGGGACCTGGCTATAACCCTATCACACACTCCATTACAAACACGTCATACACATGGGTTAGAAAGGAATTAGGAATCCCTTGAGCCTATATGGCTTTACAATGACCGGAGTGGTTAAAAGAACTTCATGGCACTCCCTCACATTCCACTATAAAGGCTGTCAGAGGATCTGGTTGTTTTAGGTATAGGTAGGGTATCATAGGTCAACTCAATCTACCATGTTACTTAAACAGTGCAAAAGGTTTACTAATAAAAGACAAGACAAGTAACGCAAAGTGTTTTCTATACAGGTCACAGAACCAATAAAAACGTTTCAGAGTCATGTGACACTGGTTACATATGTAAACAATGATTATATCCAATGACATAGCTAAACACTGATTATAACCGAGAACTGATTATATAGCTAAACACTGGATACAACAGATGACATAGCTAAACAGTGATTATAACTGATGACATAGCTAAACACTGATAACTGATGACATAGCTAAACACTGATTATAACTGATGACATAGCTAAACACTGATTATAACTGATGACATAGCTAAACAGGGATAACTGATGACATAGCTAACAGGGTTATACTGATGACATAGCTAAACACGGATTATAACTGATGACATAGCTAAACACTGATTATAACTGATGACATAGCTAAACACTGATTATAACGGATGACGTAGCTAAACACTGATTATAACTGATGACATAGCTAAACACTGATTATAATTGATGACATAGCTAAGCCATGTTTACAAATAGTTACATCACTAAGTAGTATTGATAAGGATATAATTTACATTAACATATTAGTTTTCTTTCTATTTTCTCAAGCAGTAGGGAAAATCACATTCCACAGATGAGAACTGTCCTTGGGATTCCGTCAAATGCTGGGTACAAAAGAATCTAAACAAGATAACGGTTTATTTACATAAACAGGAATCCTTTACTCAGCCAGAGCAAAAACTGAATATTTTGCGCAAATAAACCGCTCGCTTAACTGGACTGCACTGTCTGTGTTTCTGTGCTTTCCTACAATCAGAGAATAAACATTCTTTTGTTATAAAGGGTTCAGCTGAATCCCACCCACCCCCAACCCCCTCCTACACAATCTCTCTGCTGCTTTTCATTAGACTTTCTGTTAAGCCAGTAGCTGGAATGAGAGCAAAGATGTCAGCGATTTAAATCACAATCCAACATTATATTCTCCCCGTGCTGCTGTGGAGAGGAGTGAGAGTGACAGTTAACACGACTGTAACATGTACCATACCGCACTCATCTCTATACAACACCAACCTACTGCAAAAGCTACTACAAGGAAACAGTTTGCTAATGTCTATTACATAACAACTGACAGGTATTTCGTGTTTGTAAACCCAACAACCAACGATTCTGTAAAGCGGTCAATCAACTAGATGACCTGCCCATGTCCTCTCTGTAATCAAGAACAAGCAGTAAGAAAACCAATTGTTACTCCCTAGGAAGGAGGGGCTGCAGAAATCAGGAAATATCAGAAACCTGCCCAATGAGAGATGGTTACCCACAATGCAGCTGGTTAGGAATTATACAATCTGTTCAGGCACTTTTACATATTAGTTTTAGTTCCCATTTAAGTAAAATGTGGCAGCCTGCTTATGGAACAGAGGTACCCTTTAATTCACAAACAATATTATTTACATGTTTACTTTAAATATATCACAATGTATCACATGTGCCAAGATCTCCAACAGAAAATGTTACTTTACTAGTACTTCTGCTTAGTAACATTTTAAAGTAAAAATTGACTGTTTAAAAATGGAAAGTACCTTGGGGTAGGGAGGTAGGATTGATTATTGCAAATTATTCCCACTTTCCAATATCATTTCGTTGATTAGAGCCAGCATGTACATTTTTCATTTGCCAGGTTGGTGTCCTGGACTTTTCTGTATTAAAGATAGCGCTGAAGCACAGAGGAAGCCTGGTAGAAGCAGTTTTCTTTGTGCTGGTCCTCCTCACAGAAATAATATTGGGAGGTAGGAATTACTAATCCTACCTCCCTGCTATAGGTACTTCTTATTTTAACGCTTTTTTAAAAAAAAAAAAACCCAAAAAACGTATATTCTCCACAGTTCTCCTTTAGCCCATTATGCTCTATAGAAAGTTTCCTACCACAACACTGATAGGCTGTGCATGTCTCATAGGGTAATTAGATCGTAAGCTCTTTGGGGCAGGACCTGCAGTGAATAGTTATACTAATTGTGCTGCATGATATATAAGGTGATCACTTCTATTAAACTCTTTTGTCCCAAATGCAAATAATAGTGGGTAGTAGGGGTACATTATCTACAATATAATAACTCCCAAGCTATTTCCATTTCCTACTGATCACATATTTTACGGCAGGGAAGTTATTTACCAATCTCCAAAACCCACACTAACAGGGAATAGCAATGTAGTGACAGTCCCATAGCTATGTACACAAACACACGTGAACCTTGTCCCTCTACGTTCTAGTTTATTATATTGCACAATAACCTCAGCACAGTGGGGAAATGTAAGACTTGGTAAAGATTCTATTGTGCCCACACACCCAACCATACAATGAACTGCGGTGACATTATCAGGAACTACTTTCTAGCACAGGGAAATGCCCCCCGCCATTGCTGGGGGTCCGACCCAACACAAATATTCTACCTGCAAGGTTTATATGGAGGGCAGAGCAAAGACCCCGAATTCCAAAGGTCTTGATTACACCCCACTATGCCCATTTGTGCGCAACTCATGGACACTGTGATTACATGGAAACCGCAAGTCTGCGCTCCCCTATCTGCGTTGTGCTGCACTCCATTTTGCAAAAGCATGCGATCACCATCATGGGGATAATATCTATTGGCCCAACCCAAACAGCAAAACCAACAGATGGGAAGGCTCCAGCTGACCACACATTTTACAATCTAACTGTACAATCTCCGCACAATCTTACCACAAGCCTAGGAGCTCTATGGAATTGTGTGGACATATTAGCGGTGGTGAGACTGTATGAAGATTTTGCAATCGTGTTTGCGAGGTGTGTGACCGCATTTAGTTACCAATTCAAGATGTTTACTGAACGGAAGTAGAGATACAGGGTAACACGTCCCACCCATTTCCAGTTACCAGTGGGTCCCATACGATGTCTCTTTGGTTAACACCGGTAACACTTACTATATTCAGATAGAAAACCGTTAACGCGTCTATAAGTGGACAATGGAAATATTATATTATTATACATTGACCTATTTATAATGACTTCTGGTCTTTATAGACCGGGAAATACAATTCCCAGCAGCTATCAGATGTCTAGTAATAACGTTATAATGAATACTTAAATGGATGTTCACATGTGCTCGTTGAAAACATATCGCTCCTCCATCTTTTATTAACATGTCCACACACCTGACCGATACCCAATAGCTTTCTCCCAATACCGGAATTAACCAACATGTGCAAAATAACATTATAAATCCCTCTAGCAGTGGTGCAAACCGGTGTCCATGGCCTATTGTAAAGAGAATTGTGGTCATTGATTTCCAAAACCAATATTAAAGACAGAAGAGACACAAACACAGCAACTGTCAGTTAGGCTGAGCTGACAATGGCCATTAAGTACGGCAGGATGGCTTCCCTAATGGGCATCCACACAAAAGACCACTCCTTCTCCGGCTATTGTTCCAAACATCTAGGGGGTCCGAGCAGCATCAGGCAAGGGACAGATCTCTCAGTGACACCTATAATAACATCTTATAACACCACCTCCTACAATAATAATATTGTAATAATAATCTTATTACATCAAAGCCTACAATAATAAAATCTTATTACACTAACTTCTATAATATCTTATTTCCCCACCTCTTATGATAATAAAAATCCTATTAAACCTATATAATATCTTATTATACCAAACTACTATAATATCTTATTACACAAACTACAATCGTAATAAAGTCTTATTACAGCAACTCCTGTATGTAATAACCCCTTATTACACCTAATACTATTATAATAAAAATCTTATCACACCAATTCATATAACAACATCTTATTACCCCAACTCCTAGTATGAAATCTCCTATTATAATAACATCTATTCACACCAACTCCTATAATAATAAATTCTTATCACTCCTAGTATAATAACATATTATTACCCCAACTCCTAGCATAATAACATTTTATTACCCCAACTCCTAGTATGAAATCTCCTATTATAATAACATCTATTCACACCAACTCCTATAATAATAAATTCTTATCACTCCTAGTATAATAACATATTATTACCCCAACTCCTAGCATAACAACATCTTATTACCCCAACTCCTAGTATGACATCTCCTATTATAATAACATCTATTCACACCAACTCCTATAATAATAAATTCTTATCACTCCTAGTATAATAACATTTTATTACCCCAACTCCTAGCATAATAACATTTTATTACCCCAAATCCTATAATAATAAAATCTTAGCACTCCAACTCCTAGTATAATAACATTTTATTACCCTAACTCCTAGCATAATAACATTTTATTACCCCAACTCCTAACATAATAACATCTTATTACCCCAACTCCTAGTCCAATAACATCTTATTACCCCAACTCCTATAATAATAACATCTTATTACCCCAACTCCTATAATAATAAAATCTTAGCACTCCAACTCCTAGTATAATAACATTTTATTACCCCAACTCCTAGCATAATAACATCTTATTACCCCAACTCCTAGTCCAATAACATCTTATTACCCCAACTCCTAGTCCAATAACATCTTATTACCCCAACTCCTAGTATAATAATATCTTATTAGAACATCTCCTATAATATTTGAACCCCATAAAGTTCAATCTTAGAGCCCATATTAATACGGCCAGAGCTCTGCATTATTTACCAGCAAATATCAGATTCCATTGGTAATATCATAGCAACGTGAACCCAAACACATCCCGTCGCTCACCTTGTAACTGTTTAAACCTTCCCTCCAGCTGGTTGTAATTGTAAGGGACCTGAGCTGTGTATCCTGGAGAAAGTGGCCCTGGGATGCTGGTGGCTCTTTCTAATTCCATTGGAGAGCAAAATAAATAAACAACGTTAACCCCTCGCTCTCTGCAGAGTTCACACGTGTCCAAACATTGATCCCCAGGAGCCAAAGCACAGATCAAAATCCACAGGCCGGTTTATGGCAACGCAAATGCATTTGGGTGCCTGACTGGCTCAGGGTGATACAGGGTCTACACCAAGGCTACCAAAATGACACCAGGAAAAGCAGTTCCATCACTATGGCATGCTGGATAAATGTGTGTGTCAGCATGAGAGCATGTGTGCAAGGCTCTAGCAGCACCTCCTGAAGCCTCCCTGGGTTGTAATTTAATCAGCAGCCACACTGTGTATTTAGTGGTGATGTCACTTGATTAGCATAAGACATTGTAAAAGGGGAAGCGGAGGCTGAACCAAATGTGAACAGGAGAGGGTAGGAGGCTGAATCAAGAAACAGCCAATTTGCAAGGGGGAAGGTTGGTAGGAAGGCGTTCATTCAGCTGCTCCAATTCTCTGCCATGGAAATAAGGAGCACAGAAGGCAAGGGGGTTTATTATGGTGGGGATGGGTTTGGCAACACGAGCAGACATGGTATGGTCCTGAACAAAGATAATGGAATTCCAATCTATTGTCTTAGAGTCTCTGATTATCGACCAATAGAACGGAGAGCGCCGGTTCCTTGTCTTACCCAGCAATACTAGTCGCCCCCAGGTGTAAAGCAATTTATTACCGGCACTAGAGAGGAACAAGGTACCAATCCACACTATAGGAGGAGACTGTGTAATTCACACAGATGGTAACAAGGAGGTGGCCCATTGGGGACATTTCTATCTAAATACAAATAAACATAATGACCAGCACTCTGCCCTGGGGTACAATGGGAAGGGTTTGTACCCTGCAGGCAGAATAATGGGAAATAATGATCTTTGATGAGGGCAGATTGTGGTCCCAATACCTGCATGGACCACTCTATAGATCCCTATGTATACAAGGGGGAAACATCTACAGCCAAATCCTTATTCCTCCACCTGATTCCATGTCACAATGTGTTTCAGTAACCCCCCCCCCTTCGCCGATCTGAAAAACAAAGCAGGTGTGCGATGAGCTGTGTCATTCGGATGTGTAGAGCGTATACAATGTCTCCTCTTATTGTTCTATCAGCTGTGTGTGCAGATACACAATTCCACTACATGCTGCATAGTCTACATTCCACCAGAGGGGAACATCTCAGGACCATGCCTGGTGCTCAATGCTTTGCTTCTACTTTGAGAAGTTTCCCTTATTGCTTTGCAACCAATAAACTGAAAGAGTCGATTATCCCCCCCAAAAACTTGAAACGTTATTCTGCAGTGTTATTCTAGAATAGAAATAGTCCGAATTATAAAGCAACAGCTCTGAACCAATCAGAAGTCTGGGATTGAATAGATCCATGTAAGACCATCTAAACGTTACTGAAGTAGTTTTTCATAGAAACTATTTTTATTTGCCCACAATTAAGTTGAGTCCGTCTGTGATCTGCTAAAGATGTGGCCACACTACAACGCACCGGAACCCACATGTTGTGCGTTTGCTCTGCGATAATGCGCTATGGGAGCGTATTCAATTGAGCAAAAAAGTGTTGATCGCCTGCGCTCCCAAAAATGGACCACAGCTCAGCAGGAAATCAACGTGGCTAGTTGTATTACACTAATGCTTTTAAAAGTGCAATCGGATCCCTGTGATGTCATTTCCGGTCTGCGGGCTATAGGAAACACGCTAAGGAATAGCAAAATCTCCAGAAAATCTGCTGCCTCTCTCTCCAACAGATCCTGAAACTCCCACACTCCCAGGCAGTGACATGTGTTCTTTTGTCCTGCCCTTTAAATTTAAAAATGCGATCAAAAGTGCGTTCAAATGCAACGGAGAGATACACAAACGGACAATAACGCACATGCAAACGGCTCACAAAGGATACAAAAACGTGTTAAAACGTCACAAAACGCACTGCTTTATTAGGTTGCATTTTTGTCCGTTCCTAGTGTGAACGAGCCCTTAAGGATCATAGAATCAATATAGGAACTTTAAGCTGGGTACACATGTTCCAATCTTTCCTCCTGTCCGTTCGAGGCTTCCGACCGGTCGGCCAGGAGGAAGGATTGTCAGTCGCGGCAAAAGCAGCTGCGTCCATCAGTTTAGCCGCAACCGATTGGTCATGGTTTTCCAACCTGTCCAATCATGCTTTTGTCTGGTTCGGATGAAGGAACGGTCAGCGATCGGTTAGGGCCACCATACAATAATTCGGCCCGGTGGTGTGTACCCAGCTTTACACTTTAACCTTAGTTCTCCTTGCTGGACATTTTTTAGTGATCAGTTTTCGGTATATAAGTATAAATGTAAATCTGTTATATTTACATTGCAGGTTTAATAACAATATTCTATAAAATAACCGTAACGTTGGGCCATTGGTGGGGACCGGTTTAGAGCTGTACACTCCACATTATCAGATCTCTTCTATTAATGTTCTCTACAATGACCCAACCCTTTACAAACAGACCAGGCCCCGCCCTGCAGTACATCGATACGGGACACAGACGCTGTTTATGGAGTTGTTATTGACCGTTCTAAACACTAACAAGCTTTATTGTGGCCGCTCCCAAGAGGAATTTTATGAAACAATATTTGTAAATCAAGTTCCTGAGCTCAAAACAATCGAAATATTGAAAAAAAATCCAATGAATGGTTAGTACACAGGGCGATAACCAAACACCGTAATGTGCATTATCAACTTTCCCAGTCAATAGGGGAAATTATTGCCCATCATTTTAAAACCTCCAACAATTTATAGGTAAAATCAGTATTTGGCCAAATATCAGTGGTACCACTAATATGATGGTAATAGGATTTTCATGATCACCTATTACATCTTTACCTTTGTATAAACACATTGTGAGATCAAACAATAAATTGGGTTGGAAGAGCAGAGGTGCCCATTTTATTCAGCACAAAACATAGTAAACCATTTCTTCCCGAGTAATAAGAGAAAAGACATAACTGCTCTGCGCTGGGTAATGACTGCATGACAGGGAGGGTAATAGTTCAGGAACAGTGCGCCCATTCAGACAGTAAACACGTCACGCTACACAATGTCGGATTTCATTTTAAAAGTAAATTTGAAGAAAGAATTTTCTCCTCCCCTCATTTCCTTATTAAACTACCGGGTTTCTTTCAAGTCCAAGAGTACAGAATGTCCATACTTTGTCATTGAGAAAAAGAATCTGTTATTTAGGCATTTCAGCCCATTTCCTCTTCAGTCTGTCAGGTGTGTTATTCACGGTGGCACAACAAAGATTCCAAATCCATCTCAACCAATCAAACCATTTTTTGGGTATTAGTAGATATTTTGGAATATCAACAGGAAACACTGGAGAAAACAAAAAAAATAAGTCTGTCCGCCTGTGTCCCTGTTTTTTATTGCGTTCCCATAAACTATTATTAAAGTGCGATTCTGACACACGGACCAAAAGTCGTGCACATGCAGATAAGAAATGGACCACATAGACTCGGAATGCAAAGTATACAGAGGAAACGGATTCTCACGATTTCCATTATATTTTAAATTACATTGCGAAACGCACGCAAAATGGAAAAAGGTATGCAACGCGCATGGACCTAACCCATAGGATGTCTTAGAGGAAACTTTTACGGTAGATAACATTTTTACCTGACTTTTTGTTTTAAGGGTGGACATGCCCTTTAAGTACCATAAACCTTGCAGTAAATGCCCCTCCCATAGCTCAGTGAGCTCAGACATGCTCAAGTATATCTTTGGACAGGAATTACAAAGAATACAGTGTGATACATTGCTTTAAAGTGCAGTTTTCTATGTTAGGAAAATATATTTTGGGATGACATTCTGCTTTTTATCTAAAAAGTTCAGCGAATTTCCCCTTTGGCACATCAACACATTAAAAATGGTAAATGGATCAAATTAGTAACTAACCAAACAACATTTCTCCTGCTGTTATTTTCTTACCACTGGTATTTCTGACCCAATCACAAGGATTCCATGTGCACAGATCCCCCAAGCTACAGTCTTGTTAAGTCTGAGTGCTGAATACATCAGTTGTTCCAAACGCTAAACGATGTGGCCTCAACTAATTTGAAAATAATGATCTCAGGAATGTAAGAATCTTCCTGTATTTTCCCACAAGCTTGTGGGTTACGGGTTCTGGCCATAACGAGAAGAGTTTAACAGGAATAAAGAGACTATAAATTGACTATATTATTCAATTCCCTTGTCAAATAATGCGTGCATTTAAAATAAAAGTGTGGGAACAAAAACGTAGCCCTCTGTTTGCACAGTAGTGACATTCAGTTGAGTTGGAGATGTAATGTACAGACTAAAGCTTGAATCTTTCACCCCATACACAGTCCCGGATGTTCTCCCTATGTTAAGTGTATATAAAGTATAGGGAGAATGTTCGGGACGGATGCAGGAAAATTTTAGGACTAGGGCTATATGCTTGTGATGGTTCTCATTTATCCAGGTCATGGTATATCTGTAATATTCATTTATCCAGGTCATGGTATATCTGTAATATGCATCCATCCAGGTCATGGTATATCTGTAATATTCATTCATCCAGGTCATGGTATATCTGTAATATTCATCCATCCAGGGTCACGGATATCGGTAATATCATTCATCTAGGTCATGGTATATCTGTAATATTCATCCATCCAGGTCATGGTATAATCTGTAATATTCATTCATCTAGGTTCATGGTATATCTGTATATTATCCATACGGTCATGGTATATCTGTAATATTCATTCATCCAGGTCATGGTATATCTGTAATATTCATCATCCAGTGGTCACGGTATATCTGAATATTCATCCATCCAGGTCACGGTATATCTGTAATATTCATTCATCCAGGTCACGGTATATCTGTAATATTCATCCATCCAGGTCACGGTATATCTGTAATATTCATCCATCCAGGTCGTGGTATATCTGTAATATTCATCCATCCAGGTCATGGTATATCTGTAATATTCATCCATCAGGTCATGGTATTCTGTAATATTCATCCATCCAGGTCGTGGTATATCTGTAATATCATCATCCAGGTCATGGTATATCTGTAATATTCATCCATCCAGGTCATGGTATATCTGTAATATTCATCCATCCAGGTCACGGTATATCTGTAATATTCATCCATCCAGGTCATGGTATATCTGTAATATTCATCCATCCAGGTCATGGTATATCTGTAATATTCATCCATCCAGGTCACGGTATATCTGTAATATTCATCCATCCAGGTCATGGTATATCAGTAATATATCCCTCAGGTACGGTATATCTGTAATATTATCATCCAGGTCACGGTTATCTGTAATATCATTCATCCAGGTCACGGTATATCTGTAATATTCATCCACCAGGTCACGGATATCGTAATATTCATCCATCCGGTACGGTATATCTGTATATTCATCCATCCAGGTCATGGTTATATCAGTAATATTCATCCATCCAGGTCACGGTATATCTGTAATATTCATTCATCCAGGTCATGGTATATCTGTAATATTCATCCATCCAGGTCATGGTATATCAGTAATATTCATCCATCCAGGTCACGGTATATCTGTAATATTCATTCATCCAGGTCATGGTATATCTGTAATATTCATTCATCCAGGTCATGGTATATCTGTAATTTCATTCATCCAGGTCAGGTATATCTGTAATATTCATCATCAAGGTCATGGTATATCTGTAATATCAACATCCAAGGTCATGGTATATCTGTAATATTCATCCATCCAGGTCATGGTATATCTGTAATATTCATTCATCCAGGTCATGGTATATCCGTTGTATTCAATTAGATTAACTGGACTTGAAGTTTAGTTCTTGAAGACGTTTCGCTAGTCATCCGACTGGATTTCTCAATTCAGAATGACTTGTACAACAAATCTGGTGGCAATTATGTACCCTGGAAAATCCCAATTAGCATATCATAGCCAGGTGTTAGAAAGAACATGGTCATCCCATATGTATCAGGGGTCTCCGAGAAATTAAGAAGAATTTTCAAAAAACACCATATCCCCATCTGCTTTAAACCGAACAACACAGAGGCAGCAATTGGTACATCCGAAAGACCCAATACCGAAACACAAGAAAAGCGACATCATATATGCAGTGCAGTAAAGAGTGACATAATATACGCAGTGCAGTGAAGAATGCTCTGATTTGTATGTAGGGGAGACCAAACAACAACTGCATCAACGTATGGCCCAGCACAGAAGAGCAAATTCCTCGGGTCAGGACTCAGCCATGTACCTGCATCTTAAGGATAAAGGACATACCTTTGAAGATTGTAATGTTAACATATTGGCAAAGGAACGTGACTGGTTCAAGAGAGGTGTCAAGGAGGCCATTTATGTGAAAATAAAGAAACCAAGCCTAAATAGAGGTGGGGGGGGTTCGACACCAACTGTCTGCCATGTACAATGCTGTTTTGACACCTTACTCTGGGCGTTCCTATAACACCTCTATCCAATCACGCCCTTAACACCTGGCTGTGATATGCTAATTGGGATTTTCCAGGATACATAATTGCCACAGATTCTTGTACAAGTCATTCTGAATTGAGGAAGCCAGTTGGATGACTAGCGAAACGTCTTCAAGAACTAAACTTCAAGTCCAGTTGATCTAACTGAATACAATGGATAGACTAGGGCTATAGGGTTACCTCTATATAACATATTGATCCTCAGTGCTGCTTACCTCACCAAGCTCCAACTATGATATAATTACTTTGTAGTAGTTAGGGCATCATGGGAGCAAGGGGTTATATCCCAATACAGGTAGTATGGATTTTACACTCAATTGTCCAATATTTCAGGCCACTATTGTGTATATCAGGCACTGGAAAGGCCAGCACATGATGATGGTTGACAACTTTCCCTCAATGTAACGCATGGTAGAGGCTTGCCCGACATTAATCCAATCCCGACATGATGCTAAACAATGCTTGAGTACTGCAATGGATCTTTCCCCCTTTCCCCATCATAGAACAGAACAAACTGAGCAGCATATAAAGGTTCATACACATGTACCGATATTACTGTGTAAAAAATTGTATGGTGTATTTGTGGGCGCCTTTTGCCACGACCAACAGTGCTCGCAAGTGGCTGTATTTATAGGATGTCTTTAAAATATGGTACGTGCGGCAGGGAAGTCGGATTGATTATCCCTACCTCACAATATCATTTCGTTAAGTAGCTACAGCACGTACAGTTTTTATTTGCCAGGTTAGTCCTGGACTATCAGTTTTCTTTTGGCTGGTGCTCCTCACAGAAACAATATTGGGAGGTAGGAAATATCAATCCTAAATCCTTGTCCCAAGTACTTTTTATTTTAACTGTTTTTTTAGAAAAAACTTTATACGCATGATAGTTCTCCTTTAAGTTAATCTTGCACAGATCTTTGTGCAAGTAGTACAGGGAGTTTACTGGGGCGATCACAAGACTTCCAAGTTCAGCCTACTAAGCGTAAATAACAGTTATTTCTTGTTTTATCACAGAGCTTGTCCCATAGAGGTATTGGTCCTGCTTGGGCAATCACATTTAATTGCAATTGCAGTGCAATTGAAAAGATGTTCCTGTTGAACAATTTAGAAGACTGGATGTAAAAAAAAAAAATGAATAAATGTCACTTTCCCTTTAAATACTGTAATAAGGGGGCACCCTAATGGCTGTAATTCTATGGGTGCTAAACAGATGATAAAAAAGTTACAGTATAACCGAGACCCCCGCTGTAGCCTACACAAATTCTCACTTATGGCTTTGGTGCTTTCCAACATAAACTTCCATCTTAGAAGATGAATGAACTAAAATCTACATTGAGCCATTGAAAACAAGAACATAAAATATAACATGCTCCTGGCTACCGGTGATATTCAGTTCCAATGATACTTTCTCATAAACGTGCGTCTGGCGAGGTGCTTGCCGGACTGATAATGACATTGCAAGACATTCTGGGAATCACGTTACACATCAGGTAATATCATCTTAAACCACTGTATAGCGTTTCAGCTGCAGATAGCACTGCCTTTAACAACAAAAGTAACGTTATAGCTACTGTGGGAAAGGGTCGCATGGGGGAATCTTCTAGGATACAGCCCACTGGATATTCCTGGACCACGGGTATGAAATAAATTACTCAATTTGGGATCCGTCTTTCCACACACTTGGGAGATTTTTCTATTTAAAAAACTCTGCTAGACTAAGGATGTCTTAAAGGAAACCATTACGGTATAAAATATTTTTACCCGACGCACAACGCAAACTGCCGATTCAAACGATGTCTCACCTTCATTAGCACGTGATTTCTAGACTAAAATCCACCATATTCAGGGGGAAAAAAATCACAGAGGGCTGGGCTACACTGTCGCAATTTAACACACAATAGGATACACTGGTGCCTGTTGCGCTGCCATTCGATTATCGGAATGCATGCGATCACCATTTTTGGTGTAATGCGCATGCACTCACAGTTTACATGCTTAGTGTGACCTCGGCTTTAGAGTAAGCAGTCCAAACACCTCTTACTACTCCACCCCTTAGTAAAGCTAGATAAAAAGTACCGTAGCTAATTGGAGAGCCGGTATTTGTCTTTCTCTGAGCAAACTGAGCATGCCCGGGCCGTAAAACAGGTGAGAGGGCAGACACCACAGCCTTTTACAACAAAAGATAAACTGTTAAAAATAGAAACAATGTATTATTCAAATAAGTAATTTCTGTGTTATAAACCAGGAAAAATATATTTCTATTGTGAGCTTTTGATTACAATCAGAATACAAGTAGTTAAAAAAAATAACAATCACTATGTAATTAAAACCAGAACCGTAAATAAAGAAAGCAATGTTAAAAAGCTACAGAATTACTATCCAAAGGCATTACAGGAAAAGGGAGTTTAATTGTCTTTAAAGGGGAAGTTCAGTGCAAATACATATAGTTTTAGGAAAAAAAGAGCAGTATTTTTTCCATCATAATGAACTAAACCTGCCCATTCAGCATTTGTATAAATGTTCCTAAAATACTGACTTCCTGTTTGCAGGTAGAGATGGGCGAACTTTTGAAAGCTCGGTCCATTTTCGAACTATATGGAAAGTTCAAAAGTTCGAAAACGGACCCATTAAAGTCAATGGGAGTCAAATACTTTGAAAAGTTCGAATGAAATACAATTAAAATATCAATGGTTACTTAAAGGAGAAGTAAACCCAATTTTTTATACTCTAGAATCTGAAAACAACCCCCCCTAAAAACACCAATAAACTATAAAATGCCACTTTATTAAACTCTGTTAAAGTAAATCAAAGCCTGTTAAGAACTGGATGAAGTATCTGTGTGTATGGGCAGTGTCAGACCACACCTCCTGACCTCAGTCACATGCTTCCTTGCTGCATCTGTCCAGTAAAAGGATTAGCTAGAGATTATTAATGGGTGTGACCAACTGTAACAATTTCTGCCATAGCTAAGGACTGAGCATGTGCAGAACATAATGGTCATTGACCAAACTGTGTGATAATAGAATGCTGAGAAGTAAAGCACAAACCATATGTTATTAAGGGAAATTTCCCAGCTCCCGTATCAAAATGAGAGGTAAGACACAGATTACTGGTTTTATATCAAGGTGTTCTGTCTTCTGGTTCAGTGTTGTTCTGTGGCTTTAGTTGTCCTTTAATGTAAATGGCTGTGGGACCTGGGAAATGGTCTGGGAAACATGTTCGAATATCCAGGACTTTCGAAAAATCGATTTTACTCTCAAGCTCTCGCGTTCAAACATTCAAAAATTATCCCATAAACGATTCGAACTATTCAAGGGCTATAGAACTCTCCATAGACTGCATCATGGGATGTACCTTTGTATAGATCACTGGCATATTTGTTTATTCAATATTTAATCGCCTATTGTTATATTGACATTTTTGTTACTCGCATATTCGTTTAATCGATATTTACTCACGTATTGGTATAATAGACATTTTACTCGCATATTCGTTGTTTCTATAATTACTCGCGTATTGGTATATGGAGATTTTACTCGCATATTCGCGTGCCTCGAACGTTCGAACATTCGATAATTATCAAAAGTCCGGGTCCGTTCAAACTCGAATAGTTCAGCTCGAACTAGGGTTCGAGTCCATCTCTATATGCAGGACCCCCAATAGAGACTGTTATGGTCTTGCCCTTGGCTCAGTAGAGATCTGAGCATGTGTGACCCATCCAACAGCCATTAGGTAGAAATTACTTTTAGGAACATTCCATGGAAGTGGCACATTCTGGGAACAAGATGGACTGTAAATGGCAGTCACTAATGTCAACAGCAGGCAATAGTGAGGGGTATAAATTTAACTGATTTTATATGCATCATATAAACTAAGAGTTTACAAAATAATGATCCACTGAACTTTCCCTTTAAGTTGACAATATGTATCACAAAATGTAATGAATAAAAAATAAGTTAACGCGCCTAATCTGGAACAGAGACTTTCCCATTTGTACATGATGGATATAGAAAAGAAACACGGTCTACATCTCACAGTCCAGATGCAATAACCTGAGGATGCTAAACTGATTAATGTACAGTGAGACAGACATCTGCTAATGCATCTTGTTTGGTTTTATGTTTCCCTCTTGTATCGAATGAAACCTTCCAACGTCCTTCTCCAGTGACCTCCTAGGTTTATGCACCAAGAACCGCTCGCTCCTTCATTATTCAGAAGCCAGGAATCGCTCGCTCACATGGTTCTACACATTCCCTTATTGTAGGAGAATAATCAGTCTCGTTGTAGAGTGATTGGTTAGAACAGAGGCTGGACAAGAAAGCGTTAATACAAAAATAAAAACCGCTTCCGCAAATGCACAGAAAATAACGAGACTTGTACACCAGATAAGGGGATACTTGTTCCTACTGCACTATAAAGATCTCCTTCCTAGTGTCACCTTCTCAACCTCCTACTAACCTATATAATAAAAGCTTACTTGCTGCGTCTGTGCCACCATGTCTGTCCCTAATCCCGCTGCGCTTCCGCAGAACAGGTGGACGCTTGTGCAAGACTGTTTTCTAGCACCCGTTAAGAACTTGTTTATCTTATAAAACATTTATCCAAGTTTTTTTTTTTTAAATTACGGATTTCAATGCTTTTCTGTGAAAAAGAATAAAAAACACAAAACTAAGTTAAAGGAGGATAAAAGCTGAAATATAAATTACCCTGCAGGTATTCTACAATTGCCATCTGATAGCTGCATCTCTCCTTTCTCGAATCAGTAGCATTTTGGATAAATTGTTTAATTCTGCAGCTTTCTGGTCACTGACACAGATAACCAGCTGCACATGCTCACTGAAATCCCCCCTCCCCGATAGGGTGTAAGTAAAATTGATATGTGTATGGCCACTTTAAGTCTCCTACAACCCAATTAGATTGCAGTCGATCTGTAAGGATTGAGACATTTTTGTATCTAAAAATAAACCAGAAAGGGAAAGTAATAAACTTTAAATTTAGCTTGAAGGCTGCACAAGTGTGTGTGTGTCTGTGCTGCAGGTTTTAAAATGTAATAACCTTCCTATGGCCATGAAGGAGGACGATTACATTTCATAATTCATTCAGAATTCATATCTTTTAATTACTGCGCATATGGTTGAAATGGAAGCGGAAGGGTGGGTGTTGGGGTGTATCGGTAGGTTTGTGTACCTAGGTCTGTGTGGTGTTGGGGGGGTTGTGTTTATGACTGGAAAACTAACTTTTTGGATGGTAAATGTATGGCTGCAATGGGAACGTCTGTACCGAATTTCGTGTCTCTAGCTCAAAAACTGTGGGAGGAGATACAGTCCAAAACAGGAAGAATAAAAGGGAAGAAGAAATGAAAAAAGGAAATTTGTCTCTAAGAGATAAATAAATAACTGTGCCAAGGATAACCATTCAGGTAATAATGCACTTCCACAGTAAAATACAATTGATCCGTGTTAATGGCTTCCTGGTTTAAGTCAGTAGACTAATGTTAATCACAAGGACATTGCAAATGACTATCTTCCCCCACCCCTAGGCAAACACCATGCTCTATAATGGGTTTCCATTAGGAATGATCTTTTTCCATATTTCCGTTAAAATCCAAGGCAAACATATGCTAAGGCGGTGTATGATCACTTAGCAAATGTATCCCGGTAATCATGTAGATCATCCCAGACCATGAAGGTCTCCTGAGACAATAGACAGGTCCAGAGAACTTAGGGAGCGGTCCTGGAAACATCCTGTTTATTTCCGGAGCATCCTGGAATGTCTGGGAATGACGAATGGAGGAAGCAGTCCAATAATAAGATGACAACAGAGAGGAAACCAGTTTCCTCCATTATACAGAAAAGACATGAAAAGGGAACTTCAGAAGCCACTCACCGGGGGAATTGACAGAACAACAGTTTGAACCACAATGTTTTAGGCTGGGTACACATGAAGGGATGCTTTGTCCTGTCCGAGCGGCCGCTACTAGCAAACGCTCGGCCAGGACAAATCACTGACGGTCAAGGCAAGGCGGATCGCGTGGTCCCATAGAGAACGGCGCGATTGGCCGTGATTTACCAGCGTGTCCGATCAGTCACAGCCGCGAGTGAAACCAGCATGTGTATAACTCAGATTGAATTTAACCAAACCAGCCGATATTGCTGGAAAACCGACTGGGAAATAATCGGCCTGCCGCTTGTTATACCACCACCAGGAACCAACCTTACAGACAAACCTCGATACATATGTGAAGCCCCATAGGAACATCAGCAGTTAAACCACCACTGCACTGACTTCGGTTCGTTGTCCATGTTGTGTCGAACACCGGACAGACGCAACATTGGGCCAATTTAGATTCCCCTTTAGGCTGAGGCCAGACTACAAAAGCTACTAGCGGACAGGAAACTGTGCACGCTTTTCCGGTGCGCTAGTGCACGTTGTCGAATAGCAAACACAGCACCTAGTGTGGACAGACACATTGGCCAACACTAGTGTACTTTTTAACGCACGATCGGATGGTGGTGATGTGGCCTAGCACTTAGAATAAGAAACGACTTTTCACATTTTAAATCCTTTCATTTACCTTTCCCTTGACATAATAGTTTGGTTACAAATCGGTATCAGATGTGTCCGCTGGGTGGGGTCATCATTTTAAAAAAACATTTAACGTCAAGGGACAAGAAATTCATTATTTTCCTTGGACTTCCAGCTCCACCCGTCCCCCCCTCCTACACACACGGGCTTCTCAATCCGCGCTGCCCACACAGACTTTCAATATTTATCAAACTCTGGTCAAGGAGAGGACAATGTTAAAGGCTAAAGGGAATATTAAGGCCAGAAAGCCGATATTGGAATTTAATGTAAATATTTCTAGAAAGGGTCGCACTGTTTACACAAGAAGACGTATCAGAATACATTATGAATACATTGTAAATACATATCCAGAAATGTCCACATAATTACTCTCTAACCCAACGTAACCCTATATATTCAGTAAATAGATTACACTAAAGGTGCAGCTTGTTTTATTTGTTATGTCATATTCTAAAAATAAACTAGTTTCAACAAGCAACTATAAGATAAAAAGAAGCTTTGAAATATATTTTATATTGGACAGTATTCCTACCTCCTGATATTATCTCTAACCCAAGTGGTGAGCTCACCCCCCTCTTATGTGCCGGTAGCCATGCATGCATAGGGAGGACAGTCCCAGTTGCTGAGAGGGGGAGCGAGTCTCAGATTAGTATATCAGGAGGTAGGATGCCTGTTTCCTACTTCCCTGTGAATTATAGAATTCAGATTTGGAAACGTATTTATCTCTTAAAAGTTGCCCTTTAAATTTGCAGACAAAAGAAAGTAAATCTTCGAAAAATATCCTCCTTGTAATGAATACAAGGGGGATATAAGGAGGACGGAGTCAATTACAGGGTGGTAACCTAGAATAATAAGTCCATCAGCACCGTTGTAAATTCAGGAATGCAGCTTGGGACTGGAGAAATTATTTACAGACACTCCAACTCATTTACAATATGACCTCATCCAGTGCTTCCAACCCATGATTAATACCTGTTTCATGCTCCTTCCTTTAACAGCCTCGTCCTATTGCAAAATCAAACCGAGGACACAGCTTTCCACTACCGGATAACTTCACTTCCCCCGGAGCCAGGAGAGCAATCGGTACAATCCAGGGAAAAATTTTTATTGGATTGCTCCAAATATCTACCCCGTGTACATGTACATGATTGTAAGCTCTTCAGGGCAGAGATCTCTTTCCTAATATGTAAATGCACACCTCACTTAGTGTGTGTGTAGTGTGTGTAATTTTAACCATTGAAACTTTATTTCTGTAAATTTAATTTATCTGTATAAAATAGCACTTATCCCCATTTGTTTACTGTATTTTATAATGTACAGTGCTGCGTACCCAAGTGGCAGTATATAAATAAAATTATTCATACATACATGTATACAAGACCCTTATAAAAAATCTGTATTTTTCTATTGCTATTGGGTCCAGCCTTTAGATATTGGTACAGGCTCAGACTGAACACCCTAATTAGATGTTTAGGCATTATAGTATTACAGTTACTACTTCATGTGTACAGATAGGCATTCCAAAAGTTAATAAGTTCCTAGCAGTAAAGGGAGTGGCTAAAGGCCAAGACGCTGCATGAATGAATGGATGGCCGCTCTCTATTAGCAGTCAACGCAAGTGATAGAGAAATATCAGTGGCCGTAAGCTTGTGCAGTAAATGCAGGGCGGTGCCCGGGATAAATACCGATGGCACCAATGACCTTGAATGTAAATGAAAATCACATGGGCCGTGTGGTTAAACGCCGCTGACCGCATGAGTGCAGAAGTTAAACCCACAGAATAACAACGATTATATAGCGCACAGATAAACACTGGCAGATTTATAATACATCGGAATTCCATCTTTTATTACACCAGCCAGAGGCATGTGGAACTGGGTTAAAGGGAAACTAGCACTGCAGCCTTATTTACTTTTTGTAAACATACAATAGGATGGTCGTGAAAAAAGAAAAATAATGCTAAAAAAAGACTGCTTCTTAATTTATCTGAAAGTATCGACCATTGAGATATCCGGGAGCTGATTGATTCAGGGTGTAGGGTTGTCGCCTTTTATTCTGTAATGTTTTGTGGTTTTGTCTTTAAAGGGTAACTATGGTCCAAAAATGATTGATGGCTCATTTTTTGTTTAGAGACCACAGTTCCCCTTTAATAACTACTGTGTGTTTATCAGCTTGGTGTCCTTGCAACACAACATCATTTAACGCCAGGCACAATGTAGAAAAGTCGAGTCTGTTCTTTTAAAGGCATCTCTAGCATATGGACTGTGGGTCACACTGAGCCCCCCACTAATGCCCTTGAGTGAGGTTGTATACAAGATACACTGGAGCTCTGCCCACTTATAACCAACTATAAGAAATAATCTTCCTCTGACAACTAATTGGTTGTCAGTGATGTTGACAGAGCCAATCGCCTTCACAGTGGTGTTTCTAGCATGTTCTATGGCATCTATAAACCCTACCAGGTATTAGCATCACAAATAGTATCACAATTTAAAGTTAGGTAGAAAAGTGCAATTTCGCACACGACCCCTGATGAACGGATGGTTCTGACATCAATTTGTTTATTTATGGGCTGGCGGGCATTGTTGACGGACCACCCATAACTGAACGAATTGTCAGCCCTTTTATATTACAAAAGTCTACAAAACTAATGCAAGTAATGAGTCTAATCCTAAAGGAGCTACAAGATAAACCAATTAGTAAACAGTAGCTAGTAAAAAACAGCAAGGCTTTTAATAGTCAGATTTTACTGACTTTACAGAGGTGAATCTTCTTGTATAAAGCAATAAGAATCCTGGATTGTTTTAATTTGCAGTTTTTACACAATGTGTCAGGAAAGTTGTTTTTTCTGTCTACATAGGTAACATTTCTAAAGCCAAGCACACATGCCCATATCGGCTGATAGTCCCGTGTGTATACGTTCGCTCTGGTGTAGTTCATTGATCTGCCGTGACACATACCGCAAAATCGGACTTACTTAGCTTAGGTGTATGGTTATCTATACGATCTTCAAAAAGTATTAGCAACAAGCCGTACATACACCGTACATACACCGATAAAGTTATTCCAGGTGTCTGAGAACGTCTACATAACTGACCATGTCTGCTTGATATTGTTTTACATTGGGAGCAGAACAGAATCAAAGGCTGAAAGTACAGATTTTACCCCATAATTAATACAAGAGTCTCCAGGAGGTCCTCTAATGTCTACACTCCAGCAGAGGGTGCTACACTGTACAGCCAATTGTCTGGAGAAAGCGTGTTTTTTTTTCAAATATCTTTTGCACAAATATACATTGCATAAAAGTTCTTATCGTTAAAAATGGTGCTAATTTTGCCCCTACCAATCAGATGTTAGCTTTCAAATGTTAAATAAGATCTGATTGGTTGTGGCAAAGTTAGCACCATTTTTAACGATAAGAACTTTTATTGAATCTCCCTTAGTATCTGCCAAAGACTGGGTGTCCCATAAAGTCCTTCACATTGACTCTCTACTATGGTGCTCTTGAGGTTGTTTACAATTGGATTAAGATGGTTGAGTAATGTAGTTCGACTGACTTGCTATAAGGTGCTAGTCAGTCAACCCTGGCAGCCTACTGAACAATTGATTAGTCGCATTTTCTGGTTTAAAGTGGCGCTAACCAATTTACAAAGGGTTAATGTCCCTTTAAGACAGGACTATTTGAAAGCGGCACTAACCATTTGTAAATTGTACACCGTGTATCAAGAGCCTTGCGACTTGAGCTTGATTGCGAACCAAAGGCAAGAAAAAATGGAATGGAATGTCTCTAGTGTGGGACAAGAGCACAATGTGTGCAATTCTGTCTCGGTCAGTATTCATTATTATTATTGTAGATTTATATAGCGCCAACATCTTCCGTAGCGCTTTACAATTACATGTATATATTCACATCAGGCCCTGCCCAGAAGAGCTTATAATCCAAGCACATTTATTTAACACATACAACCTATCAGTATGTCTTTATGATTGTGGAGGAAACCCACGCAAGCACAGGGAGAACATACTAACTCCTTGCAGATGTGTCCAAGGGTGGAATCGAACTCAGGACTTCTGTGCTGCAAGGAATCAGCGCTAACCACTGAGCCACCGTACTGTATTGATTGAATGATGTCACTGGTGACACCTGCCAAGTCACTGGTTCTTTGAAAGTCCTTTGAACACATTAGGGTGACAGGGTCAAACCTACCTGCTAAGGCCTTGATACGGGATCTCTCAAACAGACGCGCGGAGCTGTTTTCATTGTCCCACTCATCGTCCCAGCGATTGTTGACATCACAATATTGCTGTTGTATCTCAATGTTGTCGAAGTCGGTGGTGACGGCTGTCATTTTGACCTTCCCTAACCTCTCATCGGGTTCACCTCACTCAGATCTGTGTGGGAAAAAAATAAATTCAACATTACTGAGGTTGAAAATGAAAATTGAATCGGCAGCTTGGAAAAATTAAGGAAATATAAAAAAAAAGACAATGTGCACCTTAAGGGAAAATAAATCAGCGAACGTATTATTAAATAAAAGTTCTTATCGTTAAAAATGGTGCTAATTTTGCCCCAACCAATCAGATGTTAGCTTTAAAATGTTAAAAAAGATCTGATTGTTTGGGGCAAAATTAGCACCATTTTCAACAATAAGAACTTTTACTGAATCTCCCTGGTGGTCTTATTGCTTTGGTACATACCCGTACTTTTAACATTGTAAAATGTTGTACGGCAATTTGCGGCTGGGGGAGGTACTTGTCTCCACTTGACTTGGACTCACTTTGACATTTAAGTTGTGTTAACACAAAAATTGTCTTTGCGTTAACATGCTACTTTGTTATGGTCTTGGTGCAATGCTAATGGCTCTAATGTGAAGGAGTATGAAAAAGTGTGTTAAATTAGCCTGAGAGGAAACCCCATCTCGCATTTATGTATAGTATAGTATAGTATAAGTATAGTACAGTATAGTATTAGTATAGTACAGTATAGTATTAGTATAGTACAGTATAGTATTAGTATAGTACAGTATAGTATAAGTATAGTACAGTATAGTATTAGTATAGTACAGTATAGTATTAGTATAGTACAGTATAGTATTTGAGGTTGAATAAAGACATACGTCCATCCAGTCCAACCCATCTAGCAATATCCTCATTTCCTGCCCAACTGTTGATCCAGAGGAAGGCAAAAGAAAAAAACACCAAAAGGGGGGGAAAAATTCCTTCCTGACTCCAAGTGGCAATCGGAAATATCCCTGGATCAACTCTACTTTATGTATCAATACTAGATTAACAAGCAGATTTTTAAAATCATGAAATTTTTTTTTACATTTCATATGTCTGCAAGGAGATGTGATACTGCAAAAGTATCAATGTGCCCTTCTGCTGATCTGTAAAGAATCTGAATCTAGTATCTGAGCATGCTCAGGTCGCACAGCCACAAGAGAGGCGTGTCAGAGTTTGTTTATAAACACAAACTTTCCCTGATTAAATCTTTAGAACCAGAGTGCGAAGAGACAGAGTGTGTTCCTTTTAATCAACTTTGGAATTTCTCGTTAAAGAGAAACTGTGGTCCAAAAATGACTTTAGGTAAATTGATAGGAATTGCTCTCCTGAGAATTTTTGCAATTTATTTTCATTGTTTATTTTGCATAGTTTTTAAGATATTTCCATTTTTGTGTGTGATATGGCAGCAGCATCACCAGGTCCCCTGCACTTCCTGCTCTGAAACCATGTCAGTCAATCTGCCCTGTGTCTCCTCCTCCCCTTTGCAGCCCCCCTGGTCCCTCCCACTCATGGACCCCATGGTCCCTCCAGTTGCAGGCCCCCTTTGGTCCATTCTCTTACAGCCCCATGTGGCCCTGCCCACTCACGGGTGCAAAAGCCCCACCCACTTGTGGGTGCACAAGCCTCACCCACTCGCAGGTGCACAAACCCCACCCACTCACGGGTAAACAATCCCCTCCCACTCGCGGGTGCCTTGGGCCACTCAGACTCCCTTAACTTCTCTGTCAGGACTTCACACAGCAGAGAGGAGGAGGGACTACCTGTCTCCCTCACACACTGAGGGCGTCTGAGGCTGTGCTCGCCGGCGGCACTGTGCAGGAGAAGCCTTAGGAATGTCACATGTCAGCCTCCCACCCATTAACTTTCTGGTCAGTCATTTCTTTATATCTTGGGCTGTGGAGCAAGTAGAGAGGTGGTTGATGGTTTTGTTTTAAAGGTAGGAAACTGGCCTTTCATTTAAACTCAACTTGTTTGGAGACCACAGTTCCCCTTTAAGCTTTAACTTTGTATTTAAGGTAAGTCTACACATGGCCCAATCTTTGGCACTGACGAATATTCGTCGCCATCAACCAGGCCTGAATGGCGTCGCTCACAGGAAAAAGTTGCTGACTGTTTGACACAACCGACCGTGTGGTCATAGGAGACTGCACACTCGGTCATTATTTACAGGCATGTCCTTTCGCCCGATTCAAACATCGACCGTCATTAAAACTATACACAACCTGATTTTACCTGAAGAAGGGTCTGTCATTTAGAGGACACTAGATCTAACATTTTCTTACAAGCTCTACAGAGATCCAAACAGGCCACAAAACGTTCTGCTGCTCTTGCTGCCTTGGCATTTGTTTCATTTTCAAACCTCAACACTCAACATCCTGTAATACACAAACTAAAGTGGCACATAAAAAAAAATCAATGACATTTCTCAGAAATGAGACCAGATCATTGGCTGCAGCTATTTTAGATTTTCAGGTTAACCATGAAAGACAGACTGTAAAAAAAGATCAGACTGTGATGATCAAATCCTAGAAATCCAGGCAGGAGGATATTAGAGAAGATCTGAGAAGTAAAGAACGGGCAGCAAACTGTTCATTATACAAGCGCGGTGCTTATTGGTGATGATTACGGAGGAAATCGTATCTACGCTAAGGTTAACTAATCGACTACAAAGGAGGGTAAGACATCAATGGGGAAAGTCCAAGCAAACCAGGAATCTGATGAGTATCTGAATAACCACACCCACGTATATAATGTTCCAATGCCCGCAAGGACACATTAGAAGCCTTATAGGTAAATACCAGTGTGTCCTACTACGTAACCCTTTATGAAGCACTTCCTGGACAATAGAGCAGGGACAAACCTACCAACCAGATTGATTAATAGCATAGGACTAATATAACATACAATCATTTCCTGCATTCGGGAAGGTCACTGATTTTCCAAACGCAATCATAAATATTAACGCTGAATGCAAACAAGACTCAACGTTCAGAATTAAATTGATTCCACTTTTCGATGATCAATGCTCAACTCAAAACCACCCTACAAAATACAATACTGTCAATCAGGCACATCCCTAAATGTATTTATGTGAAAAGTTAAAGGACAACTATACTGTAAACATTTACTTTTTTTAATGGAAAGTACCTGGGTCAGGGAGTTGGATTAATTATCCCTACCTCCCAATATTGTTTTGTTGAGGAGCTATAGCACATAAATTTTTCCTCTGCCAGGTTATGGACCTGGGCCTTCCTGTATTAAAGATAGTGCTGAAGCACCCAGGTAGCCTGGCAGAAGCAGTTTTCTTCATGCTGCTGATCCTCATAAAAATGTTATTGGGAGGACAAAAGTACCAATTCTATCTCCTTGTCCCAAGGACTTTTCATTTTAACGTTTTTTGAAAAAACTTTATATGCACTATAGTTCTGCTTTAACTAACATAATTATTACAAAAAGACTAATGAAGTTACTTGCAAAGTGATGGCGATCAGAAACTTTTGGTACCAAACTTTAAAGATGATAAATGAAAAACCTTGTACTTTGGTCTAGACGGTCCCAAGAAAGTTTCCAAATACTATTATTATAATATTTGATGTCCCTTTATTCCTTTAGAGAATGCTGATAAGAGCCATTGACTGTGGCCTCAATTCTGACTATCTGCTGCCACCATCTGGTAAGTACAACCTATGTCCGATATTTTACCCATGGATTTATTTTTAAAGACTAAACACTCCAGCCTTTGTAGGCGTCTACAAATAGAACCACCTTACTAGAATCTGCAATGTTCTAGAAGATAAAATGACTGCGATTACACCCTTAGCAACCATCGTAGGCTCCAAGGACGTTCCATCCAACCAATGTAATAGTCATCAGGATCTCATGACTTGAACACACAATTCCCCTGAGAATACAAATAATTCCATAGAGTGTCTTCTCTGAGAAACGTTATACAGGAAAACAAGATGTTCTATTGACACAGTAATATATCTATTATTTTCTGTTGTGTTTTGGGTGGTATTTTGTAGCTGTTGGTACACAGCTGAATATGCCAATCTGGGCTAAACCAAGCAAACACATTCCAAACCACTTCATTTATTGCTACTTAATGAACAAGAATTTCTGGATATCCTTTGTTACACTTTTTCTGAAAGCTTAAGAAGTTCACCTATGAGGCCATTGAAGATTGTTCCCAAAATATTTAAACCATTTCTGCAACTGAAAGCAAAATAACTCAAGGTCATCCAGGTCTCCAATAGCATTAATGGACAAGAGATTTGTGTCTCTGATCATTCGAAAGTGAACTCACATCAAAGTATTAACCGCACAAGTCAGCTGCAAGCATTTTAATGACCTTTCTACTGCAGCGTTTAGCTTTTCCTAGAATCCAGCAGTCATGTATAAATAAACAATGCCCTCGGTGCAATAGAAACCGGGAAACCGGAACGTGGGACTAGACACATTCTTTTACAAACCGAACGGAAAATGTCCAATGAAGATTATTAAAGGGATAACACAAGGGATAAGCTATTAAATTTAGTCATGCTGTAGTCTGTACTGGCCCCACTACCTCACTGAGCCAGGCCTAGGAGAAGACACAGTTCTTACCATAAGATG
This sequence comes from Hymenochirus boettgeri, assembly GCA_019447015.1. Classification (NCBI taxonomy): domain Eukaryota; kingdom Metazoa; phylum Chordata; class Amphibia; order Anura; family Pipidae; genus Hymenochirus; species Hymenochirus boettgeri. The sequence continues at coordinate 21,138,234 of CM033473.1, read as the reverse complement.
GCCCCACATGCCTAGCATTCCTGGTCCTCCATCCTGGGTACATCAACTAAGATGTTGTGTTAACCTTCCACTTCTCTTTAAAATTATATACAAACTTGACTTTCTAAACTATTCCTAACCAGAGATACAATCATGTGAAGTCAAGGTCTCCATTCACAAACACCTCCTTCTCTACAAGCCATTGACTCCGACATGCTCAATGCGCTTCTGCCAAAGATGCAAGAGATTAGGCTATTAATACCCCTAATGGTAAAAGAATGCAGTAAGATAACGACTATCACATACTGTATCACAACAACAATCTAATGCTGAAAAATAATATCTTACCAAAATAATTTTTAAAATAATATACCGTAATGTTTACATATTGGTGTATTACAGTATTCATCCAGGAATCAAAAGGCCGATCGCCAACCAGTTGATAGTGGCCAACGGTCAGCTGGCCCGAATTATCGGGATGTGCTTCCCAACACAGGAAAAAAGTGAGAAAGACTTGAATATTAATTAAAAATGAATGAGAAGTAGGCTCACACATTCAAATTAGTGTTAATTAAACAATACAGCTGATAAAAACTATTTGGGGGTCCTTCCCCTTCAAACCAGGTGCACTTGTACATTAACCCTATATAGGAGAGTTGTATTGGTCAAAAATTAAAGGGCAATTACCTCTACTTTTGCTGAATGAATGGCGCTGGGCTGCAACGTTTCAATAACCCCGATGAAGCCAATCCCATGCAATAAAAAATAATTAAATCCCCAATCTACCGCAAGACAACGCCCACTGCAGATCCCTCCAATCAGATCCCTTTGCTACGACAGCATTAACATTCCAGGTTAAGCATGGAAAAGTGAAATCAAATGCGAAGGAAAAACCATTGGAGACCGTCAACAATGGGAAATAGGAAAAAGCAGGAAACAACCTCAGCGTGCAAGAATGTAACAGAGGAAGTTCAGCAAAGCTAAATGCGGGTTGTTTGTATAGAAATGAATGAACAGGAAATTAAAGGACCAACAAGGTTAAAAGTGACTGCCTTTGAAGTTCCCCCTTTCCTGCCCTGCCTGACTGTTCTTATCCCTAAAAAAATTGGAAATATTATTCTTATTTCTTAAAAATATTTACTAAAAACAGTTGCCATGCTTGAATGGTTTTGAGGTCATCTCATATGAATATCAATGTCAGGCTTATTTTGTAAGAGGTGCAACCATTTGCCTCAGCCAATCAGAATATACCTTTTTCCTGGTTTACAACAAACCATTTGATAAAATCTGATTGGTTATTACAGAACATGGGCAAAATGTAAATAAGTTTCCCTGGTAGATATGGAAGGAGCCCTCTAGGGGTCACAGTTTATTCACAATCCTACATTCTAACTGGTCCTGTTACCAAACTATTAAATATGTACATTACACTTCGTACATATCCAAGTTACATTAGAGAATTAAGTTACAGCTGGCCATACACCGGTGAGCTCGGTGACCCGATTCACGTCAGATTCCTTCGGTGATGAGCCCATACACATTACTGTGTCTAGCGCAGTAAAGGTAGCTGATAATCATTCGACAGAAACTGTCAGCCATGTGTATAGAGCTTGTACACACACTATATATATTAGTAATATAGTAACTAAAAATAAAAAAATAAAATAGTAATAAATGTTGGAGCGGCACTCCCATAGGCATATAAACAACCACCCGGGTGCTTCCAAAAATGACATATACAACAAGGCAGGAGCACTCCTGGGAATATTTTGAATGAATTTTTATTGAAGTGCTAACATCAACGCATTTCGCTCCCCTTCTATACCATGAATTTCATCACAACCAGAACTAACTTAAAATAATGGAGCCAACGGAACTGGGTATCATTTTTTTAATGTGCATTTTAGTGGTCCAGTGCCCCTTTAAATTCCATTCTTAAATAATTGCGGATACAAAAAAGATTATGGGCATAGCATTTAATAAGCTAAGCTCCTCTTAGGTGGATCCGAATTTAAAGGTACATAGTAAGCATTCATGTATAATGATAAAACAGTGGGTTGAAAACACAAGAGACCACGGATAGGCAATCAGTATCCCTCTTAGAAATATTAGACCAGTTGATTGATTGTCCTGTGTGTATCTGGCCTATAAACAGATCCAAAGAGAGGTTGATAGAAAAACTAGGGAGGAATCAAAAGACCCATTCAAGTATAAAGAAAACAAATTCCAACCAGTCTCCAATCTGGAATTTCATGTTTCAAAATTAGTTTTTGTCTCTACTTGGCCTTGGGGGAGCATCCAAAGCTAAACAAAGATAATAACCTCTTAATATTTCCCAATGTTCCTGGTACAAACACTAATGACCTACTGGACAGCTGCGTTACATCACCTAGTGTGGACAACATTCCTATCTACAAGGGAATGTTACTTTTGTAGAGCAACTCAGCAAGGTCACCAGAAGGTTAACAGCTTGAGTCTTCTAGAATGTGGAGTCTTGGGTCTCCAGAGCAGAGACCCCGATGAGGTCCCTTCATTGTCTTTATTCACAGCTAGTAGGCAACAGCTGTAGAAACATCACTTAAAGGTTTATGAAATGTTTAGCATGTGGTCCACCCAGCCGAAAGCCAGCCCTCCACCTGCTAACAAGCCGTCCTTTCGGCCCCTTATTATTTAAAGACTTTTAGGGGAGATAATTCACACTTACATGGGATTTCATTCCTTAAATGAAGGACTAATACAATACAGATGTTTTATGTTTGTTTCTATGGCAGATTGAGTTTCACCAGCTTGGATTTAAACTAATTTACAACATGAAATTGAATGTTTACTCTGAAACACCATCCACCTATTTCATAACCAAGGTCCTATAGAAGGTCCCTCGAAAAACATCCGATATTCTGTATCTTTTCTTCTCCTTGGAATCTGAACACCTGACAACATCCAAAAGCCTTAAATTCAACTCATCTTCGCGTTAACGCAGATATAAATATTTTCTTTGGTCCGAAAAATAAGCTGAACACACTAAAGTTAAACAAACACACTAAATTCTCTTTACTGGGTTTGTACATCTGTTGTACTAAAACGACGAGCTGGAAAAGTCGTAAACGGACCACAAAATATCAATGTATTGACTTAGATCTTCCAAGGTTTAAGAAACTGAAAGGTGGCCATACACTAGCTAAACATCACAGTCAACACATTGTTCAATCTAACAAATCTACTGACTTCTGATGGCCGCACAACGACATGCCTTTCACCAGTTCCTTTGGTCGGTCAGTTGTCCAGTGTTTGTGTCTTCACAAAGATGTAACAAGGAGCAGATACAACAGGTAGGAATGGTTCTGATTGACATTTATAGTAAGGATTCCATAGTTGCAATGGGTTTAGAAGATACATTTATCTGTATGTGACCAAGCTGGGGAAAGACTCTTTACTTTAAACCAAGTAACGTTAATTGATGCTACTTGGCTCAGACCAACAAATGCCACTTAAGAGGCGGACTGTGGATAGGTGGGTGTAGGTAGGTATAGAGACTACAGATACAGGTTTGATGATGAGCACGTCATTGGTGCAACCAATCTGGTCAAGTTACTCAATGATGTACTGAGCCGACAAGTAGCTGCAGAGTTTTTTCCTTTCCCATCCTCCCCAAAACATTTGTTACATCATGAAAATTTTCTCACCAGCACAAAATTAGCTGGAATCTTTGGGCTGATTTTCCAAGTGAGGCAGAAGCCAAGAATAGCCTGGAATCCTTTTTGCTGAACTGGGATTTAGCAGAATCTGATGGATCTGATGTTGTTGTGTCGTTCCTGTTATAACAGATGGCAGGGTCCCTACCGCATAAAGACAATTCACAAATAACCCAGGCTATGTAGCAATGAAAAGTGTCTATTCCTGATACAAAGTATAGGATAAACCTGGCCAACGTTGGAATCATGTCTGATGGGTCTGTGGTCTCCTGAATGTCTTTGTGTTTGGACATGAGGCTCCGTTTGCAGGGTTTTTTAATTGCAGTAAAGTAATTGATCTATTTTCCAGCTCAAGCAGAGGAAAAAATGACCAGGAATTGGAAAACTAGATGGAAACCTGTGGGAGCGGCGCGCAAGGCAAGATCTCATATATAACAACACATAGGAGAAAAAAGCTCATTTTCTCCTGCTGCAGAATGTCTCTCCCCGGGAGATTTCTGATGAAAGTCCTTATAACAACCAGCAATATTACATAAAGGAGACCAGAAAGGATACAGACGCCTTACATGGTCACTAGTCCCACTATACATGATCATAGCCAGGAGAAATCTGTGCTTATAATAGGTGTGCGTTAATTGTATCCATGGATTGTATTTAGTACTGCGCTACACCCGATCATGTTGTCTAATCTATCCATGGATTGTATTTAGTACTGCGCTACACCCGATCATGTTGTATAATCTATCCATGGGTTGTATTTAGTACTGCACTACACCCGATCATGTTGTATAATCTATCCATGGATCGTATTTAGTACTGCCCTACACCCCGATCATGTTGTATAATCTATCCAAATTCTTCCATGGATTGTATTTAGTACTGCGCTACACCCGATCATGTTGTATAATCTATCCATGGATTGTATTTAGTACTGCACTACACCCGATCATGTTGTATAATCTATCCATGGGTTGTATTTAGTACTGCGCTACACCCGATCATGTTGTATAATCTATCCATGGGTTGTATTTAGTACTGCGCTACACCCGATCATGTTGTATAATCTATCCATGGATTGTATTTAGTACTGCACTACACCCCGATCATGTTGTATAATCTATCCATGGATTGTATTTAGTACTGCGCTACACCCGATCATGTTGTATAATCTATCATGGGTTGTATTTAGTATGCGCTACACCCGATCATGTTGTATAATCTATCCATGGGTTGTATTTAGTACTGCGCTACACACCCGATCATGTTGTATAATCTATCATGGATGTATTTAGTACTGCGCTACACCACATCATGTTATATAATCTATCCATGGATTGTATTTAGTACTGCGCTACACCCCGTTCATGCTGTATAATCTATCCATGGATTGTATTTAGTACTGCGCTACACCCCGATCATGTTGTATAATCTATCCATGGGTTGTATTTAGTACTGCCCTACACCCCGATCATGTTGTATAATCTATCCATGGGTTGTATTTAGTACTGCCCTACACCCCGATCATGTTGTATAATCTATCCATGGATTGTATTTAGTACTGCGCTACACCCCAATCATGTTGTATAATCTATCCATGGATTGTATTTAGTACTGCGCTACACCCGATCATGTTGTATAATCTATCCATGGGTTGTATTTAGTACTGCCCTACACCCCGATCATGTTGTATAATCTAACCATGGATTGTATTTAGTACTGCGCTCCTCCCAATCTGTTGTATAATCTATCCATGGATTGTATTTAGTACTGCGCTAACACCCATCATGTTGTATAATCTATCCATGATTGTATTTAGTACTGCACTACACCCGATCATGTTGTATAATCTATCCATGGATTGTATTTAGTACTGCACTACACCCGATCATGTTGTATAATCTATCCATGGATTGTATTTAGTACTGCGCTACACCCGATCATGTTGTATAATCTATCCATGGATTGTATTTAGTACTGCGCTACACCCGATCATGTTGTATAATCTATCCATGGATTGTAATTAGTAATGCACTACACCCGATCATGTTGTATAATCTATCCATGGATGTATTTAGTACTGCACTACACCCGATCATGTTGTATAATCTATCCATGGGTTGTATTTAGTACTGCGCTACACCCGATCATGTTGTATAATCTATCCATGGATTGTATTTAGTACTGCGCTACACCCCGATCATGTTGTATAATCTATCCATATTGTATTTAGTAATGCGCTACACCCGATCATGTTTGTATAATCTATCCATGGATTGTATTTAGTACTGCACTACACCCGATCATGTTGTATATCCATGGATTGTATTATATGTCTGCGCTACACCCGATCATGTTTTATAATCTATCCATGGCGTTGTATTTAGTACTGCACTACACCCGATCATGTTGATAATCTATCCTGGGTTGTATTTAGTATGCTATACACCCGATCATGTTGTATAATCTATCCATGGTTTGTATTTAGTACTGCCCTACACCCTATCAGTTTTATTATCTATCCATGGATTGTATTTAGTACTGCACTACACCCGATCATGTTGTAAATCTATCCATGGTTGTATTTAGTACTCTCGCTACACCCGATCATGTTGTATAATCTATCCATGGATTGTATTTAGTAATGCACTACACCCAGATCATGTTATAATCTATCCATGGATTGTATTTAGTACTGCGCTACACCCCGATCATGTTGTATAATCTATCCATGGATTATTAGTATAGTACTGCCCTACACCCGATCATGTTGTAATATCTATCCATGGATTGTATTTAGTACTGCCCTACCCGATCATGTTATATAATCTATCCATGGATTGTATTGTACTCGCTACAACCCCGATCATGTTGTATAATCTATCCATGGATTGTATTAGTACTGCGCTACACACCCGATCATGTTGTATAATCTATCCATGGATTGTATTTAGTACTGCACTACCCACCCGATCATGTTGTAAATCTATCCATGGATGTATTTTGTACTGCGCTACACCCCGATCATGTTCTATAATCTATCCATGGATTGTATTTAGTACTGCGCTACACCCCGATCATGTTGTATAATCTATCCATGGATTGTATTTAGTACTGCCGCTACACCCCGATCATGTTGTATAATATATCCATGGATTGTATTTAGTACTGCGCTACACCCCAATCATGTTGTATAATCTATCCATGGATTGTATTTAGTACTACGCTACACCCCGATCATGTTGTATAATCTATCCATGGATTGTTTTAGTACTGCGCTACACCCCAATCATGTTGTATAATCTATCCATGGATTGTATTTAGTACTGCGCTAACAACCCAATCATGTGTATAATCTATCCATGGATTGTATTTAGTACTGCGCTACACCCATCTTGTTGTATAATCTATCCATGGATGTATTTAGTACTGCGCTACACCCCGATCATGTTTGTATATCTATCCATGGATTGTATTAAGTACTGCGCTACACCCGATCATGTTGTATAATCTATCCATGGATTGTATTTAGTACTGCGCTACACCCCGATCATGTTGTATAATCTATCCATGGATGTATTTAGTACTGTGCTACACCCCGATCATGTTGTATAATCTATCAATGGATTGTATTTAGTACTGCGCTACACCCGATCATGTTGTATAATCTATCCATGGGTTGTATTTAGTACTGCACTACACCCGATCATGTTGTATAATCTATACATGGATCGTATTTAGTACTGCCCTACACCCCGATCATGTTGTATAATCTATCCATGGATTGTATTTAGTACTGCACTACACCCCGATCATGTTTATAATCTATCCATGGATTGTATTAGTAATGCACTACACCCCGATCATGTTGTATATCTCTATCCATGGATTGTATTTAGTACTGCGCTACACCCCGATCATGTTGTATAATCTATCCATGGATTGTATTTAGTAATGCACTACACCCAGATCATGTAGTATAATCTATCCATGGATTGTATTTAGTACTGCGCTACACCCTGATCATGTTATATAATCTATCCATGGATTGTATTTAGTACTGCACTACACCCGATCATGTTATATAATCTATCCATGGATTGTATTTAGTACTGCCCTACACCCGATCATGTTGTATAATCTATCCATGGATTGTATTTAGTACTGCACTACACCCGATCATGTTGTATAATCTATCCATGGGTTGTATTTAGTACTGCCCTACACCCGATCATGTTGTATAATCTATCCATGGATTGTATTTAGTACTGTGCTACACCCGATCATGTTGTATAATCTATCAATGGGTTGTATTTAGTACTGCGCTACACCCCGATTATGTTGTATAATCTATCCATGGGTTGTATTAGTACACACACACCCCGATCAGTTGTATAATCTATCTATCGATTGCAAATATGGTGAATAATCGCCAATCATATAGTTTCCGTTTTGTTTTTATATAAGGGATTATGCCACCCCTTACAGTGTAATAATAAGGATATACGCCACCGAGTAGTTCCCTGACCATATAGAAGCACAAGGCCGAGTGCCTTTATACAGGGCCAGAAAACAGGGAAGTGGCGTAATATCCTTAGATTATAATGTAAAGGGGCGCATTATTTCTTATAATACATAAGTATCTGATTCTTCACCCCATTCGCATTTAAAAATTCTAGCCTTGTCCCTATTCCCACCTTAATTTAACCCCCCAAGCTACCTTCTGTAACTTAACCCAGTTAGAAAGGAACACCCCAGCCAGCATCTCTTGCAGTTAAACAATCTTTGTGGAGGAGGAGAGAGACATTGGTTATGAAGTGACAGGAAGCAGCTCCAGCAGGTTTCTGTTAGTGAAGTTCATGTTCAGGCATGAACACTGGAATGGGCGGAGCAGTGGGTATATAAAATTAAGAAATGAGTCACTTAGTGACATAGCTGAGTGATTTTTATAAGGATATAACCACTGCAGCTCCCCCTCCACACTTATGTATTATAGAGAGATTCTCCATAGACTTCTATGGACATAAACATATCTCCCAATATAGGGGGACCCATACATAAGCCAAGCCCGGGAACACAAAGGCCTCGTCCCCTTGGCACAAAGAACATTCTGGTCTGTCTCATCTCTCCTGGTGTATGTTGTATAATCTATCCATGGATTGTATTTAGTACTGCGCTACACCCGAATCATGTTGTATAATCATCCATGGTTTGTAATTTATACTGCCCTACACCCGATCATGTTTGTATAATCTATCCATGGTTGTATTTAGTACTGCCGCTCACCCCGATCATGTTGTATAATCTATCCATGATTGTATTTAGTACTGCGTACACCCCAATCATGTTGTATAATCTATCCATGGATTGTATTTAGTACTGCGCTACACCACCATCATGTGTATAATCTATCCATGGGTTTGTATTAGTACTGCGCTACCACCCGTCATGTTGTATAATCTACCATGGATTGTATTTAGTACTGCGCTACACCAATCATGTTGTATAATCTACCTGGATGTATTTAGTACTGCGCTACACCCGATCATGTGTATAATCTATCCATGGATTGTATTTAGTACTGCCTACACCCGATCATGTTGTATAATCTATCCATGGATGTATTTAGTACTGCACTACACCCGATCATGTTGTATAATCTATCCATGGATTGTATTTAGTACTGCCTACACCCGATCATGTTGTATAATCATCCATGGTTTGTATTTAGTACTGCGCTACACCCGATCATGTTGTATAATCTATCCATGGATGTATTAGTATGCGCTACACCCGATCATGTTGTATAATCTATCCATGGATTGTATTTAGTACTGCACTACACCCGATCATGTTGTATAATCTATCCATGGGTTGTATTTAGTACTGCGCTACACCCGATCATTGTTATAATCTATCCATGGTTGTATTAGTACTGCGCTACACCCGATCATGTTGTATAATCTATCCATGGATTGTATTTAGTATGCGCTACACCCGATCATGTTGTATAATCTATCCTGGATTGATTTAGTACTGACTACACCCGATCATGTTGTATAATCTCCTGGATTGTATTGTACTGCGCTACACCCGATCATGTTGTATAATCTATCCATGGTTGTATTTAGTACTGCGCACTACACCATCATGTTGTAATATCTATCCATGGATTGTATTTAGTACTGCGCTACACCCATCATGTTGTATACTCTCCATGGATTGTATTTAGTACTGCCCTACACCCGTCATGTTGTATTATCTATCCATGGATTGTATTTAGTACTGCGCTCACACCCGATCATGTTGTATAATCTATCCATGGTTGTATTTAGTACTGCGCTACACCCCGATCATGTTGTATAATCTATCCATGGATTGTATTTAGATATGCCTACACCCAGATCATGTTGTATATAATCTATCCATGGATTGTATTTAGTACTGCGCTACACCCCGATCATGTTGTATAATCTATCCATGGATTGTATTTGTACTGCGCCCCCCCGATCATGTTGTATAATCTATCCATGGATTGTATTTAGTACTGCCCTAACCCGATCATGTTTATATCTATCCATGGATTGTATTTAGTACTGCGCTACACCCGATCATGTTGTATAATCTATCATGGATTGTATTTAGTACTGCGCTACACCCGATCAGTTGTATAATCTATCCATGGATTGTATTTAGTACTGCACTACACCCGATCATGTGTATAATCTATCCATGGATTGTATTTTGTACTGCGCTACACCCCGATCATGTTTATATCTCCATGGATTGTATTTAGTACTGCTACACCCCGATCATGTTGTATAATCTATCCATGATTGTATTTAGTACTGCGCTACACCCCGATCATGTTGTATAATATATCATGATTGTATTTAGTACTGCCGCTACACCCAATCATGTTGTATAATCTATCCATGGATTGTATTAGTACTCGCTACACCCATCATGTTGTATAATCTATCCATGGATTGTATTTAGTACTGCCTACACCCAATCATGTTTATAATCTATCCATGGTTGTATTTAGTACTGCGCTACACCCGATCATGTTGTATAATCTATCCATGGATGTATTTAGTACTGGCTACCCCCGATCTTGTTTAAATCTATCCATGGATTGTATTTAGTACTGCGCTACACCCCGATCATTTTGTATAATCTATCCATGGATTGTATTTAGTACTGCCTACACCCGATCATGTTTTGTATAATCTATCCATGGATTGTATTTAGTACTGCGCTACACCCGATCATGTTGTATAATCTATCCATGGATTGTATTTAGTACTGCGCTACACCCCGATCATGTTGTATAATCTATCCATGGATTGTATTTAGTACTGCGCTACACCCGATCTTGTTGTATAATCTATCCATGGATTGTATTTAGTACTGCGCTACACCCCGATCATGTTGTAACATCCATGGATAGATTAATAACTGAATCGGGTGTAGTTGCAGTACTAAATACAATCCATGGATAGATTATATACATGATCAGGGTGTAGCGCAGTACTAAATACAATCCATGGATAGATTATACTACATGATTGGGTGTAGTGCATTACTAAATACATCCATGGATAGATTATAAACACATGATCGGTTGTAGCGCAGTACTAAATACAATCCATGGATGTAATACAACATGATCGGGGTGTAGTGCTTACTAATACAATCCATGGATAGATTATACAACATGATCGGGGTGTAGTGCAGTACTAAATACAATCCATGGATAGATTATACAACATGATCGGGGTGTAGGGCAGTACTAAATACGATCCATGTATAGATTATACAACATGATCGGGTGTAGTGCAGTACTAAATACAACCCTGGATAGATTATACAACATGATCGGTGTAGCGCAGTACTAAATACAATCCATGATAGATTATACAACATGATCGGGGTGTAGCACAGTACTAAAATACAATCCATGGATAGATATACAACATGATCGGGGTGTAGCGCAGTACTAAATACAATCCTGGATAGTTATACAACATGATCGGGTGTAGCGCAGTACTTAATACAATCCATGGATAGATTACAACATGATCGGGTGTAGCGCAGTACTAAATACAATCCATGGATAGATTATACAACAATGATCGGGTGTAGCGCAGTACTAAATCAATCCATGGATAGATTATACACAATGATCGGGGTGTAGCGCAGTACTAATACAATCCATGGATAGATTATACAACATATTGGGGTGTCGCGCGTACTAAATACAATCCATGGATAGATTATACAACATGATCGGGGTGTAGCGTAGTACTAAATACAATCCATGGATAGATTATACAACATGATTGGGTGTAGCGCAGTACTAAATACAATCCATGGATATATATACAACATGATCGGGGTGTAGCGCAGTACTAAATACAATCCATGGATAATTATACAACATGATCGGGGTGTAGCGCAGTACTAAATACAATCCATGGATAGATTATAGAACATGATCGGGGGTGTAGCGCAGTACAAAATACAATCCATGGATAGATTATCAACATGACGGGGTGTAGTGCAGTACTAAATACAATCCATGGATAGATTATACAACATGATCGGGTGTAGCGCAGTATAAATACAATCCATGTATAGATTTATACAACATGATCGGGTTGTAGCGCAGTACTAATACAATCCATGGATAGATTATATAACATGATCGGGTATAGGGCAGTACTAAATACAATCCTGGATAGATTATACACATGATCGGGGTGTAGGGCAGCCTAAATACAATCATGGATAGATTATACAACATGATCGGGGTGTAGCGCAGTACTAAATACAATCCTGGATAGATTATATACATGATCTCTGGGTGTAGTGCATTACTAATCAATCCATGGATAGTTATACAACATGATCGGGTGTAGCGCAGTACTAAATACAACCCATGGATAGATTATACAACATGATCGGGTGTAGTGCATACTAAATACCATCCATGGATAGATAATAAAACATGATCAGGGTGTAGGGCAGTACTAAATACAACCCATGGATAGATTATACAACATGATCGGGTGTAGCGCAGTACTAAATACAACCCATGGATAGATTATACAACATGATCGGGTGTAGTGCAGTACTAAATACAACGCATGGATAGATTATACAACATGATCGGGTGTAGCGCAGTACTAAATACAATCCATGGATTATACAACATGATCGGGTGTAGTGCAGTACTAAATACAATCCATGGATAGATTATACAACATGATCGGGTGTACGCCATTCTAAATAAACATCCATGGATGATTATACAACATGATCGGGTGTAGCGCAGTACTAATACAATCCATGGATAGATTATACAACATGATCGGGTGTAGCGCAGTACTAAATACAACCCTGGATAGATTATACAACATGATCGGGTGTAGTGCAGTACTAAATACAATCCATGGATAGATTATACAACATGATCGGGTGTAGTGCATTACTAATTACAATCCATGGATAGATTATACAACATGATCGGGTGTAGCGCAGTACTAAATACAATCCATGGATAGATTATACAACATGATCGGGTGTAGCGCAGTACTAAATACAATCCATGGATAGATTATACAACATGATCGGGTGTAGTGCAGTACTAAATACAATCCTGGATAGATTAACAACATGATCGGGTGTAGTGCAGTACTAAATACAATCCATGATAGATTACAACTGATCGGGTGTAGCGCAGAACTAATACATCCATGGATAGATTATACAACATGATTGGGATGTAGCGCAGTACTAAATACAATCCATGGTTAGATTATACAACATGATCGGGGTGTAGGGCAGTACTAAAACAACCCATGGATAGATTATACAACATGATCGGGGTGTAGCGCAGTACTAAATACAATCCATGGATAGATTATACAACATGATTGGGGTGTAGCGCAGTACTAAATACAATCCATGGATAGATTATACAACATGATCGGGTGTAGGGCAGTACTAAATCAACCCATGATATATACAACAACGGAGTGTGGATATAATCACCATGATAGTTATACAACATGATCGGGGTGTAGCGCAGTACTAAATACAACCATGGATAGATTATACAGCATGATCGGGGTGGTGCGCAGTACTAAATACAATCCATGATAGATTATAACATGATCGGGGTGTAGCGCAGTACTAAATACATCCTGGATAGATTATACAACATGACGGGTGTAGCGCAGTACTAAATACAACCCTGGATAGATTATACAACATGATCGGGTGTAGCGCAGTACTAAATACAACCCATGGATAGATTATACAACATGATCGGGTGTAGCGCAGTAACTAAATACAATCCATGGATAGATTATAACACATGATCGGGGTGTAGTGGCAGTACTAAATACAATCCATGGATAGATTATACAACATTGATCGGGTGTAGCGCAGTACTAAATACAACCCATGATAGATATACAACATGATCGGGTGTAGCGCAGTACTAAATACAACCCATGGATAGATTATACAACATGATCGGGTGTAGTGCAGTACTAAATACAATCCATGGATAGATTATACAACATGATCGGGTGTAGCGCAGTACTAAATACAATCCATGGATAGATTATACAACATGATCGGGTGTAGCGCAGTACTAAATACAACCCATGGATAGATTTACACATGATCGGGTGTAGCGCAGTACTAAATACAATCCATGGATAGATTATACAACATGATCGGGTGTAGTGCAGTACTAAATACAATCCATGGATAGATTATACAACATGATCGGGGTGTAGTGCAGTACTAAATACAACCCATGGATAGATTATACAACATGATCGGGTGTAGCGCAGTACTAAATACAATCCATGGATAGATTATACAACATGATCGGGTGTACGCAGTACTAAATACATCCATGGATAGATTATACAACATGATCGGTGTAGCGCAGTACTAAATACAATCCATGGATACAATTAACGCACACCTATTATAAGCACAGATTCTCCTGGCTATGATCATGTATAGTGGGACTGTGACCATGTAAGGCGTCTGTATCCTTTCTGGTCTCCTTTATGTAATATTGCTGGTTGTTTATAAGGACTTTCATCGAAATCTCCCGGGGAGAGACATTCTGCAGCAGGAGAAAATGAGCTTTTTTCTCCTATTGTTGTTATATATGAGATCTTGCCTTGCGCGCCGCTCCCACAGTTTCCATCTAGTTTTCCAATTCCTGGTCATTTTTTCTCTGCTTGAGCTGGAAAATAGATCAATTACTTTACTGCAATTAAAAACCCTGCAAACGGACCTCATGTCCAAACACAAGACATTCAGGAGACCACAGACCCATCAGACAATGATTCCACGTTGGCCAGGTTTATCCTATACTTTGTATCAGGAATGACACTTTTCATTGCTACATAGCCTGGGTTATTTGTGAATTGTCTTTATCTGTAGGACCCTGCCATCTGTTATAACAGGAACGACACAACAACATCAGATCCATCAGACTGCTAAATCCCAGTTCAGCAAAAAGGATTCCAGGCTATTCTTGGCTTCTGCCTCACTTGGAAAATCAGCCCAAAGATTCCAGCTAATTTTGTGCTGGTGAGAAAATTTTCATGATGTAACAAATTTTTTGGAGGATGGGAAAGGAAAAAACTCTGCAGCTACTGTCGGCTCAGTACATCATTGAGTAACTTGACCAGATTGGTTGCACCAATGACGTGCTCATCATCAAACCTGTATCTGTAGTCTCTATACTACCTACACCCACCTATCCACAGTCCGCCTCTTAAGTGGCATTTGTTGGTCTGAGCCAAGTAGCATCAATTAACGTTACTTGGTTTAAAGTAAAGAGTCTTTCCCCAGCTTGGTCACATACAGATAAATGTATCTTCTAAACCCATTGCAACTATGGAATCCTTACTATAAATGTCAATCAGAACCTTCCTACCTTTGTATCTGCTCCTTGTTACATCTTTGTGAAGACACAAACCTGGACAACTGACCGACCAAAGGACCTGGTGAAAGGCATGTCGTTGTGCGGCCATCAGAAGTCAGTAGTTTGTTAGATTGAACAATGTGTTGACTGTGATGTTTAGCTAGTGTATGGCCACCTTTCAGTTTCTTAAACCTTGGAAGATCTAAGTCAATACATTGATATTTTGTGGTCCGTTTACGACTTTTCCAGCTCGTCGTTTAGTACAACAGATGTACAAACCCAGTAAAGAGAATTTAGTGTTTTTTGTTTAACTTAGTGTGTTCAGCTTATTTTCGGACCAAAGAAAATATTTATATCTGCGTTAACGCGAAGATGAGTTGAATTTAAGGCTTTGGATGTTGTCAGGTGTTCAGATTCCAAGGAGAAGAAAATACAGAATATCGGATGTTTTTCGAGGGACCTTCTATAGGACCTTGGTTATGAAATAGGTGGATGGTGTTTCAAGTAAACATTCAATTTCATGTTGTAAATTAGTTTAAATCCAGCTGTGAAACTCAATCTGCCATAGAAACAAACATAAAACATCTGTATTGTATTAGTCCTTCATTTAAGGAATGAAATCCCATGTAAGTGTGAATTATCTCCCCTAAAAGTCTTTAAATAATAAGGGGCCGAAAGGACGGCTTGTTAGCAGGTGAGGGCTGGCTTTCGGCTGGGTGGACCACATGCTAAACATTTCATAACCTTTAAGTGATGTTTCTACAGCTGTTGCCTACTAGCTGTGAATAAGACTGAAGGGACCTCATCGGGTCCTGCTCTGGAGACCCAAGACTCCACATTCTAGAAGACTCAGCTGTTAACCTTCTGGTGACCTTGCTGAGTTGCTCTACAAAGTAACATTCCTTGTAGATGGAATGTTGTCCACACTAGGTGATGTAACGCAGCTGTCCATAGGTCATTAGTGTTTGTACCAGGAACATTGGGAAATATTAAGAGGTTATTATCTTTGTTTAGCTTTGGATGCTCCCCCAAGGCCAAGTAGAGACAAAAACTAATTTTGAAACATGAAATTCCAGATTGGAGACTGGTTGGAATTTGTTTTCTTTATACTTGAATGGGTCTTTTGATTCCTCCCTAGTTTTTCTATCAACCTCTCTTTGGATCTGTTTATAGGCCAGATACACACAGGACAATCAATCAACTGGTCTAATATTTCTAAGAGGGATACTGATTGCCTATCCGTGTCTCTTGTGTTTTCAACCCACTGTTTTATCATATACATGAATGCTTACTATGTACCTTTAAATTCTCCCACCTAAGAGGAGCTTAGCTTATTAAATGCTATGCCCATAATCTTTTTTGTATCCGCAATTATTTAAGAATGGAATTTAAAGGGCACTGGACCACTAAAATGCACATTAAAAAAATGATACCCAGTTCCGTTGGCTCCATTTTTTAAGTTAGTTCTGGTTGTGATGAAATTCATGGTATAGAAGGGGACGAAATGCGTTGATGTTAGCACTTCAATAAATTCATTCAAAATATTCCCAGAGTGCTCCTGCCTTGTTGTATAGGTCATTTTTGGAAGCACCCGGTGGTTGTTTATATGCCTATGGGAGTGCCGCTCCACATTATTACTATTTTATTTTTTTATTTTTAGTTCTATTTACTAATATATATAGTGTGTGTACAAGCTCTATACACATGGCTGACAGTTTCTGTCGAATGATTATCAGCTACCTTTACTGCGCTAGACAGTAATGTGTATGGGCTCATCCCCGAGGAATCTGACGTGAATCGGGTCCCCGAGCTCACCGGTGTATGGCCAGCTGTAACTTAATTCTCTAATGTAACTTGGATATGTACGAAGGTAATGTACATATTTAATAGTTTGGTAACAGGACCAGTTAGAATGTAGGATTGTGAATAAACTGTGACCCCTAGAGGGCTCCTTCCATATCTACCAGGGAAACTTATTTACTTTTGCCCATGTTCTGTATAACCAATCAGATTTTATCAAATGGTTTGTTGTAAACCAGGAAAAAGGTATATTCTGATTGGCTGAGGCAAATGGTTGCACCTCTTACAAAATAAGCCTGACATTGATATTCATATAGATGACCTCAAAACCATTCAAGCATGGCAACTGTTTTTAGTAAATATTTTTAAGAAATAAGAAAATATTTCCAATTTTTTTAGGATAAGAACGTCAGGCAGGGCAGGAAAGGGGGAACTTCAAAGCAGTCACTTTTAACCTTGTTGGTCCTTTAATTTCCTGTTCTTTCATTTCTATACAAACAACCCGCATTTAGCTTTGCTGAACTTCCTCTGTTACATTCTTGCACGCTGAGGTTGTTTCCTGCTTTTCCTATTCCCTTGTTGACGGTCTCCAATGGTTTTTCCTCGCATTTGATTTCACTTTTCCATGCTTAACCTGGAATGTTAATGCTGTCGTAGCAAAGGGATCTGATTGAGGACTGCGTGGCGCGTTGTCTTGCGGTAGATTGGGGATTTAATTATTTTTTATGCATGGATTGGCTTCATCGGGTTATTGAAACGTTGCAGCCCGCCATTCATTCAGCAAAAGTAGAGGTAATTGCCCTTAATTTTGACCAATACAACTCTCCTATATAGGGTTAATGTACAAGTGCACCTGGTTTGAAGGGGAAGGACCCCCAAATAGTTTTTATCAGCTGTATTGTTTAATTAACACTAATTTGAATGTGTGAGCCTACTTCTCATTCATTTTTAATTAATATTCAGTCTTTCTCACTTTTTTCCTGTGTGGGAAGCACTCCCGATAATTCGGGCCAGCTGACCGTTGGCCACTATCAACTGGTTGGCGATCGGCCTTTTGATTCCTGGATGAATCCTGTAATACACCAATATGTAAACATTACGGTATATTATTTTAAAAATTATTTTGGTAGATATTTTTTTCAGCATTAGATTGTTGTTGTGATCAGTATTGTGATAGTCTTTATCTTACTGCATTCTTTTACCATTAGGGGTATTAATAGCCTAATCTCTTGCATCTTTGGCAGAAGCGCATTGAGCATGTCGGAGTCAATGGCTTGTAGAGAGAGGTGTTTGTGAATGGAGA
Source organism: Hymenochirus boettgeri (assembly GCA_019447015.1). Taxonomy (NCBI): domain Eukaryota; kingdom Metazoa; phylum Chordata; class Amphibia; order Anura; family Pipidae; genus Hymenochirus; species Hymenochirus boettgeri. The sequence goes on along the minus strand of CM033473.1, from coordinate 21,119,498 downwards.
CCTTGACTTCACATGATTGTATCTCTGGTTAGGAATAGTTTAGAAAGTCAGTTTGTATATAATTTTAAAGAGAAGTGGAAGGTTAACACAACATCTTAGTTGATGTACCCAGGATGGAGACCAGAATGCTAGGCATGTGGGGCCATCTTATGGTAAGAACTTTGTCTCTCCTAGGCCTGGCTCAGTGAGGTAGTGGGGCCAGTACAGACTACAGCATGACTAAATTTAATAGCTTATCCCTTGTGTTACCTTTAATAATCTTCATTGGACATTTTCCGTTCGGTTTGTAAAAGAATGTGTCTAGTCCCCACGTTCCGGTTTCCCGGTTTCTATTGCACCGAGGGCATTGTTTATTTATACATGACTGCTGGATTCTAGGAAAAGCTAAACGCTGCAGTAGAAAGGTCATTAAAATGCTTGCAGCTGACTTGTGCGGTATACTTTGATGTGAGTTCACTTTCGAATGATCAGAGACACAAATCTCTTGTCATTAATGCTATTGAGACCTGGATGACCTTGAGTTATTTTGCTTTCAGTTGCAGAAATGGTTTAAATTTTTTGGGAACAATCTTCAATGGCCTCATAGGTGAACTTCTTAACTTCAGAAAAAGTGTAACAAAGGATATCCAAATTCTTGTTCATTAAGTAGCAATAAATGAATGGTTTGGAATGTGTGCTTGGTTTAGCCCAGATTGGCATATTCAGCTGTGTACCAACAGCTACAAAATACCACCCAAAACACAACAAAAATAATAGATATATTACTGTGTCAATAGAACATCTTGTTTTCCTGTATAACGTTTCTCAGAGAAGACACTCTATGGAATTTTTTGTATTCTCAGGGGAATGTGTGTTCAAGTCATGAGATCCTGATGACTATTACATTGGTTGATGGAACGTCCTTGAGCTACGATGGTTGCTAAGGGTGTAATCGCAGTCATTTTATCTTCTAGAACATTGCAGATTCTAGTAAGGTGTTTCTATTTGTAGACGCCTACAAGGCTGGAGTGTTTAGTCTTTAAAAATATCCATGGGTAAAATATCGACATAGTTTGTACTTACCAGATGGTGGCACAGATAGTCAGAATTGAGGCCACAGTCAATGGCTCTTATCAGCATTCTCTAAAGGAATAAAGGGACATCAAATATTATAATAATAGTATTTGGAAACTTTCTTGGGACCGTCTAGACCAAAGTACAAGGTTTTTCATTTATCTCTTTAAGTTTGTGACCAAAAGTTTCTGATCGCCATCACTTTGCAAGTAACTTCATTAGTCTTTTTGTAATAATTATGTTAGTTAAAGCAGAACTATAGTGCATATAAAGTTTTTTCAAAAAACGTTAAAATGAAAGTCCTTGGGACAAGGAGATAGAATTGGTACTTTTGTCCTCCCAATAACATTTTTATGAGGATCAGCAGCATGAAGAAAACTGCTTCTGCCAGGCTACCTGGGTGCTTCAGCACTATCTTTATACAGGAAGCCCAGGTCCATAACCTGCAGAGGAAAAATTTATGTGCTATAGCTCCCATCAACAAACAATATTGGGAGGTAGGGATAATTAATCCAACTCCCTGACCCAGGTACTTTCCATTAAAAAAAGTAAATGTTTACAGTATAGTTGTCCTTTAACTTTTCACATAAATACATTTAGGGATGTGCCTGATTGACAGTATGTATTTTGTAGGGTGGTTTTGAGTTGAGCATTGATCATCGAAAATGGAATCAATTTAATTCTGAACGTTGAGTCTTGTTTGCATTCACGTTAATATTTATGATTGCGTTTGGAAAATCAGTGACCTTCCCGAATGCAGGAATGATTGTATGTTATATTAGTCCTATGCTATTAATCAATCTGGTTGTAGGTTTGTCCCTGCTCTATTGTCCAGGAAGTGCTTCTAAGGGTTACGTAGTAGGACACACTGGTATTTACCTATAAGGCTTCTAATGTGTCCTTGCGGGCATTGGAACATTATATACGTGGGTGTGGTTATTCAGATACTCATCAGATTCCTGGTTTGCTTGGACTTTCCCCATTGATGTCTTACCCTCCTTTGTAGTCGATTAGTTAACCTTAGCGTAGATACGATTTCCTCCGTAATCATACACCATAAGCACCGCGCTTGTATAATGAACAGTTTGCTGCCCGTTCTTTACTTCTCAGATCTTCTCTAATATCCTCCTGCCTGGATTTCTAGGATTTGATCATCACAGTCTGATCTTTTTTTACAGTCTGTCTTTCATGGTTAACCTGAAAATCTAAAATAGCTGCAGCCATGATCTGGTCTCATTTCTGAGAAATGTCATTGATTTTTTTTTATGTGCCACTTTAGTTTGTGTATTAAGGATTTGAGTGTTGAGGTTTGAAAATGAAACAAATGCCAAGGCAGCAAGAGCAGCAGAACGTTTTGTGCCTGTTTGGATCTCTGTAGAGCTTGTAAGAAAATGTTAGATCTAGTGTCCTCTAAATGACAGACCCTTCTTCAGGTAAAATCAGGTTTGTGTATAGTTTTAATGACGGTCGATGTTTGAATCGGCAAAGGACATGCCTGTAAATAATGACGAGTGTGCAGTCTCCTATGACCACACGGTCGGTTGTGTCAAACAGTCAGCAACTTTTTCCTGTACGACGCCATTCAGGCCTGGTTGATGGCGACGAATATTCGTCAGTGCCAAAGATTGGGCCATGTGTAGACTTACCTTAAATACAAGTTAAAGCTTAAAGGGGAACTGTGGTCTCCAAACAAGTTGAGTTTAAATGAAAGGCCAGTTTCCACCTTTAAAACAAAACCATAAACCACCTCCTACTGGCTCACCCCACCGATAAAAGAAATGACTGACCAGAAAGTTAATGGGGGGGAGGCTGACATGTGACATTCCTAAGGCTTCTCCTCCACATGCCGCCGGCGAGCACAGCCTCAGACGCCCTCAGTGTGTGAGGAGAACAGGTAGTCCCTCCTCCTCTCTGCTGTGTGAAGTCCTGACAGAGAAGTTAAGGGAGTCTGAGTGGCCCAAGGCACCCGCGAGTGGGAGGGGATTGTTTACCCGTGAGTGGGTGGGGTTTGTGCACCTGCGGTGGGTGAGGCTTGTGCACCCACAAGTGGGGGGCTTTTGCACCCGTGAGTGGGCAGGGCCACATGGGGCTGTAAGAGAATGGACCAAAGGGGGCCTGCAACTGGAGGGACCATGGGGTCCATGAGTGGGAGGGACCAGGGGGGCTGCAAAGGGGAGGAGGAGACACAGGGCAGATTGACTGACATGGTTTCAAGGCAGGAAGTGCAGGGGACCTGGTGATGCTGCTGCCATATCACACACAAAAATGGAAATATCTTAAAAACTATGCAAATAAACAATGAAATAAATTGCAAAAATTCTCAGGAGAGCAATTCCTATCAATTTACCTAAAGTCATTTTGGACCACAGTTTCTCTTTAACGAGAAATTCCAAAGTTGATTAAAGGAACACACTCTGTCTCTTCGCCACTCTGGTTCTAAAGATTTATCAGGGAAAGTTTGTGTTTATAAACAAACCTGACACGCCTCTCTGTGTCTGTGCGACCTGAGCATGCTCAGATACTAGATTCAGATTCTTTACAGATCAGCAGAAGGGCACATTGATACTTTTGCAGTATCACATCTCCTGCAGACATATGAAATGTAAAAAAAAATTTCATGATTTTAAAAATCTGCTGTAATCTAGTATTGATACATAAAGTAGAGTTGATCCAGGGATATTTCCGATTGCCACTTGGAGTCAGGAAGGAATTTTTCCCCCCTTTTGGTGTTTTTTTCTTTTGCCTTCCTCTGGATCAAACAGTTGGGCAGGAATTGAGGATATTGCTAGATGGGTTGGACTGGATGGACGTATGTCTTTATTCAACCTCAAATACTATACTGTACTATACTATACTATACTGTACTATACTAATACTAACTGTACACTATACTTCTATATACTACGATACTAATACTGTACTATACAATACTAACTGTACTATACTAATACTATACTGTACTATACCTTATACTATACTATACTATACATAAATGCGAGATGGGTTTCCTCTCAGGCTAATTTAACACACTTTTTTCATACTCCTTCACTTAGAGCCATTAGCATTGCACACCAAACCATAACAAAGTAGCATGTTAACGCAAAGACAATTTTGTGTGAACACAACTTAAATGTCAAAGTGAGTCCAAGTCAAGTGGAGACAAGTACCTCCCCCAGCCGCAATATTCCGTACAACATTTTACAATGTTAAAAGTACGGGTATGTACCAAAGCAATAAGACCACCAGGGAGATTCAGTAAAAGTTCTTATTGTTGAAAATGGTGCTAATTTTGCCCCAACAATCAGATCTTTTTAACATTTTAAAGCTAACATCTGATTGGTTGGGGCAAAATTAGCACCATTTTTAACGATAAGAACTTTTATTTATAATACGTTCGCTGATTTATTTTCCCTTAAGGTGCACATTGTCTTTTTTTTTATATTTCCTTAATTTTTCCAAGCTGCCGATTCAATTTTCTTTCAACCTCAGTAATGTTGAATTTATTTTTTTCCCACACAGATCTGAGTGAGGTGAACCGATGAGAGGTTAGGGAGGTCAAAATGACAGCCGTCACCCCACCGACTTCGACAACATTGAGATACAACAGCAATATTGTGATGTCAACAATCGCTGGGACGATGAGTGGGACAATGAAAACAGCTCCGCGGTCTGTTTGAGAGATCCCTGTATCAAGGCCTTAGCAGGTAGTTTGACCCGTCACCCTAATGTTTCAAAGGACTTCAAAGAACAGTGACTTGGCAGGTTTCACCAGTGACATCATTCAATCAATACAGTACGGTGGCTCAGTGGTTAGCGCTGATTCCTTGCAGCACAGAAGTCTGAGTTCGTTCCACCCTTGGACACATCTGCAAGGAGTTAGTATGTTCCCTGTCTTGCGTGGGTTTCCTCCACAATCATAAAGACATACTGATAGGTTGTATGTGTTAAATAAATGTGCTTGGATTATAAGCTCTTCTGGGCAGGGCCTGATGTGAATATATACATGTAATTGTAAAGCGCTACGGAAGATGTTGGCGCTATATAAATCTACAATAATAATAATGATACTGACCGAGACAGAATTGCACACATTGTGCTCTTGTCCCACACTAGAGACATTCCATTCCATTTTTCTTGCCTTTGGTTCGCAATCAGCTCAAGTCGCAAGGCTCTTGATACACGGTGTACAATTTACAATGGTTAGTGCCGCTTTCAAATAGTCCTGTCTTAAAGGGACATTAACCCTTTGTAAATTGGTTAGCGCCACTTTAAACCGAAAATGCGACTAATCAATTGTTCAGTAGGCTGCCAGGGTTGACTGACTAGCACCTTATAGCAAGTCAGTCGAACTACATTACTCAACCATCTAATCCAATTGTAACAAACTCAAGAGCACCAAGTAGAGAGTCAATGTGAAGGACTTTATGGGACACACCGTCTTTGCAGATACTAAGGGAGATTCAATAAAAGTTCTTATCGTAAAATGGTGCTAACTTTGCCACAACCAATCAGATCTTATTTAACATTTGAACTAACATCTGATTGGTAGGGGCAAAATTAGCACCATTTTTAACGATAAGAACTTTATCAATGTATATTTGTGCAAAAGATATTTGAAAAAAAAAACACGCTTTCTCCAGCATTGGCTTACAGTGTAGCACCCTCTGCTGGAGTGTAGACATTAGAGGACCTCCTGGAGACTCTTGTATTAATTATGGGGTAAAATCTGTACTTTCAGCCTTTGATTCTGTTCTGCTCCCAATGTAAAAACATATCAAGCAGACATGGTCAGTTATGTAGACGTTCTCAGACACCTGGAATAACTTTATCGGTGTATGTACGGTGTATGTACGCTGTTGCTAATACTTTTTGAAGATCGATAGATAACCTACACCTAAGCTAAGTAAGTCCGATTTTGCGGTATGTGTCACGGAGATCAATAAACTACACCAGAGCGAACGTATACACACGGGACTATCAGCCGATATGGGCATGTGTGCTTGGCTTTAGAATGTTACCTATGTAGACAGAAAAAACAACTTTCCTGACACATTGTAAAAACTGCAAATTAAAAACTCCAGGATTCTTATTGCTTTATACAAGAAGATTCACCTCTGTAAAGTCAGTAAATTCTGCTATTAAAAGCTTGCTGTTTTTTACTAGCTACTGTTTACTAATTGGTTATCTTGTAGCTCCTTTAGGATTAGACCATTACTTGCATTAGTTTTGGACTTTTGTAATATAAAAGGGCTGACAATTCGTTCAGTTATGGGTGTCCGTCAACAATGCCCGCCCCCCATAATAAACAAATTGATGTCAGAACCATCCGTTCATCAGGGTCGTGTGGCGAAATTGCACTTTTCTACCTAACTTTAAATTGTGATACTATTTTTGATGCAATACCTGGTAGGGTTTATAGAGCCATAGAACATGCTAGAAACACCACTGTGAAGGCGATTGGCTCTGTCAACATCACTGACAACCAATTAGTTGTCAGAGGAAGATTATTTCTTATAGTTGGTTATAAGTGGGGCAGAGCTCCAGTGTATCTTGTATACAACCTCACTCAAGGGCATTAGTGGGGGGCTCAGTGTGACCCACAGTCCATATGCTAGAGATCCTTTAAAAGAACAGACTCGACTTTTCTACATTGTGCCTGGCGTTAATGATGTTGTGTTGCAAGGACACCAAGCTGATAAACACACAGTAGTTATTAGGGGACTGTGGTCTCTAAACAAAAAATGAGCACTCAATCATTTTTGGACCATAGTTACCCTTTAAAGACAAAACCACAAAACATTACAGAATAAAAGGCGACAACCCTACACCCTGAATCATCATCTCCCGGATATCTCATGGTCGATACTTTCAGATAAATTAGGAAGCAGTCTTTTTTAGCATTATTTTTCTTTTTTCACGACCATCTCTTGTATGTTTACAAAAGTAATAAGGCTGCAGTGCTAGTTTCCCTTTAACCCAGTTCCACATGCCTCTGGCTGGTGTAATAAAAGATGGAATTCCGATTTATTTAAATCTGCCATGTTTATCTGTGCGCTATATAATCGTTGTTATTCTGTGGGTTTACTTCTGCACTCATGCGGTCAGCGGCGTTTAACCACACGGCCCATGTGATTTTCATTTACATTCAAGGTCATTGGTGCCATCGGTATTTTATCCCGGGCCCGCCCTGCATTTACTGCACAAGCTTACGGCCACTGATATTTCTCTATCACTTGCGTTGACTGCTATAGAGAGCGCCATCCATTCATTCATGCAGCGTCTTGGCCTTTAGCCACTCCCTTTACTGCTAGGAACTTATTAACTTTTGGAATGCCTATCTGTACACATGAAGTAGTAACTGTAATACTATAATGCCTAAACATCTAATTAGGGTGTTCAGTCTGAGCCTGTACCAATATCTAAAGGCTGGACCCAATAGCAATAGAAAAATACAGATTTTTTATAAGGGTCTGTATACATGTATGTATGAATATTTTATTTTATTACTGCCACTTGGGTACGCAGCACTGTACATTATAAAATACAGTAAAAAATGGGGATAAGTGCTTTTTATACAGATAAATTAAATTTACAGAAATAAGTTTCAATGGTTAAATTACACACACTACACACACACTAATTGAGGTGTGCATTTACATATTAGGAAAGAGATCTCTGCCCTGAGAGCTTACAATCATGTACATGAACACGGGGTAGATATTTGGAGCAATCCAATAAAAATTTTCCCTGGATTGTACCGATTGCTCTCCTGCTCCGGGGGAAGTAAGTTATCCGGTAGTGGAAAGCTGTGTCCTCGGTTTGATTTTGCAATAGGCGGGGCTGTTAAAGGAAGGAGCATGAAACAGGTATTAATCATGGGTTGGAAGCACTGGATGAGGTCATATTGTAAATGAGTTGGAGTGTCTGTAAATAATTTCTCATTCCCAGTCCCAGCTGCATTCCTGAATTTACAAACGGTGCTGATGGACTTATTATCTAGGTTACCACCCTGTAATTGACTCCGTCCTCCTTATATCCCCCTTGTATTCATTACAAGAGAGGATATTTTTTCGAAGATTTACTTTCTTTTGTCTGCAAATTTAAAGGGCAACTTTTAAGAGATAAATACTTTTCCAAATCTGAATTCTATAATTCACAGGGAAGTAGGAACAGGCATCCTACCTCCTGATATAATATCTGAGACTCGCTCCCCCTCTCAGCAACTGGGACTGTCCTCCTATGCATGCATGGCTACCGGCACATAGAGGGGGTGAGCTCACCACTTGGGTTAGAGATAATATCATGGAGAGGAATACTGTCCAATATAAAATATATTAAAGCTTCTTTTTATCTTATAGTTGCTTTGTTGAAACTAGTTTATTTTTAGAATATGACATAACAAATAAAACAAGCTGCACCTTTAGTGTAATCTATTTACTGAATATATAGGGTTACGTTGTGTTAGAGAGTAATTATGTGACATTTCTGGAATGTATTTACAATGTTCTACAATGTATCTGATACGTCTTCTTGTGTAAACGTGCGACCCTTTCTAGAAATATTTACATTAAATTCCAATATCGGCTTTCTGGCCTTAATATTCCCTTTAGCCTTTAACATTGTCCTCTCCTTGACCAGAGTTTATAAATATGAAAGTCTGTGTGGGCAGCTCGGATTGAGAAGCCCGTGTGTGTAGAGGGGGGGACGGGTGGAGCTGGAAGTCCAGGAAAATAATGATTTTCTGTCCCTTGACGTTAAATGTTTTTTTTAAAATGATGACCCCACCCAGCGGACACATCTGATACCGATTTGTAACCAAACTATTATGTCAGGAAAGGTAAATGAAAGGATTTAAAATGTGAAAAGTCGTTTCTATTCTAGTGCTAGGCCACATCACCACCATCCGTCGTGCGTTAAAAAGTACACTAGTGTTGGCCAATGTGTCTGTCCACCAGGTGCTGTGTTTGCTATTCGACAACGTGCACTAGCGCACCGGAAAAGCGTGCACAGTTTCCTGTCCGCTAGTAGCTTTTGTAGTCTGGCCTCAGCCTAAAGGGGAATCAAAAATTGGCCCAATGTTGCGTCTGTCCGGTGTTCGACACAACATGGACAACGAACCGAAGTCAGTGCAGTGGTGGTTTAACTGCGGATGTTCCTATGGGGCTTCACATATGTATCGAGGTTTGTCTGTAAGGTTGGTTCCTGGGTGTGGTATAACAAGCGGCAGGCCGATTATTTCCCAGTCGGTTTTCCAGCAATATCGGCTGTTTTGGTTAAATTCATCTGAGTTATACACATGCTGGTTTCACTCGCGGCTGTGACTGATCGGACACGCTGGTAAATCACGGCCAATCGCGCCGTTCTCTATGGGACCACGCGATCCGCCTTGCCTTGACCGTCAGTGATTTGTCCTGGCCGAGCGTTTGCTAGTAGCGGCCGCTCGGACAGGACAAAGCATCCCTTCATGTGTACCCAGCCTAAAAACATTGTGGTTCAACTGTTGTTCTGTCATTCCCCGTGAGTGCTTCTGAAGTTCCCTTTTCATGTCTTTCTGTATAATGAGGAAACTGGTTTCCTCTCTGTTGTCATCTTATTATTGGACTGCTTCCTCCATTCGTCATTCCCAGACATTCCAGGATGCTCCGGAAATAAACAGGATGTTTCCAGGACCGTCCCTAAGTTCTCTGGACCTGTCTATTGTCTCAGGAGACCTTCATGTCTGGGATGATCTACTGATTACCGGGATACATTTGCTAAGTGATCATACACCGCCTTAGCATATGTTTGCCTTGGATTTTAACGGAATATGGAAAAAGATCATTCCTAATGGAAACCCATTATAGAGCATGGTGTTTGCCTAGGGGTGGGGGAAGATAGTCATTTGCAATGTCCTGGTGATTAACATTAGTCTACTGACTTAAACCAGGAAGCCATTAACACGGATCAATTGTATTTTACTGTGGAAGTGCATTATTACCTGAATGGTTCCTTGGCACGTTATTTATTTATCTCTAGAGACAAATTTCCTTTTTTCATTTCTTCTTCCCTTTTATTCTTCCTGTTTTGGCACTGTATCTCCTCCCACAGTTTTTTGAGCTAGAGACACGAAATTCGGTACAAGACGTTCCCATTGCAGCCATACATTTACCATCCAAAAAGTAGTTTTCCAGTCTAAACACAACCCCCCCAACACCACACAGACCTAGGTACACAAACCTACCGATACACCCAACACCCACCCTTCCCTTCCGCTTCCATTTCAACCATATGCGCAGTAATTAAAGATATGAATTCTGAATGAATTATGAAATGTAATCGTCCCTCCTTCATGGCCATAGGAAGGTTATTACATTTTAAAACCTGCCACACAGACACACACACACTTGTGCAGCCTTCAAGCTAAATTTAAAGTTTATTATCTTTCCCTTTCTGGTTTATTTTTAGATCAAAAATGTCTCAATCCTACAGATCGACTGCAATCTAATTGGGTTGTAGGAGACTTAAGTGGCCATACACATATCAATTTTACTTACACCCTATCGGAGGGGGGATTTCAGTGAGCATGTGCAGCTGGTTATCTGTGTCAGTGACCAGAAAGCTGCAGAATTAAACAATTTATCCAAAATGCTACTGATTCGAGAAAGGAGAGATGCAGCTATCAGATGCAATTGTAGAATACCTGCAGGGTAATTTATATTTCAGCTTTTATCCTCCTTTAACTTAGTTTTTGTGTTTTTTATTCTTTTTCACAGAAAAGCTTGAAATCCGTAATTTAAAAAAAAAAACTTGGAAAATGTTTTATAAGATAAACAAGTTCTTAACGGGTGCTAGAAAAACAGTCTTGCACAAGCGTCCACCTGTTCTGCGGAGCGCAGCGGGATTAGGGACAGACATGTGGCACAGACGCAGCAAGTAAGCTTTTATTATATAGGTTAGTAGGAGGTTGAGAAGTGACACTAGGAAGGAGATCTTTATAGTGCAGTAGGAACAAGTACTCCCTTATCTGGTGTACAAGTCTCGTTATTTTCTGTGCATTTGCGGAAGCGGTTTTTATTTTTTGTATTAACGCTTTCTTGTCCAGCCTCTGTTTTAACCAATCACTCTACAAACGAGACTGATTATTCTCTACAATAAGGGAATGTGTAGAACCATGTGAGCGAGCGATTCCTGGCTTCTGAATAATGAAGGAGCGAGCGGTTTTCTTGGTGCATAAACCTAGGATGTCACTGGAGAAGGACTTTGGAAGGTTTCATTCGATACAAGAGGGAAACATAAAACCAAACAAGATGCATTAGCGATGTCTGTCTCACTGTACATTAATCAGTTTAGCATCCTCAGGTTATTGCATCTGGACTGTGAGATGTAGACCGTTTCTTCTTTCTATATCCATCATGTACAAATGGGAAAGTCTCTGTTCCAGATTAGGCGCTTTAACTTATTTTTGTTTCATTACATTTTGTGATACAATTGTCAACTTAAGGGAAAGTTCAGTGGATCATTATTTTGTAAACTCTTAGTTTTATTGATGCATATAAAATCAGTTAAATTTATACCCCTCACTATTGCCTGCTGTTGACATTAGGATACTGCCATTTTACAGTCCACTTGTTCCCAGAATGTGCCACTTCCATGGATAGTTCCTAAAAGTAATTTCTACCTAATGGCTGTTGGATGGGTCACACATGCCAGATCCTCTACTGAGCCAAGGGCAGACCTAACAGTCTCTATTGGGGGTCCTGCATATAGAGATGGACTCGAACCTAGTTCGAGCTGAACTATTCGAGTTTGAACGGACCCGGACTTTTGATAATTATCGAATGTTCGAACGTTCGAGGCACGCAATATGCGAGTAAAATCTCCATATAACCAATACGCAGTAATTATAGAAACAACGAATATGCGAGTAAAATGTCGATTATACCAATACGTGAGTAAAATCGATTAAACGAATATGCGAGTAACAAAATGTCAATATAACATAGGCGATTAAATTTGAATAAACAAATAGCCAGTGATTCTATACAAAGGTACATCCCTGATGCAGTCTATGGAGAGTTCTATAGCCCTTGAATAGTTCGAATCGTTTATGGGATAATTTTTGAATGTTTGAACGCGGAGAGCTTGAGAGTAAAATCGATTTTTCGAAAGTGCCTGGATATTCGAACATGTTTCCCAAGACCATTTCCCAGGTCCCACAGCCATTTACATTAAAGGACAACTAAGCCACAGAACAACACTGACCCAGAAGACAGAACACCTTGTATAAAACCAGTAATCTGTGTCTTACCACTCTCATTTTGATACGGGAGCTGGGAAATTTCCCTTAATAACATATGGTTGTGCTTTACTTCTCAGCATTCTATTATCACACAGTTTGGTCAATGACCATTATGTTCTGCACATGCTCAGTCCTTAGCTATGGCAGAAATTGTTACAGTTGGTCACACCCATTAATAATCTCTAGCTAATCCTTTTACTGGACAGATGCAGCAAGGAAGCATGTGACTGAGGTCAGGAGGTTGTGGTCTGACACTGCCCATACACACAGATACTTCATCCAGTTCTTACAGGCTTTGATTTACTTTAACAGAGTTATAAGTGGCATTTTAGTTATTGGTGTTTTTTAGGGGTTTGTTTTCAGATTCTAGAGTATAAAAAATTGGGTTTACTTCTCCTTTAAGTACCATTGTATTTTAATTGTATTTCATTCGAACTTTTCAAAGTATTTGACTCCCATTGCTTAATGGGTCCGTTTCGAACTTTTTGAACTTTCCATATAGTCGAAAATGGACCGAGCTTTCAAAAGTTCGCCCATCTCTACCTGCAACAGGAAGTCAGTATTTTAGGAACATTTATACAAATGCTGAATGGGCAGGTTTAGTTCATTATGATGAAAAAATACTGCTCTTTTTTTCCTAAACCTATATGTATTTGCACTGAACTTCCCCTTTAAAGACAATTAAACTCCCTTTTCCTGTAATGCCTTTGGATAGTAATTCTGTAGCTTTTTAACATTGCTTTCTTATTTACGTTTTCTGGTTTTAATTACATAGTGATTGTTATTTTTTTTAACTACTTGTATTCTGATTGTATCAAAAGCTCACAATAGAAATATATTTTTCCTGTTTATAACACAGAAATTACTTATTTGAATAATACATTGTTTCTATTTTTAACAGTTTATCTTTTGTTGTAAAGGCTGGTGTGTCTGCCCTCCTCACCTGTTTTTACGGCCCGGGCATGCTCCTTTTGCTCAGAGAAAACAATACCACGCTCTCCAATTAGCTACGGTACTTTTTATCTAGCTTTTACTAATGGGTGGAGTAGTAAGGTGTTTGGACTGCTTACTCTAAAGCCGAGGTCACACTAAGCATGTAACTGTGAGTGCATGCGCATTACACACAAAATGGTGATCGCATGCATTCCGATAATCGATGGCGGCGCAACAGGCACGGTGTATCCTATTGTGTGTTAAATTGCGACAGTGTAGCCCAGCCCCTGTGATTTTTTTCCCCTGAATATGGGGATTTTAGTCTAGAAATCACGTGCTAATGAAGGTGAGACATCGTTTGAATCGGCGTTTGCGTTGTGCGTCGGGTAAAAATATTTTTATACCGTAATGGTTCCTTTAAGACATCCTTAGTCTAGCAAGTTTTTTAAATAGAAAAATCTCCCAAGTGTGTGGAAAGACGGATCCCAATTGGAGTAATTTATTTCATACCCGTGGTCCAGGAATATCCAGTGGGCTGTATCCTAGAAGATTCCCCCATGCGACCCTTTCCACAGTAGCTATAACGTTACTTTTGTTGTTAAGCAGTGCTATCTGCAGCTGAAACGCTATAACATGGTTTTAAGATGATATTACCTGATGTTAACGTGATTCCCAGAATGTCTTGCAATGTCATTATCATTCCGGCAAGCACCTCGCCAGACGCACGTTATGAGAAAGTATCATTGAACTGAATATCACCGTAGCCAGGAGCATGTTATATTTTATGTTCTTGTTTTCAATGGCTCAATGTAGATTTATTCATTCATCTTCTAAGATGGAGTTTATGTTGGAAAGCACCAAAGCCATAAGTGAGAATTTGTGTACTACGACGGGGGTCTCTGTTATACTGTAACTACTTTTTTATCATCTGTTTAGCACCCTAGAATTACAGCCATTGGTGCCCCCTTTTTACAGTATTTAAAGGGAAAGTGACATTTATCATTTTTTTTTTTTTACATCCAGTCTTCTAAATTGTTCAACAGGAACATCTTTTCAATTGCACTGCAATTGCAATTAAATGTGATTGCCCAAGCAGGACCAATCCTCTATGGACAATGCTGGATAAAACAAGAATAAACTGTTATTTTACGCTTAGTAGGCTGAACTTGGAGTCTTGTGATCGCCCCAGTAAACTCCCTGTACTACTTTGCACAAAGATTTGTGCAAGATTAACTTAAAAGAGAACTATCATGCGTATAAATGTTTTTTCTAAAAAAACAGTTAAAATAAAAAGTACTTGGGACAAGGATTTAGGATTGATATTTCCTACCTCCCAATATTGTTTCTTTGAGGAGCACCAGCCCAAAGAAAACTGAAGTCCAGGACTAACCTGGCAATAAAAACTGTACGTGCTGTAGCTACTTAACGAAATGATATTGTGAGGTAGGGATAATCAATCCGACTTCCCTGCCGCACGTACCATATTTTAAAGACATCCTAAAATACGCCACTTGCGAGCACTGTTGGTCGTGGCAAAAGGCGCCCACAAATACACCATACAATTTTTTACACAGTAATATCGGTACATGTGTAATGAACCTTTATATGCTGCTCAGTTTGTTCTGTTCTTGATGGGAAAGGGGGAAAGATCCATTGCAGTACTCAAGCATTGTTTAGCACATGTCGGGATTGGATTAATGTCGGGCAAGCCTCTTGGACGATAATACAACTGATCAGGTGTAGGGCGTACTAAATACAACCCATGGATAGATTATACAACATGATCGGGTGTAGCGCAGTACTAAATACAACCCATGGATAGATTATACAACATGATCGGGTGTAGTGCAGTACTAAATACAACGCATGGATAGATTATACAACATGATCGGGTGTAGCGCAGTACTAAATACAATCCATGGATTATACAACATGATCGGGTGTAGTGCAGTACTAAATACAATCCATGGATAGATTATACAACATGATCGTGTGTAGCGCATTACTAAATACAATCCATGGATAGATTATACAACATGATCGGGTGTAGCGCAGTACTAAATACAATCCATGGATAGATTATACAACATGATCGGGTGTAGCGCAGTACTAAATACAACCCATGGATAGATTATACAACATGATCGGGTGTAGTGCAGTACTAAATACAATCCATGGATAGATTATACAACATGATCGGGTGTAGTGCATTACTAATTACAATCCATGGATAGATTATACAACATGATCGGGTGTAGCGCAGTACTAAATACAATCCATGGATAGATTATACAACATGATCGGGTGTAGGGCAGTACTAAATACAACCATGGATAGATTATACAACATGATCGGGTGTAGTGCAGTTACTAATACAATCCATGGATAGATTATACAACATGATCGGGTGTAGTGCGTACTAAATACAATCCATGATAGATTATACAACATGATCGGGTGTAGCGCAGTACTAAAATCAATCCATGGAAGATTATACCATGATGGGATGTAGCGCAGTACTAAATACAATCCATGGTAGATAACAACATGATCGGGGTGTAGGGCAGTACTAATACAACCCATGGATAATTATACAAATGATCGGGGTGTAGCGCAGTACTAAATACAATCCTGGATAGATATACAACAGATTGGGGTGTAGCGCAGTCTAAATACAATCCATGGATAGATTATACAACATGATCGGTGTAGGGCAGTACTAAATACAACCATGGATAGATTATACACATGATCGGGTGTAGGGCAGTACTAAATACAACCCATGGATAGATTATACAACATGATCGGGGTTTAGCGCATACTAAATACAATCCATGGATAGATTATACAGCATGAATCGGGTGTAGCGCAGTACTAATACAATCCATGGATAGATTATATAACATAATCGGGTGTAGCGCAGTACTAATACAATCCATGGATAGATTATACAACATGATCGGTGTAGCGCAGTACTAAATCCAACCCATGGATAGATTATACAACATGATCGGGGTGTAGCGCAGTACTAATACAACCCATGGATAGATTATACACAGATCGGTGTAGCGCAGTACTAAATACAATCCATGGATAGATTATACAACATGATCGGGGTGTAGTGCAGTACTAAATACAATCATGGATAATTATCAACATGATGGGTGTAGCGCAGTACTAAATACAACCCATGGATAGATTATACAACATGATCGGGTTAGCGCAGTACTAAATACAACCCATGGATAGATTATACAACATGATCGGGTGTAGTGCAGACTAAATACAATCCATGGATAGATTATACAACATGATCGGGTGTAGCGCAGTACTAAATACAATCCTGGAATGATTATACAACATGATCGGGTGTGCGCAGTACTAAATACAACCCATGGATAGATTATCAACATGATCGGGTGTATCGCAGTACTAAATACAATCCATGGATAGATAAACAACATGATCGGGGTGTGTGCAGTACTAAATACAATCCATGGATAGATTATACAAAATGATCGGGTGTAGTCAGTACTAAATACAACCTGGATAGATTATACAACATGATCGGGTGTAGCGCAGTACTAAATACAATCCATGGATAGATTATACAACATGATCGGGGTGTAGCGCAGTACTAAATACAATCCATGGATTATACATTTAGTACTGCGCTACACCCGATCATGTTGTATAATCTATCCATGGATTGTATTTAGTACTGCGCTACACCCGATCATGTTGTATAATCTATCCATGGGTTGTATTTAGTACTGCACTACACCCCGATCAGGTTGTTACTATCCATGGATTGTATTTAGTACTGCACTACACCCGATCATGTTGTATAACCTATCCATGGTGTATTTAGTACTGCGCTACACCCGATCATGTTGTATAATCTATCCTGGGTTGTATTTGTACTGCGCTACACCCGATCATGTTGTATAATCTATCCATGATTGTATTTAGTACTGCCTACACCCGATCATGTTGTATATCTTCCATGGATTGTATTTAGTACTGCACTACACCCGATCATGTTGTATAATCTATCCATGGGTTGTATTTAGTACTGCGTCTACACCCGATCATTTTGTATAATCTATCCATGGTTGAATTTAGTACTGCTACACCCATCATGTTGTATAATCTCCATGGATTGTATTTAGTACTGCACTACACCCCGATCATGTTGTATAATCTATCCATGGATTGTATTTATACTGCGCTACACCCATCTGTTGTTAATCTATCCATGGTTGTATTTAGTACTGCGCTACACCCGATCAGTTGTATAATCTATCCATGGGTTGTATTTAGTACTGCCTACACCGATCATGTTGTATAATCTATCCATGGATTGTATTTAGTACTGCGCTACACCCCGATCATGTTATATATCTATCCATGGATTGTATTTAGTACTGCGCTACCACCCGATCATGCTGTATAATCTATCCATGGGTTGTATTTAGTACTGCGCTACACCCGATCATGTTGTATAATCTACCATGGGTTTATTTATACTGCCCTACACCCCGATCATGTTGTATAATCTATCCATGGGTTGTATTTAGTACTGCCCTACACCCCGATCATGTTTATAATCTATCCATGGATTGTATTTAGTACTGCGCTACACCCCCAATCATGTTGTATAATCTATCCATGGATTGTATTTAGTACTGCGCTACACCCCATCATGTGTATAATCTATCCATGGGTTTGTTTAGTACTGCCTACCCCCGTCATGTTGTATAATCTAACCCTGGATTGTATTTAGTACTGCGCTACATCCAATCATGTTGTATAATCTATCCCTGGATGTATTAGTACTGCGCTACACCCGATCATGTGTATATCTATCCATGGATTGTATTTAGTACTGCACTACACCCGATCCATGTTGTATAATCTATCCATGGATGGTATTTAGTACTGCACTACACCCGATCATGTTGTATAATCTATCCATGGATTGTATTTAGTACTGCCTACACCCGATCATGTTGTATAATCATCCATGGATTGTATTTAGTACTGCGCTACACCCGATCATGTTTGTATATCTATCCATGGATTGTAATTAGTAATGCACTACACCCGATCATGTTGTATAATCTATCCATGGATTGTATTTAGTACTGCACTACACCCGATCATGTTGTATAATCTATCCATGGGTGTATTTAGTACTGCGCTACACCCGATCATTTGTATAATCTATCCATGGATTGTATTAGTACTGCGCTACACCCGATCATGTTGTATAATCTATCCATGGATTGTATTTAGTAATGCGCTACACCCGATCATGTTGTATAATCTATCCTGGATTGTATTTAGTATGACACTACACCCGATCATGTTGTATAATCCATGGATTGTATTTAGTACTGCGCTACACCCGATCATGTTGTATAATCTATCCATGCGTTGTATTTAGTACTGCACTACACCATCATGTTGTAATATCTATCCATGGTTGTATTTAGTACTGCGCTACACCCATCATGTTGTATAACTCTCCATGGTTGTATTTAGTACTGCCCTACACCCTGATCATGTTGTATTATCTATCCATGGATTGTATTTAGTACTGCACTCACACCCGATCATGTTGTATAATCTATCCATGGGTTGTATTTAGTACTGCGCTACACCCGATCATGTTGTATAATCTATCCATGGATTGTATTTGATAATGCACTACACCCAGATCATGTTATATAATCTATCCATGGATTGTATTTAGTACTGCGCTACACCCCGATCATGTTGTATAATCTATCCATGGATTGTATTTAGTACTGCCCCCCCCCCGATCATGTTGTATAATCTATCCATGGATTGTATTTAGTACTGCCCTATACCCGATCATGTTATATATCTATCCATGGATTGTATTTAGTACTGCGCTACACCCGATCATGTTGTATAATCTATACATGGATTGTATTTAGTACTGCGCTACACCCGATCATGTTGTATAATCTATCCATGGATTGTATTTAGTACTGCACTACACCCGATCATGTTGTATAATCTATCCATGGATTGTATTTTGTACTGCGCTACACCCCGATCATGTTCTATAATCTCCATGGATTGTATTTAGTACTGCGCTACACCCCGATCATGTTGTATAATCTATCCATGGATTGTATTTAGTACTGCGCTACACCCCGATCATGTTGTATAATATATCCATGGATTGTATTTAGTACTGCGCTACACCCCAATCATGTTGTATAATCTATCCATGGATTGTATTTAGTACTACGCTACACCCATCATGTTGTATAATCTATCCATGGATTGTATTTAGTACTGGCTACACCCCAATCATGTTGTTAATAATCTATCCATGGATTGTATTTATAACTGCGCTACACCCGATCATGTTGTATAATCTATCCATGGATTGTATTTAGTACTGCGCTACACCCGATCTTGTTGTATAATCTATCCATGGATTGTATTTAGTACTGCGCTACACCCCGATCATTTTGTATAATCTATCCATGGATTGTATTAAGTACTGCGCTACACCCGATCATGTTGTATAATCTATCCATGGATTGTATTTAGTACTGCGCTACACCCCGATCATGTTGTATAATCTATCCATGGATTGTATTTAGTACTGTGCTACACCCCGATCATGTTGTATAATCTATCCATGGATTGTATTTAGTACTGCGCTACACCCGATCATGTTGTATAATCTATCCATGGTTGTTATTTAGTACTGCACTACACCCATCATGTTGTATAATCTATACATGGATCGTATTTAGTACTGCCCTACACCCCGATCATGTTGTATAATCTATCCATGGATTGTATTTAGTACTGCACTACACCCCGATCATGTTGTATAATCTATCCATGGATTGTATTAGTAATGCACTACACCCCGATCATGTTGTATTATCTATCCATGGTTTGTATTTAGTACTGCGCTACACCCCGATCATGTTGTATAATCTATCCATGGATTGTATTTAGTAATGCACTACACCCAGATCATGTAGTATAATCTATCCATGGATTGTATTTAGTACTGCGCTACACCCTGATCATGTTATATAATCTATCCATGGATTGTATTTAGTACTGCACTACACCCGATCATGTTATATAATCTATCCATGGATTGTATTTAGTACTGCCCTACACCCGATCATGTTGTATAATCTATCCATGGATTGTATTTAGTACTGCACTACACCCGATCATGTTGTATAATCTATCCATGGGTTGTATTTAGTACTGCCCTACACCCGATCATGTTGTATAACTATCCATGGATGTATTAGTACTGTGCTACACCGATCATGTTGTATAATCTATCAATGGGTTGTATTTAGTACTGCGCTACACCCCGATTATGTTGTATAATCTATCCATGGGTTGTATTTAGTACTACACTACACCCCGATCATGTTGTATAATCTATCTATCGATTGCAAATATGGTGAATAATAGGCCAATCATATAGTTTCCGTTTTGTTATTTATATAAGGGATTTGCACCCCTTACAGTGTAATATAGGATATTACGCCACCGAGTAGTTCCCTGACCATATAGAACACAAGGCCGAGTGCCTTTATACAGGGCAGAAAACAGGGAAGGTGGCGTAATATCCTTAGATTATAATGTAAGGGGCGCATTTTTCTTATAATACATAAGTATCTGATTCCTTCACCCCATTCGCATTTTAAATTCTAGCCTTGTCCCTATTCCCACCTTAATTAACCCCCCAAGCTACCTTCTGTAACTTAACCCCAGTTAGAAAGGAACACCCAGCCCAGCCGCTATGCAGTTAACAAATCTTTGTGGAGGAGGAGAGAGACATTGGTTATGAAGTGACAGGAGCACTCCACAGGTTCTGTTAGTAGTTCATGTTCAGGCATGAACACTGGAATGGGCGGAGCAGTGGGATATAAGAAATATAAGAAATGAGTCACTTAGTGACATAGCTGAGTGATTTTTATAAGGATATATACCACTGCACTCCCCCTTCCCACTTATGTATTATAAGAGAGATTCTCATAGACTTCTTCATGGACAGTAAACATATCTCCCAATATAGGGGGACCCATAACATAAGCCCCCCGGGAACACAAAGGCCTCGTCCCCTGTGCACAAAAGAACTTCTGGTCTGTCTCAGCCAAAACAGACAATTGGGGGTAAGTTATTACTCTTTCATAGGTCATAAACAAATAGAATCCCTGCTGACCTTAATGCAATTTTCCAGTGTATGCTCCATAGCAATCATTCAGACAAAGTCAGGCCTCCGCTGCCAATAGCAGGAACCTTTAATTCCAGTGTAGAAAACCCAATAGCGCTCGTCCTATAAAGGTTCCTACAGACCAACCCCAATACAGAGGTTTAGTAGGAGCCTGCTAGAAGTAAATCACAGATTCTGTTATGAAATTGTCCACTGAATCAGCCATGCGTTGCGCCCCCCAAGATGCTAGAAGAGAGTTATTTTCCAAGAAACGACCTGAATTATTTCTTTGAAAAGCACCAAAAGTTTCAACCAAAGTCTCCATTTTTTCCGTGAGATGTAGTTTACCCAGAACCCCCTTTTTCAGCTAGTTGTATACTATACACGGTGTATCTCTAGATGCCCAGTCCTTCAAGGAAACAGGTGGGAGCAGGAATCTCATTCACAAGCCTGACAATTGGTCCCTTTGACAGAGCCAATCAGAAAACATCATTACACGTGCCGTTGTAGATAGTAAGACTCCTGGAATGCGAAGAGGGTTACATCACCAGCCATTACATGAAAAAGCGGGAAGCGAAGTAATGGTTAAATAGAAGCATTTAAAAAAATGCAAAACTAATTATAAACTTTTCCAGTATTAAAAGAAAATTAAACTCCTGCCGTGACGGACAGTTTTAAAACTCCTCCCCCCTTCATTAACATATGTTCTCCAATGTCAGAGATGAAAGAATTATCAGAGACATTGGCAGAGGGAGGAGCCAGCAATAAATGAATTAATGCAGGAGTAAAATTCTCCTTTAAAAGCTTCACCCAGAAATTCTTTATTCCCAACAGTGATGGAAGACCAACTGGACTTTTCACTATTCAGCAGCTTAAACAAATCGCC
>CM033473.1:21003312-21093396 GCA_019447015.1 Hymenochirus boettgeri | reverse complement strand
GTCCATCTAGTACATAACAAAGTCCCCCCCCCCCCCCAGCTCGTACATGCCATCTAATACTATAGTCTCTAATACATAGTCCATCTAATTGCATAACATAGTCCTCTACCTTCCATTAGTAATAGTTTAGTAACTATCATCAGTCTACATCTAGTAGCTCAGACATAGCATCTAGTCATATCCAGTATACTAGTCCTCATTCCCCACTTTGATGATCATAGTCCATCTGATGATACATAGTCCCATCGATGATACATATATCTGATATACTAAAAAAAACAAAAATTATATACAGTCTCTAATACTAGTATCGCATCTATCACTATAGTCCCCCTATCTAACCCTAACACATAGTCTCTCACAGTGTCCATCTTTATTATATAGTCATCTAATACATAGTCCACTAATACATAGTCCATCTAATACATAGTCATCTAATAATCATAGCCATCTAATACATAGTCCATCTTAAATAGTCCATCTAATACCATCTAATACATAGTCGCATCTAAGACTATAGTCCATCTAACCTATAGTCCATCTAACCATAGTCCATCTAACACTATAGTCCCATCAACGTAGTCCATCTAATCACTATGTCCCATCTAATACTATAGTCCCATCTTGATTATAATAGCCTCTAACACATAGTCCCATCTCATTATATAGTCCATCTAATTATACAGTCCATCTGATACATAGTCCTCTAATACTATACGTCCTGATGATACATAGTCCTGATGATACATAGTCCTGATGATACATAGTCCATGAGACTAGTCATTGATACATAGTCCACTCTGAGATACATAGTCCATCTGATGAACATAGTCCATCTGAATGATACAGTCCATCTATGATCTGTCTCGTTACATTTATATGTCCATCTAATTATATAGTCATCTAATTATACAGTCACATCTGATTACCATGTCCATCTAATACTATATTCCATCTAATACTATAAGTCCAATCTGATACATAGTCCTGAATGATACATATCTCCGGATATACATAGTCCTGATGATACATATCCTCTGATGATACATAGTCCATTCGATATACATAGTCCATCTGATGACATGTACTGAGAACAATGTCCAATCTGAGTATCTCGAATATCATAGTCCATCTGATGATACTAGCCATCTGATGAGCTCATAGTCCATCTGAGATACATAGTCCAGCTACTAGCACGATAACTAGTCATCTGGTATATATAGTCCATCTAATTATATGTCCATCTAACTTATATAGTGCCATCAATCATAGTCATCTCCAGTCCATACTAATCCATAGTCCATCGTAATACATACATCTAATACCGTCCAATTCTATAGTACTATTATGTCCATCAATACTATGTCCATCCTAACACTATAGTCCATCTAACACTATAAGTCCATCTCATACTATAGGCCATCTAATACTATAGTCCTCTTATATATCGTCCCATCTAATACATAGTCCATCTAATTATATATCCATACCTAATCTATACGTCCATCTGAATACATAGTCTCATCTATTCTATGTACTACGTCCCGGCATCTATGATAACATAGTCCATCTGATGATCATAGTTCCATCTGATGATCAGTCATCTAATAGTCCATCTGAGATACTAGTCCCTCTGATGATACATCGTCATCTGATGATACATAGTCCCTCTCGTACTTATATAGTCCCATCTAATTATATAGTCCATCATTATATGATCCATCTATTATACAGTCCATCGATACATAGTCCAATCTAATACTATAGTCGCATCTGATACTAGTCATCTGATACATAGTCCTGATGATACATAGTCCTGATGATACATAGTCCATGCTGATGATACATATCCACTGATGAAACATGTCCATGCTGATGATATAACTCTCCATGATGATACTAGTTCCATCTGATGATACATAGCCATCTGATGATCCATAGTCCATCTGATGATACATTAGTCCATCTGGTACATTATATGTCAGTCAATCTATATATGTCCCCCCCCCCCATCTATTATACTAGTCCATCTCATTATAACAGTCCATCTGACATAGCCATCATCAGTCCATCTCATAGCCAGCAATACATAGTCCATGCTGATACATAGTCCATCTATACTTAGCCATGATACATAGTCGCATGCATACATAGTCCCTATTATCTGCCCATCGATTCTAGTCCATCTGATGATATCATAGCCATCTGATGAATGTCATCATATATCTGATATACCTGCTTGATGTACATAGTCCATCTGATGATACATAGTCCATCTGTATGATACATATCAATCTGATGATACATGTCCCATCTGATTGACATAGTCCATCTGTACAATTATATAGTCCATCGTAAGATCATAGTCCATCTAATTACTAATGTTCCTCTGATACATATCCATCTGATACCTAGTTTACCATCTAAGAATTCCATCTAACCATAAGTCCATTTAATACATACGTAGTCCATCTAAACATAGTTTCATCTAATACATAGTTCATCTAATACATAGTTCATCTCTTTTATAGTCCCTCTATTTCTATAGTCCATCTAATCTATAGATCCCCTCTAAAAACATAGTCCATCTAATACATGTCCATAGTCCATCCTAACCTACATAGTCCATCATCAATTCTATAGTCCACTAATACAATAGTCATCTAATACATAGTCCATCTAACTACAATGTCCATCTAATTATATATGCCATCTAATACTAGTCATCTAATACATAGTCATCTAATTAGTATAGTCCATCTAATACATAGTCCATCTAATATATCTAGTCCCATCTATACCTAGTCCATCTAATTATATCAGTCGTCTATATGTCCATCATATGAGTCCATCGATCTGAATTCTATGTCATGTAATAAAGTCATTATGTCAACTCCAGTAAGTTCAGTTAAGTCAGTCACTTAGTAGTTCCACAACTCTATACCTGCTAGGTACATACGTCGCATCTAAGGTACATAGTCCTCGTCTCATCTAGTCCCTTCCTCCTTAGTCTCATTCCCTGTCTCCTCGTCTCTATTCCGATCCTATCATACCCAGTCCCCTCCAGCCTCGTCCCTTCATCTACTCGGCCCTCTCATTACTCGTTCTCGCCCCATCTCCTATATCCCCTCTCGGATCTCTCTTCTCAGCATTGCTTGCTCCACCCCTCTCTCACCGGTTTCCCCCCTTTTGCCGTGCTAGGATAGTTTCGTGGACTCTCACAGCCCCGGCTAAAAAACACCAATGGTACATTGATAGTTGGGAAGAATGATAGTTTGTTCCAGTAAGGTATTTTAAAAAAAACAATTTCCCAGTTGTACATATCCTTTAAGAGTTTTCAAGAAGAATGGCATAGAAAGTGAATTTTTGGGCAGGCGAACTTTTATCTCTTTTTTAATAGGATTTGGACTTTATAAAGGAATCCTCATGAAAAAACACACGTATCTTCCATTTCCTCACTGATAACACTACATTTTAGGGGAATATTTTGCATTGTTGAGATCCGTACATGGCATCCTAATAGTGTCCCACAGTTCTTACATCCCAGTACTGTTTCATTGTATTGGGATGGAGCATGGTCCAAGTTATTACACCATGATCCATGGATGCAGCTTGGAGATGTTGAACGGGTCTATTCGCAACTTGATCTGACTTTTTCTGCGAATATTAACAAAGTTTTGTAAAACGTTCTCTGATTCTCTCTGATTCCCTTGTCCTCAATGTGTTATTTGGTTCTGTTAGATTAATTCTCCTGGTTTTTTTTTTATAATAGCTAAAATGCATTTTATATTTTTATCTCACATGGGCATGGAGCGATTTTTGTTAGTAAGCTGCTGAATAGTGAAAAGTCCAGTTGGTCCTCTCATCACTGTTGGTGAATAAAGAATTTCTGGGTGAACTTTTAAGGAGAATTTTACTCCTGCATATATTCATTTATTGCTGGCTCCTCCATCTGCCAATGTCCTGATAATCTTTCATCTCTGACTTGGAGAACATATTGTTAATAGGGGGGAGGAGTTTTAAAACTGTCCTTCCGGCAGGAGTTTAAGTTTCTTTTAATACTGGAAATGTTTATATTAGTTTTTGCATTTTTTTAATGCCTTATTTAACCATTACTTCGCTTCCCCCGCTTTTTCATGTGAATGGGCTGGATGTTAACCCCTTACTTTCAGGAGTCTTACTATCTACACCGCACGTGTATTGATGTTTTCCTAGATTGGCTCGGTCAACGGGACCATTGTCAGGCTATGTGAATGAGATTCCTGCCCCATCCTGTTTTCCTTGAAGACTGGGCATCTAGAGATACACCGTGTAGATGTATACAAACCTACGCTAGCTGTAACAAAGGGGGTTCTGGGTAAACTAGTACATCTCCACGAAACCAATGGAGACTTTGTTTAAACTTTTGGGCTTTTTCAAAGAAACTAAATTCAGGTCCTGTGTTCTTGGAAATATAACTCTCTTCTGCCATCTTGGGGGGGCGCAACGCAGGCTGAATTCATGGACAATTTCATAACAGAATCTGTGATTACTTCTAAGGCAGCTGGCCCTACTAAACCCGTATTGGGTTGGTCTGTAGGACCTTATATAGGACGAGCGCTATGGGTTTTTCCTAACTTGAATTAAAGTTCTGCCTATTGCAGCGGAGGCCTACTTTGTCTGAATTGATTGCTATTGATCATCACTGGAAAATTGCTTAAGGGTTCAGCAGGGATTTCATATTGTTTTATGACCATATGAAAGAGTCAATAACTTACCCCCAATTGTCCTGTTTTGGCTGTAGACAGACCGAATGTTCTTGTGCCACAGGGGACGAGAACGAGCCTTGTTCCGGGGCTGGCTTATGTTATGGGTCCCCCTATTTGGGAGATATGTTTACTGTCCAACATTGAAGAAGTCTATGGAGAATCTCTCTTAAATACATAAGTGTGGAGGGGGAGCGCAGTGGTATATATCCTTATAAAAATCACTCACTATGTTCACTAAGTACTCATTCTTATATTTTCTTATATCCCCACTGCTCCGCCCACTTCCAGTGTTTCATGCCTGAACATGAACTTCATCTAACAGAACCTGCTGAGCTGCTCTCTGTCACTTCATAACCAATGTCTCTCTCCTCCTCCCACAAAGATTTTTTAACTGCATAGATGCTGGGCTGGGGTGTTCCTTTCTACTGGGTTAATGTTACAGAAGGTAGACTTGGGGGGGGTTAATATAAGGTGGGAATAGGGACAAGGCTAGAATTTAAAATCAATGGGGTGAATGAATCAGATAACTTATGTATATGAAGAAATAATGCGCCCTTTCACTTATAATCTAAGGTATTACGCCACTTCCCTGTTTTCTGGCCCTGGTATAAAGGGCACGAGGGCCTTTGCTTCTATTGTCAGGAACTACTCGGTGGCGTAAGATCCTTATATTACATGGTAAGGGGTTGCATAAATCCCTTATATAAATAACCAAACGGAACATATGATTGGCCTATTATTTCAACCATATTCTGCACATCGATAGATAGATATACAACATGATCGTGGTGTAAGTGTATTACTAAATATCACCCATATAGATTACTACAACATAATCGGGGTTAGCGCAGTACTAATAAACCCCAAATACACTGATAGATTATACAACATGATCGTTTATCACTAGTACTAAATACATCCATGGTAGATAACAACATGAATGGGTTAGGGCCGTACTAAACCAATTATCAAAATCGTTGCAGTATAACTCATGATAGATTATACAAACCTGATCGGGTGTAGTGCAGTACTAAATACAATGCATGGATAATTATATAACATGAATCGGGTGTAGTGCAGTACTAAATAATCCATGGATAGATTTAATAATGAATCGGTGTATTGCCAGTACTAAATACAATCCATGGATAGATTATATCTACATGATCGGTGTAGCTCTAACCTGTCATAATGAATTTAATCTTAAAATACATCCATTGGATAGATTATATCATACCTGATCGGTTGTAGCGCAGTACTACAATAATCCATGGATGATAATACAACATGATCGGGGTGTAGTGCATTACTAATACAATCCTGGATAGATTACAACACATGATCGTGGTGTAGTGCAGTACTTAAATACATCCCATGGATAGATTATACAACATGATCGGGGTGTAGGCAGTACAAATACGATCCACTGTATAGATTATACAAACATGATCGGGTTGTAAGTGCAGTATACTAAATACACCCCTGGATAGATTATACAACATGATCGGGTGTAGGCGCGTAACTAAATACAATCCATGATAGATTATACAACATGATCGGGGTG
Source organism: Hymenochirus boettgeri (assembly GCA_019447015.1). Classification (NCBI taxonomy): domain Eukaryota; kingdom Metazoa; phylum Chordata; class Amphibia; order Anura; family Pipidae; genus Hymenochirus; species Hymenochirus boettgeri. The sequence goes on along the minus strand of CM033473.1, from coordinate 21,087,084 downwards.
TACAACAGTCCTAAATACACTCCATGGATAATTATACACACATGATCGGGTGTCGCATACTAAATACAATCCCTGGATATAATTACACAGATCGGGTGTAGCGCAGTACTTAATACAATCCCTGGATAGATTCGATACAACTGATTCGGGTTTAGCGCATACTAAATACAATCCCTGGATGATTAATACAACAATGATCGGTGTAGCGCAGTACTAATCCATCCATGGGATAGATTATACCACATGATCGGGGTGTAGCGCAGTAACTACAATACAAGTCCATGGAATAGATTCTTACACATATGATGGGGTGTAGCGCCATATAATACAATCCTGGATAGAAAATTATCACACCATGATCGGGGGTTGTAGCGTAGTACTAATCACAATCCATGGTATGATTATACAACATGATTGGTGTGTAGCGCAGTACTACTACAATCCATGGATATATTAAACAACATGTATCGGGTTGTAGCGGCAGTACTAAATACAATCCATGGATATTGACAACATATCGGGTGTTAGCGCAGTTACAAATACAATCCATGGATTATTAATAGAACATGATCGGGGTGTGCGCAGTACAAAATACAATCATGGATAGATTATCAACATGCTCGGGGTGTAGTGCAGTAGCTAAATACAATCCATGGATAGATTACAACATGATCGGGTGTCGCGCAGTAATAAATCAATCCATTATAATATTATACAACATGATCGTGGTGTAGCGGCAGTACTAATCAATCCATGGATAGATTATATAACCATGATCGGGTATAGGGCAGTACTAAATACATCACCATGGATAGATTACTACCCACATGATCGGGTGTAGGCAGTACTAAATACAATCCATGGGATAGATTATAACAACATGATTCGGGGTGTAGCGCAGTAACTAATCAATCCCTGGATAGATTAATAACATATATCTGGTGTAGTGCATTACTAATACAATCCATGGACTAATTATCACATGATCGGGTGTAGCGCAGTACTAAATACAACCCATGGATAGATTAACAACATGATCGGGTGTAGTGCAGTACTAAATCCATACCATGGGATATGATAATAAACACATGATGCAGGGGTGGCATAAATACTGTGATATACATTTCGGGTTACCGTATAAATACAACCCATGGATAGATTATACAACATGATCGGGTGTAAGCTGCAAACTAATACAACCCTGCAGATACTATACAACATGATCGGGTGTAGCGCAGTACTAAATACAGCCATGGAAATGATATACACATGATCGGGTGTATGCGCAACTAAATACAATCCATGGATTATACAACAATGATCGGGTGTAGCGCATTACTAATACAAATCCATGATAGATTAATACAACCATGATCGGGTGTACGCGCAGTTCACTAAATAACAATCCATGGTCGATATCAACATGATCTGGTGTAGCGCAGTACTCAAAATACAATCCATGGATAGATTCTCAACATGATCGGGTGTAGCGCGTAACTAAATAACATCCATGGATAGATTTACAACAATGATCGGTGTAGTGCATTACAATACCAATCCATGGATAGATATACAAACATGATCGGGTGTAGTGCATTAGCTAATTTACAATCCTGGATGATTATACAATAACATATCGGGTGTAGCCGCAGTACTAAACATCCATGGATAGATTATCAACATGATCGGGTGTAGTGCAGTACTAATCAATCCATGGATAATTTACAACATGATCGGGTAGTGGCAAGTACTAAATACAATCCCTGGATTAGATTAGATAACAATGGATCGGTGTAGGATACTAAATCAATCCATGTAGATTATCAGATCGGTTAGCGAACTATCACAACACATGATTGGGATGTCGCGCAGTACTAAATACAATCCATGGTTAGATTACAAACTGATCGGGTGTGAGGGCAGTACTAAAGACAACCCATGGATAATTATACAACATGATCGGGGTGTAGCGCAGTACTAAAATACAATCCTGATAGATTTACAACATGATTGGGGTGTAGCGCAGTACTAAATACAACCTGGATAGTTATACAACATGATCGGGGTGTATGGCAGTACTAAATCAACCCATGGATAAAGATTATACAACATGATCGGGTGGGTAGGGGGCAAAAAAAGTTTTATAAATACACCCATGATAGAGTTATACAAACATGAATCGTGTGTAGCGCAGTACTAATACAATCCATGGTAGATTAATACAGCATGATCGGGGTGGTCGCGCGTACTAAATCAATCCATGAATAGATTAGATATATCATGATCGGGTGTAGCGCAGTACTAAATACATCCTGATAGATAAAAGAGTGTAAAGTAACAAACAACCCTGATAATTAACAGATCGGTGTGAGCGCAGTACTAAATACAACCCATGGATATTATACAACATGATCGGGTAGCGTAGCACAGATTATATCATCGGGTGTAGCATCTAAATACATCCATGGATAGATTATACACATGATCGGGGTGTGTGGCGTACTAAATACAATCCTGGAATAGATTATAAACATCTGTGTTCGTAATATCCATGGTTAACAGTCGAGCGCGTATAAATACAACCCATTGGATAGACTTATACACATGATCGGTGGAGTGCGTCTAATCAACCATGATAGATTATATACAACATATCGGGTGTAGTCGCAGTACTAAATACAATCCTGGATGATGTATACAACATGACTCGGGTGTAGCGTCAGTACTAATACAACCATTGGATAGATTATACACATGATCGGGTGTAGCGCATACTAACAACCCCATGGATATAGATCTACACATGAATCGGGTGGTAGCCGTCATCCTAAATACAAGCCATGGATAGATAACAACATATCGGGTGTAGTGCAGTAACTAAATACAACGCATGGATATATTATACACATGATCGGGGTGTAGTGCGAGTACTAATACAACTCCATGATAGATTATACAACATGATTCCGGGTGTAGCGCAGTACTAATACAATCCATGGATAGATTATACAACATGATCGGGTGGTATCGGCAGTCTAATCATCCAGGATAAAACAAATATCGGGCCATCTAAACACTGGATACAATTAACGCACACCTATTATAAGCACAGATTTCTCCGGCTATGACCATTTATAGGGGACTAGTGCCATGTAGGCGTCTTGTATCCTTTTCTGGTCTCCTTTATGGTAATATTGCTGGTTGTTATAAGGACTTTCATCAGAAATCTCCCGGGGAAGAGACTTCTGCAGCATGAGGATGAAAATGAGGCTTTTTTCTCCTATGTTTGTTATAATATTGAGATCTTGCCTTGCGGCGCGCGCTCCCCACAGGTTTTCCATCTAGTTTGTTCCATTCCGTGTCATTTTTTCCTCTGCTTGAGCTTGAAAAAATCAATTACTTTAGCTGCAATTAAAAACCCCTGCAAACGGATCCCGTCATTCCAAACACAAGAACATTCAGGAGACCACAGACCCATCAGAATGATTCCTCACGTTGGCCAGGTTTATCCTATACTTTTGTATCAGGAATGACACTTTTTCAATTTCTACATCCCTGGGTTATTTGTGATTGTCTTTTATCTGAAGTGGACCCTGCCATCTGTTATAACAGAAACGACACAACAACATCAGATCCATCAACTGCTAAATCCAGTTCAGCAAAAACGATTCCAGCTATTCTTGGCTTCTGCCTCACTGGAAAATGCACCAAAGATTCCAGCTAATTTTGGGTGCGTGAGAAAATTTTATGATGTAACAATGTTTTGGGAGGATGGGAAAGGAAAAACTCTGCAGCTACGTGTCGGCTCAGTACATTCATTGAGTAACTTGACGCAGATTGGTTGCACCAAGGACGGCTCATTCATCAAACCTGTATCTGTAGTCCCTCTATAACTACCTAACACCCACCCTTATCCACAGTCGCCCTAGTGGCAATTTGTTGTGTCTGAGCCAAGTAGCATCAATTAAACGTTACTCTGGTTTAAAAGTAAAGAGTCTTTCCCCAGCTTGGTCACATACAATAAATGTATCTTCTACAACCCTTGCCAACTATGGAATCCTCTACTATAAAGTCAATCAAACCCTGCCTGACCTTTTGTATCTGCTCCTTGTTACTCTTTGTGAAGACACAAACCTGACAACTGACCGACCAAAGACCTGGTGAAGGCATGTCGTTGTTCGGCCATCAGAAAGTCAGTAGATTTGTTAGATTGAACAATGTGTTTGAACTGTGAGTTTTTAGCTAGTGTTGGCCAACCTTTCAGTTTCTTTTAAACGCTGGAAGTATCTAAGTCAATACATTGATATTTTTGTGGTCCGTTTACGCTTTTCCAGCTTCGTCGTTTTAGGTACACACAGATGTTACAAACCCATAAGAGAATTTAGTGTTTTTGTTTAACTTAGTGTGTTCAGCTTAATTTTGGTACCAAAGAAAAATATTTATCTGCGTTAACGGACCGCGAAGAAGTTGAATTTAAGGCTTTGGATGTTTGTCAGGTGTTCAGTATTCCAAGGAGAAGAAATAACAGAATATCGGATGGTTTTTCGAGGGAACCATTCTTATAGGACCTTGGTTATGCAATAGGTGGATGGTGTTTTCATAGTAAACATTCAATTTCATTTGTAAATTAGTTTTAAATCCGAAGCTTTGTGAAACTTCAATCTGCATAGAAACAAACATAAAACATCTGTATTGTATTAGTCCTTTATCCTCATTTAAGGAATGAATACCTCCATGTAAGTGTGTAAATCACTCCCCTAAGTCTTTAAATAATAGGGGCCGAAAGGACGCTTGTTAGCAGGTGTAGGCTGGCTTTCGGTGGGTGACCCATGCTAAACATTTCATAAACCTTTAAGTGATGTTTCTACAGCTGTTGCCTACTAGCTTGGATAAGCCATGATGGCCTCATCGTGGTCGCTGCTCTGGAGCCCCAGACTCCACATTCTAGAGACTCCAGCTGTTTAACCTTCTGGTGACCTTGCTGAGTTGCTCTACAAAGTAACATTCCTTGTAAGATAGGATGTTGTTCCACACTAGGTGATGTAACGCAGCTGTCCATTAGGTCATTAGTGTTTGTCAGGAAACATTGGGAATATTAAGAGGTTATTATCTTTTTTAGCTGCATGCTCCCCAAGGCCAAGTAGAGACAAAAACTAATTTTGAAACATGGAAATTCCAGATTGGGAGACTGGTTGGATTCTGTTTTCTTTATACTTGAATGGGTCTTTTAGATTCCTCCCTAGTTTTTTCTATCACCTCTCTTTGGATCTGTTTATAGGCCAGATACACCCAGGACAATCAATCAACTTGTCTAATATTTCTAAAGGGATACTGATTGCCTATCCGTTGTCTCTTGTGTTTCAACCCCTGTTTTATACATATACATGAATGCTACTATGTACCTTTAATTCATGTATCCCCCTAAGAGGAGCTTACTTATAAATGCTATGCCCATAATCTTTTTTGTATCCGCAATTATTTAAGAATGGAATTTAAAGGGCACTGGACCACTAAAATGCACATTAAAAAAATGATACCCGTTCCGTTGCTCATTTATTTAAGTACTCAATTCTGGTTGGCTGTGAGAATTCATGGTATAGAGGGGCGAAATGCGTTGATGTTAGCACTTCATAAATATTCATTCAAAATAATTGTCCCATGATGTGCTCCTGCCTTGTTGTATAGTCATTTTTGGAAGCACCCCGGTGGTTGTTTATCTGCCTATGGGAGTTGGCGCTCCATCATTTATTACTATTTTTATTTTTTTATTTTTAGTTCCTATCATTACTAATTATATAGTGTGTGTACAGCTCTATACACATGGCTGACAGTTTCTGGTCGAATGATTATCAGCTACCGTTTACTGCTGCTAGCCCATAATGTGTATGGGCTCATCCCGCATGAATCTGACGTGAATCGGTCACCGAGCTCACCGGTGTAATGGCCGCTGTAACTTACTTCTCTAATGTAATTGGATTTTACGAAGAGTAATGTACATATTTAATTAGTTTTGGTAACCGGACCAGTTTAGAATGTAGGATTGTGAATAAACTGTGGACCCCTAGAGGGCTCCTTCCATATCTACCAGGGAAACTTATTTACCTTTTGCCCATGTTTGTACAAACCATCAGATTTTACAACTGGTTTGTTGAACCATGAAAAAGTATTTCTGATTGGCGAGGCAAATGGTTGCACCTCTTACAAATAAGCCTGACTTGATTTCAATTAGATGACCCTCAAAACCATTCAAGCTGGCAACTGTTTTTAGTACAATATTTTTAAGTAAATAAGAAGTAATATTTCCAATTTTTTAGGATAGAAAGTCAGGCAAGGGCAGGAAACGGGGACACTTCCAAAGTGCAGTCACTTTTTACCTTGTTGGTCCTTAATTTTCCTGTTCCTTCATTTCTATAACAAACAACCCGCTTTAGCTTTGCTGACTTCCTCTGTTACAATTTCTTGCACGCGAGAGGTTGTTTCCTGCTTTTCCTATTCTCCCTTTTGTTGACGGTCCTCAATGGTTTCCTTCGCATTTGATTTCACTTTTCCATTCTTTAACCTGGAATTTAATGCTTCGTAGCAAAGGGATCTGATTGTATGGAGTCGCAGTGGCCGTTGTCTTGCGGTAGATGGGGATTTATTATTTTTAATTGGCTGGATTGTGCTTCATCGGGTTTATTGGAAACGTTGCAGCCTCAGCGCCATTCATTAGCAAAAGTAGAGGTACATTGCCCTTAATTTTGACCAATACAACTCTCCTATAAGGGTGTATGTACAAGTGCAACCTGGTTTGAAGGGGAAGGACCCCCAAATAGTTTTTATCAGCTGTTTGTTTTAATTAACACTATTTGAATTGTTGAGCCTACTACTTCTCATCATTTTTAATTAATATTCAGTCTTTCTCACTTTTTTCCTTGTGTGGAAGCACATCCCGATAATTCGGGCCAGCGGACCGTTGGCCACTATCAACTGGTTGGGCGATCGGCCTTTTGATTCCTGGATGAATCCTGTAATTACACCAATATGTAAACATTACGTATATATTTTAAAATTAATTTTGGTACATATTAATTTTTCACATTAGATGTTGTTGTGATCAGTCATGTGATATCTTTATCTTACTGCATTCTTTTACCATTAGGGTATTAATAGCCTATCTCTTGCATCTTTGGCAGAAAGCGCATTGAGCATGTCGGAGTCAATGGCTTGTAGAGATGGAGGTGTTTTGTGATGGATACCTTGACTTCACATGTATTGTATCTCTTTTTTGGGGGGGTTATGAATAGTTAGAAAGTCCAGTTGTATATAATTTTAAAGAGAAGTGGAAGGTTAACACAACATCTTATTTGATGTCCCAGCGATGGATGACTCAGAACTGCTCAGGCATGTGGGGCGCCATCTTATGGTAAGAACTTGTCGTCTCACTAGGCCTGGCTCGTGAGGTTAGTTGGGGGGGCCAGTACAGACTACAGCTGACTAAATTTAATAGCTTTCCCTTGTGTTAGCCTTTAAATCATCTTATTGGACATTTTCCGTTCGGTTTGGTAAAGAATTGTGTCTAGTCCCCACTTCCGGTTTCCCGGTTCTATTGCAAGCCGAGGGCATTGTTTTATTTTACTGACTGCTGGATTCTAGGAAAGCTAAACGCTGCAGTAGAAAGGTCATGTAAAATGCTTTGCAGCTGACTTTGTGCGGTACTACTTTGATGTGAGTTCACTTCGAATGATCAGTAGACAACATCTCTTGTCATTAATGCTATTGGAGACCTGTGATGACGGCTTGAGTTATTTTGCTTTCAGTTGCAGAAATGTTTAAATTATTTTGGGAACAATCTTCAATGGCCTCATAGGTGAACTTCTTAAACTGTCAGAAAAAGTGGTAACAAAGGATATCCGAAATTCTTGTTCATTAGTAGCAATAAATGATTGGTTTGGAATGTGTTGCTTGGTTTACCGAGATTGGCATATTCATCGCTGTGTACGCAACAGCTACAAATACCACCCCAAACACAACATAAAATATATAGATATATTACGTGTCATAAAACATCTTGTTTTCCGGTAAAATACGTTTCTCAGTAGAAGACACTCTATGGAATTTTTGTATTCTCAGGGAATGTGTGTGTCAAAGTCATGAGATCCTGATGACTATATCGTGGTGTTGATGGGAACGCTGTTGGACTACGAGGTTGCTAAGGGTGTAATTCGCAGTCATTTTATCTTCTAGAACATGCAGATTCTAGTAAGGTGTGTTCTATTTGTAGACGCCTACAAAGGCTGGAGTGGTTTAGTCCTTTAAAAAATCCATGGGTAAAATTCTCGAGCATAGTTTGTACTTACCTAAATGTGGCATGCAGATACGTCAGAATTGAGGCACAGTCAATGGCTCTTATCAAGCATTCTCTAAGGATAAAGGGACATCAATATTATAATAATAGTATTTGGAAAACTTCTTTTGGGACCGTCCTAGAGCCACAAGTACAAGTTTTTTCATTTATCCTCTTTAGTTTTGTGACCAAAAGTTTTTTTCTGATCGCCATCACTTTTGCAAGTAACTTCATAGTCCTTTTTTGTAATAATATGTTAGTTAAGCAAACTATAGTGCATATAAAGTTTTTTTCAAAAAACGTTAAATGAAAAGTCCTTGGGGACAAGGAATAAATTTGGTACTTTTGTCCTCCCAAGTACACATTTTTATGACGGATCACGCAATGAAGAAAACTGCTTTCTTCGCCAGGCTACCTGGGTGCTTCATCAGCACTATCTTTACATAAGAGGCCCAGGTCCATAACCTGGCAGAGGAAAATTTTATGTGGCTATAGCTCCCAACCAAACAATATTGGGAGGTAGATCATTAATCCAACTCCTGACCCAGGTACTTCCATTAAAAAAGTAAATGTTTACAGTACAGTTGTCCTTTACTTTTCACATAATACATTTAGGGATGTGCTATGACAGTATTGTATTTGTTGTAGGGTGGTTTTGAGTTGAGGCTTGATGCATCGAAATGGAATCAATTTATTTTCCCTGACCGTTGAGTCTAGTTTGCTTCATCGTTAATATTTATGATTGCGTTTGGAAAATCAGGACCTTCCCGAATGCAGGAAATGATTGTAATGTTTATATATCCTATGCTATTAATCAATCTGGTTTGTGAGGTTTGTCCTGCTCTATTGTGTCCAGGAAGTGCTTCTAAAGGGTTACGTAGTACGGATCACACTGGTATTTTACCTATAAGGCTTCTTAATGTGTCCCTTGCGGCATTGGAACATTATATACGTGGGTGTGGTTATTCAGATACTCATCAGATTCCTGGTTTGCTGGACTTCCCATTGATGTCTTCCCCTCACTTTGTAGTTCGATTAGTTAAACCTTAGCGTAGATACGATTTCCTCCGTATCATACCATAAGCCCGCGCTTGTATAATGAACAGTTTTGCTGCCCGTTCTTTACTTCTCATATCTTCTCTAATATCCTCCTGCCTGGATTTCTAGGATTTTGATCATCACAGTCTGATTTTTTTACAGCGTCTTCTTTCACTGGTTAACCTGAAAATCTAAAATAGACTGCAGCCATGACTGGTCTCATTTCTAGAAATGTCCTTGATTTTTTTTTATGTGCCCTTTAGTTTGTGTATTAAGGATGTTTGAGTTTTAGGTTTGAAAATGAACAAATTGCCAAGGCAGCAAGAGCAAGCGAACGTTTTGTTGCCTGTTTGGATCTCTGTAGAGCTTGTGAAGAAAATGTTAGATCTAGTGTCCCTCTAAATACAACCCTTCTTCAGGTAAAATCATGTTGTGTATAGTTTTAATGACGGTCGATGTTTTAATCGTGCAAAGGACACTGCCTGTAAATAATGACGAGTGTGCAGTCTCCTATACCACACGTCTTGTGTCACAACAGTCAGCACTTTTTCCTGTACGACGCATTCAGGCCTGCGTGATGCGAGAATATTCGTCAGTGCAAAGATTGGTCATGTGAGATTACCTAAATACAACGTTAAGCTAAAGGGGAACTGTGGTCTCCAAACACGTTGAGTTTAATGAAAGGCCATTTCCGACCTTTAAAACAAAACCATAACCACCTCGCTCTACTGTGCTACCACCCCCAAGTAAAAGAATGACTGACCAATAAGTAATGGGGTGGGGAAGGCTGACCTTGTGACATTCCTAAGGCTTCTTCTCCTGCCCCCAGTCCGCGGCGAGCACAGCCCTCAGACCCCTCAGTGTGTGAGGTAGGAGACAGGTAGTCCCTCCTCCTCTCTGCTGTGTGAATCCTGACCGAGAGTTAAGGGAGTCTGGTGGCCCCAAGGCCCCCGCGAGTGGGAGGGGATGTTTACCCGTGAGTGGGTGGTGTTGTGCACCTGTCGAGTGGGTGAGGCTTGTGCACCCACCAAGGGGTGGGGCTGTTGCAAGCCCGTGAGTGGGAGGGCCACATGGGGCTGTAAGAGAATGGACCAAGGGGCCTGCACTGGGGGACCATGGGGTCCATGAGTGGGAGGACCCAGGGGGGCTGCAAAGGGGAGAGGAGACACAGGGCATATTGACTGACATGTTTCAAGGCAGGAAGTGCAGGGGACCTGGTGATGCTTGGGCGCCATATCACACACAAAAAATGGAAATATCTAAAACATGCAAATAAACAATGAAATAAATGCAAAAATTCTCAGGAAGCAATTCCTATCAATTTACCAAAGTTCATTTTGTGACCAAGTTTTCTCTTTAACGAGAAATTCCAAGTTGATTAAGGAACACACTCTGTCTCTTCGCCACTCTGGTTTCAACAGATTTACATCAGGGAAAGTTTTGTTGTGTTTTAACACACGCTTGAGCACGCCCTCTCTTGTGGGCTGTGCGACCTGAGCATGCCAGATACTAATTCAGATTCTTAACAGATCACAGAAGGCACATTGATCTTTGCAGTATCACATCTCCTGCAACCTATGAATGTAAACAAAAAAATTTCATGTATTTTAAAATTCTGCTTGTTAATCTAGTATTGATACATAAGTAGAGTTATCCAGTTGATATTTCCGTGCCATTGGAGTCAGGAAGGCATTTTCCCCCCAGTTTGGTGTTTTTTTTCTTTTGCCTTCCCTCTGGATCAAACAGTTTGGGCAGGAATGATGGAGATATGCTAGATGGTGTGGACTGGATGACGTATGTCTTTATTCACCTCAAATACTATACTGTACTATACTATACTATACTGTACTATACTAATACTAGACTGTAACTATACTTCTATATATACGTACTAACATACTTACTTACTATCGAATACTAGACTGTACGATACTAATACTATACTGTTACTATACTTACTACTATACTATACTATACATAAATGCGAGATGGGTTTCCTCTCAGGCTGAATTTAACACACCTTTTTCATACTACCTTCCCTTAGAAGCCATTGCCATTGCCACCAAACATACAAAGTACATTTTAACGCAAAGAACAATTTTTGGAACCACAACTTAAAATGTCAAACGTGAGTCCAATCAGTGGAGACAAGTACACCTTCCCTCCGCCGCAAATTCCGTACAACATTTTACAATGTTTAAAAGTACGGGTATGTACCAAAGCAATAAGACCACCAGGAGATATCATAAAGTTCTTATTGTTGAAAATGTGCTAATTTTGCCCCAACAATCAGATCTTTTTTAAACATTTTTAAAGCTAACATCTGATTGGTTGGGGCAAAATTAGCACCATTTTTAACGATAAGAACTTTTTTTATAATACGTTCGCTGATTTTTTTCCCTTAAGGTGCAATTGGTCTTTTTTTTATATTTCCTTAATTTTTCCAAGGCTGCCGATTCAATTTTCCGTTTCACCTCAGTATGTTGAATTTTATTTTTTTCCCACACAGATCTGAGTGAGTGAACCGATGAGAGGTTAGGGAAGGCAAATGACAAGCCCTCACCACCCGATTCGACAACATTGAATCAACAGCAAAAGATATGTGATGTCACAATCGCTGGGACGATGAGTGGGACAACTGAAAACAGCTCCGCGTGTCTGTTTGGTGAGTATCCCTTCAGGCCTTAGCAGTATGTTTTGACCCAGTAGGGCCCTAATGTTTTCAAAGACGTTTCCAAAGAAACAGTGACTTGGCAGGTTCACCAGTGACATCATTCAATCATACAGTAACGGTGGCTCCAGTGGTTTTTAAGCGCTGATTATCCTTGGCAGCACAGAAGTCCTAGTTCGCTTCCACCTGGGACACATCTGGCAGGAGTTAGTAATGTTTCCCCTGTCTTTGCGTGGGTTTCCTCCACAATCATAAAGACATAACTGATAGGTTGTATGTGTTAAATAAATGTCTTGGATTATAAGCTCTTCTGGCAGGGCCTGATGTGAATATATACTGTAATTGTAAAGCGCTACGGAAGATGTTGGCGCTATATAAAATCTACAATATAATAATGAATACTGACCCGAGACAGAATTTGGCACCAACTTGTTGCTCTTTGTCCCCACACTAGAGCATTCCATTCCATTTTTTCTTGCCTTTGGTTCGTCAATCAAGCTCAAGTCTGCAAGGCTCTTGATAAACGTGTAAACAATTTACCAATGGTTATGCCCGCTTTTCAAATAGTCCTGTCTTAAAGGAGGACTTAACCCTTTGTAAATTGTTAGCGCCACTTAAACCGAAAGATGCGACTAATCCAATTGTTCAGTAGGCTGCCAGGGTTTGACTGACTAGGCACCCTTATAGCAAGGGGCAGTCGAACTACATTACTCACCTCTAATCCAATTGTCAAACAACTCAAGAGCACCATAGTAGAGAGTTCAATGTTGAAGGACTTTTATGGGACACACCATTCTTTGCAGTACTAAGGGGAGATTCAATAAAGTTCTTATCGTTAAAAATTGGTGCTACTTTGCCACAACCATCAGATCTTATTTAACATGTTGAATACTAACATCTGATTGGTAGGGGCAAAATTAGCACCATTTTTACGATAAGAACTTTATTCAATGATATTTTGTGCAAAAGATTTTGAAAAAAAAACACGCTTCTCCAGCACTGGCTTACGGTAGCACCCTCTGCGGGGTGTAGACATTAGAGGACGCTCCTGAGACTCTTGTATTAATTATGGGGTAAAATCTGTACTTCAGCCTTTGATTCTGTTCTGCCCCCAATGTAAAAACAATATCAAAGCAGACAGGTCAGTTATGTAGACGTTCTCCAGACACCTGGAATAAACTTTATCGGTGATGTACGGTGTATGTACTGCTGTTTGCTAATAACTTTTTGAAGATCGTTATAGATAACCCATACACTAAGCTAAGTAAGTCCGATTTTGCGGTATGTGGTCACGGCAAGATCAATACTACCCAGAGCGAACGTATGACACACGGGACTATCAGCCGATATGGGCATGGTGCTTGGCTTTAGAATGTTACCTATGTATACAGAAAAACAACTTTCCTGACACATTGGTGTTAAAACTGCAATTAAAAACATCCAGATTCTTATTGCTTTATACAGAAGATTCACCTCTGTAAGTCAAGTAAATATCTGACTATTAAAAGCTTGCTGGTTTTTTTACTTTAAAGCTTTACCGTTTTACTAATTGGTTTATCTTGTAGCTCCTTTAGGATTAGACGCATTACTTGCACTTAGTTTTGTCGACTTTTGTATATAAAAGGCCCTCATTCGTTCATTATGGTGTTCCGTCAACAATGCCCGCCCCACCATAATAAACAAAATTGATTGTCCGAACATCCGTTCATCAGGGTCGTGGTGCGAAATTGCACTTTTCTACCTAACTTTAAATGTGATACTATTTTGTGATGCGAATACCTGGTAGGGTTTTATAGAGCCATAGAACATCTAGAAACACACCACTGTGAAGGGCGCGATTGCTCTGTCCGAACATCCTGCAACCATTAGTTGGCCAGAGAAGATTATTTCTTATAGTTGGTTATAAGTGGGCAGAGCTCCGTGTACTGTATACACCTCACCAAGGGCATTAGTGGGGGCTCAGGTGTACCCACAGCCATATGCTAGAGATCCTTTAAAAGAACAGACCGACTTTTTCTACATTGTTGCCTGGCGGTACAATGATGTTTGTGTTGCAAGGACCACAGCGATAAACAACACAGAGTTTAATTACGGGGACTTGGTCTCTAAACAAAAAATGAGCACTCAATCATTTTTTGGACCATAGTTACCCTTTAAAGACAAACACAAACTTACAGAATAAAAGGCGACAAATCCCTACACCCTGATCACTCTCTCCCGATATCTCATGGTCCGATACTTTCAGATAAATTAAGAAGCAGTCTTTTTTTAGCATTATTTTTCTTTTGTTCACCGACATCTCTATGTATGTTACAAAACGAATAAGCTGCAAGTGGAGTTTCCCTTTAACCCAGTTCCCATGCCTCTGGCTGGTGTAATAAAAGATGGAATTCCATTTATTATAAATCTTCCATTGTGTTTATCTGTGCGCTATATAATCGTTTGTTATTCTGTGGGTTTTAACTTCTGCACTCATGCGGTCAGCGGGTTTAAAAAACCACACCGGCCATGTGATTTCATTACATTCAAGGGCATGGTGCCATCGGTATTTATAATCCCGGGCCCGCCCTGCATTTACTGGCACAAGCTTACGGCCACTGATATTTCTCTATCACTTGCGTTGACTGCTATAGAGAGCGTGCCTCCTTCATTCATGCAGCGTCTTGGGCCTTTAGCCACTCCCTTTACTGCTAGGAACTTATTAACTTTTGTGAATGCCTATCGTGTACACGATGAAAGTATAACTGTAATAACTATAATGCCCTAAACCTCTAATTGGGTTTCAGTCTGAGCCTGTAACCAATATCTAAGGCTGGACCCAATAGCAATAGAAAATACAGATTTTTTAAGGGTCTTGTATACATGTAATGTAGATAATTTTATTATATATCATACTGCCCTTGGGTACGCAGCACTGTACATTATAAAATCAGTAAAAAATGGGGATGAAGTGTTTTGTTTATACAGATAAATTAAATTTACAGAGAATAAAGTTTCAATGGTTAAATTACACCAACTACAACACACACAATTTGAGGGTGTGCATTTACATATTAGGAAAGAGATCTCTGCCCTGAAGAGCTTAACAATCATGTACATGAACACGGGGTAAGATATTTGGAGCATCCATAAAAATTTTTTCCCTGGATTGTAGCCGATTTCTCTCTGCTCCGGGGGAAGTTGAAGTTATCCGGTAGTGGAAAGCTGTGTCCTCGGTTTGATTTGCAATAGGCGGGGCCTTTTAAAGGAAGGAGCATGAAACACGGTATTAATCATGGGTTGGAAGCACTGGATGAGGTCAATTGTAAATGAGTTTGGAAGTTGTCTGTAATAATTTTCCATTCCAGTCCCCACGCTGGTCATTCCTGAATTTACAAACAGGTGCTGATGGACTATTATTTCTATTACCACCCTGTACTTGAACCTCCTTCCTCCTTATATCCCCCTTGTATTCATTACAAGAGAGGATTTTTTCGAGATTTACTTCTTTTGCCTGCATTTTAAAGGGCAACTTTTAAGAGTAATACTTTTCCAAATCTGAATTCTAAATTCACAGGGAAGTATGGACCAGGCATCCTAACCTCCTGATATATATCTGAGACTCGCTCCCCCTCTAGCAACTGGGAACTGTCCTCCTATGCATGCATGGCTAACCGGCACATACAGAGGGGTGAGCTCACCTTGGGTTTAGAGTAATATCCGAGGTAGGAATACTGTCCATATAAAATATATTTAAAGCTTCTTTTATCTTTGTTGCCTTTGTTGAAACTAGTTTTTTTTTTAGATATGACATACAATAAAAACAAGTCCCTGCACCTTGAGTGTAATCTTTTCTGAATATATAGGGTTACGTTGGTAGAGAATATATGTGACATTTCTGGAATTATTTACATGTTCTCAATGTACTTCTTATACGTCTCTTGTGTAAACCATGCGACCCTTTGCTAGAAATATTTCACATTACTTCCAATATCGGCTTTCTGGCCTTATATTCCTTTAGCCTTTAACTTGTCCTCTCCTTGACCAGAGTTTACTAAAATGGAAGTCTGTGTGGGCAAACGTGGGGGAATTGAGAGCCCGTGTGTGTAGGAGGGGGGGACGGGTGGAGCTGGAAGTCCAGGAAATAATGATTTTCTGTCCCTTGACGTTAAATGTTTTTTTTAAAATGATGACCCCACCCAGCGGACAACATCTGATACCGATTTGGTAACCAAACTATTATGTCAGGGAAGGTAAATGAAAGGATTTAAAATGTGAAAAGTCGTTTCTGATCTAAGTGCTAGGCCACATCACCACCATCCGTCGTTGGCGTTAAAAAGTACACTAGTGTTGGGGGCCATGTTGTCTGTCCACCAGTGCTTTGTTTTTGCTTATTCGACAACGTGCACTAGGCACCGGAAAACGCGTGGCACATTTCCTGTCCGCTTAGTAGGCTTTTGGGTAGTCTGCTCAGCCTAAAGGGGAATCTAAATTGTGCCCAATTTGCGTTGGCTGTTGGTCGGTTGTTCGACACAACATGGACAACGAACCGAAGTCAGTGCAGTTGGTGGTTTAACTGTCTATGTTCCTATGGGGCTTCACATATGTATCGAGGTTTGTCTGTAAGGTTGGTTCCTGGGTGGTGGTATAAACAAGCGGCAGCCGATTATTTTCCAGTCGTTTTCCAGCAATAATGCGGCTGGTTTGGTTAAATTCAATCTGAGTATACACATGCTGGTTTCACTCGCGGGTTCATCGGCTGTACCTGATCGGACACGCTGGTAAATCACGGCCAACGCCCGTTTCTCTATGGGATCCCCGCGATCCGCCTTGCCTTGACCGTCAGTGATTTGTCCCTGGCCGAGTCGTTTTGCCTGTAGCGCCGCTCGGACAGTACAAAGCTCCTTCATTGTGTACCCGCTAAAAAACCATTGTGGTTCAACTGATTGTTCTGTCGATTCCCCTGTGAGTGTCTTTCTGAGTTCCCTTTTCAGTCTTTTCTGTATACTAGGAAACTGGTTTTCCCTCTCTGTTGTCCTCTTATATTGACTGCTTCCTGTCCTCATTCGTTCATTCCCGAACATTCCAGGAGCCCGGAAATAACAGGATGTTTTCCAGGACCGTCCCTAAGTGTCTCTGACCTGTCTATGTCTCAGGATACCTTCATTGTCTGGGATGATCTACATGATTACCGGGATACTTTGCTAAGTGGACTCATACACCGCTTAGCATATGTTTTGCCTTGGATTTTTAACGGAAATATGGAAAAAGATCATTCCTAACTGGAAACCCATTATAGAGCATGGTGTTTGCCTAGGGTGGGGTAAGAATAGTCATTGCACATGTCCTTGGTGATTACATAGTCTACTGACTTAAACACAGAAGCCATTAACCACGAGATACATTGTATTTTACTGTGGAAAGTGCATTATTACCTGAATGGTTATCCTTGGGCACAGTTATTTATTTTATCTCTAGAGACAAATTGCCTTTTTCATTCTTCTTCTCCTTTTATTCTTCCTGTTTGGCCTGTATCTCCTCCCACAGTTTTTTTGAGCTAAGACAACAAATTCGGTACAGACGTTTCCCTTGCGCCATATCATTTACCATCCAACAGTTAGTTTTCCGTCTATAACAACAACCCCCCCAACACCACACAGACCTAGGTACACAACCTACCGATACACCCAACACCACCCTTCCCTCCGCTTCCATTTCAACCATAGCGGCAGTTAATTAAAGATATGAATTCTGAATAATTATGAATGTAATCGTCCCTCCTTCTGGCCATAGGAAGGTTAATTACATTTTAAAACCTGCACACAGCACCACACACTTGTGCACCTTCAAGCTAAATTTAAAGTTTATTAACTTTCCCTTTCTGTTTATTTTTTAGATACAAAAAGTCTCAATCCGTACAGATCGGACTGCAATCTAATTGGGTTTGTAGGAGACTTTAAGTGGGCCATACACATATTCATTTTACTTACACCCTATCGGGGGGGGAGATTTCAGTGAGCATGTGCACTGTATCTGTGTCAGTGACCAGAAAGCTGCAGAATTAACACATTATTTATCCAAATGCTAACTGATATTCGAAAGGAGAGATGCCCATCTATCAGATGCAATTGTAGAATACATGCAGGTAATTTATATTTCAGCTTTATCCTCCTTTAACTTATGTTTTGTGTTTTTTATTCTTTTTCACAGAAAGCTTGGAAATCCGTAATTAAAAAAAAAAACTTGGAGAAATGTTTATAAGATAAACAAAGTTCTTAACGGGTGCTAGAAACAGTCTTGCACAAGCGCACCGTTCTGCGGAGCGCAGCGGATTAAGGGACGAGACATGTGTTGCACAGACGCAGCAAGTAAGCTTTTATTATATGGTTTAGTAAGGAGGTTGAGAAGTGACACTAGGAAGAGATCTTTATAGTGCAGTAGAACAAGTATCTCCCTTATCGTGGTGTACAAGTCGTCGTTTTTCTGTTGCATTTGCGGAAGCGTTTTTTATTTTTGTATTAACGCTTTCTTGTCCAGCCTCTGTTTTTAACCAATCACTCTACAAACGAGACTGATTATTCTCCTACAATACGGGAATGTGTAGAACCATGTGAGCGACAGCGATTCCTGCTTCTGAATAATGAGGAGCGAGCGTTTTCTTGGTGATAAACCCTAGGATGTCCCTGGAGAAGACTTTGGAAGGTTCATTCGATACAAGAGGAAACATAAAAACCAAACAAGATGCACTTAGCCGATGTCTGTCCCCTCCACGTACATTAATCAGTTTTAAGCATCCTCAGGTTATTGCATCTGGACTGTGAGATGTGACCTTGTTTCCTTCTTTTCTATATCCCTCATTACAAATGGGAAAGTTCTCTGTTTCCGATTAGGCGCTTTACTTAGTTTTTGTTTCCTTACTTTTGTGATACAGATTGTCCACTTAGGGAAAGTTTCAGTGGATCATTATTTTGTAAACTCTTATTTTATCTGAATGCATATAAAAATCAGTTAAATTTATACCCCTCACTATTGCCCTGCTTGTTGAACATTAGGACTTACTGCCATTTTACAGTCAGCTTGTTCCCAGAATGTGCCACTTATCCTGGACTAGTTCCTAAAAGTAATTTCTACTAATGGCTGTTGGATGGTCACACATTCTCAGATTCCCTTCTAATCTCTCTGAGCCAAGGGCACGACCCTAACAGTCTCTATGGGGGTCCTGCATATAGAGATGGACCTCGAACCCTGTTCAGCTAACTATTCGAGTTTGAACGGACCCGGACTTGATAATTATCGAATTGTTCGACACGTTCGAGGCACGCTAATATGCAGTAAATCTCCATATAACCAATAACGCTAGTAATTATAGAAACAACGAATATGCGAGTAAATGTCATTATACCAATCGTGAGTAAAGATCGATTAAACGAATATGCGAGTAACAAAATGTCAATATAACACTAGGCGATTAAATCTTGAATACACACATAATGCCAGTGATTCTATACAAAGGTACATCCCCTGGATGCGCCTCTATGGAAGTTTCTATACCCTTTAATAGTTTCGAATCGTTTATGGATAATTTTTGAATGTTTGGGAACGCGCGAAGCTTGAGAGTAAATCGATTTTTCGAAAGTGCCTGGCATATTCGAACATGTTTCCCATCCCCAGACCATTTCCCAGGTCCCAAGCCATTTACATTAAAGACAACTAACGCCACAGAACAACACTGACCCAGAGACAAGAAACCTTGCTATAAAACCAGTATCTGTGTCTTACCACCTCTCATTTTGATGATACGGAGCTGGGAAATTTCCCTTAATAACATATGGTTGTGCTTTACTTCTCAGCATTCTTATTATCACACAGTTGGTCAATGACCATTATGTTTCTGCACATGCTCAGTCCTTAGCTATGGCAAATTGTACAGTTGGTCCACACCCATTATAATCTCTCGCTATCCTTTTACTGGACAGATGCGCAAGGAGCATGTGACTGAGTCACGGAGGTTTGTCTACACTGCCCATACACACGAGATACGTCATCCAGGTTCTTTAACAGGCTTTGTTTACTTTAACAGAGTTCATAAGTGGTCATTTTTAGTTATTGGTGTTTTTTATGGGGTTTGTTTTCAGATTCGATATAAAAAATTGGGTTTTACTTTCCTTTAAGTCACCATTGCTATTTAATTGGTATTTCATTCGAACTTTTCAAAGTATTTGACTCCCTTGCCCGTTAATGGGTCCGTTTCGAACTTTTTGAACTTTCCATATAGTGCGAAATGACCGAGCTTTCAAAGTTCGCCCATCTCTACGCAACAGGAAGTCAGTATTTTAGGAACATTTATAAACTGCTGAATGGGCAGGTTTAGTTCATTATGAATGAAAAAATACTGCTCTTTTTTTCCTAAACCTATATGTATTTGCACTGAATTCCCCTTTAAAGACAATTAAACTCCCTTTTCCTGTAATGCCTTTGATAGTAATTCCTTAGCTTTTTAACATTGCGTTCTTATTTAACGTTTTCTGGTTTAATAATTACATAGTGATTGTTATTTTTTTTAACTACTTGTTTCTGATTGTTATCAAAAGCTCACATAGAAATATATTTTTCCTGTTTATACACAGAAATTACTTATTTGAATAATACATTGTTTCTATTTTTAACAGTTTATCTTTTGTTGAAAGCTGGTGTGTCTGCCCTCCTCCCTGTTTTTACGGCCCGGGCTGCCCATTTTGCTCAGAGGAAATACAATCCACCACCCGCTCTCCAATTAGCTACGGTACTTTTTATCTAGCTTTTACTAATAGGGTGGAGTAGTAAATAGGTGTTTTGGACTGCTTACTCTAAAGCCGCGGTCACACTAAGCAATGGTAACTTTGAGTGCATCGCATTACACAAAAAACAAGCCAAAATGGTGATCGCATGCATTCCCGATAATCGCATGGCGGCGCAACAGGCAATCGGAATTGTATCCTAGTTGTGTGTTAAATTGGCGACAGTTGGTGCCCAGCCCTCCTGTGATTTTTTTTCCCCTGAATATGGTGGATTTAGTCTAGAAATCACGTTGCTAATGAATGTGAGACATCGTTTGAATCGGCAGTTTGCGTTGTGCGTCGGGTAAAAATAGTTTTATATACCGTAATGGTGTCCTTTAAGACATCCTTAGTCAGCATAGTTTTTTTTAAATAGAAAAATCTCCCAGTGTGTGGGAAAGACGGATCCCCAATTGGAGTAAGTTTATTTCCTAACCCGTAGGTCCAGGAATATCCAGTGGCTGTACCTAGAAGATTCCCCCAATGCGACCCTTTCCACAGTAGCTATACCACCACGTTACTTTTGTTTATGTTACGCAGTGCTATCTGCCGGAAAACCTATAAAGCATGTTTTAAGATGATATTACCTGATGTTAACGTGATTCGCGGCGGGAGGAATGTCTTGCATGTCTTATCATTCCGCAAGCACCTCCGCCAGACGCACGTTAATGAAAGAAAGTATCCATTGAACTGAATAGAGGAGGTCACCGTAGCCAGGAGCATGTTTATATTTTATGTTCTATGTGTTTGCAATGGCTCAGGGAAGATGTAGAGTTTACATTCATTCATCTTCTAAGCATGACGTTTATGTTGGAAAGCACCAAAGCCATAAGTGAGAATTTGTGTATCTACCGACGGGGGTCTAACATAGTCTAACGCTGTAACTACATTTTTTATCAATCCATCTGTTTAGCACCCTAGAAATTACAGCCTTCTGGTGCCCCCTTCTTTACAGTATTTAAAGGAAAGTGACATTTATCATTTTTTTTTTTTTACATCCAGTCTTCTAAATTGGTTCAACAGGAACATCTTTTTCAATTGACTGCAATTGCAATTAAATGTGATGCCGCAAGCCAAGGACCAATCCCTCTATGGACAATCGCTGGGATAAAACAAGAATAAACTGTTATTTTACGCTTAGTAGGTGACTTGGCAGTCTTTGTGATCGCCCAGTAAAAACTCCCTGTACTACTTTGCACAAGATTATGTGCAAGATTAACTTAAAAGAGAACTATCATGCGTATAAATGTTTTTTCTAAAAAAACAGTTAAAATAAAAAGACTTGGGACAGATTTTAGGAATTGATATTCTACTCCCAATATTGTTTTCTTTGAGGAGCACCAGCCCAAAGAAAACTGAGAGTCAGGACTACCTGGCAAATAAAAAGCTGTACGTGCTGTAGCTACTTAACGAAATGATATTGTGAGGTAGGGATAATCAATCCGACTTCCCTGCCGCACGTACCATATTTTAAAGACATCCTAAAATACGCCACTTGACGAGCACTGTTGGTTCGTGGCAAAAGCCCACAAATACACCATACAATTTTTTAACAGTAATATCGGTACATGTGTTAATGAACCTTTATATGCTGCTAGTTTGTTCTTGTTTCTCTGATGGGAAAGGGGGAAAGATCCATTGCATCACTCCAAGCCAATTGTTTAGCAGCATGTCGGGATTGGGGGGATTAATGTCGGGCAAGCCTCTCTAGTACATAGTCCATCTAGTACATAGTCCATCTAGTACATAGTCCAGCTAGTACATAGTCCATCTAATACTATAGTCCATCTAATACATAGTCCATCTGATGATACATAGTCCATCTAATACCATCTAATACATCTTTACTAGTCAGTCATTAAGACATTGCAGTGCCATCTAAACACATATCCATCTAAACACTATAAGTCCATAACACTATAGTCCACTATAATACGTTAGTCCATCTAATACTATAGTCCAGTCTAATAATAGTCCATTTAATATAGTCCATCTAATGACCATAGTCCATCTAATTATATACGTCATCTAATGTATAAGCTCATACTGATACATAGTCCATCTAATACTATAGTCCTGATGATACATAGTCCTGATGATACATAGTCCTGATGTGATTACATAGTCCATCTGATTGGAGTACATAAGGGTCCCTCTGATGATACATAGTCCATCTGTATGATACATAGTCCACTCTGAGAATGAACTAGTCCATTCTGATGATACATGAGTCCGCATTCCTGGCTGCCTAACGAGATTATGATAAGTCGCGGATCTAATTACGATAGTCCATTAGAGTATACAGGTCAATCTGATACTAGTTCCATCTAATAATAGTCCACTAATTACTATAGCTCACATCTGAATGTTGAGTCTCAGTGTCCTCTGACTGGATATATAGCGCCTCCTGCAGTACGCAGACCCAGTTACTGAACTTTAGTACATTAAGTCCCTGTACTGATACCAAATATCCAGTCTTGTGATAATTCATGAGCATGATTCAGACCCATCCATGATGATACATGAGGTCCAATCGGGCGATGAGTACTATATAACACCATACAGGATGTGAAGCACCTCAATGTAGTCAATCTGTGGTGTAACATAGTCACATATGATGATAAATAGTCCATTCTGATGATACATAGTCCATCTGATGTACACATTCCATATGATCGATACAATAGTACCTTCTGGTACAATTAATATGATCCATCTAATTAAATAGTCCATGCTAATTAATAGTCATTCTATACACTAGAGTCCATCTAATACATAGTCCATCTAATACATAGTCCATCTAATACCATCTAATACTATAGTCCATCTAATACTATAGTCCATCTAATACTATAGTCCATCTAACACTATAGTCCATCTAACACTATAGTCCATCTAATACTATAGTCCATCTAATACTATAGTCCATCTTATTATATAGTCCATCTAATACATAGTCCATCTAATTATATAGTCCATCTAATTATACAGTCCATCTGATACATAGTCCATCTAATACTATAGTCCTGATGATACATAGTCCATCTGATGATACATAGTCCATCTGATGATAGCTATAGAAGAATTAGATGGAACTATTATAGTGTACTAGTATTAGATGTATATGTATTGAGAGGGGCTTAGAATTAGATGGACTTAGTATTAGATGGACTATAGGAATTAGATGATGGGACTATGTATGATGGACTAGTATTAGATGGACTATATAATTAGATGGACTAGGTATAGATGGGACTAGATTATTAGATGGACTATGTATTAGAGTGGACTATAAATTAGATGACTATGTTATTAGATGGACTATGTATTTAGAGGACATATATTAATTAGATGGACTATGTATTAGATGGACTATGTATTAGATGACTATGTATTAGATGGACTATAGAATTAGATGATGGACATATGTATTAGATGGACTATGTGACTATGTATTATATGGACTATGTTTTAGATGGGGACTATAGATTAGATGGACTATAGAAATAGAGGACTATAGAAATAGATGAACTATGTATAGATGAACTATGTATTAGGAGAACTATGTATTAGATGGACTACCGTATGTATTAAATGGACTATGTATTAGATGGACTATATTAGATGAACTATGTATCAGATGGACTATGTATCAGATGGACTATATAATTAGATGGACTATAAATTTAGAGGACTATATAATGTACCAGATGGACTATGTATCATCAGATGGACTATGTATCATCAGATGGACTATGTATCATCAGATGGACTATGTATCATCAGATGGACTATGTATCATCAGATGGACTATGTATCATCAGATGGACTATGTATCATCAGATGGACTATGTACATCAGATGGGACATGATAATCGGGACTATGTATCGCATGCGACTATGTATCAGATGGACTATAGTATTAGATGGACTATAGTATCAGATGGACTATGTATTAGATGGACTATGTATCAGATGGACTGTATAATGAGATGGACTATATAATTAGATGGACTATATAATTAGATGGACATATAATGTACCAGATGGACTATGTATCATCAGATGGACTATATATTCAGAGGCTATGTATCATCAGATGGACTATTATCATCAAGAGAAGTTAGTATCATCAGATGGACAGATCATCAGTGGACTATGTATCATCAGATGGACTATGTATCATCAGGACTATGTATCATCAGGACTATGTATCAGATGGACTATGTATCAGATGGACTATAGTATTAGATGGACTATGTATCAGATGGACTGTATAATTAGATATGGAATATAATAGATGGCTATATAATTAGATGGACTATATAAGTACAGGACTATGTATCATCAGATGACATGTATCATCAGATGGACTAGTATCTCAGATGGACAGATGATGACTATGATCATCAGATGGACTATGTATCATCAGATGGACTATGTTATCATCCGGACATAGTATTAGATGGACTATGTATCAGATGGACTGTATATTAGATGGACTATATATTAGATGGACTATGTATTAGATGGACGATATAAAAGATGGACTATAGATTAGATGGACTATAGTATTAGATGGACTTTATAGTGTTAGATGGATCTATGTGTTAGATGGACTATAGTATTCGATGGACAATAGATCTTAGAATTAGATGGTATTAGATGGACTATGTATTAGATGGACTATGTATTAGATGGACTATGTACTAGATGGACTATATAATTAGATGGACTATATAATTAGATGGACTATATAATGTACCAGATGGACTAGTATCATCAGATGGACTAGTATCATCAGCTGGACTATGTATCATCAGATGGACTATGTATCATCAGATGGACTATGTATCATCAGATGGACTATGTATCATCAGATGGACTATGTTAATCATCAGATGGACTATGTATCATCGATGGACTATGTATCATCAGATGGACTATGTATCATCAGGACTATGTATCATCAGGACTATGTATCATCAGGACTATGTATCAGATGGACTATAGTATTAGATGGACTATAGTATTAGATGGACTATGTATCAGATGGACTGTATAATTAGATGGACTATATAATTAGATGGACTATATAATGTACCAGATGGACTATGTATCATCAGATGGACTATGTATCATCAGATGGACTATGTATCATCAGATTGGACTATGTATCAATCAGATGGACTATGTATCATCAGGACTATGTATCATCAGGACTATGTATCATCAGGACTATAGTATTAGATGGACTATGTATCAGATGGACTGTATAATTAGATGGACTATATAATTAGATGGACTATGTATTAGATGGACTATATATAAGATGGGACTATGTATAGAGGGACTATAGATTAGATGGACTACGTATTAGATGGACTATAGTGTTAGATGGACTATAGTGTTAGATGGACTATAGTGTTAGATGGACTATAGTATTAGATGGACTATCGTATTAGATGGTATTAGATGGACTATGTATTAGATGGACTATGTATTAGATGGACTATGTATTAGATGGACTATGTATTAGATGGACTATGTATTAGATGGACTATGTATTAGATGGACTATATAATAAGATGGACTACGTGTTAGATGGACTATGGTGTTAGATGGGGACTATAGTATTAGATGGACTATGTATTAAGACGTTATAGTTAGATGGACTATGTATCATCAGATGGACTATGTATCATCAGATGGACTATGTATCATCAGAATGGGACTATGTATCATCAGATGGACTATGTATTCAGATGCGTAGATGCATTGAGTGGGGGACTTGTTATGTACTAGATGGACATGTACTAGATGGACTATGTACTAGATGGACTATGTACTAGATGGACTATGTACTAGATGGACTAGTACTAGATGGACTATGTACTAGAGGATAGTATAGATGGACTATGTATTAGATGGATATAGTGTATTAGATGGATATAGTATTAGATGGACTAGTACTAGATGGACTATGACTAGATGGATATGTACTAGATGGGACTATTATCGATGGACTATGTATAGATGTTATGTATAGGGACTATTACTAGATGGATAGTATTATTAGATGGACTATGTACAGATGGACTATTAGTATTAGATCGAATATGTACTAGATGGACTATTTACAGATGGACTATGTACTAGATGGGAGCTATGTATTAGATGGCTATGATTAGATGGATTATGTAATAAGATGGACTATAGTATTAGATGGACTATGTACTAGAGGACTATGTATTAGATGGACGATTGTATTAGATGGACTAATAATAGATGGACTATGTATTAGATGGACTATGTATTAGGAGACTATGTATAGATGGACTATGTATTAGATGGACTAAGATTAGAAAGTGATTCTTTGACACCACTCAGGATTTAACAATCATTCACAGAGCATGCTCAGAACTCTCCAGCATGCTGGTGAAATCAGAAAAATCATTTCTTATGGCTGCAATCAGAACCTCAGATTCTCCCTGGTGTTTAATCATTGTCCTTCCATACACATTTCAGAATGATTTAACATTTTTATTTTTGCTCATTTACTTTATAACGATGACGCATTTAAGCAAGCAGATTTTTATTGTCCATTCATAAAAATAGACGAATGTAATAAGCGCGATAATGCGTCTGACCCGATTTCATCGCTGTTACGTGGGATAAAAACAAGGTGAACTCTGGGGGACTGCAGGTTACGCCCCAGGACTCCCTCCACGTTTACGTTTTAATTTTAATTCCCCCCATTAAAACCTGTGTGTCTCTCCAATGTACCAATAATAGCCTGTGAACTAAGACCAGTTCCTCTCAGTTGATCTAATCTAATTACGTAATCTGATTTTCACGTATTAGCTTTAATGTTGGTATCTTGTCCTGACTGCTTGTCGGTATCTATTTCCCAGGGTACTAATGGGCAGATATGTTTAAACTGCAAATACGCAAAGACAAAACTGGACAACACACTAAGATTCACTACAACAATCTGGCCAATTATTTTGTAGTCAGGCAAACGATTTTCAAAATAGCACAAAATATAGGGTTCTTGTGTTCACTATTTACACTCATAGACAGGTGTAACCTTACAATAGTCATGAATTACAGAATCACTAAACATACTAAGCACATGCATAGGGCAGCAACCTTCATTACAGGTTGCATTATCTAGAAGGAGGAACAGTTCAACTTAGGCAAAAAAAAAAAGGAAACCTAATCTAAAGGGCAATTTAGGTCAAAATGTCTAATATTTTAAAATCCTACATTGGATTGGCCCTCGCTTTTATTTACCAGCATGCAGTTTAATTCGAACCACACAGTGCGATTGGCTCTTTGTAAACGCTAACTTCATATTTAACTTATTGTGTTGTGTTTTTCATAAAAGGGGTCACACTATTGCTTCCTTCTGTCAGGACAGTGAATACATGACAAAACACGGATGTCAAACCTTGGCACTCCAGGATGTTTGGAACTGACAAACTCCCAGCAAGAATTGGTGCAGAATACAAAAAGTAATTTTTCAATTAAAAAATTACAACTTGATAGAGCTACAAAAAAATGATGAACTCAGATTTTAACACTTATTTACCAACTCAAAACTTATATCAATCATCAATCATAAATATTTGCAAAACCAATACTCCAATAAAAAACGATTTTACAGTACGCCCCATCTATTATTTCTCATACTTTAAGGATGAAGTTTCTGCTGACAGGTATCCAGGGGGAGGGACAAGTTTCGTTGTAGACAGCTGCCAGTCAACGAGCACAGAATTATTTTTGGAATGCTCATCCCAGTATTGGAAAGTATTTCAAACAGACGGGATAAGCATTAGGATGACACTATCAGCCCAAGCACGCAAGGCATTCACCAGGCCACAGATGTTTTCTTCCAGGATGTTATGCTGCGAACTGATTTATATGGAATCCTCTTAACAAACAACTGTGCGCTCGCTAGCAATACCAAGCTGAACGATCTGGTAGCACAAAAATCTATTTTAGGATATGAACGCAGCCAATTGAATAGCTTTAGGGTGGGTTACAATGGGCCAACATCCAAGGGGCGTCAGTAGAGATACTGGGAATTCAAACTGTATTCCTTAGAATTGTTCACAGAACATACTGAGATGTCAATCACAAGTAATTATACAATATGTACTGTGTTTAAAGCATGTCCAACCACAAATATATTTTTTTTATATAAGTTTCCCCAAGGGCTCCAGCCCCAACCGCTATACTTGTATCTTCAGAAAGCCCCCAACTCTACTTACCTCCCCTCTTTCCTCTTTCACAGACGCGGCTGCCGGCAGCTCACTTCACACGGAGGAAAGAGGAGAGGTAAGTAAGAGTTTGGGGAGCTTTCTGAAGATACAAATATTGCGGTTGGGGCTGGGACATGGGGAATACTGCACTGAAGGGGTTTTATGGTAGGGGGAGGGATAGTAGAACTGGGAGGGAGAGGGAGGGAGAGGGAGGGGGAGAAGGGCTGCCGTCAGCATGGCAAAAATCTACCTGAGGCCAGCTAGCAGGCGTGTCCTATAGAAATGTAGCCTCCTGGTGGGCAGTTTTTGGGACTTTGGGGGGGACTACAGGAGAACCCTATGAGTTGGGATGTGAGGTAAGGATTTAAACTACACTACATGATGGGGCAGTAGTTGGGGGATTATATGTTGGGGGTGGACATGCCCTTATATAAATGGACATCTAAATGAGCCTAAATTGATCATATCATTTTAATTAGCTGTGTGTCTGTTGGATGAGATCAGAAGAATTGAGGAGAAATAGCCTGTTTCCAGATGTCACTGCCGTTTGTAGTGTCGCCTCCCTTATCAGAGCACAGTTCTGCACATGCTCAGTCCCTCTCCAGTCTCCCCTTACCAGAGCTGTCAACTTTCTACTGCATGATCTCTTCCAGAACTTCCGTACCCCAACGACAATAAAGAACACATTGATATTCCCTGGGAAGGGGAGTTTAACCTAACTCAATAACAGCAAACCTCAGAAATTATGGATAATTATTCCCAGCTTCCTGCTAGAATCCATCCCATGCTCCTTATATATTTAGCAGCATAACCTTTAAATGTGCCCACAAGGGAATAGAAAACAAAGGCAACAATTTAGGTAAAATGTAACAAAATCCAGTGTAAAACATTTAAACAAAACAAATATAATTTATATACTAGAAGCCAAATAAATAAACGTTTCCCAAACGGAAACAAACAAAGAAAGTACCATTGAAAAATCAGTATGGCCATTTATTCTGGAGAGAAAGTGTCATTTTATTTGTACAGTTTGCTAAGAACTACAACTCCCTACTGCACTGCCCGCATTAAACTATAGGAGAATGCTGGGAAACTTGATGCCTTGTTATCCAACTTAAAACGTTTAATGCGGAAGAAATGGAAAAAAACAGAAACTCGCGTGGTTAACTTTGCTCTGCGCTGCGTTAAAGGCACATAAAACGTATACACAGCAAAAAATTTAAAAACCCCCGGGCCAGGATGCTTTTGTTTCCATAGGCAGTGTTTAAAGATGGATTAACTAATGCTACTAATGTAAACTACACTTATTACCTGCTAATTTATTAGATAAATAACCAAGAGCTTCCCCCTGAAGGTGACAAACTACAAATCCCAGCAACACTGCAAAGTCATCAAAATGTCTTCGTTCTTAACGTTATTTAACAGCAATAAAATAAAAGACGTAACTAAGACATAAAAATGAAATGTCCTTTTCAAACCAGAAACAACATGGGAAAGTATAACGGAGCTGCCATGGGATTCATTAGATAATCTGCCAACTATGAAAACGACCTGGGTGGTGATTACAGTGGGAGATAACGAGTTATTTCTGAAGACTGCAATGCAGTACCAGTGTGCTACTTACGTAATTAAATTGTACATTATCCCTAAAAGACATTCCCCCCCTCCAACTTACAGGTCGGAAACTGCATATTAAAGTGATGCCTAGTCTATGTACTACCTAAATAGGATTATACCGGTTGAATTCAATAAAATTGTTCACTAGTGAAAGCCCTCCCCTTTCACGTCTATTCCTCCCACACTCCCTGAAAGAGTAAAATCAAAGTAATGATTGGAGGATTCCTATCGCTCTTTAATGGCGAACACCACTGGCATGTCCGAGTTCAATGAGCATGCGACGGGGGCAGGATTCTCTGTAATTATGAGAACACAGAAAGATAAGCATGTATCGGGGATTCAGTATGAGCCATGATAAACGTCCCATTAGCTCAGGGACATTCCCATTTTTGTCTTTCAGTGTGACTAACACACAAGCAACTGCCGTCTACCCCTGTGTTAAAGCCATGTTAACCCTTGTTAGCGGATAAGTGTGACTTAAGACTGAAGACTGTGGATTGAGCTCTCTGTAAGTTTCCCTGATGTTGTTTTAGGCATCACCAGGCCTCTTCGAGTATGCCTTTGTATTGTACCCACACTACGTGTTTTAACGGATGTTTAACAAAAAAATGATGCTTTTACACGACTGATAGCGAGCAGCCTACTTCCAGTTTTTGCTTTGGATTTCTGATGTTGTTTAATCAGTGATGTTAAGATGGGAAAAAGGGTTTTGGGGGTCGACTTCTCCTTAACAGAGTGTTGCTTGAAAGAGAAAGTGCACACAGCCCTGAAAGTGATAGGAGACCCAGTCAAGCCTCTACACCCCTCCCCATGTGTTTGGGAATGGACCCGCCTGCAAACAGACAACCATCAGGATAACCGATAACCCCCACAGCCACGTCAATGGGACCAGCAGCTTTAACATCCATAACAAGTGCATGGGAGGGTTTATCCATCAGGACTGGGGGGGGGGGCTCTACTGCTACCCAATATGAGGGTTTATCACTACAGGACGGGGGGCTCTCATGCTACCCAATGGGAGGGTTTATCCATCAGGACTGGGGGGGGGCTCTCATGTTACCCAATGGGAGGGTTTATCCATCAGGACTGGGCGGCTCTCATGCTGCACAATGGGTGGGTTTCTCCATCAGGACTGGGGGGGCTCTCATGCTACCCAATGGAGGTTTATCCATCAGGACTGGGGAGCTCTCATGCTGTACAATGGGTGGGTTTCTCCATCAGGACTGGGGGGTCTCTCATGCTACCCAATGGGAGGGTTTCTCCATCAGGACTGGGGGGCTTTCATGCTACCAATGGGAGGGTTTATCCATCAGGACTGGGGGGCTCTCATGCTACCCAATGGGAGGGTTTATCCATCAGGACGGGGGGCTCTCATGCTACCCAATGGGAAGGTTTATCCATCAGGACTGGGGGGGCTCTCATGCTACCCAATGGGAGGGTTATTCATCAGGACTGGAGGGGGCTCTCATGCTACCCAATGGGAAGGTTTATCCATCAGGACTGGGGGGCTCTCATGCTACCCAATGGGAGGGTATCCATCACGGACGTGAGGGGGGCTTCATGCCTACAATGGGAAGGTTTATCCATCAGGACTGGGGGGCTCTCATGCTACCCAATGGGAGGGCTTATCCATCAGGAATGGGGGGTCTCTCATGCTACCCAATGGGAGGGTTTGTCCATCAGGACTGGGGGGGCTCTCAGGCTACCCAATGGGAGGGTTTATCCATCAGGACTGGGGGGGCTCTCAGGCTACCCAATGGGAGGGTTTATCTATCAGGAATTGGGGACTCTCATGCTACCCAATGGGAGGGTTTATCTATCAGGACTGGGGGGCTCTCATGCTACCCATGGGAGGGTTTATCTATCAGGACTGGGGGGGCTCTCATGCTACCCAATGGGAGGGTTTATCCATCAGGACTGGGGGGGGGCTCTCATGCTGCCCAATGGGTGGGTTTCTCCATCAGGACTGGGGGGCTCTTTACTGCCCAATGGGGAGGTTTCTCCATCAGGACTGGGGGGGGGGGGCTCTCATTACGCCCAATGGGGTGGGGTTGTTATGATGATCTGGTATGTGCCGTGTAACCACAACTCCATGCCAACTGCAAACACAGGGCCGCATCATCTGTCAGCAGCGCGTACATCGCCTCTATTTGCTGCATTGCCTGTGTCAGGTTCCATCTCACCATCCCTTTCCTGGTGGTTCCTCCCTATCAGATACCAAGCCAAAGGCCACATGACACCAATAACAGACGTCCAGTCTGGTTCATCATTGGCATAAATGGGGTGATGGATCAGTGCAGAGCAGACCCCAAGGAATGGCCTTTTAATGAACACAATGACATGTCACCAGGCGATAAACACACACACACTACTAATTATTGAGAGGTGGGAATGGGGAACCATGGCAATGATCCAGCCTGGTGACGCCAATGCACAGTAGACAGGCAGATCCCATGGACACAACCATATACTGAACTACAATCCCAGAATCCCCCCTTCAACAGCAGCGGAGACAGACTGCAATGTGCTAAGGATCAGATTTATCCCCGGACCACACCTGGATTGTGTCGCACATCATCCAAAATCTTCAGCTCCTCATTGGTTATTGATCAGAACTTTCTCCAGCATCTCTCATACCTGTCACACACACAAACACGGAGACGCTTCAGGCCCTTGAGAACCCCCACCTCCTCCTGTCACCGTCTCTCAGAAATAAACACACCAAACCTCCAGAGATCAACATGGGCAACACCAGAGCTACAACATCATCATCCCATATTGCTTACATTTACAGGTGTGTCCAACCAGCAGCCTCGGCATAAAACTACAACTCCCCTCACCCAATGAAACCCCGTCCCATGGTGTCAGCCTTGTTGATAGGTGTTGTGAAGTTTACTGACAGTTGGGGGCTGGAGGTTAGGAAATCACTATTATCTTTTATGGGGGTGAGATCTTTTATGGGGGTGGTGAGATACCAGAGCAGGCTGCACCAGTGAGTCCTCTGTTACTAACTGATATGGAGGTTGTTATAGAGTGGACTAGATACCCCTATACCAGAAAGGCAGCCCCCTAAACACCAGAACAGGCAGCCCCCTAACGCAAGAACAGGCAACCCCCTAACACCAAAACAGGCAGCCCCTAACACCCAGAACAGGCAGCCCCCTAACACCAGAACAGGCAGCCCCCTAACACAGAACAAGCAAACCCCCTAAACCAGAATAGGCAACTCCTAACCAGATCTGGCAACCCCCTAACCAGAACAGACAACCCCCAACCAGAAACAGAAACCCCTAACCGAACAGACACCCTCTATATATAAGCACAGCCTGGGTTGCAGTGAGAAAACCAATGGAGGGTGTGGTTCTGCAGATCTCCACATAAACTACAACTCCCAGCAGCCTCTGTAACACACGATTCAAGGGATGGGAAGTGGCAGCTACAGAGCCCCACAGGGAGCCCATGATCAGCACATGGAGACCGGGATGGTAACGGGTGAATAGACCCCAACGCACCGGGAATCCTACTCCCCGCCAAATCCCAGCCAAATCCAGCCCGGGGCCCCTACCTGATGCTGCTCGGAGGTTCCAACCGTCCAGTAACGGGGATGGGAGGAAGGGAGGAGAACTGGGAATCCGCATCAACACCACTCTCACACACACACACAGCTGCACTGATTGTTCCAGGGAGAGAAGGGGGTGGGGAGAGAGAGGAGAGAGGCAGCGACCCCTATAGGACACAGGAGGCAGTGCAGGCGGAATTCTCACAGAACAACCGAGAGGACAAATCCAGTCTGGGCCCTGACAGTGCAGGAAAAGGAGACTGATCATTCCATAGCATTCCTAATGGTAACATTGTAACTCTATAGGGAATAGCCAGGAAAACTGATCATTCCATAGGATTCCTAATGGTAACATTGTAACTCTATAGGGAATAGCCAGGAAAATGTATCATCATAGGATTCCTAATGGTAACATTGTAACTCTTATAGGGAATAGCCAGGAAAACTGATAATTCCATAGGATTCCAAATGGTAACATTGTGACTTTATAGGGGACTAGCCAGGAAAACTGATCAATCCATAGGATTCCTAATGGTAACATTGTAACTCTATAGGGAATAGCCAGGAAAACTGATCATTCCATAGGATTCCTAAGGTAACATTGTAACTCTTATAGGGAATAGCCAGGAAAACTGATCATTCCATAGGATTCCAAATGGTAACATTGTAACTCAATGGGAATAGCCAGGAAAACTTAACATTCCATAGGATTCCAAATGGTAACATTGTAACTCTATAGGGAATAGCCAGGAAAACTGAACATTCCATAGGATTCCTAATGGCAACATTGTAACTCTATAGGGAATAGCCAGAAAAACTGATCATTCCATAGGATTCCTATTGGTAACATTGCAACTCTATAGGGAATAGCCAGGAAAGCTAATCATTCCATAGGATTACTAATGGTAACATTGTAACTCTATAGGGGACTAGCCAGGAAAACTGAACATTAAATAGGATTCCAAATGGTAACATTGTAACTCTGTAGGAAATAGCCAGGAAAACTGATCATTCCATAGGATTACTATGCTAACATGGAACTCTATATGGGACTAGCCAGGAAAACTGAACATTCCATAGGATTCCTAATGGTAACATTGTAACTCTATAGGGAAAGCAGATTTGAAAAACTGGACCATTCCATAGGGGATTCCAAATGGTAACCTTGTAACTCCTATAGGGGTATAGCAGGAAAAACTAAATATTCCACAGGATTCTGAAATGCGCACATGTGATAACTACTATAGGGAAGAGCCTGTGAAAACTGAATATTGCCATAAGATCCAATGGTAAAATGTAACTCATAGGGGAAACCAGCAGAAATGAACATTCCATAGGATTCCAAATGGTAACATTGTAACTCTATTAGCGAATAGCCAGGAAAACTGAACATTCCATAGGATTCCAAATGGTAACATTGTAACTCTGTAGGGAAATAGCCAGGAAAACTGATCATTCCATAGGATTACTAATGCAACAGTTTAACTCTATTAGGGGACTAGCCAAAAACTGAAACATTCAGATAATTCTCGTAAGGTGTTAAAAATTGTAACTCTATAGGGAGAGCCAGGAAAACAGAACATACATAGGGATTCCTAAGGTAACATTGTAATCTTATAGGTAATAGCCAGAAAAACTGAACATTCCATAGGATTCCTAATGGTAACATTGTAACTCTATAGGGGAATAGCCAGGAAAACTGAATATTCCATAGGATTCCAAATGGTAACATTGTAACTTTATAGGGGAATTCCAGGAAAACAGAATATTCCATTGGATTCCAAATGGTAACATTAACTGTATTAGGGATAGCAGGAAATCTGAACATTCGCATAGGATTCCAAATGGTAAAATAGATGGACTATGTATTAGATGGACTATGTATTAGATGGACTATGTACTAGATGGACTATGTATTAGATGGACTATGTACTAGATGGACTATAGTATTAGATGGACTATGTACTAGATGGACTATGTACTAGATGGACTATGTACTAGATGGACTATGTATTAGATGGACTATGTATTAGATGGACTATGTAATAAGATGGACTATAGTATTAGATGGACTATGTACTAGATGGACTATGTATTAGATGGACTATGTATTAGATGGACTATATAATTAGATGGACTATGTATTAGATGGACTATGTATTAGATGGACTATGTATTAGATGGACTATAGATTAGACAGTGATTCTTTGACACCACTCAGGATTTAACACATCATTCACAGAGCATGCTCAGAACTCTCCAGCATGCTGGGTAAATCAGAATAAATATATTTTCTATGGCTGCAATCAGAACCTCCAGATTCTCCCTGGTGTTTAATCATTGTCCTTCCATACACATTTCAGAATGATTTAACATTTTTATTTTTGCTCATTTACTCTTATAACGATGACGCATTTAAGCACGCAGATTTTTATTGTCCATTCATAAAAATAGACGAATGTAAATAAGCGCGATAATGCGTCTGACACCGATTTCATCGCTGTTACGTGGGATAAAACAAGGTGAACTCTGGGGGACTGCAAGGTTACGCTCCAGAACCTCGCCTCCACGTTTACGTTTTAATTTTTAATTTCCCCCCATTAAAACCTGTTTGTTTTCTCTCCAATGTCCAATAATAGCCTGTGAACTAAGACCAGTTCCTCTCAGTCTGATCTAATCTAATTACGTAATCTGATTTTCCACGTATTAGCTTTAATGTTGGTATCTTGTCCTGACTGCTTGTCGGGTATCTTATTTCCCAGGGTACTAATGGGCAGATATGTTATAAACTGCAATACGCAAAGCAAACTGGACAACACACTAAGATTCACTACAACAATCTGGCCAATTATTTTGTAGTCAGGCAAAACGATTTTCAAAATAGCACAAATATAGGGTTATGTGTTTAACCTATTTTACACTTCATAGACAGGTGTAACCTTACATAGTCTATGAATTACAGAATCAATAAACATACTAAGCCACATGCATAGGGCAGACCCTTCATTACAGGTTGCATTATCTAGAAGGGAGGAACAGTTCCAACTTCAGGCAGAAAAAAAAAATAGAAACCTAATCTAAAGGGCAATTTAGGTCAAAATGTCTAATATTTTAAAATCCTACAATTGGATTGGCCCTCGCTTTTATTTTTACCAGCATGCAGTTTAATTTCGAACCACACAGTGCGATTGGCTCTTTGTAAACGCTAACTTCATATTTAACATTATTGTGTTGTGTTTTTCATAAAAGGGGTCACACTATTGCTTCCTTCTGTCAGGACAGTGAATAACATGACAAAACACGGATGTCAAACCTTGGCACTCCAGATGTTTTGGAACTGACAACTCCCAGCATGAATTGGTTGCAGAATACAAAAAAGTAATTTTTCAATTTAAAAAAATTACAACTTTGCATAGAGCTACAAAAAAATGCATGAACTCAGATTTTAACATTATTTACCATACTTCAATACTTATTATCAATCATCAATCATAAATATTTGCAAAACCAATACTCCAATAAAAAACGATTTTACAGTCACGCCCATCTATTATTTCTCATACTTTAAGGATGACGTTTCTGCTGACAGGTATCCAGGGGGAGGCGACAAGTTCCGTTGTAGACAGCTGCCAGTCAAGCGAGCACAGAATTATTTTTGGAATGCTCATCCCAAGTATTGGAAGTATTTCAAACAGACGGGATAAGCATTTAGGATTGCACATATCAGCCCAAGCACGCAAGGCATTTCACCAGGCCACAGATGTTTTCTTCCAGGATGTTATCTGCGAACTGATTTATATGGAATCCTCTTAACAAACAACTGTGCGCTCGCTAGCAATACCAAGCTGAACGATCTGGTAGCACAAAATCATATTTTAGGATATGAACGCAGCAATTGAATAGCTTTAGGGTGGGTTACAAATGGGCCAACATCCAAGTGGGCCGTCAGTATGAGATACTGGAATTCAACTGTATTCCTTAGAATTGTTCACAGAACATACTGATGATGTCAATCACAAAGTAATTTATACAATATGTACTGTGTTTAAAGGCTATGTCCACCCACAAATATATTTTTTTATATAAGTTTCCCCAAGGGCTCCCAGCCCCAACCGCTATACTTGTATCTTCAGAAAGCCCCCCAAACTCTACTTACCTCCCCTCTTTCCTCTTTCACAGACGCGGCTGCCGGCAGCTCACTTCACCGGAGGAAAGAGGAGAGGTAAGTAAGAGTTTGGGGAGCTTTCTGAAGATACAAATATTGCGGTTGGGGCTGGGAGACATGGGGGAATACTGCACTGAAGGGGTTTTATGGTAGGGGGAGGGATAGTAGAACGGGAGGGAGAGGGAGGGAGAGGGAGGGGGAGAAGGGCTGCAGTACGCATGGCAAAAATCTACCTGAGGCCAGCTAGCAGGCAGTGTCCTATATGGACCTGCTAGCCTCCTGGTGGGCAGTTTTTGGGACTTTGGGGGGGGACTACAGGAGAACCCTATGGAGTTGGGATGTGAGGTAAGGATTAAACTACACTACATGATGGGGCCAGTAGTTGGGGGGATTATAGTTTTGGGGGTGGACATGCCCTTTAATAAATGGACATCTAAATGAGCCTAAATTGATCATATCATTTTAATTAGCTGTGTGTCTGTTGGATGAGATCAGAAGAATTGAGGAGAAATAGCCTGTTTCCAGATGTCACTGCCGTTTGTTAGTGTCGCCTCCCCCTTGATCAGAGCACAGTTCTGCACATGCTCAGTCCCTCTCAGT
The DNA here is from genome assembly GCA_019447015.1 of Hymenochirus boettgeri. Taxonomy (NCBI): domain Eukaryota; kingdom Metazoa; phylum Chordata; class Amphibia; order Anura; family Pipidae; genus Hymenochirus; species Hymenochirus boettgeri. The sequence goes on along the minus strand of CM033473.1, from coordinate 21,048,046 downwards.
CTCCCCCTTACCAGAGCTGTCAACTTTCTACTGCATGATCTCTTCCAGAACTTCCAGACCCCAACGACAATAAAGAACACATTGATATTCCCTGGGAAGGGGGAGTTTACCTAACTCAATAACAGAAACCTTCAGAAATTATGGATAATTATTCCAGCTTCCTGCTAGGAATCCATCCCATGCTCATTTATATTTTAGCATGCATTAACCTTTAAATGTGCCCCACAAGGGGAATAGAAAACAAAGGCAACAATTTAGGTAAAATGAACAAAATCCAGTGTAAAACATTTAAACAAAACAAAAAATTAATTTAATATACCTAGAAGCCAAATAAATAAACACGTTTCCCAAACGGAAACAAACAAAGAAAGTACATTAGAAAATCCAGTATGGCCATTTATTCTGGAAGAAAGTGTCATTTTATTTGTACAGTTGCTAAGAACTACAACTCCCTACCTGCACTGCAGCATTAAACTATAGGAGAATGCTGGGAAACTTGATGCCTTGTTATCCAACTAAAACGTTTAATGCGGAAATTGGAAACAACAGAAACTCGCGCTGGTTTAACTTTGCTCTGCGCTGCGTTAAAGGCAACATAAAACGTATACACAGCAAAATATTTAAATAACCCCCGGGCCAGGATGCTTTTGTTTCCATAGGCAGTGTTTAAAGATGGATTAGTACTAATGCTACTAATGTAAACTACACTTTATACCCTGCTACTTTATTAGATAAATAACCAAGAGCTTTCCACCCTGAAGGTGACAAACTACAAATCCCAGCAACCACTGCAAAGTCATCAAAATGTCTTCGTTCTTCAACGTTATTTATCAGCAATAAAATAAAAGACGTAACTAAGACATAAAAAATGAAATGTCCTTTTCAAACCAGAACAACATGGGAAAGTATAACGGAGCTGCCATGGGGATTCATTAGATAATCTGCAAACTATGAAATACGACCTGGGTGGTGATTACAGTGGGAGATAACGAGTTATTTCTGAAGACTGCAATGCAGCTACCATGCTGCTACTTACGTAAATTAAATTGTACATTATCCCTAAAAGACATTCCCCCCCTCCAACTTACAGGTCGGAAACTGCATATTAAAGTGATGCCTAGTCTATGTACTACCCTAAATATGGATATACCGGTTTGAATTCAATAAAATTGTTCACTAGTGAAAGCCCTCCCCTTTCACGTCTATTTCCTCCCACACTCCCTGAAAGAGTAAAATTCAAAGTATATGATTGGAGGATTCCTATCGCTCTTTAATGGCGAACACCACTGAGCATGTCCGAGTTCACTGAGCATGCGGAGGGGGCAGGATTCTCTGTAATTATGGGATAACACAGAAAGATAAGACATGTAGGGGGATTCAGTATGAGCCATGATAACTGTCCCATTAGCTCAGGGTACATTCCCATTTTGGTCTTTCAGTGTGACTTTAACACACAAGCAACTGCCGTCTACCCCTTGTTAAAGCCATGTTAACCCTTTGTTAGCGGATAAGTGTGACTTTAAGACTGAATGACTGTGGATTGCAGCTCTCTGTAAGTTTCCCTGATGTTGTTTTAGGCATCACCAGTGTCTCTTCGAGTATGCCTTTGTATTTGTACCCAGCACTACGTGTTTTAACGGATGTTTAACAATAAAATGATGCTTTTACACGACTGATAGCGAGCAGCCTACTTCCAGTTTTTTGCTTTGGATTTTCTGATGTTGTTTTAATCAGTGATGTAAGATGGGAAAAATGTGTTTTGGGGGTCGAACTTCTCCTTTAACAGAGTGTTGCTTGAAAGAGAAAGTGACACAGCCCTGAAAGTGATAGGAGACCCAGTCAAGCCCTCTCCACCCCTCCCCATGTAGTTTGGGAATGGACCAGCCCTGCAAACAGACAACCATCAGGATAACCGATTAACCCCCCTACAGCCAGTCAATGGGACCAGCAGCTTTACACATCCATAACAAGTGCATGGGAGGGTTTATCCATCAGGACTGGGGGGGGGGGCTCTACTGCTACCCAATATGAGGGTTTATCCATCAGGACTGGGGGGCTCTCATGCTACCCAATGGGAGGATACCGTGACCTGGATGGATGAATATTACAGATATACCGTGACCTGGCTGGATGAATATTACAGATATACCATGACCTGGATGGATGAATATTACAGATATAACATGACCTGGATGGATGAATATTACAGATATATCATGACCTGGATGAATGAATATTACAGATAGACCATGACCTGGATGAATGAATATTACAGATATACCATGACCTGGATGGATGAATATTACAGATATACCATGACCTGGATGAATGAATATTACAGATATACCGTGACCTGGATGGATGAATATTACAGATATACCATGACCTGGATGGATGAATATTACAGAGTAAGTAGCTGCCCGACTTGCTGTTTAGTGGAGTGCATCGTGTCAGGTACGGTAAGTAGCTGCCCGACTTGCTGTTTAGTGTAGTGCAGCGTGTCAGGTATGGTAAGTAGCTGCCCGACTTGCTGTTTAGTGTAGTGCAGCGTGTCAGGTATGGTAAGTAGCTGCCCGACTTGCTGTTTAGTGTAGGGCAGTGTGTCAGGTATGGTAAGTAGCTGCCCGACTTGCTGTTTAGATGAGTGCAGCGTGTCAGGTACGGTTAGTAGCTGCATGACTTGCTGTTTAGATGAGTGCAGCGTGTCAGGCACGGTAAGTAGCTGCATGACTTGCTGTTTAGATGAGTGCAGTGTGTCAGGTACGGTAAGTAGCTGCCCGCCTTGCTGTTTAGATGAGTGCAGTGTGTCAGGTACGGTAAGTAGCTGAGCGACTTGCTGTTTAGATGAGTGCAGTGTGTCAGGTACGGTAAGTAGCTGCCCGACTTGCTGTTCAGTGGAGTGCAGTGTGTCAGGTACGGTAAGTAGCTGCATGACTTGCTGTTCAGTGGAGTGCAGTGTGTCAGGTACGGTAAGTAGCTGCCCGACTTGCTGTTTAGATGAGTGCAGCGTGTCAGGTATGGTAAGTAACTGCCTGACTGCTGTTTAGTGGTTGCCGTTTGGAATATACTGACAGTGCTTGACTTATAGACTAAAGTGGTGGGGACTGGGTAACAGTGTGGCTATATGGGGTGGGCTGTTGAGTCTATTATTGTGACCATGGTCTAAATCAGAGATTCTTAAACAGTGTGCCTACAGATGTTTAAAAACTACAACTCCCAGGTTTCCCTCTGTAGTGGAGGAATGCTGGGAGTTGTAGTTTTCAAACAAATATAGGCACACTGTTTGAGAATCTCTGATTCAGACCATGGCTTGACATTAACACGGTCACAATAATAAATCTCTCTCTCCTGAAGCAGATAGGAGAAGGGTTCAACCAAGGAAGCCACATGGGCGAGAGACGATGACTTAGATGGCCATACACACAAACGATACTGATTAGTGTGTAGGGGCTGTTCCCGACCAACCAGAGTGCCAAAAATGACCGTAGATGGCAATACGGTAGGTCTGGAAAGACAGAAAATATCCATTGGTTGGTATCGGCTCCCTTTATGTTACTTTATATGTTTATAAAGGCTCGTAAAATTTTTCACCACCATTTTCACAGCCTTTTCAACAACTTTGTCCTCTTCACAATTTATAAAGTAATGATAAAAAGTGTTTTATTGCATTAAGTTCAGCCATTCCAATACGCCAAGTCTGAGGTGGTGAAAACGCATAAGTGGCCATTTATTTAGCCTGACAATGGGTCCATGGAGGTGTCAGTACATTGTGTCTGTCAATACTAATAAGTACTCAGGGGGGTGTTAGACTATTTTCCAGCATTTACTGTAATACGACCTGCGATTTACGATTTTCCTTTATTTTTTAAGGTTCCAATTTTCTTTATTTACCAATAAAGTCAGATGGGGTCTAAGGGACATATTTATAAAGGGGCAGTATTTTTAATTTGCCACCAGATTTCACCACAAGTTTTTGAACTTTCAACTTTTCTTTTAAAGTTGTAAAAAAGACAAATTTTCATCAAAGGCGAAAATGACAGTAAAAAGTATCACTAATAATGCTGATAAAGCTCAGTGCATGTGATGGTAAATAGGTAATACTCCCTGGTGGATTTACAAAGTAGTATCAAATTGGTTAATACACAGTGAACACCGATCTTTGTTACAGTATTTAAAAATAGCATTTGTTTTTTTCAGCAAAAGATATGATAGTGTAAAACTCACCCAGGCAAATTTTCTCTATTTTATTATTAGGACATTTTTTAGTATTACTTATTTTCAGCAAACTGCAGCTAATTACCAAGCCAGTTCCATTAATATGGGAACATCCCATAGTGCTGTGTAAGAAATAGTCATGTTAATTGAACATTCCATTCAAGTAATGATGTTTGGCGAAATTCCTGGTAAAACGGCAAAAAATGCAACAGAAGCCAGAAAAGGTGTCAAAAAGGCAAAATTTCACCTATTGATAAATAGCATTAAATAAAAAAAAATGTCAGTCTCCCACATGTCCTGAATTGAACGGTTTGCCATATGCGTGGATGCACAAGGAAACAGCCCCGGAACTTGGAAATACCCCCAACAAACTATATATTTTTGGAATCCACACACCTTCATCTATGTAGCAGTACCATACTTTTATATATACATAAAGAATTCTGGACACAGTAATCCATAGAACTCCATGCTTTTAGAAGATTTTGTAAAAAAATAAAAGATGATTCAAAGGTTTAAATCCTACCTAAACCAACTTGACAAGTAACGGTATGTCATATGCATGGGTGCACACAAAGACGTGGCCACCAACTAGCTTAAATGGGACCTATGCACGAGTGCAAATAGAATAAAAAATCAAAGTGCTCTGCAATCTCAACAGCTTTTTCAAAGGAAACAGACCCAAAAAACTGACAATACCCCCCACAAACTATAAATATTCAGTCATACCCCTTCCCCAGGTACTTTTTATTTTCAAAAAGTAAATTTTTGCAGTGCAGTTGTCTTTTAAGGGTGCAAACAATGTATGAACCTTTAAGGGAATTATACTCTTCCCTCTCCCTTTTATTGTACAAGAGTTAGGACCTAAATATTCAGCGACTGCGCTGGTCGCACAGAATGTCACGCATGCAGTAGACCAAAATGGTACCCAGAGCTGCAAACTCAAAATTGAATCAATGCAATGGGACCACTTGAATATCTTCGTAAGTCCCATTGGGCCAAATTTATAAAGGCGCGGTATTGCTTTTTGACTCGCGGTATCATTAATGTGTGATACCACGGGTTTATATGTATGGCCCTAAAGGAGAATAAGAATTAAAATGGATATGCGTCGTTTATCTCATGGTGCAACAAATTACTGACCACAGATAATTCGCTGTGGATTTAATGGGTAATGTACAGAGACCCACGTTAACCTCTGTGGGTAATGTGCCGAGTGTTAAAACTGCAATAGCAGAGATGCACAAAGGATTGTGTTATCCCATTCTCTATCAGGGTTATTTAATAAAAGTTCAAAATGGTGCTAATTTTGCCCCAACCAATCAGATGTTGGCTTTCAAATGTTAAATAAATTCTAATTGGTTGGGGTTAAATTAGCACCATTTTAAACGATATGAACTTTTATTAAATCTCCCTGATTGTCCATAGAGCAGCAATGATTGTGGTTTAGTGTTACTGAACACAACACAGTTTAGTGTGTACACACAGTGCATAAAAATGTGATGGGTTAACTTTAATTTGATACTCAGAAATGTTTGAGATTTTTATTTCAGCCACCAGATGGCAGTAAAGGACTTTCATTGTTTACCAAATCTATCAAGCACAGTTACACTGTCTGTGGCCTGTTGTACAGAAATTCTTTTTTCTTAGTACATTTTAGGGCAGATTTTTAAAGGAGCAGTATCACAATAAATAACATTGGTATTGGTATTGACAATGGCATCTGTATTCTTTGACCAAACCCAACTGTGGCACAAAATGCCAATACAGGACTGTATTTCATTACCATTTGGTGAACAATTTATGGGGTCGTGTAAAATATCAGTTTTATGATTGTAGTAATGTGCCTGGGGTCTATAAATATTCCCCTCTATTACTTACACAGTATTACAGATGAACGAAACTGGCAAGTTTAATTCAGATAGCTGTTCCTCTGAGCCTATTTTATAAGTTCAGAAAATCAGATTTGAATCTGAATTTTTTAGTATTTTCAATTTTTCTCTAGCAATTTTTGATTTCCGAATGGAATTCTCAAAGTTTTGATTTTCAATGAAAAATTCAGAGTTTCGAAAATGTAGAAAAGTCTGTTGGATCTGCAGATTTTTAAACTGGGTAGTTTACAATCAAAATCAGGTTTGTTTCAATACCGGTATTCATCACTACTCGGTATCTGTCCTCTATTTCACCTATAGATACAAATTAGTTTTATCACTGCTCAGCTCTGCTTAGCCGGTCAGGAAGAGGTCAGCCAGTGGGGAAAGCTCTGGCATGGGAGAAGAGAAGATCAAATAAGTAATTACTGGGCTGAAAAATCAAATACATTGTGATTGGTACCATTTAGTTAATTTTGTCTCAGTTTCAATTGTGCAAGTACAGAATAAAATGTGCGCTTCTTACAGCAGGTCTTGTATTCCACCAGATTTTTGTGTGCACATTACTTTAATCTGTGTGTGCAGGACTGCAGAGTTATGTGCACGCACACAAGTGCACAGCTCAATTTCGAGGTTACTTTCAAGGGTTACAGAATATACAAGGCTACTTTCGAGGGATACTGAGGCTGCTTTCGAAGGTTTAAACTATATCAAGGCTTACTTTCGAAAGGGTACTTTAATATACCAAGGTACTTTCAAAGGTTACCTAAATACAAGGACATTGAAGGTTATTACCTAATATACAAAGGCTACTTTCAAAGGTGTACCTAATATACAAGGCTACTTTCAAGGTTACCTAATACTACAAGGCACTTTTTTGAAGGTTACCGAATTACAAGGCTGCTTTCAAAGGTTACCTAATATACAAGGCTACTTTTGAAGGTTACCTAATATACAAGGCTACTTTCAAAGGTTACCTAATATACAAGGCTACTTTTGAAGGTTACCTAATATACAAGGCTACTTTCAAAGGTTACCTAATATACAAGGCTACTTTCGAAGGTTACCTAATATACAAGGCTAATTTTGAAGGTTACCTAATATACAAGGCTACTTTCGAAAGGTTACCTAATATACAAAAGGCTATTTTCGAAGGTTACCTAATATACAAGGCTACTTTAAGGTTACCTAATATACAAGGCTACTTCGAAGGTTACCTAATATACAAGGCTACTTTCGAAGGTTACTAATATACAAGGCTACTTTCGAAGGTTACCTAATATACAAGGCTACTTTCGAAGGTTACCTAATATACAAGGCTACTTTCGAAGGTTACCTAATATACAAGGCTACTTTGAAGGTTACCTAATATACAAGGCTACTTTTGAAGGTTACCTATATACAAGGCTACTTTGAAGGGTACCTAATATACAAGGCTACTTTGAAGGTTACCTAATATACAAGGGATTTTTTGAAGGTTACCTAATATACAAGGCTACTTTTGAAGGTTACCTAATATACAAGGCTACTTTGAAGGTTACTAAATACAGGCTACTTTTGAAGGTTACCTAATATACAGGCTACTTTTGAAGGTTACCTAATATACAAGGCTACTTTGAAGGTTACCTAATATACAAGGCTACTTTCGAAGGTTACCTAAATACAAGGCTACTTTCGAAGGGTTACCTATATACAAGGCTACTTTCGAAGGTTACCTAATATACAAGGCTACTTTCGAAGGTTCCTAATATACAAGGCTACTTTCGAAGGTTACCTAATATTACAAGGCTACTTTGAAGGTTACCTAATATACAAGGCTACTTTTGAAGGTTACCTAATATACAAGGCTACTTTAGAAGGTTACCTAATATACAAGGCTACTTTTGAAGGTGACCTAATATACAAGGCTATTTTTGAAGGTTACCTAATATACAAGGCTACTTTTGAAGGTTACCTAATATACAAGGCTACTTTGAAGGTACCTAAATACAAGGCTACTTTTGAAGGTTACCTAATATACAAGGCTACTTTCGAAGGTACACTAATATACAAGGCTACTTTCGAAGGTTACCTAATATACAAGGCTACTTTCGAAGGTTACCTAATATACAAGGCTACTTTCGAAGGTTAACCTAATATACAAAGGCTACTTTCGAAGGTTGCTAATATACAAGGCTACTTTCGAAGGTACCTAATATACAAGGCTACTTTAGAGGTACCTAATACAAGGCTTACTTTGAAGGTTACCTAATATACAAGGCTACTTTAAAGGTTACCTAATATACAAGGTACTTTTGAAGGTCCTAATATACAAGGCTATTTTGAAGGGTACCTAATATACAAGGCTACTTTTGAAGGTTACCTAATATACAGGCTACTTTTGAAGGTTACCTAATATACAAGGCTACTTTCGAAGGTTACCTATATACAAGGCTACTTCGAAGGTTACCTAATATTAACAGGCTACTTTCGAAGGTTACCTATATACAAGGCTACTTTCGAAGGTTACAATATACAAAGCTACTTTTGAAGGTTACCTAATATACAAGGCTACTTTGAAGGTTACCTAATATACAAAGGCTACTTTTGAAGGTTACCTAATATACAAGGCTACTTTTGAAGGTTAACTAATATACAAGGCTATTTTGAATGAAGGTTACCGAATATACAAGGCTATTTTGAAGGTTACCTAATATACAAGGCTACTTTCGAAGGTTACCTAAAATACAAGGCTACTTTCGAAGGTTACCTAATATACAAGGCTACTTTCGAAGGACCTAATATACAAGGCTACTTTTGAAGGTTACCTAATATACAAGGCTACTTTTGAAGGTACCTAATATACAAGGCTACTTCGAAGGTTACCTAATATACAAGGCTACTTGAAGGTTACCTAATATAACAAGGTACTTTTGAAGGTTACCTAATATACAATGCTACTTTGAAGGTTACCTAATATACAAGGACTTACTTTTGAAGGTTACTAATATACAAGGCTACTTTTGAAGGTTTAACCTAATTAGTACCAACAGGCTACTTTTGAAGGTTACCTAATATAAAAAGGCTACTTTTGAAGGTTACCTAATATACAAGGCTACTTTGAAGGTTAACCTAATATACAAGGCTACTTTCGAAGGTTACCTAATATACAAGGCTACTTTGAAGGTTACCTAATATACAGGCTACTTTCGAAGGTTACCTAATATACAAGGCTACTTTGAAGGTTACCTAATATACAAGGCTACTTTCGAAGGTTACCTAAATTACAAGGCTACTTTCGAAGGTTACCTAATATACAAGGCTACGTTGGTTACCTAATATACAAGGCTACTTTTGAGGTTAACTAATATACAGGCTACTTTTGAAGGTTACCTAAATACAAGGCTACTTTTTAAGGTACCTAATATACAAGGCTACTTTGTAAGGTTACCTAATATACAAGGCTAACTTTCGACGTTACCTAAATATACAAGGCTACTTCGAAGTTACCTAAATACAAGGCTACAGTTAAACCCTAATATACAAAAGGTACAGTTTGAAGGGTTAACTAATTACAGGGCTTACTTTGAAAAAGGGTTTACCTAAGTATTTAACAAGGCTACTTTTGAAGGTTACCTAATATACAAGGCTACTTTTGAAGGTTACCTAATATACAAGGCTACTTTCGAAGGTTACCTAATATACAAGGCTACTTTCGAAGGTTACCTAATATACAAGGTTACTTTTGAAGGTTACCTAATATACAATGCTACTTTTGAAGGTTACCTAATATACAAGACTACTTTTGAAGGTTACCTAATATACAAGGCTACTTTTGAAGGTTACCTAATATACAAGGCTACTTTTGAAGGTTACCTAATATAAAAGGCTACTTTTGAAGGTTACCGAATATACAAGGCTACTTTTGAAGGTTACCTAATATACAAGGCTACTTTCGAAGGTTACCTAATATAATATACAAGGCTACTTCGAAGGTTACACTAATATACAAGGCTACTTTCGAAGGTTACCTAATATACAAGGCTACGGTTACCTAATATACAAGGCTACTTTTGAAGGTTACCTAATATACAGGGCTACTTTTGAAGGTTACCTAATATACAAGGCTACTTTTTAAGGTTACCTAATATACAAGGCTACTTTTTAAGGTTACCTAATATACAAGGCTACTTTCGAAGTTTACCTAATATACAAGGCTACTTTCGAAGGTTACCTAATATACAAGGCTACAGTTACCTAATATACAAGGCTACATTTGAAGGTTACCTAATATACAGGGCTACTTTTGAAGGTTACCTAATATACAAGGCTACTTTTAAGGTTACCTAATATACAAGGTACTTTTTAAGGTTACCTAATATACAAGGCTACTTTAGAAGGTTACCTAATATACAAGGCTACTTTCGAAGGTTACTTAATATACAAGGCTACTTTCGAAGGTTACCTAATATACAAGGCTACTTTCGAAGGTTACCTAATATACAAGGCTACTTTGAAGGTTACCTAATATACAAGGCTACTTTGAAGGTTACCAAATACAAGGTACTTTGAATGTACCTAATATACAAGGCTACTTTGAAGGTTACCTAATACAAGGCTACTTTCGAAGGTTACCTAATATACAAGGCTACTTTCGAAGGTTACCTAATATACAAGGCTACTTTCGAAGGTTACCTAATATACAAGGCTACTTTCTGTCCACCGGGTGGATCAATGAATGACCCCTGACTGAACGCATGCACACGGATGATTCTCGGCTGAAACGGATGTTCGTCTCGTGTAGCCGTCAGGGGTTGAGGAATTCTGTCCTGCTTTTGACATGACATTCCCTTCTGATCTTGGGAGGAATTTAAAAAAGTATAAAGGACGCTTAGAAAAGCTGTTTGGAACCAAATATTAATTCCAGATTTGCTAAGTGTTTAACACGCTGGAGGAACATTTCAATCCTATAGCCAATATAACAGAACAGATATTAAATCAAACCTTGGTAAATACTCATCCAGCATCATAAATACATACAGGGTTATTCAATAAAAGTTCTTATTGTTTAAAATGGTGCTAATTTTGCCCCAACCAATCAGATGTTAGCTTTCAAATGTTAAATAAGATCTGATTGGTTGGGGCAAAATTAGCGCCATTTTAAACGATAAGAACTTTTATTGAATCTCCCTATAAATCTATTTAAATAGCAAAGTGTACAAGGTTTCCTGGCAGTAATCTAACGTCATAATTTACAATGGTATGGATGGACGCCTGCCACACTTATGGAACAATGATATGATTTAGATTTACATATTTAATGTATGAAATTAAAGCCATTGGATTATTAAGTAGTAATGATTTGGGGCAAATAAATGTCACCAGAAAGACCTGTTTATTGGATAAAAATTTAAATGGGCCTTTGGGTAGTAAACTTACAGGCCATATGGTGGCTCAGTGGTTAACACTTTTCCAGCAGTCCTGGGTTCAACTCTACCCTCAGGCAAAAGCAGTGGCGGCGCTAGACTGGGGCACGATGGGGCACGTGCCCCAGTTCATAGATGCAGTGCCCCTTGAAGTGCCCCCCTTCCAAACCGCGCAGCTTTTCCTGTTGTGCTGATGCTGATGTGCTGTTGTTCGGGCCATGTGTTGTTCTAGCCAGGCAGTGTAAGATCTAAATAAAGTTTTCTTCAGTGTTCTCCCCAGAATGTTTTTCCAGCCGGGTGGCATGAAAAAGTAGCCGGGTGGGGTGGGATGGGAAATTTGGTGGTGGGGAAAAATGTGCACTGCATTATGCTCATTATATAGGTCAGGGATGTCTAATTTTCGTCCCACTAGATGTTTAAAAACTATAACTCCCAGCATTCCATGGTTGTAAAATGCAGGGGGTTTTCGGCAACATCCGCAGGGGGTTGTCATTCGGCAAAATCTGAAGGTAACCCAGATGTGATATAGCAGCACAAGCACATGTGCCACGCTTTTGTGGCCTTAGGGATCTTGGAAAAGCTAACACGTTAAGCTAAATAGTTAACATGTGCTAATCTTGCAAGTGTATTGGTACACCTATTAAACCTACATCTAAATTCTTTCAAATCACAAGTGTTCCTCTAGAAAAAATTTTCCAGCCGGGTGGCATGAAAAAGTAGCCGGGTGGGCCGCCCAGCTAAAAGACCCTAGGGAGAACACTGGTTTTCTTTAAAAAAAACTTTAATAAGATCTAACACTGTCTGGCCAGTACAGTGGGAAGTTAATGTTCCCACAGGACCGGGACTGCACCAGTGCTTGTTGGAGGGAAGTGGCTGTAGCAGGAGGAAGTCTGTAACTACAGTGTATCCCAATCAGAACAGCAGCAATTGAAGCCCAGGCCCCAATCACTGGCTGCAGAGGTACCATTTTTTTCATAGCGAAGATCAAATATTGTCTGTAAATAGATATGAGGGAGAGAGAGATAGATATGAAGATAGATAGAGATAGGTTATCAATATATCCGTGTATCTTATTATCTATCTATATCTCTATCTCATAATAAGATATATCTGTCTATCTTATAATAATATATCTACAGGTATTCCACTACTCCCAGATCTTCCGGGAGTCTCCCGCAAATGGGGGTGGTCTCCTGCGAGACCATCCTGATCTCCCGCAAAGGAGAGGAGTCCTGAATCTCCTCCCCATTACGCCTCCTTTATGTGTGTCATGCCCCCGGACCGCCCACGTCACGCCCCTACCACACCCCTAACTTCGCCTCCCCCACCACTAGCGCGTATGCCCTGCCCACTGTGTGACGTCAATGACATCACACAGCGTAGCCAACGCCCCCTCATCACGCCCCCTCGTCCACCCTGTCCGGAAGGACGAAGAGGCAGGGTGGGGTGTCTGTATCTATCTATTTATCTATCTATCTACCATCTATCTATATTATCTATCTATCTACCATCTATCTATATTATCTATCTATCTATCTATCTATCATCTATATATCTATCTATAATCTATCTATCATCTATCTATATTATCTATCTATTATCTATCTATAGTATCTATCTATCTCTAATCTCTATCTATATCGATCTCTCTCATTCTAGTCTCTCTAAGCTATCTTTGTCTATCTATATATCTCTATTTATCTAGTTTCTCTAATCTATCTATATGTATATCTACCTCTCTCTATCTAGTCTCTCTAATCTATCTATCTCTCTCTCTCTCTCTCTCTCTATCTCTATCAAATCAAATCTCCATATCCATCTCTATCTGTCTCTGTCTGTCTATCCATCTATCTATCTGTCTATCTATCTATCTTCTCTCGGATTTTCAGTTTAGTTCATCTCTAACTATCAATCACAAAAACTAAAAAAGTGCCCTAGCCAGCATGACCCATTGAAGTATGTATGATTGGGCGATACTTACAGACACATCTGATTGTACAAAAGTTCAACTGAGATCTGTTGTTCGCAGGTAAAATTACAATTATCTCAACTCGATCTAACACAATATCAGACTGTGTGTACTGGGCCTATAGCTTTTAGAATTAGGCAGCAATTTGTGGTTTTGTATTGTTGACTTATCTAATGAGAATTTTCGTTTATAGCGAGAAAATTCTAAATTACTGGGGGTGGATAAATCCAATTTATTTTGTCCCTGTGGAACACACGTGTTCCGTGGATCGAAATTCCTCACCCAACCTCCCAACACTGCGTATCCTAATACAGGTTTATATGTCCGATCTCATCCAATAGATGATATAAAACAGTATACATGCATTATACTCAGATGGACACATAAGGTAACAGTAAAGACTTGGACAGAGAATGAGAATGATTTGGTGCATTTATATGAAAAATAACTTTCGCTAAGGCCATGAAATGTTGGACACATGTTAGTAATTTAATTCTCCATATAACTGGAAGATATAAAGAATTTGCCGTCTTTACGATGGTTATATTTCTCTATTAACTGTAGATGGTGTTACGAGGGGATCCGCCAGTTGGGATTTATAACTTACTGATTAATGAAGAATCAGGGAGGATGTGAACTGAGACAATATCTGTAGGAAGCAACAAAGACGATTCCATTGGCTTTTGGTCAAGGTCCTGAGACTAATTCTGTAGCTTACAATGGTTTGTAGGAAATCCATGGGACTGCGTCCCCTTGGGTCTAACTAATGTATCAACCAACACAATCCAGTCCATTAATTCATAGAAACGTTTATTTCTTTTCTGCTGTCTTCAGTGTATAGTTTGATTCTGATTTCACGAACAACAGCAAATTAGTTGAGTGAGACCTGATGATACTAGAAGAAATATTCCCTGTTAGGCAGTATGGTAACTGTTAGGCAGTAGGGTTCCTTAAACCCTAGACTGCTGTGGAGGACAGCTCACCGCTTGGCCCTCTAACCATGTGTACTTTCTTTTCAAGTGTTGTAGAGAGTAGCGGTAGTCACACGTAGGTCACAGAATCATGGTACGAGCTTATGATATTAGCCCACCAATAAGGTAGGAATAGGCTCTCCTACATCCTCTCCTACAATGTGGATTTTTTTCATTCTTTGACCATAGTTGTCCTTAAATATTTAGCACATTAAAGACTTTCTAACTTACATGTCTGCAAACTAGGTTATCTGGTAGGATCATATATATAACGAGCGATGGATTTGTTTCTTTGTACTTTGAATGTTTGGAAGATCGGATTGTATGAATTTCACCTCTGTTGAACGCGGCGTCACAGTGCTGGAGAGTAACAGGAAAAAGCTGTACAATAAAGGGTTGTTCGCTGTGATGAATGTGTCCCTATCACTGCTAATGGCTAATGGCATTTCCTGCTAGTGAGCGCATTATGTAAAGGAAGCTTGGAGGGGGCCATTCAACGTTCCCTGGCTATATAACAACGGGACCAGCAATTTAACGGCAGTTTCCTTGCCAGGCAAAAATTTTTATTATTAGGATGATTCATAAAGAACAAACGACGCCGAGAGACACGGAACGTTCGCTGTTTGCTGTTAAATGGAGTTGGCGTTTAAGATTTCTTATTGTTCCTTTATATGATGATTAATATTTGATTGGGACTCTGTTTGTATTGGCCATTGGATTACATTAGCCGATGAGGTTTCACCTTTGTAGAGGGCTTTCTAGAAAATAAAACTTGATGGTCTATTGGCAATCTTCTATATAATTTCCAATTCAGGTTTCTTTCAATGGATAATGCATTTTCTAACACTATAGTGAGTACAAATAGGGGTTAAGTCTGGAACATTCCCAGGGCTGATAATTACTTTGGAAGATATTTACCTTAGTGCTTTCAATAGCGGGGCTATTTATAAAGAATCGATGTTAGCGCAAAAAAATTACCGCCGCGAAAATAGCGCTATCGCCGTATTTATAACGGCGAGCGCTATTCCCGCGATACCTATCGCGGCCGCGATGTGCTGCGGTAATTTTAAGTCCTTCGCGGCGATACTGTATAGTATCGCCGCGAAGGGACTTAAAATCCCTTCCCGACGCCGGTCCTAAGGGGGCGGGCATACGCACCCCGCCCACACCCCCCGCTTCCCAGCAGCCTCTCCAACCCGGCCTCCCGGGAGGGGAAGGGAGGGAGCCGCTGGGAGGGGGGGGAGGTCCCTCCAGCGGGGCCTGAGAAGGGCCTTTGGGGCTAGGGGGTCCCGCAGCTCGAACCGGGACCCCCCTCCCCGGCCCTTATAAGGGCCCTTGCGGCACATGACAAGTGCCTTTGGCGGGGGTCCCGCAGCTGAAACCGGGACCCCCAGTGCTGCTCTTAAAAGAGCCCTTGGGCGAAGTCTTCTTTCTTCCAGTCCCGGCGACACCAGCTCCGCCGAGGTCGCCGACCCCCCGAGAGGCACCCCTGCGGCGCAGGGGTACCCCGGCGGGCGCCGGCGACCTCAACGAGGCGGATGTTGCCGGCGTCTTGATCCGACGCGACGTCTTCGGGCTGGCGACAACAACCCCACTCAGGTCGCCGATGCCAGGCAGACTCACTGCGGCCGCCAGTGAGCCTGCTGGCACCGCCGGCCTCAGCGGAGCCGATGTTGCCAGCTGCTTCTTTCTTCTTTCTTCAGCCATCTACTGCGATGGCATCTGAGTTCCGCGGCGGAAAGCTCCTCTTTATATAGGTTTGCAGAAATCCATAATCCGTTTCTGATTGGTCAATTTTAATACTTGCTTTACATTAACCAATCAGATTTCTGGAAAGTTCTGAAATCTGATTGGTTAATGTAAAGCAAGTATTAAAAATTGACCAATCAGAAACGGATTAGGATTCTGCAAACACTATATAAAGAGGAGCTTTCCGCCGGGAACTCAGATGCCATCGCAGTAGATGGCTGAAGAAGAAGAAAGAAGCGGCTGGCAACATCGGCCCGCTGAGGGCCGGGGCGGTTGGTGCCAGCGGGCTCACTGTCGGCCGCAGTGAGTCTGCCTGGCATCGGCGACCTGAGTGGGGTTGGTGTCGCCAGCCCGAAGACGTCGCCCAAGGGCTCTTTTAAGAGCCGCACTGGGGGTCCCGGTTCGAGCTGCGGGACCCCCGCCAAAGGCACTTATCAGTGCCGCAAGGGCCCTTACAAGGGCCGGGGAGGGGGTCCTGTTTCGAGCTGTGGGACCCCTAAGCCCCAAAGGGCTCTTGTTAGAGCCGCAAGGGCACTTGTAAGTGCCGCAAAGGCCCTGATAGGGCCGGGGAGGGGGGTCCCGGTTCGGGCTGCGGGACCCCTTAAGCCCCAAAAGGCTCTTGTCAGAGCCGCAAGGGCACTTGTAAGTGCCGCAAGGGCCCTTATAAGGGCCGGGGAGGGGGGGTCCTGGTTCGAGCTGCGGGACCCCCTAAGCCCCAAAAGGCCCTTCTCAGGGCCCCGCCGGAGGGAGCCTCCACCCCTCCCAGCGGCTCCCTCCCTTCCCCTCCCCGGGAGCGGCCGGGGCGGGGGGTTGCCGGGGAGGGGGTGCGCGGCGGGTGGTCACGACCACCTGCTGCGGCCCCTTCCCGGCAGCCCCTCCTAACCTCCCGTTCCGAGATTGCCGCGAACGGGGAACGGGTTGGGAGGGGCTGCTGGGAAGCGGCAGCGGCGGGTGGTCGCCGCTGCCGCCGCGGGGGGTGTGGGCGGGGTGGGCGTGTCTCCCGGGGCGGGTGCGACCACCCGCCGCGGGTTGCCTGCCCATCCCCGCCGCGGGAGGTTAGTATCGCGCCGCGGGAGGTTAGTATCGGCTGACTTCGCCACCTTCAAGGTGGCGAAGTAAAACAGCCGATACTACCCGAGCGAAACCAGTACCGCCGCTTTATAAATAGAAGCGGCGGTAACAGGTAAGTATCGGCGCGAAAGGTTAACGCTTCGTTAACTTTTCGCGGCCGTTTTCGCACTTTTATAAATCGCGGTAAACGCGATTTATGCGTTAATGTCCGCGAAAACGGCCGCGAAAAGTTAACGAACCTTTATAAATATGCCCCTAGGTCTTCAACCACCGACCCTGAGCAAGCACAGACCTACTCCTTTGTCTTTCAGCTGTAGTGGCACTAGGATGGGTAGGACATCTGCTCTGCAGTAACAAAGTATCTTCAAAAATATCCCCATGGTAACCTGACCCACTCGCCCTACTAGGAGACACAAAACAACTATGACAATTAGGAGACAATTAGGAGACATCTAGGAGACAAGTAGGAGACAAGTAGAAGACAACTACGAGAGTACTAGTTGTAGAACATTACGTTGTCTTAGATCGGGAGCATAACTACCAGGGGAGCAGGGGGAACAACCGCTGGGGAGGCCCATTTCCAGGACTCTCTGTATTGGGGAATTAGACAGTTTAAACTATAGGGGCATTTCATTGTCTGTGAATATTTCATACAGTCTTAGTAATAATACTGCTTCCCGGTTCTAGTCCTCTATAGCACACATGCGCGATAATGCATGCTACAGTGGATTATTTTCAGCTCTGCAGAGGTGGATCACAGGAAAGGTAAATATACTTACCTTCGTCCCCGGTTACTGCTCAATTGATTGAAGAAAAGGAGTTAAGACATAGCTCCTTTAAAAAGGCATCTATAGTGGAAAAAACACATTGCCCCTTTGCAAAGTTAAATTCATGTACTCTGTGCTGCCTTAATCCTATCTATGTCAGTGACTCTGTTTAACCATGGTGTCAGATCTCTGTGCAGCACTCCCCCCTTCCCCCTCTGTTACCTCCTCCATGTCTCAACTCCGGCTAACTGACAAGCTTATTATGTGCAGTAGGATAAGTTCAACATACTGAAAAACACACCCACGCACAGTGGCCAATAGAAAGCAAGCTGTCCTGGAGACATGGAAGAAGGAGATCAGTAAAGTTTACGATCTCTCACTTTGTGACCCATCATCAATCAGTGAAAGCTATTAAGAAGGGGTTCAAGTGCAGCCTTATATCTAACATCAAAGCTACCTCTCTCCCCCTGCTAATGCTCTTATCTCTATGTTTATTACAGAGCAGGGAGGGGGGATCACGTCACAGGGATTTGATTGACAGTCCAAGTAGGAATGCCATCACGTATTCTTCTAACTGGTGTATCACAGGACAGAGAGGGAATCTGAACAAAGTGATGACACTCTGGGGGTTGTGGGGAATTATAGAACACATGGAAAGAAAGTAAAAAAGTTAATTTTCCCACTATAGATGCCCTTTAACCTCCTGGGCTTCAATCAATGCATTAAAGGCAAGGGCATCTATACTGAAAAAAAGGTTATTTTAAATTGCCCATTACTGGAAACTATAATTCTTCTCAACAACCACCACCATACCATTTGTTTGTTGATCTGCCCCCTATTTCTTTAGATATCCAATCTAAAACATCTTACATTTCATCTGTCAATCAAGTTCCTTGCTCTTATTAACTATTTTTCTATGAGCAGTTTTTCTGTAGCTGGAATGGTGACAGAGTTTTGACAGTTGGAATGTTGTATGCTGTGTGTAGTTTGACAGTTGGTTTGTGGGGGGAAAAGTCAGGTCAGATGGAAGTGGGAGTGGTTAAAAGAGGGTGGGGAGATTCTACTCCTAAGTAAAACATGTGCTGTAATAAAGGCATGCAGCAACACACATGCCTCAGAGTAAGTGATACTTGCACGTATTCATTTATAGATTAAAGGGTATGTCCACCCTAAATATAAAATTTTAATATGTGATCCCCCCTGGGTTCCCAGCCCCAACCGCTATGTTTTTTTTTTTTAGAAAGCCCCCCAAACTCTACTTACCTCCCCTCTTTCCTTCGCCGCGCTCCCGGCCCTCTGCTTGCGAGAAAATGCAAGCATAGGGGTGGGACCGGCAGCCGCGTTTGTGATTGGCTGAGCGGCAGCCAATCACGGACGCGGCTGCCGGCAGCTTACTTCCGCGTAGGAAAGAGGAGAGGTAAGTAAAAGTTTGGGGAGCTTTCTGAAAAAAAAACATAGCGGTTGGGGCTGGGAGCCAAGGGGGAATCACATATATTAAAGAAACCACGCTAGGGGGAGGGAATCGGGAGAGGGAGGGGGAGGGAGGGGGGAGGGGGAGAAGGGCTGCAGTACGCATGGCAAAAATCTACCGGAGGCCAGGTAGCAGGCAGTGTCCTATATGGACTCTGCTAGCCTCCTGGTGGGCAGTTTTAGGCACTTTGGGGGGGGACTACAGGAGAACCCTATGGAGCTGGGATGTGAGGTAAGGATTAAACTACACTACATGGTGGGGCCGTATTTGGGGGGATATAGTTTTGGGGGGAATGCCCTTTAAGATGAGGTAAAGTAATTTTTTCACTTTAGTGTCCCTTTAAAGGAATAGTTCACTTTTCACGTGAACTATTCCTTTAAAATATCATGAAGGTTTTCACCTTTTCTTGACAAAATATAAACTCGGTGCTGATGTATTTCCTGATTTCAAATTTTGCTAAATAAGAAAACCTTTACATTTGACTCATATTAATCTATAAGGCCTGGGGTCAAATGTTTCAAAATATTTAGTCTGCTGGGATAAAGTGTGTTTGGCAATCTGAGCAATAATAGTTTGACAGCTGCTGTCAACTGTTGCGCATTTGGCAATCTCAACAATAATAGTTTGTATCAATTTTGCCAAGACAATGTTCGGGCTCCGTTGAATATAATGACGACCAGTTGGGATATGTCTGTCCTGTGCTTAATTACTGCAAATATAATAACTGTATTTTTACTGTATATTCCATTTCTACAGTTGAAATAAACTTTCATCCAATCATGTGTTATCCTACGGGAAGTCCTCTGTCTAAAATTGAACAAAGTTAAAATACTTTTCCCAACAAATATACTGGGAAGTTACCTGGGATTTTCTTGTATTGCGCTGAAGAGGTTTTTAATTTTTTGAGTTCATGACCTTCTGACATTAAGTTGCAGGACCAATGGTGGCCACTAGATAATGGAGGTTCAGTTCAAAAAGGGAACTTAGATTGCGAGCTCTTTGGGGCAGGGCTTCATGACAATGTATACATTTAATTGTGAAGCTCTAGGGACCAGACAAATAACGCCCCCTACCTGCAGCTTGTATGTTTCTTTATCTAATGCTCATCCAGGAAAGGCTCTTTAATATCCATTTGACCAAAGCTTGACTGTCCAGTATATCCATATACACATACAATTTCCTGAATTTCTGTTTATTTGATAAACCTTTGGCTGGCTTTATCCTTCCATAGTCTCAAGAAGTGTTCATGCCCAATTATATTTACTGAAATTGAAATGCAAATCAGTTGAAATCTTAATAAACATGACATCATCATGAACAATTATCCTCTTGTTCTAGGAGTTTGCATATGAATCAGAAATTATTAGTGGTGAATATATAAGTTAATACAGTATTTTCTTTTTTATTCTCTTTTCCTTTCTTAGACTTGGTACAGATTTTCAGGCATCCCACCTCTCATGGAAGTTCAGGGAGGCTCCTTGATATTAATGGCAGTTCCCTGAAATTATATACAATCTCCCTGAAATGTGTTTTTATTACAGTGAGGAAGCACAATGATGTCAGAGTTTAGAGGTTAATAAGTGACAGAAACACTTAATGTTGACATGACTTGTTGTATGTGTGTGTCTGTTGGGATGCATGTAGTTTGAATGCATGTGTGTCTGTATGCATGTATTATGTGTTAATCTTGGGGTGGGTGGCTGTAGGGTGTGGGTACTCTCCCTGAAATAAGTTTTGGCAGGGTGGGGTTTCTGGATTTTTTGGCACGGATGTTCACTGCTATCCATCAATTTGCCACAACCATTTGCGTAAATCACCGCACAATAAAGTGTGATTTACCGTCATAATACCGACAGAATGTTTTTTCCCCCCGTTTTTAGACTGAAGGACAAAATTTTTTCCATGCCTGTTAGTTGTTAGTATGTGATTATTGCTGCTTACCAGCCAGTTTATCCATGTTGCACTAAAACCCAACATTCCATTAACCATTAACTTCTAGTTAACCAAGTTTTGTTTTAGAGACGTTGCCTTCTGTAGAGAGAGCAGCAATGTTGTTTGTTTGTTGTACAGTTGGGATTCTTGGACACGTTCCAAAAACCACCTACTGTGGTTGGAGATTAAAGTGTATTCTGTTGTTGGAGTTAAAGATGTCCCCATTGCTGTGCCAAAATTACATTTAATTGTAACTGTCTAACTGGAAAGAGGAAATTTTTCTCCTCTAATTGATTTCTATGTGAAGAGAATACTGTTATTTACTTTCTCTAATTACTAATAGAGATGGCCAAACTTTCGAAAGTTTGGTCCATTTTTTCAAACTTTCGAACTATATGGAAAGTTCGAAAACGTACCCATTAAAGTCAATGGGAGTCAAATAGTTTGAAAAGTTCTAATGAAATACAATTAAAATATCAATGGTAACTTAATGTAAATAGGTGTGGAACCTGGGAAATGGTTTGGGGAACATGTTAGTATATCCAGGACTTTCGAAAAATCGATTTTACTCTCACGTGAGATACTTTTGAGCTCTCGCATTCAATAATTATCCCATAAACGATTCACAGATTCGATAATTATCCCATAAACGATTCGCAGATTCGAGAGTTAACGAACCTTTTGAGGTTTACTGAACTATTCAAGGGCTTTGAACTCAATTGACTGCATCATGGAATGTACCTTCGTATATATCACTGGCATATTCGTTAATTTGAAATTTACTCGCGTATGGTTATATAGACATTTTACTTGCATATTCGTTTATTCGATATTTACTTGCGTATTGGTATATAGACATTTTACTTGCATATTCGTTTGTTCGATATTTACTCGCATATTGGTATAATAGACATTTTACTTGCATATTCGTTAATTCGATATTTACTCGAGTATTGGTATAATAGACATTTTACTCGCATATTCGTTTATTTGATATTTACTCGCGTATTGGTATAATTGACATTTTACTCGCATATTCTTTTATTCGATATTTACTCGCATATTGGTATATGCACATTTCACTCGCATATTCGTTTATTGGATATTTACTCCCGTATTGGTATAATAGACATTTTACACGCATATTCGTTTATTCGATATTTACTCGCATATTGGTATATGGACATTTCACTCGCATATTCGTTTATTCGATATTTACTCCCGTATTGGTATAATAGACATTTTATCAACGCATATTCGTTTATTCGATTTTACTCGCATTTGGTATATAGACATTTCATCGCATATTCGTTTATATTCGATTTTACTCGTATTGGTATAAAGACATTTTACTCGCATATTCGTTTATTCATTTACTCGCTATTGGTATAATAGACTTTTACTCGCATATTCGGTAATTTCGATATTTACTCGTGTGATTGTATAATAGACATTTTACTCACATATTCGTTTATTCGATATTTACTCCCATATTGGTGTAATAGACATTTTACTCACATATTCGTTTATTCGATATTTACTCGTGTATTGGTATAATAGACATTTTACTCGCATATTCGTTAATTTGATATTTACTCGTATATTGGTATAATAGACATTTTACTCGCATATTCGTTAATTCGATATTTACTTGTGTATTGGTATAATAGACATTTTACTCGCATATTCGTTAATTCGATATTTACTCGTATATTGGTATAATAGACATTTTACTCGCATATTCGTTAATTCGATATTTACTTGTGTATTGGTATAATAGACATTTTACACACATATTCGTTAATTCGATATTTACTCGTGTATTGGTATAATAGACATTTTACTCGCATATTCGATATTCGATATTTACTCGCGTATTGGTATAATAGACATTTTACTCGCATATTCGTTAATTCGATATTTACTCGTGTATTGGTATAATAGACATTTTACTCGCATATTCGTTTATTCAATATTTACTTGCATATTGGTATAATAGACATTTTACTCACATATTCGTTAATTCGATATTTACTCCCGTATTGGTATAATAGACATTTTACTTGCATATTCGTTAATTCGATATTTACTCCCGTATTGGTATATAGACATTTTACTCACATATTCGTTAATTTGATATTTACTCGTGTATTGGTATAATAGACATTTTACTTGCATATTCGTTAATTCGATATTTACTCCCGTATTGGTATAATAGACATTTTACTCGCATATTCGATAATTCGATATTTACTCCCGTATTGGTATATAGACATTTTACTCACATATTCGTTAATTTGATATTTACTCGTGTATTGGTATAATAGACATTTTACTTGCATATTCGATATTCGATATTTACTCGCGTATTGGTATAATAGACATTTTACTCACATATTCGTTAATTCGATATTTACTCCCGTATTGGTATAATAGACATTTTACTCGCATATTCGATAATTCGATATTTACTCCCGTATTGGTATAATAGACATTTTACTCACATATTCGTTAATTTGATATTTACTCGTGTATTGGTATAATAGACATTTTACTTGCATATTCGATATTCGATATTTACTCGCGTATTGGTATAATAGACATTTTACTCACATATTCGTTAATTCGATATTTACTCGCGTATTGGTATAATAGACATTTTACTTGCATATTAGTTAATTCGATATTTACTCGCGAATTGGTATAATTGACATTTTACTTGCATATTCTTTTATTCAATATTTACTCGCATATTGGTATAATAGACATTTTACTCGCATATTCCTTAATTCGATATTTACTCGCGTATTGGTATCATAGACATTTTACTCGCATATTAGTTTATTTTATATTTACTCGCGTATTGGTATAATTTACATTTTACTCGCATATTCTTTTATTCGATATTTACTCGCGTATTGGTATAATAGACATTTTACTCACATATTCGTTAATTCGATATTTACTCGCGTATTGGTATAATAGACATTTTACTCGCATATTCGTTTATTGGATATTTACTCCCGTATTGGTATAATAGACATTTTACACGCATATTCGTTTATTGGATATTTACTCCCGTATTGGTATAATAGACATTTTACACGCATATTCGTTTATTCGATATTTACTCGCATATTGGTATATGTTTATGGTTTTGGAGGTTCCTATACCGGTAAGGAGTGGGGGGGTCAGAAGCTGAAACTCCACCAAAGGGAGGTCTGGTGGATACATCGGCTTGGGCCTCTTACACCTAATGGATAGCATAGGGACTATGACGTACTTATTTATCTAGGAGTGGATCATGTCTGTTGCCTTGATAGGGCATATATTATGTGGGGGCTCTTATCCCCTTGTTTGTATTTTAAAATCTACAGTGCTGCGTTATACATACCTACATACTGTACATACATATATAACACAGCCTAGCCTAACATAGCACACATTAACCATGATATCATGATGTGCCACAGATAACCGTTACTTACATAGTAACATAGTATCGGAGGTTGTATAAAGACATATGTCCATCTAGTCCAACCTTTATACCCTACCTATAATGTCTGTATAACAGTTACATAGTGACATAGCATTGGAGGTTGTATAAAGACATACATCCATCTAGTCCAACCTTTATACCCTACCCATAATGTCTGTCTAACAGTTACATAGTAACATAGTATTGGAGGTTGTATTAAGACATACTTCCATCTAGTCCAACCTTTATACCCTACCCATAATGTCAGTATAACAGTTACATAGTGACATAGTATTGGAGGTTGTATAAAGACATACGTCCATCTAGTCCAACCTTTATACCCTACCCATAATGTCTGTATAACAGTTACATAGTAACATAGTATTGGAGGTTGTATAAACATATATGTCCATCTAGTCCAACCTTTATACCCTACCCATAATGTCAGTATAACAGTTACATAGTAACATAGTATTGGAAGTTGTATAAAGACATATGTCCATCTAGTCCAACCTTTATACCCTACCTATAATGTCTGTTTAACAGTTACATAGTGACATAGTATTGGAGGTTGTATAAAGAAAACCCATCTAATCCAACCTTTATACCCTACCCATAATGTCTGTTAACAGGTACATAAACATAGTATGGAGGTTGTATAAAGACATACGTCCATCTAGTCCAACCTTTATACCTACCCATAATGTCTGTTAAACAGTTAATAGTACATAGATTGGAGGTTGTATAAAGACATACGTCCATCTAGTCCAACCTTATTACCCTACCATAATGTCTGTAACAGTTACATAGGAACATAGTATTGGAGGTTGTTATAAAGACATACGTCCATCTAGTCCAACCTTTATACCCACCCATAATGTCTGTATAACAGTTACATAGTAACATAGTATTGGAGGTTGTATAAAGACATACGTCCATTAGTCCAACTTTATACCCTACCCATAATGTCTTCTAACAGTTACATAGTAACATAGTATTGGAGGTTGTATAAAGACATACGTCCATCTAGTCCAACCTTTATACCTTACCCATAATGTCTGTATAACAGTTACATAGTAACATAGTATTGGAGGTTGTATAAAGACATACATCCATCTAGTCCAAACTTTATACCCTACCCATAATGTCTGTATAACCGTTACATAGTAACATAGTATTGGAGGCTGTATAAATAATATACATTATTATAATTATTATTTATAACCATATCTTTTTTATTCAATTAGATCAACTGGACTTGAAGTTTAGTTCTTGAAGAAGTTTCGCTAGTCATCTGACTGGATCTCTCAATTCAGCATGATTGGATAGTGGCTAAGAGGTGTTATAGGAACGTCCAGAGTAACATATAACACCTCTTAGCCACTATGCAATCACGCCCTTAACACCTGGCTGTGATATGCTAATTGGGATTTTCCAGGGTACATAATTGCCACAGATTTTTGTACAAGTCATTCTGAATTGAGAAAGCCAGTCGGATGACTAGCGAAACGTCTTCAAGAACTAAACTTCAAGTCCAGTTGATCTAATTGAATACAACAGATATACCGTGACTTGGATGAATGAGAACCTTCACAAGCATTTATAACCATGTCAATTGTAAGATTATTAATTACTGGTAATCCCTATAATTTTAATGCTAAAAACTGCTGCACACTTTATATGAATAACGTGTAATCCTATGTGTGCACACTAGATGGCAATCTGTCTGTAAGGTTTGAGAAATATTTTGCAGGGTGGAAGGGATAAATGCTATAATTTGTACAGCACAGTTACTGAAGTGAGGGATTGCAGCACAGGGCATTTTAGGTAAATTCTTTTCCTGTCATTTAAAATGTAGGGGGAAATGTACATTTTTGGGGAGATAAAATTGAAATAAATGTGTAAAAAAGTAACGAAATCACCCAAAAACACTTGTCACACCTTGTAAAGATTAGGCACAAAGCACAGTACCAGAACCAGGGCTATACCACACTGTTTTACTAGGGGGCAGTATTGTTGCAGTGATGATTTTTTGTTTAGAGTTTCTGTGAGTGTAACAAATAAACATACAAGTAGTCAGAGTGCGGATAGACGCAGTAGGTGACAACGCACAATTACAATGTAACATGACGCTGTCATTATTACAGATTCACTGCAGCAAAATTTAAATCATCAATGAATTTCTTGGAGGAGAATAAGTAGCTAGGGAGTGTGTATTGAATACAGTAGATACAGTAGGTACAGTAAGTACAGTGCGACAATGTAATACAGATTACATCATAATGATCCGCATTGCATCACATTCATTGTGCGAATTCCAAACGAGAGATAAAAAGTCCCTGTTCCTAGGCAGAATGTTTCAATCCATAATACGTCATAAAATCTGTATTATTATTTACTGGAACTAGGGGTGTTAATGGAGAACTATACCTTAAATTGTATTTTGTTTTTTAAGGTTGGGAAAATGCTTAGAGGACAACTAAAGCGTCAAAATAACACTCGGCCAGAAGGCACAGAACCTCGAAAATCAGTAGTATGTGTCTCACCTCTCCTCTTGATGTGGATGCTGAGAAATTTACCTTACAAACATGGGGCTCATGTGTTTTATTTCCCAGCATTCCAGAGTCACATAGTAGCCACTGAAAATTCTGTTCTTCGCACACGCCCAGTCCAAGTTAATACAGACACTTGTTCCAGTAGGTCACACCCACTTGCGGTCTCTAACCAATTGTGTACAGTACTGGTTAGATGTGGGAGCATGTGACTGAGGCCAGGAGGCATGGGCAGATGTTGCAGAAACACACAGGATGGATGGTGGGACCTCACGTAATTTGTATTCTTAAGCCCCGCACACACGTGCGATCGCGGGTCCTGACCCACGATGTGTCTGAACGTTCGTTTCGGCCGATAATTGCCCCGTGTATGGTCACTTTATCGGGCGAAACTGCCATATGGTCGGGGATTGTTGCCCAACCGGCTGGGCGGATCTCCGAATGGCCGGCTGTTTCGGCCGGCTGCCGATAACGCGCCCATACACCGGCCGAAAACAAGCGGTCGAATACATTGTGCGTTCCGGGACCCACGATCGCACATTTGTACGAACCTTTAGGCTGGGTACACACCATCCAATATTTCTGACCAACCGACCAACATATCAGTGTATCGATTGATGGGCCTGAAATATTTGATTTTTGGGGGGAATCGGCCTCAACGGTCATTTGTCAGAACTGGACTAACCACGGCCGCTCATGCTCTCATTCTCTCATCTACTTTAGCCATGAACGACAGAGCTTCATTAAGCCCAACCTCTTACTAGTGGCGAACGGTTGGTTGCAATGAAGAAATCCAATGATGTGTACCCAGTTTAAAGCTAGGTACACACCATACAATTATTCAGCTCGACTGACTGTCCATTCAGTGTTTCGGTCGGTCAGGCTGAATTATTGTATGGTTCCTTGTGGCGGCTGCTACCTGTCCAATTGTGCGCCCACGACAGGACAGGTCAGAAAACCACTGCTGATCGTGTGCTCATCTATGGGACCGCACACTCGCTCGTGGTTACTGTCGAACTGACGGTCGGGAGGAAGAATTGGCACATGTGTACCCACCTTAAGTCTGCTTAGATCTGTTAAGGTTTTGATCTCACATTCACATACCATAATCCTCTGCTTAGATGGATTCCTTTGAATTCTGGGAGTCTAAATGGTTCTGTGCCAGCATGGTTACCATAAGCATTATCAAATCCATTAATGATATAATAAAAAACGATGACCTCAAACCAACGTGATGACATGTTGATAATCTACATTCTACTGGAACTTTGCAGAAATACAGATCATGCTGAGTCAGTTAGAAGCCTGGTCGTGTTTGTCTAGTGCAGATAGAATAATGTATCAATCATCTGATTAATGGATACTGCAGATCAACGGCCTGGAACTAAGTTTGTGTTATTTCTGGGAAAATCCCTAAATATCTAGAAATAAATGAAAATGTCTAGAAGAACCATAGAAAATGCACAATTTACATTCTGAACATTCTAAGGACAAGTCATACTTACATAGACAAAATATTAGAATATTTTGCAGTTGATTAAGCCTCATACAGTGCATTGCATGTATATATTGGCCCTGAAGAGCTTACAACCTAAGTTTTATTATACCAGTATCAGCACCTGTAGCACACAGAGAGCTAGGGATGGGATCCGGGTTCAATTCGATCCCGTTTCTGAAGTTCTGTATGAACCATTCGGTACTTTTGGGTCTCCGCGCTTTCAATATTTTCAATAACCCTCGAAAATACGGAGCTACTTTTGAGGGTTACCGAATCTAATTTCAAGGCTTACTGAATTTACAAGGCTACTTTTGAAGGTTACTGAAATTCGGTTTTAGTGATACGTAAGTGTTGTCCTTGCCATTTCCCAGGTACCTGAGCCATGATTTTACTTCCCTGTGAAACTTTCAGATTTTTTTTTCCATTTGATCTCTATGGGTCAGTTTTCTGGAAAGTCAAAAATCCTAAAACTAAACACAAACTCGCCTGTTTTGACATCTCTATAGAACACACAGAAGCTCTATATAAATGTAGACTAGGGTGAATTTAAAGGGAGGAATATAGGTGGTCTACCGTTCATTTTAAATTAGTAGGTCCTAATCCTCTAGTACTGTGAATGGCCAGTGTCCTGACCTTATCCAACCCGCACTATGTCCTAGAAGTTTGTAAATATTAATATTATTTATAATCTACTGTTTCCATATCTTGAAAACATCCAAGTTCCAAAAGGAGACTTCTAGAGTTCAATCCAGGAGGTCTTAACACTCACCGCACAGCCAATCTGTTTCGTAAGCAGCCACTTTCAACCAACACCTTTAACACCGAATGGGTCAGATGGTGCCAATAATGTCTAACCCAGATCCAGCGAAACTCACTAAAGTACTCACAGTAACATCCAAAATCCGTATTAAAAGAAATCCCAAGGGGTCTGTCCGTATACAAAGCTAAACCTCAAATACTTCCCCCCGCAGTTCAGCTAAAGGCGAGCCTGGAATCCATTTATTTGACTTATTTCTGCATTAGGAAGAGTTTATATTCTTGGAATGTGTCCGGTACGTTTCTGTATTTAATTTCTATCAGATGGGCAAGATACTACTAAAAGCATTTAACTTGTACTCCACCCCTGGTGTTCTGGGATATTGATCACAAACTATACGCACGGTCAAGTTTATATTTGGAGATCCGTCAATAAAGTTCTACCGCCGCGTCCTGATTGGCCGGTTGAGAGGTGGATCCCAGAGGAAGTTTCAAGTGTTCTCTTTAGTTCTTCCACTTTTCTGACCTTTTTCTAGGTGCGGTTTGTTTAATCCTTTGTTTGAAACATAATAATCCCAGACATTTCCTCTTCCTGCACCGGGAACGGGAGCCAAATGCGTTTCTAGAAATATTCAACATTGTATCAGCAGGATTTCTAACTCAAACAGGGTGTGGGTTTCTAATTCATATCGGTTTAAAGAGTCTACACATTCAATGAGTGTAGAGTACAAAATGCTATAAAAATGCAAACATAACATTTACCTCTTTACGGAGGGGACCTATAATCATGGGCCATGTGTAGCAAACTTGACCTTCCGTGTCCTTTTCCACATTGCATTACATTTTCCACTATCTGCAAATAGATATGTAAGAGACAAACATACAATCCTTAATGGGTATCTCCACTGTTAAGTCACCTGGGTTGTAAGGATAGATATGTGTGAGGTGGAAATGTACCTGCAGTATCCTGTCAGTAGTTTAGATGAAATCCAATGAGTTTCCCCCTGAACGCTGTGGATGGTGCAGGTCCGCCCACTTTCAGTGACTGCCTGTCTGGGAAATAGCCGACACACGTTTTCCTTTAGTGCATGCGCAGAATGTGTGAGGATCCGTCGGGACTGCTGTCCCCACCCCCTCCTTTACCAGATTGCCTCATATTCCCAGCATCCCCTATGAAATGAATCTTAGATCACTTTTTCAACCACCCCTCTCAGAGTTAGACACAAAAAAAATCTTTATTAAAGATAACACAAGTTCCCCGGCCTTTGTTACAGTATTGTGGGAAGAGAGTCAGGGGGAAAGGATTTCTTACTGCAGCCAAGTGGGTGTGTCTGCTACCATGATGATGCATATTGAGTGACAGCACCCCCAGCACAGAAGACACACCCCCAGGAACCAGCACAACTTTTCCATGCTGCTGCAATCAAAACAAGGGGAATTCTGGGGGGAAAAGGTAGGGGAGGGTTGGAGGATGGTGGACTTAAAAAATAAACCAAAAAAAAAAAAGCTTTTTCCTCAGTGGAGATACCCTTTAAACAGGGAGATTCAATAAAAGTTCTTATCGTTTAAAATGGTGCTTATTTTGCCCCAACCAATCAGATCTTATTTAACATTTGAAAGCTAACATCTGATTGGTTGGGGCAAAATAAGCACCATTTTAAACGATAAGAACTTTTATTGAATCTCCCTGAAAGTGTTTCTATGCTGGAAAAATCGATTTTGTAAATTGCCCATTGACAAAAACTATGGGCCATATTTATCAAGGCACGGTATCGCTGTTTTGAGATACCACGCCTTTTTAGATTGTTGCCACGATTGTAAATTTTCGTGGGAGTAGATCTATGATTGCGGTCGTAAATTTATGATCGCAATCGTACAATTACAATCGTGATCTTAGGTTTATGTTCCTGATCCCTGGTGGTAATTTAACGATCAGCCATAAAATACCATTGCCGTATTTTACTACTGCTTGATATTGTACGAACGAAGGTTAGTAAATGTATTATTGTGGATGCAAATGTGCGATTGCGGATACTTTTACAAGGTTAATAAATATGGCCCTGTAATTCTTCCCTATCACTGTATTGTTATTTTGGAACAGGCTACACCACATTTTGGCAATGACATAGGCAGAGACACAGACGCTAACCTGATTTTTGCCACCTGTGTATTAAAACACATGACTATGCATGGTTGGTCTTCATTCTAAAGACCCGTACACACATCCAATAGGACGCCTGACACACCACCCCTAAGCGCAAGACACATGTGACGAACACCCATTGGTTGATCAGGGATCTGGTGTCCAATCGGATGTGTGTACAAGGCTTAAGTATATTTCTGTAGAGTTAACCATAAAGTATTGTATTCATTATATTGTTCAATTCATTACTTATTATCTCATGATTTTGTGATTTCTCATTGCATTAAAGATACAATGATTTTTTTATGGTATAAAATTAAAGTTAAATAGATTAAATAACAAACTCCATTTTTTTCTATATAACATACAAACACACATGGGGTCTTTCTATGTGTGCGGATCTATTGGCAGGAATACGGATAGAAGGAATGCTGGCTGAAAGTCAATATTTTTTATGGGGTTTTTAGGCCATAGTCTGCTTTACATTAATGAAAAGATTTCAAGGTTTATTTTAACCGATACACAAATGCACCTTAGTGCTAATGCATTGGTGCAAAGTCAAACAGAACATTAGTTGTGAAATATGGAGAAACTTCTTTTCTAAAACTATCAGTGTTATAAAGTATCCGGCAGGCTGACGTTTCATGATTTTATCTTCCTTTTATTTCACTGGGCCTAAAAGAAACAAGATGTTATGCTGATAGCCCTGAATTAATTGAAATAAGGCTACCGGTGACATTGTGTTGATCTCATGCCCGAATGTAACCTTGTAGTCAAGCAAAAAGAAACAGGCCACTCACCAGCTGAAAAGCTAAATCTTCACTTTTATTAATAAAGTTTAAAACCTATATCCAGTATGCACCCCCTTGGGGGTGATCATCAATAGGACCAGAGGGCACAGGAGGGAGAAGGAGAGGGTGAACTACAGCCTGACGCATTTCGTGATCTGAATGTAGCCGTGCAATCATTTCAAGGAATTCCTATTTGGAAGTTTATGGCCCTTATAATAAGGCAGTGTGGTGGTTTTGCTTGTGGCTTTAGGCCCAGAGTTCCAGCTGTAGGCCAGACAACACTTATGTGAATTTTAAGGTTCTTTTGCAGAGTTCCAAATTTAAAAACATTGTTTATTTGACCTCTTTAATGTTTCGTAATACGTAGTTTGTAAAGTTCTTTTCATACATGTCTATAGAGCAGCGAAGTAGAAACTGTGATAGTCTACCCATTACATCCCACAATTCAGTGCAGCCCCTTGAAACGTCACTTTTGTCTATTGTAGGAGTATATATTTTAGTAATTTGCAGAATCATGTGCAGTAGAAAATAAGCCATATTTAATTAATACACTGGCATCTCTCATATGACTTTCAAAGAAAGAAAGGAAAATAAATCTTTTTTATCTGTGGGGATCACTTCCTTTCTCTATGTGGATCACTTCTATTCTCTGTAAGGATCACTTCCTTTCTCTGTGTGTTTCACTTCCTTTCTCTGTGAGGATCACTTCCTTTCTCTATGTGGATCACTTCCTTTCTCTATGTGGATCACTTCCTTTCTCTATGTGGATCACTTCCTTTCTCTGTAAGGATCACTTCCTTTCTCTATGTGGATCACTTCCTTTCTCTGTAAGGATCACTTCCTTTCTCTGTAAGGATCACTTCCTTTCTCTATGTGGATAACTTCCTTTCTCTGTAAGGATCACTTCCTTTCTCTATGTGGATCACTTCCTTTCTCTGTGTGTATCAGTTCCTTTCTCTATGTGGATCATTTTCTTTCTTTGAGGATCACTTCATTTTTCAATCAATCAAAGGATCAAAACCTTAGAAAACTACCAAAGGTTCCTTCAAACATTTTAAGTACTCTGGTCTCACTACTTAAATTTAAACTGGGTTTATCTCCTGCACAGATCATGGGATCAGGAAGGTTTCCATAGTATCACTGCCCTCTTCAACTACTGAATGTTTTATAACCATGTCAAGAAAGAAGCAGATTATTAGAATAGTTGGGAGGTTGATCATTACTAGACATCACAGTGTGTAAGGAGAGGCAGATATTAGCAAACAGATGGTTGGACAGATGTATTGGATATTTATAGTTTCCTTCCTACACAATTCTGGAACATAGCTGCATTTTTTCTTTAAAAAACTTCTTTTACTTAAGAAAACATATTTTTATGCAAGTTGATTTTTTTATTCCTTAAATTTGCAAAACAAAAATGGAAATATATATTTTGCATTATTGTATATATACGGTTTATTTAATTCCCATCTCTGCTATAATGAAGGTTGATGTTTGAAGAGAGTTTCTTCTTTTAGTTTACAGTAGTAAATCATAGAGATTTCTCCCCATTACTCACTTTGCTGATCGGCCAAAATATCACGTTGGGTGAATGAAATATCGACCAATCTGAGAAACAATCATTTCTGACCAGCTTTTAGGCAATACTGGATAATTGGATGTGTTGGTAGAGGACAGCTAATAACAGGATGCATCATTTATGCCATGTTGGCTGTGACCCTTTAGTATGGGAAAGTTGATCTAGACCGTATTAATGTTGTATCACATTCCATCTGCATCTCCCAAGTCTTATGTGACAACTTTGAAGCTGTGTCCTTCTTTAGTGTTAATCCTCTAGGGATGGTGACATTTTCCTTTTTAGTTATGAGGTAGAAGGAGTACATGGGACCAGCTGAGAACTAAATATTTAGAAGGTGTCATGTGGTTTCCATTGATTATTATTTTTCCTAGTTTTACTGTGTATCTTTTATGATCAATGGATCTCTTGTAGGATAGTGTCGAAATATGATGGAATATTCCGTCAAACTTAAAATGTCCTACAATAGGACCCTAAATTAAACTTCAAAGAAATTATTCTTAAAGGATTATTTTAGGCTAAAATATTTTTTTTTTGACAAGCCAAATATTGCATATTTTTGCATAAATACAGCATTATAGATTTTATATTTTTTCCGAGTAGACAAAGCTCCTGGTGTCTACTCCATACCCCCTTTTACAGTCTTGGCATGCTCAGATTGTTTCGATCAGGGGCAGAGAGAGCAGCTATTCAGTCAGCTATATCCCTGTTCAAAATGGAGGGGAGTGAAAAGGTGACTGGATTGTTTACTGAAAGATTTTCCTGCCTTTATACATTTGAATTTTTGTCAAGAAATCACATAGAAAGGCAAGCAATATATCATTTTAATCAGATGTTTACAATCTACAAGTCAGGACAAAATTTAATTGTTGATGAAGACTACAAAGTAATTGTTGCTACATCTTGAAATGAGTCGATGTCTCTCATATGATTTTATGTCCATGGAGAGGAAATATGGTAGGCGATGTCCCCACTATTAAAGTTCAGGAACGATGTGTAGATCTGCTAAACACAGTCCCACCTTGTACAAAAATGCTTTCAATTTCCTAAAGAAAACAGAATTGTTAGTGAGGGCTGGACCCTAAAATAACAAAAATAGTGTTTGCGTCACACAAATAGATGTCAGCCAATAGCTACAGCCTGAATTTTAATTTATACCTACATATCTTTCATTAAAGGGAAACTATAGTGCGTATAAAGTTTTTTCAAAAACAGTTACAATAAAAAGTACCTGAGACAAGGAAAATACCTGAGACAAGGAGGTAAGATTGGTGCTTTTTACCTACCAATATCCTTTCTATGAGGAGCAGCAGGATGAAGAAAACTGCTTCTGCTAGTCATCCTGAATGCTTCAGCACTATCTTTAATATAGAATGGCCCAGGGCCATAACCTGGCAGATGAAAACTGTGAGTGCTGTATCTCCTCAACAAAACAATATTGGGAGGTAGGAATAATCAATCCTAACTCCTTGTCCCAGGTGCTTTTCATTTTTAAAAAGTAAATTTTTACAGTATAGTTGTCCTTTAACAAAAAAAGACCTTCAAATACTCATTATGCACCCATTGCACTGTACGAATTCAAAAGGGGAAATAAACCAGAATATTAATTTTAAAGTAAAATAAGGTAGAAATCCAGCACACAGGATTGTGGCCTTAAACGATACTGTACTTCTTCTGGGTATAGAAGACACAAGATAATGCTTTCCTCCGTCATCTAAAACAAAGATAAATATAGCAGTTGGGGTTGGGTTAAGGTAGCAGACTAGTGAATAATATTTGTGTGTTAGGGGTGGACTGGCCCTTTAATACCCACTATTGCTAGGAAGGACACACATCAATGCTCCTATTGGTGGGTTGGTGTTCTGGGTCTTAGGAGATAGAACTGCTGTTTTCTAGTGTTAGGGACAGTTTAAAGGTCTCCATACATGTGTGCTCTGTATACAGTATCTCTCTTCTCATTCCTTTCAAACAATCCTAGGAGGATGCCTCTAGCTTCTCTAGATCTTAAGTTATAGTCTTGTAAAGTTACAGGAATAAAGTATTCATCATGTATAAGTAGTGGGCATCTCTCTACTATTACTTGGATGTTTCATAAGTTATAGTCCTAAGGTAGAGGACTTTTGAGAGTTGCACCTACCGAATTTCTGCAAAACTTTGTGTGTCTAGGCCTCACAACTAGTGTGATTTAAAGTTACACTTCCCAGACTTCTGTGTCTCTGTGACAGGCATGTGTTTTAAGTTGTGCCATAAGCCCCACCCCCCAAAATCATTCATTTCTGAAGCTAGTTACACACCTGCAACCATTCTCTGTCAATTGCTCTACCTATGGATACCTTAGGGAGAGAATTATATTTTCAGAATATCACACATAAAATATCTCATAACAGAAAAATACAAAATAAAACATACACATAAAACGGATAACGTCTCCCTTCCTGTGAAATATAACGATATTATAAGTCACCCAGAGTTCCATGTCCATATAAAAGCACCAGAGCCCTTTACAGTGGGCCACATTCCTTTCAGTATCACGGCACAAATATTTTACCACAGCTGGGTAATATTAATTGCAGGGAGTAGGATTCATTCCTGGGAATATTATTCATTTCTGGCTCCAACTTAATTTCATTTCGTGGAGTTTGCTTAGAAAGTCCCTTCTGTTATATAATTATGGTAAAATTGTATAACGATCATACAGATTACAAAGCGTGTGGCCACCATGTGCTATTTATGATCTGAATATTAGTCAACAGGACTAACCAAGCAGTGAGTTGATTTAGAATAATCTGATTGGGTTATGGAAAATTGCTATTATAGTTACTACAGATCTACAGCTAATGCCGACCCATTTGGTGTGACATCGGATGCAGTGGCGGATCATACCTTTTGACATTCCGAATGGATCAGGTTTCCTTCTGACATTCTTGCTATAGTTTCCGTATGGATCAGGTTTCGGGATTGACAAGGGAATATCGAAAGGCAAGAACTAACAACATTATTTACTACCAGTACCCCCAAATCTCCAATATTTACTACATTACTACATTCCAGGACAATGGAGAAGGAAGATCTCTTTCTTGATCTTCAATGACCCCCGTCTTCCAGGTTCACGTCCCTTCTACATGCTTTATGAGCTCACAAGGCCACTCAAAAAGAAACCATGAGTCTTGGCCATGATGTCACAGCCTTCACTGATGGTGGCTATCCAGAAACAAGAGAACCAAAGTCAGGGAGGTAAAGGAGAAGATTGTCCTTATCCTGCAACATTCCGGAGAGAAGTAAATATTGTAAACTTGAGGTTTTGGGAGCTTCTGGTTGTAGATATTGAATGGGAGGAGGGGAAACATGTCCATTAAGCAGCACCCTGTGATAGTAGAAAGCAGCACCCCATCGCATCTGGATGTCACTGTGCTCAATGTACCAGTTACTGTGGGCAACTTGTATGTACCAGTCACTAAGAAACTTATGTGAACCAATCACTGAGGGCAACTTGCATGTACCAGTCTCTGTGGGTAACTTATATGTGCCATTCTCTGTCCAGGGGCACACTGGACAGAGACAGAGATATTACCACCCTTTATATGGCATATATATATCACTGTTAGGTCAGCACTCGATCACACTAGCCACTGCAAGGTTAGCCCAGTTTAACAGGCACTGTTAAGTCAACACTGGCTGGTGAACTGGAGGGCTGACCTAACAGTGGCTGATGAACTGAAGGGGTTAACCTAACAGTGGCTGGAGTATTGGAGAGCTGACCTAACAGTGTCTGCTGAACTCGAGGGCTGACCTAACAGTGTCTGCTGAACTGGAGGGCTGACCTAACAGTGGCTGATGAACTGAAGGGGTTAACCTAACAGTGGCTGGAGTATTGGAGAGCTGACCTAACAGTGTCTGCTGAACTGGAGGGCTGACCTAACAGTGTCTGCTGAACTGGAGGGCTGACCTAACAGTGTCTGCTGAACTGGAGGGCTGACCTAACAGTGTCTGCTGAACTGGAGGGCTGACCTAAAAGTGTCTGCTGAACTGGAGGGCGGCCCTAACATTGTCTGCTGAACTGGAGGGCTGACCTAACAGTGTCTGCTGAACTGGAGGGTTCAACAGCCACTGTTAGATCAGCCTTCCAGTTCACCATCCAGTGTCAAGTCAGCCCTCCAGTTCACCAGACAGTCCACCACACCCCCCACCGCAAGCCACACCCACCTATAGAAGCCTTTTGCACCGCCTGTCTATAAGACAGATATAGTTTAACAGCAGTGAGGAGGACTCACCTTGATAGTGATTAGATCAATAGGACTATTGAACCAAGGCCCATTTCTCCTTTTCTGGCCCAGTTAGTCAATGGCAAGAAAGACTTATTTTGAATGTTGTCCTATTTAATGTGTAGACATTTTCTTTGCTGCAACCATAGGGAAAAAAACTAATGTGCTTAAAGCATGAATAATGTATTATCCAACTAACTGCATCGACAACAGTAATAGGAAGCATTATCTATGCAGGGGGTTAGTAATAGCCTTCCTGCTCTGCTTTGGAAGTCCAGATTGATTGAAATGTTCTGAATGAGACAGGCATGTACTGGTTTTGTAATTGTAATGGAAATCTTGTCATTCAGGATAAATTACACAAAGTGCCATTATGGATAAGTGGACAAGCTTGCTTGCCGTCCTTGTAGATTTGTCATATACATAGATTTTTTTTTTTAAAACTCTTTTCAAGATATCTGTCTTTGCCTCCTTGTGGGCAGAGACATGCTGTCTGTGCTTGCAGTCTATGAAGATATGGCCACCAATGAGAACAGCTTTGCATAATGACCTACCCATGAGGCTAGTTTACCGAACTTTTCTGAACTATATCCAGTTATAGTTCGGGATCAGTTAAAGCCAAATAATTTAGTGGATTTATATCAAGGCAGATTAATCTTCACTACATATGGAAATAGAAGACTAACTGATATAATAATGTCTTTTATTTTGCAGGGATAATTCAGATCTAATCTTCTGTATTAATATGTACCGTTGTCTTGCAGATTGCATTCTAAAACTGTGTAGATTATTGTATTACATTCTATGACGTGCAGAAAATTCACTTCTTTATTTAAGTAATTAATTTCAAGAGATAAACATGCATGAAGTCAACCATGATATCACACCGCCTCCACCACTCTGCCACTGGCTCAGACATGCTCTGTACTACACCCAGTACTGTGTGGTACTTAATGGGGTTGACTTAAAGGTCAGAAACTGCAAATTAAATAGATGTATCTCTTGTCTTTCTATATAAGTCCTATGTAAAGATTTACCTGTTTGAACTCAATTAAAAAAAAATTCACTTTCAATTTTATTAATACCCTCTATCTTTGGGTAAATCATACGGAGCGTGTCTGAGGTCACTGAGCTAGGGGAGAGGCAGTAACCCCAGTCCGCAGGGATTTTTGTGCTGAAATCAGTGATTAATTACATAGACATGTTACATTGTTTTTATTAGCAATTTCTGTTCTTTGTATCTGGCCAACATGGAACATTTATTTCTGATCAAAACACAATTGCAAAAAGAATCAGTCCAGTCAGGTGTGCGGACGTCTATCTAACATTGTGAGAACACTAGAAGGTAAGTGAATGGGTACTT
Organism: Hymenochirus boettgeri; assembly: GCA_019447015.1. Taxonomy (NCBI): domain Eukaryota; kingdom Metazoa; phylum Chordata; class Amphibia; order Anura; family Pipidae; genus Hymenochirus; species Hymenochirus boettgeri. The sequence goes on along the minus strand of CM033473.1, from coordinate 21,008,206 downwards.
TATGTCTAAATGTGTTTTAGAGTGGGCTTCTCCTTTAAGCTGGCCATACACTACCTTGACATTACACCAGTTAGTCAGTTGATCCGAGATGAACGGTGAATCAAAGCCAAGTGGTACAGCAGTTTTACCTCCTGGTGTTTCTATGGCATTTCCTGGCCGGATCATGTTTGCAATGGTAATATCAATGGCATTTTAATCAGGCCAGGCGGTTGTCAGTACATTGCAGGAATATTGGCAGGTAAGTTTGCAGTGTATCTGAGCTAACATTTGTTTTATAGAATGAGCAGCTCAAACCCAGCGGGTAACACAGAGACAGATTCAATGGAGAAAAAATGTTGAGTAATTGGCTTTGGTAATTCTCACCTGTCCTGCAGTGATTTTTACACCTACATGAAACATTCATCCTTGACAGATGTAGAATTTCCGTCGGAATACTTATAGGTTTGCAGTAAAAGTGTGATGTTTCTGTTACTGAATAAAGAAATTCATTTAGTGCCGAAAGCAGGTGAAAAGTTCCCATCATACATTTCAACCATTATTAAATCTACAACTAATAGTACGTAATAGGAAAGTCTCATTATAAATAGGTCTAATGACATCATCTTGTGTGCAAGGAACGCAGTCACAGACCACAATCATTTGGGGAAGGAGAAGAAAAAGTAATTTTGCAGGAGGGTTCTGATTGGATAAGCCTAATTCATAAATATGACTAGTCTAGTCAAGTCTAGTCCAGTGTTCACTTACAGGAAGAAGGCACATTCAGATAAAAACATCTCTAATATATATATATATATAAAAGAAAGCAATTAAAGGTGAAATATTGAAGAAATACATCTTGGCTTAAAAATGAACTTAATGGAGAATTGCTCATATCGTTAAAGCTTAAAGTTACAGTAACCCAGGAAGTGCAGAGATACATGGCTTTAATGTTGCCCCATGTAGGATGCCATCTTGGCTCCTCCTTTACCCACTAGAACGCCCAGACTTATTTTTCTTAGTGTTTTGTGGAAAGCTCTGCTGCAAACTCTACAGCTGATCAAGCTGAGAGACTCAGCTGGAGACTCGGTCAATAAAATGATCTAAAGTCCGTCAGCCAGGAAAAACAGTTCAGGGCGACTTATCGCTTTGCTCATTGAAAATCAGCAAACAGGCCTGATCGAATTGTTTTTTAATTTGGAGGAAATCCGATCAAAAGCTGTTGGTCCTGGTGAATATTTCTAATGATATTTCACCCCGACTGACTGAAATATAACAGGCTAATTACCATGGGAAATCCAAAGCTACTGAGCATGCCCATATCTGGGTAGAAATTCACTATGAAATGACTGGTGTGTATTTAGATAGGACGCAGACGTTATTTATGGAGAATCTCATTTCTAGCTTTCAAACCTAAAGTCGTTTTTCTGAGAAGAATTCCTGTAACAGTAAATTCGCATTCACATTAATTCATTTCCATATAAAAGACCATTAAGATCCTTTATGAAAGGGATGAACGTAACAGATGCAATGTTTATTAATCAAGCAAATGAAGGTGTGTGTGTGTGTGTGTGTGTGTGGGGTGGGGGGCTCATCAGCTGTCATGTTGGAGTTGGGGGTGTAAATCTCTTTTGTTCTTTACTCCCACTCACCAGAGAAATAACGTCATTTATATTAAATAACCATAAACTGGTACTTCACTTCTAATCAGACACATTTAAAGCACCACTACGCACCTTTATGCATTATTTAAAAGCTTGATGCAGGCTGCACCGCTTTCCTTATAGCCATGCAGCATTGCAACATTGATGTGGATTAAGGAACAGGTGGAAACACTGAATCTATCTTCATCCATTGTTAGGATTTCCTGAGCAGTTTATTCCTTCATCGCGTAACATGATAAAAAAACAGGATATCAATAAGTAAAATAGATGTAAATATACATGGAACTAAATACAGAAACTGTATGAGATATAGTTATGGGGTAAATCAGACTACACGACAAATGGCTGTTTCAGGAAACAATCTGTTTATTCAGTTGAATCACTATAGGCGCCCAACCCTACTTCTGTACGTGAACAAATTGTCAGTTTGTCGTGTAGTCAGACATCGCACACCTGTACCTAGCTGAAGAGGGTGTAGATTGTAAGCACTTCATTTGGATAACAATTACATGATGTGAAAGGATTAAGTGATTGTACAGTGCTACAGAATATTTACACGATACTAACAGAATATGTACAAAATACATGCAGAATGCATACAGAACATAGAAAACCTAAAACAGAATATGTGCAAAATATGTACAGAATGCATAATGAATACCAATAGAATACGTACAGAATATACACAGGTTACTAACAGAATATGTGCAGAATACCAACAGAATATGTAAAAATATATGTACACAATAAGAACAGAATGCATACAAAATATGTAGAGAACGTGTATAGTATGCAAACAGAATACGTACAAATACAAAGAAAATGTGCAAAATATGTACAGAATGGGTACAAAATACGAACAAAATGCGTACAGATTATGTACAGAATCCATAGAGAGTATGTACAGGATACCTACAGAATACATACAAGATACGTACAGAATACATACAGAATACGTACAAAATATGTTCAGGGTAAGTACAGAATACATACAGGATACGTTGTACAGAATATGTATAGGATAAGTACAGAATACATTCAGGATACATTTTACAGAATATGTACAGGATAAGTACAGAATACATACTTGATACGTTGTACAGAATATGTACAGGTTAAGTACAGAATACATTCAGGATACGTTGTACAGAATATGTATAGGATAAGTACAGAATACATACAGGATACGCTGTACAGAATATGTACAGGATAAGTACAGAATATATACAGGATACTTTGTACAGAATATGTACAGGATAAGTACAGAATACATACAGGATATATTGTACAGAATATGTACAGGATAAGTACAGAATACATACAGAATACATTGTACAGAATATGTACAGGATAAGTATAGAATACATACAGGATACGTACAAATTGTGCACAGAATACGTACAGAATACGTTGTACAGAATATGTACAGGATAAGTACAGAATACATACAGGATGTATTGTACAGAATATGTACAGAATATGTACAGGATAAGTACAGAATATATACAGGATACGTTGTACAGAATATGAACAGGATAAGTACAGAATATATACAGGATACATTGTACAGAATATGTACAGGATAAGTACAGAATATATACAGGATATATTGTACAGAATATGTACAGGATAAGTACAGAATACATACAGAATATGTTGTAAAGAATATGTATAGGATAAGTATAGAATACATACAGGATACGTACAAATTGTGCACAGAATACATACAGGATACGTTGTACAGAATATGTACAGGATAAGTACAGAATACATACAGGATACGTTGTACAGAATATGTACAGGATAAGTACAGAATACATACAGGATACGTTGTACAGAATATGTAATACTATTCTGTAACAATCGTTCCTGTTAGGTACTCTGTCTTATCCTGTACATATTCTGTACAACGTATCCTGTATGTATTCTGTACTTTATCCTGTACATATTCTGTACAACGTATCCTGTATGTATTCTGTACTTATTCCTGTACACTATTTCTGTACAACGTATCCTGTAGTGTATTCTGTGCACAATTTGTACGTATCCTGTATGTATTCTATACTATCCTATACATATTCTTTACAACATATTCTGTATGTATTCTGTACTTATCCTGTACATATTCTGTACAACTATATCCTGTTATATTCTGTACTTATCCTGTACATATTCTGTACAATGTATCCTGTATATATTCTGTACTTATCCTGTTCATATTCTATTCTGTACAACGTATCCTGTATATATTCTGTACTTATCCTGTACATATTCTGTACATATTCGTACAATACATCCTGTATGTATTCTGTACTTATCCTGTACATATTCTGTACAACGTATCCTGTATATATTCTGTACTTATCCTGTACATATTCTGTACAACGTATCCTGTAATATATCTGTACTTATCCTGTACATATTCTGTAACATAATATCCTGTATGTATCTTCTGTACCTTATCCTGTACATATTCTGTACAACGTATCCTGTATATATTCTGTACAACGTATCCTGTATATATTCTGTACTTATCCTGTACATATTCTGTACAACGTATCCTGTATATATTCTGTACTTATCCTGTACATATTCTGTACAACGTATCCTGTATTATTCTGTACTTATCCTGTACTACTTACAACTATCCTGTATGTATGCTGTACTTATCCTATACATATTCTGTACAACGTATCCTGAATGTATTCTGTACTTATCCTGTACATATTCTGTACAACGCATCCTGTATGTATTCTGTACTTATCCTGTACATATTCTGTACAACGTATCCTGAATGTATTCCTTACTTATCCTATTCATATTCTGTACAACGTATCCTGTATATATTCTGTACTTATCCTGTACATATTCTGTACAACGTATCCTGTATGTATTCTGTACTTATCCTATACATATTCTGTACAACGTATCCTGAATGTATTCTGTACTTATCCTGTACATATTCTGTACAACTTATCAAGTATGTATTCTTTACTTATCCTGTACATATTCTGTACAACATATCCTGTATGTATTCTGTACTTATCCTGTACATATTCTGTACAACGTATTCTGTACGTATTCTGTGCACAATTTGTACGTATCCTGTATGTATTCTATACTTATCCTGTACATATTCTGTACAACATATCCTGTATGTATTCTGTACTTATCCTGTACATATTCTGTACAACATATCCTGTATGTATTCTGTACTTATCCTGTACATATTCTGTAACAACACGTATTCGTAC
>CM033473.1:20936016-21003128 GCA_019447015.1 Hymenochirus boettgeri | reverse complement strand
CTGTGGCAATTATGTACCCTGGAAAATCCCAATTAGCATATCACAGCCAGGTGTTAAGGGTGTGATTGGATAGTGGCTAAGAGGTGTTATAGGAACGCCCAGAGTAAGGTGTCAAAACAGCATTGTACATGGCAGACAGTTGGTGTCGAACCCCCCCACCTCTATTTTAGGCTTGGTTTCTTTATTTTCACATAAATGGCCTCCTTAACACCTCTCTTGAACCAGTCACGTTCCTTCGCCAGTATGTTAACATTACAATCTTCAAAGGTATGTCCTGTACAGAATACATACAGGATACGTTGTACAGAATATGTACAGGATAAGTACAGAATACATACAGGATACGTTGTACAGAATATGTATAGGATAAGTACAGAATACATACAGAATACGTTGTACAGAATATGTACAGGATAAGTATAGAATACATACAGGATACGTACAAATTGTGCACAGAATACATACAGGATACGTTGTACAGGATATGTACAGGATAAGTACAGAATACATACTGGATATGTTGTACAGAATATGTACAGGATAAGTATAGAATACATACAGGATACGTACAAATTGTGCACAGACTACATACAGGATACGTTGTACAGAATATGTACAGGATAAGTACAGAATACATACAGGATACGTTGTACAGAATATGTACAGGATAAGTACAGAATACATACAGGATACGTTGTACAGAATATGTACAGGATAAGTATAGAATACATACAGGATACGTACAAATTGTGCACAGAATACATACAGGATACATCTGTTGTATTCAATTAGATCAACTGGCTTGAAATGTAGTTCTTGAAGACGTTTCGCTAGTCATCCGACTGGCTTTCTCAATTCAGAATGACTTGTACAAGAATCTGTGCAATTATGTACCCTGGAAAATCCCAATTAGCATATCAAAAAGCCAAATGTTAAGGGTGTGGGATTGCTAGTGGCTTAAGATGTGTTATAGACGCCCAGAGTAAGTTGTTAAACAGCATTGTACATGGCAATAACAGTTGGTGTCGACCCCCCCACCCCAATCTATTTTAGGCTGGTTTCTTCTTTATTTTCACATAAATGGCCTCCTAACACCTCTCTTGAACCAGTCACGTTCCTTCGCTCAGTCATTTAACATTACAATCTTCAAAGGTATGGAGTCCTTTAATCCTTAAGATGCAGATACACGGCTGGTCCTTACCCAGGAATTGGCCTTCTGTGCTGGCCATACGTTGATGCAGCTTGCTGTTTGGTCAGGAGTTGCCTGTATATGCTATTGTGATTTTCCAGGTACATAATTGCCACAGATTCTTTTACAAGTCATTCTGAATGAGAAAGCCAGTCGGATGACTAGCAAACGTCTTCAAGAACTCCTTTCACGTCCAGTTGATCTAATTGAATACAAACAGATTACCATGACCTGATGACTGAGAAAACCTTCACAAAGCCATACAGGATCGTTGTACAGAATATTACAGGATTGTGCAAAAAAATGTATACCGGATACATACATAATGTGTACAGAATAAGTATAACCATGTGATGACAATAAGACACTACATGTGAAATTTGGTAATCTGATGAGTAACAGGGAGATGTGTATTCTCAGCCCCGCCTATAGATATTTACACCCGCCCAGCCTGATATTTGGTTGATCGGTCAACTTTCTTTTCTTTATTTGATTTTTATAAAAATTCTGCTGATTGGTTTTTCTCAGTTTGTATATCTGGTGTTATCTGGAATATCACCTGGGAGTCGACCCTTGTGTGCATTAAAGGAAATATACCCTACAAACCACACTCCTCCCATCCCATGCACCAGGGGAAGGACCCACTCCGCTAGGCCTGTTACCTCTGGGTTTGCTCTCTGGCCAAAAACTTGGCCAATGGGAAGTTGGGGGGGGGTGTTTTAATACATAATGTGCCGTTGCTATAGGCCAGTCCTGGACTGAATAAGGGGGCTGAGATTGACTGGGCTGATATGGCCAGGTTATTGATATTAAACTAGGCTGACCCAGGATGAGACCTCGATGACTATGTTCTCACCCCTGGCTCCTGCTATGAGAGGGCGTGGTTGGGGGGGTGTATAATTCATACAGCACCCAATCAGCAATTAGTATGGACCAGCTATTTCAGTTTCAGTTTGATTGGCTGTCAGCGTTTGGAGCTTTTAACTCCTGTTCCAATGTCAACACCTGGCATGTCCTTTACCACCCCATCTGCATCTCTGCAATGGTAGTACTGTGCATCGTGAGTAGACATGAGGGATATATTTATATAGAATATTTAGAATATTCCATGTCTGTGAGTTTATCCTTATCCCCCATCATTTCACCCGTTACCAGCTATAGCATTCTGCTAACATGGCAATGCTTGGGAGGTGTAGTTTCCAAACATCTGGAGTACCGGGGTTCGACATCACCGAGCTATAGAATTAAATAAATGATGTGGGGAGCATTGTGGGTTTCTTTCTGTACGCATACGGGAGTTGGCTTCTCCGGATCTCTGCAGCATCTCGAGTTATTATTGGCGGGCTGCCCCTACTGAACATCCTGGACAATAAACAGCTTATGAAGTTTAAATTAGCACTGCATGAAGCAGAGGAGATTTCTCTTGCCCTTTTGTAGCAGTACAAAGTGGATTAAAAGGGGAAACGCAGTGAGCAATCTATTTATACACAATGAGGGTTTACAAGACAGATTTCCTTATTTGGGTATTAAAGAGAGATGGCACCAAAACCTTCTAGATATATGGCACGTTCAGGGGTGTTTTGGCCTTCCGGAAATAAAAGGCCAGGGGCCCAATAGGAGTTTTTAGGGGGCCCACTGATCTTTCAATCACAACCTCTCCCTCTCGCTTATTTACATATGTCTCACTTCTGTTATCCGACAGTTATCCTAATTCCTACCTTTCTGAATCATCACAGAACAAATGCTTGTAGCCCCTTTAGCACTTTGTACCCATCCTCCCCACTTGTACCTGTAATGTTGTCCTCTCCCACTTAGATTGAAAAGCCTTCGGGGCAGGGATCTCATGTTCCTAATATTCGAGGCTTCTTGCATCTATATCCATTTATACATAATTTATATATATGCTTTCTTAACCGTGTATGAAATTGTGTATTTAATTTAAATTGTTTATCTATCTGTATAATGGCTTGCACTATCTCCCCTTGATTGTATAACTCTGTATTTTTATAAAATGTTAACATCCACTGCGTACCCAAGTGGCCATTATAAATAAAATTATACAATACATACATACTCTGACATACCATTTTCTATTGGTCAATGGCATTTGTGGGTCTAGCTTAGGGCTTTTTGTAATTGTTCCCATGGATTGTTGGTCTGGCTTAGCTCGTACACAACAGCAATAAGGCCAAATCCTGTGATAGTACCAAGGGGTTGGCCCTTTTAAATGTGTGTACGTCCATAACGAGCGTTTCCAAGTGTGGGCGAATGATTTGCTTCAGCATCGGAAATGCTCATTACAAATGGAGAGTTTGGTGATGGCCACTCAAAAACAATCTCTATATTTTCATTTAAAAAATGCCAGAACGAATCGTACAGATTGGTACCACAGCTTTATCTATTATTTAATGGGTCAATGGACTGTGAGTGTAGGCTTAGCTTCATGTTTAAATGGTGGGTCTAGCTAACTACTATGCTCCCCTGGTGGGCCTAAACATTAACAGGGGGTGTAATTAAGCTACTTGACGTAACCAGTGTGTGCATCGCAGATGCGGTGTCACGTAAGTTCATGTTTTTTTTGCACCTCCATGTAAAAGGCTTGAACTTCACACTAACATAGACGTGGCAGAATTCACATGCAGTTTCCAAAAAATACAGAAAACATTTGGTTTTTTTACCTTGGTTTGGGGCGTTGGCATTGCAGTGGTGTAACTACCCTACCACCCTGGCAGGGGGTGCAGGAGCCTAGGGGGTGCCCCTCTTCTCATTTTCCCTATGACAGTTACAGCCTCCTCCCAGACAACCATCCCCCGTGGTAGATGAGAGTAGGAAGAGGGTCCCCATCACTGGCGGCACTGTGGCAATCATAACTAGGAATGCACTGGGGGCACAGTGGATTCCTAGTTACCTAGCCCGCACCACTGTGGGTCTGAGACAAAGAAGAAATTCAGACCAGATCATTGGAGATGGTGACAACAAAATGATCATCCTGGCACATAAATCAACAGCTGATTGGCCCTGTGTTTTATAATCCAATCATTTTTCTGGTGCTAGACACTGACATTCTAACCAGCCCCCGGGGGGTCTGTATTGCAACAGGATATTTTTTCAGACTGCACTGAACCCCCACTCCCATGTTCTATGTAGGCCATATTTAATAGAGATCCATAGGATGAAAGGCATGTTTGATCCGACCATGTGTAGGGCTCCTTATCTGAGTTCAACCAAAATCCTCCTTGTGGGGGGGGGGTCTCTATCTCTTATATTTCTGGCCGCTTTTTAGTACCAAACGGAGCGATTACAGTAGCTCCATTGTCACCGACATTCCTGGTACTTCTAGGACCGCACGGAAACTATTCACTCATTGTTCGGTGCAACCTGTTGACACAGGTCGCGCTATGAGATGTCTGTACTTCTATGGTCAGCTGTTCGGTTCTTCACGTACCATGAATGGAGTTGTATGGAAGAAGTATTTATTATTTTATGATTAAAGGAGACCTCAACCCTAAAACATTTTTTCATTGACTTATACATCAAAAACCTTTCTCCTTCCCCTATTTAATTCCTAACTATATACAATATCTATTAAAATAAACAAAATCCTCCTTTTTCAAGTTATACTCACCCCTTCCTTTAGCATATCAATACAATATCTTATTGGAATTCAGGGTTGAATCACACTGAGTGCATGTCTGATTCACTGGAGCTTTTTTCAACTGCATGATACAAAAAAGCAAGCAATAATTTCGACATTTTAATGGGCTATAAAGACAGGGGAAATGGGGGGGGGGGGGGGGGGGGTACGTTAACGCTTTTATAACTTGCCCTTTAAATCAGGGATATTTAGGAATTTTTGGAAAAATATTAGTGATGGAAAAACTTTTCTTTTCATCCTGGATCTTGTAAGGACGAATCTTTTGGTCCCGACGATCCACGGGAACTATTTGACCATCAATGACCTTATTTGACAGTGTCGCTTTGTTCTAATTTTGAAATGCAAGCCATTAATTTTGCTCTTCTCTCTCTACGAATAGTTCAAGGAACGCAATGGAAAAGTCCAAGCGGGGTCTGTGAAAGACATTATTGGTTAAATCTCCGCAAATAAAATTCGTCTTGTTAATGATAAGGTTTCAGTGGAGTTTTTGTTAAAAAGGAGCTTGAGACAAAAGTTGTCCTTGTCTGGTTCATTCATTCTTACTGTTTGGCTTCAATACGCAATCTGGATCTCTAGCTCAGTTGACCTATATAAAGAAATCCCAGGATATTTATTAGAAAGGAATACATTACATGTGTTCCTCCCTTCCTGGTTTTGCCTATTGCAGTGTGGGAAAAAAATACGTACTGGAGAAATGGTTTTCAAAAAATGTGGGGTGTCATCCTCTATAACATTGTCTACTCAAACCCCATTTCTCCTATTCCTATTCAAAACCGTATTCATGTTTCCATTTTCAACTGTGTTTTTCCCCACTTCCCTTCTCTTTCTTTCTTCGTGTTTTCAAAACTTTCTGATCCGATTTTTGATTGTCCTGGACTGCAATTTTTGAATTTTTAAAATATGTTTGGCCATTAGGCATGGAACCACATTGGATTACAACCAAACAACTACAGCATATCAGCACAAATCATACCAAACTGCAACATGGTGGTTTGATTTGGTGCACAACTGGTGGGGAGGTGGTGCAGCACAGTAAGGGAGGTGGTGAAAAACAGTAAGGGGAGGTGGTGCAGTTCACAGAGGGGAAAGGTGGTGCAGCACGGTGAGGGAGGTTCTGCAGCACGGTGGGGAGGGGGGGGGGGGGGGGGGGTGCAGCAGCATGGTGGGGAGGTGGTGCAACACGTGAGTAAGGTGTTGCAGCACGGTGGGGAGGTGTTGCAATCACGGTGTGGAGGTTATGCGCAACAAAAAAAAAAAAAAAAAAAAATGGGGGGTTTTTTGAGGGAGGTTTTTTTTTGGTGAGCAACGGTGGGGAGGGGGTGCAGCACAGTGGGGAAGGTTGGTTGTGTCAGCACGGTGAGGGAGGGTGCAGCAGCACGGTGAGGGAGGTGGGGGCAGTCACTGTGGGGGAGGTGGTAGCAGCATGGTGGGGAGGTGGGCAGCATGGTGGGGAGGTGGGGCAGCACGGTGGGGAGGTGGGGCAGCAGAGTGGTAGGTGGTGCAAGCAATGGTGAGGGAAGGTGGTTTGAGCAACGTGGGGGAGGTGGTGGCCGCACGGTGGGGGAGGTTGTGCAGCATAGTGGTGTTTTAAATAATACCCATGTAAATAATAAATAATTGTATAAATTATTGGGGGGGAAAATATTAAACACATTATTGCTACTTTCCAGCTGCTTCCACTCCCCCATTTTAATCCAAAACAAACATTAAAGGCTGATGTAATTACGATTGATAACAATGACTCAATTCTGCCAATCATAATAAAACTTGGCCTATGTGTACCCCAGGTTTTAATTTTGGGGCGGATTACTATCACTATTGTACTGCTAATAACCGTATTATTACACAATTTGGTCTTGCACAATAGGCAACTCTCTCTGATGTTGTGCAATAAGATGTACATGGTGGTTGTGTTGATAAGACATCTTTAGTGAATGACTATGATTGCATCATAAGTGTTGACTGCATTCCCATTAGATCTGAACTGTTTAGCCTGGATTGCAGCTTGACACATCATTATCAGCTCATAAGGAGGTCACCACCCATCCCACAGTTGGCAGAGTAAACATTGCCTTTTGATCCCAATAGTGCATTGTAAAGATATCCTCCGTGTGGTGGTTTTGATTCTATGGTAGCTGCCTTCTCTAATCTGTCATATTGTCATGTTTTGAGTTTAAAAAAATTGTATCTAAAGACTAATGATGTCATAATTAATTATGGTCTTGACAAAGTCAAACAAACGTATTGAATTTCTTCCATTGTTTTTGTGGAACGGAGAACTATTAAACAAATCCCATGCAGGTCGATTAGCACGTAGCAGAAGGTGTCAACGAACACCAGGTGAATGGAATTTTTAACTCGTGTTGCTTATAGTAACATTTACTAAAATGTCTGTCTGGAAAAAATATTGCTCTCCAATATTGGAAAGGCTTGCTCCCATTCTGTAGTGTATGAAATTATGGCTGCAGGTGATCTGTTCCAATTTTTAATCTTTGGGTTAGACATTTAGTTCACAAGCCGAACAGCAAATGGTTTAATAAATTAAATCTGCATAATAGTCATTTATAATACACATATTCTGTAAATTATATTCTTACACATGGCACTGATCTACAACATCAGTGATAATCAGTGTTTAGCTATGTCATCATTTGTAATCGTGTGTTTAGCTATATTATTCAGTTTATAATCAGTGTTTAGTTGTAATCAGTTATAATCAGTGTTGAGGCCATGTCATCAGTTATAATCGAACCGTTCAGGCAGCTATGTATCAGTGTGGTAAATGCGTGTTTAGCTAGTCAATCTTAGTTATAATCGAGTATTTAGATGTAATCAGTATAACTCATTGTTGAGGGGCTGTCATTCAGTTATAATTAGCATTTTAGCCTATGTCATGCAGTGCTAATCAGTGTTTACTGTAATCAGTTATAATGCAGTGTTTAGTCTGTCAGCAGTTATAATCAGGCTTATAGAATCAGTTTCTTTTAGCTATGTCATTAAGTTTATAATCTAGTGTTTATCTATGTCATCAAGTTCTAATCTAGTGTTTATCTGATGTCATCAGATTATAATCTAGTGTTTGGTATGTTTATTCAGTTCTAATCAGTGTTTTATCTATGTCCATTCTTTTATAAATCTAGTGTTTAGCTCATGGTCATCAGAGTTATAAATCTAGGTTAGCTTATGTCAGTCACATCCCACCGTTCTAGGCCCGATATCTGGCTTGCCGGGGCAGGGTGGGGAAAGGGGCAGAGCGACTGTACGTCACAAAGGGGGTGGCTCTAGGCGGAGCAGAATGTCAATGACGTCGCGGCTAAGGGGTTATGGGTCAGGCCATTACATGTGACGTAATTAGCGTCGCAAAGAGGCGTGGTTAGGGGAGCGTGATTAATTAGCGTCGTGTGCGAGAAGAGGCATTGAATAAAAGAAGGCGGTTCGCGGAGCTGCCAGGTAAGTTCTGGGTCGCGAGGATTTTGGGGTGGTCTCGCGGGGTGTGCGGTAGACAACCACAAAATCCGGTAGACTCTCAGTCACGACTACCCCCCCGGGAGAGTATGGAATGGCCTGCTATGGTCATCATTATTACTCTGTGTTTAGTTAGGTCATTCAGTTATAAATCATTGTATGCTATGTTCATATTCCATTCACACTATCAACTCTGAAACTCATGTGTATTATAGAAATTAGGTCCTGCTTAGTGTGGTACAGTGTTCTCTGCCCTTCTGTCCTGTTCTATGCTGGGCGGTCCCTACCCGGCTATCTTTTTCATGCCACACCGGCTGGAAAATTTCTTACAGTGAGGGAACACGTTGTGATTTGGAAAGAATTTTGATGTAGTGTTTAATAGGTTTATCCAATACACTTGCAGAAGATTAGCAGCGTTTATAACTATTTCGAGCTTAACAGTGTTAGCTTTGCGACAAGATGTCCTCATAAGAGCGCACAACAGCGTGGCAGCATTGCTTTGTGCTGTCTATATCATCCTTGGGGGTTACGCTTCAGATCTTTGGCGCCGAATGACAACCCCCTTGGCGGATGTTGCCGAAAACAGTGCCCTCTGCAATTTACAAAACCATGGAATGGCTGGAGGTTATAGTTTATAAACATCTAGTTGAGATCGTAGTTAGAAAATCCCTGACCTATATAATGAGCATAATGCAGTGCAACATTTTCCACGCTACGCAATTTCCGCCCTTCGCCCATCCCACGCCCGCACCTCTTGGCCGGCTTATCTTATTTCATGGGCCACCCGCTGGATAACATCTGGGAGTAACACTACTGTTGGGCACACTGAACGTCAAAAGTGACTAATTAACGTTGAATTTTTGAGCGGCTCGTCTGACACACGACAGGCGCATGTAGGTGCAAAATATGTCGCTCCGGTCGTCGTTCTTTATAATAAAGTATATTAGGGAATTATCCATGGCTGGGGAAAATGTGCAGGGTCGCAGCAGAGCATTAACTCGCGTACAGAGGGTATCTGTCATCTTTAAAGATCTTGCATGAGTGTACGCGCGCTTGACAAGAAAAATACAACATCAGATCAAATGCTCGTATAACACTAGAATAACATGAAACATGGCTTGGGGGCTAAAAAAGAAAAAAATGAATTTACATTCTTGGCAACAATAGCTACCCGCCTCATTTCCATGATTTTCTATTAACAGCACCCATTTAAGCTGGTGATCAGCTATTATAATGTGCTGATTTTACTGTGGCGCAGTTTAAAAGGGATAGGGGTTGGTGCACAGTCACCATATGGCATTGTTAATAACCAAGCAACTTAGTGGTTGTTATTTTTTAGGCTCAGTTTGTTCTGTTTCCTATTCTGAACCATCTGTGATATCATTAGCATATTTGCGCTCTAAAAGACATGGTTAACTTCTAGACAAGGTTTGGAGAAAATACAATGGTGTAAGCAAAAGCCCCACTACCAAAAAGGAAAGGTTAGTTCAGCTTCAAAGGTCCTTATGTACCCTCCTGTTTAGACCCTCTACCCCAGTTCTGCAAGCGCACCTGTCTCCATCTCCCCCACGCAATTACTTGTGTGTGGTTAGAACCTTTCCTTTTCTATCTAGAAAGCTGGGTAGGGGAATTATTGCTTTAAAAAGGGAATAACCTTATAACAAATCGATTCGGTCGGCACCTTGAAAGTGTTGTTTGTAGATGCTGGAATAAGGGTGAATAAGAGAAAACAAAGTTTCAACAAGCGATGAGAGAAGATTTGGTGTCTTTCTATGACCTTACTAGTGGTGCATCTAGAGCATTAAACTCAGGCCTGACCGCTTAATGCCCTTTGGAAATGGCGAGTGAAGCAAGCACTAAAAAATATGTAAATGGATGAATCCAATTCTCGATAGTGCTTAAACACAAACTGTAGAAAACTGACAATCATGGCCAATGTATCAAATTCTGGGCCTTCCGAAGATTAAATAGGGCGCAAAGAGAAAAGAAGATGTAAGTCAGTGTTTGCACATTATCTGGCGCAGTAATAATTCTGATTGTAAACACAGGAGCAGGTAGACCAAGCACGCAGAAATTCGGGATGTCATATATCAAGGTTGATTTAAGGATATTGATATTTGTCCAACCACAACAATACATCTAAAGCTAATAAGACTCACGTGCAGAGGGGTGATTGAATAATATCTAGAAATCCATCCATGTCAAACAAGGGTTGGGATGGACATTGACACCGACCTGCTCTTCTCCATCTAAGTACAATCACAACTTCCACAAATACGAGACACGACGGAGGCCTCATCATCCGAAAGAAACACAGCACCCAGTCACCAAGGCCTTTCAAATGCTGAACAGTGGGAACAGCAGACTTTACTTGGATGAAGTCGATGAACCATATCATGTTACTGACGCGCTAATAACATGAACATATGCGCGAGCGACTCCGCTAATAGCATGAAGCATATCCAGGACTCGTCCTAATATACTGAAGCATATCCAGGACTCCTAATAACCGAACATAATCGCAGGACTCCCTAATAACATGAACATCTCCTGACTCCTAATAACAGAACTATCAGGATCCCCTCCGCTAATACATGAACATATCCAGGACTCCTAATAACCATACATATCCTGGCTCCTATAATCAATTTGAATTCATATGCTCTGGGACTCCCTATAAGCATGACATATCCAGGATACTGGTCCCCTCAATACATGAACAATCCATGACTTCGCCTAATACATGAGACATATCTGCAGGACTCCCTAATAGCATGAACATTAAACCCGGACTCTCCCTATAGCATGAACATTCCTAGACTCCCTATTAACAGGAACATATCCTTGACTCTGCCTAATGAACAGGAAAAAAAAAAAAAAACATTCCAGGACTCCTTCTAATATACATGAACATATCCCGACTCCCCTAATAGCATGAACATATCCAGCTAGCGACTCTCTAATAGCATGAACATATCCATGGTAGCTCCTAATAGCATGAACATATCATGGACTCGGCGAATAACATGACATCGGCCAGTGAGCTGCCCTAATAACATGAACATATCAAGGACTCTCCCTAATAACGATGAACATATCGCAGGACTCCTAATAGTGCATGAACTATATCACTAGACTTCCCTAATAGCATGACATATCGCAGAGGACTCCCCAAAAAAAAAAATAGCATGAAGCATATCCTTGGACTACCCTCTAGATAACATGAACATCAATCTTCAGGACTCCTCTAAGACACATGAACATAATCCTAGGGTACTCCCTAATAGCATGAAGCATAATCCTGGACTCCGCTAATACAGGAACATTTCCAGGCTCGCCGCTAATAACCATGGACATATCCGAGGACTCTCCCTAATAGCATGAACCATATCCAGACATCCGCTAATAACATGGAACGATCTCCTGTACTCCCTAATAGGCATGGAACATACCAGGACTTCGCCTAATAGCTGACATATCCAGGACTCCGGCTAATATCATGAACATATCCAGGACTCCCTAATATCATGAACGATATTCGCAGGCGCCCCCCCACCCCCTCCTTTTTTCCCCCATAATAACATGACATATCCCGTGACTCGCGCTAATATCATGACTATAATCCAGGATCCCTAATAGCTATGAACCTATCGCGAGGACTCCCAATATGCATGAACATATATCGCAGGACTGCCTTAATAACATGAACAATATCGCAGAGACTTTCCCTATCCAATAACGATGAAGCAATATCTAGGGACCTCCCTATAATCTTCTGAACATATCCTGGACAACTCCCTAATATCAATGAACATATCGCGAGGACTCGGCCAATACATGAACTATATCCAGGACTCTCCCTAATAACATGACATATCCAGGACTCCCCTAATAAGCATGAACATATCCAGGGAGCTCCCTAATAACATAACATATCCGCAGGACTCCCTGAATAACATGTACATATCCTGGACTCGCCTAATATGGAATGAACAGATCCAGGACTCCCTAATAAACATGAACATATCAGGTACTCTCCTAATAACGATGACATATCATGACGTTTCCTAATAACTGAACATATCCAGGACTCGCCTAATAACTATGAACATTCCTAGGACTCTTCATCGCCTAATGAACATGAACATATCCAGGTACATCGCCTAATAACCATGAACATATCCTTGGAGCTCCGCTAATAGCATGAACATCTCCAGGAGGCGTGAATCCCTAAAATAACATGAACATTATCCAGGACTCCCTAATAAACATGAACATATCCAGGACTTGC
The DNA here is from genome assembly GCA_019447015.1 of Hymenochirus boettgeri. NCBI lineage: Eukaryota > Metazoa > Chordata > Amphibia > Anura > Pipidae > Hymenochirus > Hymenochirus boettgeri. Next base: position 20,990,528 of record CM033473.1, on the reverse strand, counting down.
CCTAAATGAACATGAACATATCCGTATGACCGTCCCTATAACATGAACATCTCGGCAGTACTAGCGCGCTTTAATAACATGAAATATCGCCGACGCTCTATCCCTAATAAGCTATAACATATCCAGGACTCCATCCCTAATAACATGAACATAATCCTAGACCTGCCCTAATAACATGAACATATCCTGGAGCAGTCCCTAATAATCTATAACATATCCTGGACTCCTAATAACATGAACATTATGCCAGGACTTCTGCCTAATAACATGAACATATCCTAGACAACTCCTCCCATAATAAACATGAACATATCTCCTAGACTCCCTAATACATGAACATATCGCTGACTCGCCCGATAACAACATGAACATATCCAGGCTACTCCTAATAGCATGAACATATCCCTAGGTATCTCGCCTAATAACATTAACATATCCAGGACATCCCCTAATATCATGAACATATCCAGGACGGTGCTGGGCTCGGCTAATAACATGAACATATCCGTAGACTCCCTTAATACATGAACATATCGCTGGTACTCCCTTAATAACAAACTATGAACATATCGCCATGACCCTCTATAAAGGTGCATGAACATATCCAGGACTCCCTAATAACATGAACATATCCTAGACCCACTAATAACATGAACATATCGCAGGATCTACCCTAATAACATGAACATATCCTGCCTCTGCCTAATACGGATGAACATATGCCCAGGAACTCCCTAATAATCATGAAATCAATTATCCAGACTCCCTTATAGCATGGAACATATCGGTCGAGACCTCGCCTAATAACGATGAACTATCCGACTCCCTAATAACAGGAACATATCCAGGACTTGGGCTCCCTATAACATGGAAGGGCTATGCCAGGACTCCCTAATAGCATGAACATATCCAAGGGACTCCCTGAATATCTATGAACATATCCTAGGACTCCGCTAATAGCATGATCATATCCAGGACTCCCTAATAAGCATGGACATATCCGACTCCGCTAATAACATGAACATATCCCCGGACTTCCGCCAACTAATATCACATGAACATATCCAGGACTCTTCCCCTAATAACATGAACATATCCTAGACTCCCTAATAACTTGTAACTATCCTTGACTTCCCTAATACAGGAACATATCCATGACTCCTAATACTGAACATATCCAGAGACTCTGTCCTAATAGTGCATGAACATATCGCGATGGACTCCCTAATAACATGAACATAGCCAAGGACTCCCTAATAGGCATGAACATATCCATGACTCCCTAATAGACGCTATGAACATATCCCATGGACTCCCTTAGATCAACTGACATTATCCAGGCACTCCCTAATAACATGAACATATCCGGACTCCCTAATAACATGAAGCATATTCGCAGGACTCCCTAATGCACATGAACATCTCCAGGACTGCCCTAATAAGTCATGAACATTGCCAGGACTCCTAATAACACTGAACATATCCTATACTCCCTAATAAGCATGACTATACGCTGGACTCCGCCTCAATAACATGAACATATCCTGGATCTCTCCTAATAACATGAACATATCCAGGACTTCCCTAATAACATGAACATATCCTAGTACAACTCGCCTATAACTATGGAAGGATATCGCTAGACTCCCAATAACATGAACATATCCTGGACTCCCTAATAACATGAACATATCAGGACTCGCTAATAGGGCATGAACATACCCAGGCTTTGTCCGGCTAATAACATGACCATGATTCCAGGACTCTCTAATATCACATGAACATATCCAGGACTCCTAATAAGCATGAACATCTCGCTAGACATCCCTAAATAACATGAACATATCGCTGGACTCCCTAATAAACATGAACTATCCAGGACTCCCTAATAGCATGAAAGCATATCAGGACTCACTAATCACATGAAGCATATCCTAGATCCCTATCACATGTAAATCTATATCAGAGGACTCCCCTAATAACATGAAATATCCTGCCCTCTTCCCGTAATAACATGAACATATCCAGCGACTCCGCTAATATCATGACATATTCCAGGAGCTCCCTAATAGCATGAACATATCCTAGATCCCTAATACATAACATAATCCTGGACTTCCCTAATAAGCAGGAAAATATCCAGGGGACCTTCGCACCCTAATACATGAACATATCCAGGACTCCTCTAATAGCATGAACATATCCTTAGGACTACCCTAATACATGGAACATATATCCATGAGCTCCCTACTCGCATGAACATATCCAGGACTTCTTCTCTAATAAAACATGAACAGCTCCTAGGATCTCCCTAAATAACATGAACATTCGTCAAGGACTCCCTAATCTCAGAACATATCGCAGGACTCGCCTAAGTAAAACATGAACAGAGCCTAGACTCCTAATAACATGAACATATCCTGGACTCGGCCTAATAACGAGGAGCTATATCCAGGGATCTGCCCTAATAACATAACCTTATCCCAGGACTCCCTAATAGCAAAATGGAACATATCGGAGGACGTTCCCTAATACATGACCATATCCTAGGACTCCGCTAATAGCATGACATATCCAGACTCTGCCTTTATAACGATGAAGCATATCCAGGACTCCCTATAGACATGACATATCAGGACTCCCTAATCACATGAACCATATCCAGGACTCCCCTAATAACTATGAACATATCCATGACGTCTCCTAATAACATGAACGATAACATCCGACTTTCCCCTGAATAACATGAACATATCTCAGGGACCCTAATAACATGAACATATCCCAGGACTCCTCATAACAGTAACATATCTCAGGTAACTCCTAATAACAGAACATATCCCGGACCTCCCTAATACATTGACATATCCAGGATCTCCGCTAATAACATGACATATCCAGGACTGTTTCCCTAATAACATGACATATCTACGGACTCATGTCCCTAACTAACATGAAGTCGATATCCAGGAACGCCTCCCTAATAACATGAACAATACGTCAGGACTCCCTAATAGCATGAACATAATCCAGGACTCTGAATACATGAGCATATCAGGACTCGCTAATAACTGGAACATTCGCAGGACTCGTCTAATAACATGAACATATCCTGGACTCCCTAATGAAGCATGAACATATCCAGAAGGACTCCCTAGTATAACATGAACAATATCGCATTAGGACTTTCCCTAATAACATGAACATATCCTGGACTCTCCTAATAACAGGAAACCATGATCATCCTGGACTCCCTAATAACCTGAACAAATCCAGGGACTCCCTAATAACATGGAAGATATCGCCAGGACTCCCTATAGCATTAACATACCCAGGACTCCTCTAATAATGCATGAAGCATAGCTAAGACTCCTCTAATAATAACCGGGCGAACTATATCCAGACCCCTAATGTAAGCACTGGACATATCCAGGACTCCTAATAACATGTAACATATCCAGGACTCCGCTAATATCATGAACATATCCAGGACTCCCTAATAGCATGAACATTATCCATCCGACTCGCTAATAGTCATGAACATATTCCAGGACTCCCTTATATTATCATGAACATATCCTCACGCCTAATAACAGACATGGAAGCTAGTCCTGGACTCCCTAATAGCATGAACATATCCAGGACTTATTTCGCCTAATAGGCTTATGAACATATCCATGGACTCCCTATATATCATGAACATATCCTTCAGGGACTCCGCTAATAGCATGAACATATCCAGGGACTCCCTAATCACATGAACATATCCAATGGACTCCCTAATATCATGAACATATCGCAGGACTAATCTCCTATAGCATGAACATATCCAGACTCCTATAATAGACATGAACAATTTCCAGGACTTCTCCCTCAATAGCATGAAGAAAAAACATATTCCAGGACTCCCTACATAGCGTATGAACATATCCAGGACTTGCGGCCTAATAGCATGAAGGCATATCGCTAGGACTCCTAATAACCTGAATCATTATCCATCGCCAAATACGAAGGACGTCGCCGAATATCATGAAGCATATCCAGGACTCCTAATAGCATGTAACATATCCATGGACTCGCCTATGAGCATGAACATATCGCAAGGACTCCCTAATACATGACATATGGCCAGGACTCCCAATAACATGGAACTATCGCAGGATGACCTCATCCCCTAATAACATGAACCTATCTCAGACGTCCGTCGCTAGATACATGAAGTCATCTCCTGAACTTCGGCTTTCCGCTAATATCATAAGCCTATCGGGCATGACTTCCCTAATAACATGATACATATCCAGGCCTCCCTAATATCTGAACATATCTGGCTAGGACTATCCCTAATAGGCATGAACATATCCATGAGGACTGCCGAATAACATGAAGCAATATCCAGGACTCCTCTAAGACCATATAACATATCCCAGGACTTCCCTAATAGCATGACATATCCGAGGAACTCCTAATAACTATGAACATATCCATGGACTCCCTAATAACATGAAAGCATATCCTGGACATGCCAATACATTACACATAATCGGCATAGACATTCCCTAGTATTAACATGAACATATCCAGGACTTTCTTTCCCTAATAACTATGAATTCATATCCCAGGACTCCCTTAATACATGAAATATCGGCAGGACTCGTCCTATAATAACATGAACATATCCAGGAGCTCCTCCTAATAATCAATGAACATATCCTAGGACCTCCCTAATATCATGAACATATGCTCAGGACTCCTCCTTAATTTAGGCATGAACATATCCTGAGGACTCCGTCTAAGAGGTGCATGGATCATATCGCTAGGAGCTCCGCTTAATAGCATGAACATATCACTAATGACCTCCGGCTAGATAATCCAGGAACATATCCAGGACTCGCTAATAAACTATGAACATACCTGTACTTCCCCGATTAACAGAAGAAATATCCAGGGAACCTCCCTAATTAACATGAACATATCAGGGACTTCCGCTAATAAATGAACATAGATCGTCAGGACTCCCTAATAGCCTGGAACATATTCGGCAGGACCTCCTAATACATGAACATATCCGGACGTTCTCCTAATAACATACGCATATCCAGGACTCCCTAATAGCATGAACATATCAATGGACTCCGCTCATAACATGAGACATATCCTAGACACCCTAATAGTCATGAACATGATTTCCAGGACTCCCTATAAGCATGAAGCATATCAGGACTCCCTAATAGCTATTAACATATCCTAGGAGCTCCCTAATAATCAGGAACATATCCTGGACTCCCTAATAACAGGGAACATATCCTGGACTAAAGTCACCTAATACATGAACCTATCCAGGACTCCGCTAATAACATGAACATATCCAGGACTCGCGCTACTACACCTTAAGCATATGACGGACTCTAATAACATGACATATCGCATGAGACTCCCTAATACAAGCATTAACATATCCAGGGACTTCCCCTAATAACATGACATATCCATGACTCCTAATACATGAATATATAAGGGACCTCCTAATAACATGAAACAGTAGCCAGGACTCCCTACTAACATGAAACATATCAGGACTCCTCCTATATAGGGGCATGAGACATATCAGGACTCCCTATCTAGCATGAACATATCCAGACTCCCTAGTAGCATGAAAGCATACTCATACAGTACTCCCTAATAACATGAACATATCGCAGACTCCCTAATAACATGAACATATCCAGGACTACCTCCCTATCATACATGAACATATCCCTGACTCCCTAATAACATGAATCATATCCAGGACATCCGCTATAACATGACATAATCTCTAGGACTCCCTTAATAACAAGAACATCTCCTGGACTCTCCTTAATAACATGAACATATCCAGGACATCTCCTAATAACACCATGAAGCATATCGGCTGACTTCCGTAATAAGCATGAAGCATATCCAGGACTTCCCTAATAACATGACCATATCCTGGACATCCCTAACAACAATGACATATGCGGCAGACTTACCCTAATAGCATGTAAGCTATATCAGTGACTTCCTAATAACCTGAACTATCCAGACTCCCTAATAGCATATGAACATATCCTCCAGGACTCCGCTAGAACATGAACTATATACGGACTCCGCTAAACAACATGAATCATATCCAGACTCCTAATAGTCTATGAACATATCAACGGACATCCCTAATATAAATGACCATATCGCAGGACTCCCTAATAGCTGAACAGATCACAGGACATTCCTAATAACAATGAACATATCCATCTCAGGACATCCCTAATAGCATGAACACATATTCCGGACCTCTAATACATGAAGGTCTATATCGGCAGGAGACCTCCCTATTCACAATGACATATCCAGTGACTCCTAATAACACAAACATATCGCTAGGACTCCCTGAATAAACATGAAACCTATCGCAGGACTCGCTAATAACAAAATGAACAATATCCAGGACTCTCCTACTAGCATGAACATGATCAGAGACTCCCTAATAGACATGTAACATATCCAGGACTGCCCTAGATAGCATGAAGCATATCCAGGACCTGTCCGCTAATAGCATGAACATATTCAAGAACTACTTCCCCCCTTTAAATACATGGAACTAATAATCCAGGTTGACTCCCTAATAGCATGATCATTCCAGGACTACCCTAATAACATGAACTATATCCAGGACTCCTCTAATAACATGAAGCATAGTCCAGGACTCCTAATAACCACAACATATCTCAGTGACGTCCGCTAATAACATGAATATAAATTCATATCGCTATGGACGTCCTCTAACAAACCATGAACATATCCAGGACTCCGCATAATAAATACATGAACATATCCAGGACGCGCCTAATAACATGACATTATCCTAGGAACTCACACGGCTAATACATGACCATATCAGGAGCTCCCTATATAGCAGAGACATATCCTAGACTCCCTAATACCCTATGAAACATATCCAGCGATCATCCCTAATAACCTGACATATCCAGGACTTTCCCTAATAACATGATAACGATATCTCAAGGACTCCCTACATAACATGAACATAATCCAGGAGCCTCCTAATAGACACAAACTATCCAGGACCTCCCTAATAACAATGAAAAATATTGCCAGGACCTCCCTAATAACACAACATATCCAGACTCCCTAATAACATGACATATCCAGGACTCCTAATAACCCAAACATAATCGCACCAGGACTCCGCTACTAACATGAACACTATCGCAGACTCCCTATAACTATGATACATATCCAGACTGCCCTACATATACATTAAACATATCAGGACTCCCCTAATAACAACAAACATATCCTATGACTCCGCTGAATAAACATGAACTAATCCAGACCTCCCTAATAAACTATGAACATATCCAGGACGTTGCCTAATAATCATGAACATATCCGGCAGGACTCCCTAATAACATGACATATCGCTAAGGGACTCCCTAATAGTCATGTAACATATCCTGGACTGCGACCTTAATAACATGAACATATTGCTCAGGACTCCCTAAATACATGACATATGCGTCAGACTCCCTTACTAACATGGAACATATCCAGGACTCCGCTACTAAGCATGAACATATTCCAGGATTCCTAATAACTATGAACTATATCAGGACTCGTCCTGAATAAAGCCTGAACATATCGCAGGTTCGGCTAATAACTATGAATCATATCCTAGGACTCCCATAATAACATGAACATATCCAGACTCGCCTAATAACTATGAACATGATCCAGGACTTCACTCGCCCTAATAACATTGAACACATATCCAGGAGCCTTCCCTTAATAACATGGAGCATTGGATAAAAAAAATCCATAGGAAAACTCCCTAATAAGCATGGACTATATCCAGGACTCCTCTAATAACTCATGGACATATCCAGACTCCCTAAATAGGCATGAACAAGCCTGGACTCACTGGTCTTTCCTCTAATAACATGGAGCATAATCGGGCAGGACTCCTCTAGATAACATGAACTAATCCCAGGACTCCCCTAATAGCACTAGAATCATATCCAGGAGCATTCGCCCTATAACATGAACATATCCGGACTCTTCCCTAATAACTATGAACATATTCGCAGCCAGGACTCCCTAATAACATGAACTATATCCCAGGACCCCTAATAACATCGAACATATCCGGTACTCCCTAATATCATGAATCATTACTCCAGGAGACTATCGCCTAATAACATGAACTATATCTCAGGACTCCCTAATAACATGAACACAGATCCAGGACTCCCTATATAACATGAACATATCCAGGATCTTCCTTAATAACATGAACATATCCGAGGTACTTTCCGCTTAATAAACATGACATATCCCGGACTCCCTAATAACATGGACTATATCCAGGACCTCCCTAATAACATGGACATATCTCGAGGGACTTCCCCCTAATAGCATGAAACATATCCAGGACCTCCTATAACATGACGATATCCGGACCTCCTTCCCTCATAGCATGAAGCATATCCTGACTCCCTAATGTACATGACATATCCAGGAGCTCACCCTAATAAACATGAACATAATCCTGGACATAGTCCTCCTAATAACGATGAAACATATCCTAGGAGCTCCTAATTAACATACGCATATCAGGACTTCCTCTAATAACATGACAAGCGTATCCAGGTACCCACTAATACCAGAATCATAGTCCAGGACGCCTTATAAACATGTAACATTCTAGGACTCCTAATATAACATTAAGTGCATATTCCAGGACTGGCCCTAGATAAGCATGAACCATATCTCATCCAGGACATCCGCTACTAACTGAACATATCCAGTGACTCCCTAATAACATGAACATATCCAGGACTCCTAATAGTTCACAACGAACATATCTGGACGTCTCTTATAACATGAACATTCCAGGACTCTCTCATAATCTATGAAACATATCCTTGACTCCCTTAATAACATTGAACATATCCAGGACTCCTCGCCTAAATAACATGAACATATCCAGGACTCCCTAATAAGCCATGAACATATCCTAGTGACGATTTTCCGCTAATAACATGAAGCATATCGCATTACTCCCTAATAACATTAACATATCGGGCAGGACTCGCTAATAACATGAAGCAATGCTCAAGTGGAGCTTCTCGTGCTGTAATAACATGAACATATCCAGGACTATGTTCCGCTGTAATAAAACATGAACATTCCAGGACTCCATAATAACATGAACATATCCTGGACTCCTTAATACACATAACATAGATCCAGGACTCTCCTTAATACATGAACATATCGCCTAGGACTCCTAATAACATGACTTATCAGGACGTCCCTATAACATGAACATATCCAGGACTCCCTAATACATGAACATATCCAGGACTCTCTTCTAATAACAATGAAAGCATATCAAGGACTCTGCCTAATTAACGATGACATATCCAGGACTCCTAATAACATGAACATATCTCGACTCCCTATATAGGCATGAACATATCCTAGACTCCCTACTGTTCTAATGAACATATCCAGACTCCCTAAGAACATGAACGATATCCAGTACTCCCCCCCCCCCTTCCCCTATAGCTGAACATAATCCTAGACATCCCTAATGGCATGAAAGCATATCCAGGACTTACACCTACTAACATGACATACCTCAGAGCTCCCTATACATGAACATATCAAGGGACTCCTAATAGGGGCAATGAACATATCCAGGACTTCCGCTAAATAACTGAAACAATAGCTCCTGGAGCTCCCTGAAATAACATGACTACTACCATGACTCCGTTCTATGAGCATGACCAATCCAGGACGTCCCTAGATAAACATAAGCATATCCTAGGACTTCCGCCATAACATGAAATCATATTCTCATGACCTCCTAATAACATGAACATATCCAGGACCTCCCTAATGCTATGAACATATCGCAGGACTCACTCGCCTATAACTATCAATCATATTCGCAGACTCCCTAAAACATGAATCATATCCAGGACTCCCTAATAACATGACATATCCAGGACTTGCGTACCTTACTTGGAATAATAAACATGAACATATCCAGGACTCTCCCTAATAAACAAATCATGAACATACCCAGGAGCTCCCTAATCTAACATGGAACATATCCTGGACTCCTCTAATAACATGAACATATCCGGACTCCTAATACTAACATATACGCGAGGACTCCCCTAATAACATGAACATATCCCAGGAACTCCCTACATAGCATGACTCATATCCTAAGACCTCCTAATAGCATGAATCATATCGCCGGACTCCGCTAATACTGAACATATCCTGGACCTCCTCTAATAACATGAACTATCCGGACTCCCTAATAACATGAATCATATCTCAGGCTCCCTGATAACTGAACATATCCTGGACTCGACTCCCTAATAACATGAACATATCCAGGACTCCCTACTAACTATGAACGATATCCATGGGCCTTTCCTAATAACATGTAACTATCGCAGGACCTCCCGAAATAATCAAAATGCGATAATCCAGGACTCACCTTAATAACATAGGACATATCCTGGAGCCAATTCGCCTAATAACATGACCATTATCGCGGACTCCTTACTCCTAATAACAAATGAACTATCCAGGACTCCCTAATAACATACATATCCCGGACTCTCCTAATATGCATGAAACAAATCCTAGACTCTCCCTAATAGCATGAACATATCGCAGGACTCCCTAATAACATGAACATATCTGGACTCCGCTAATAACATGACATATCGCTAGGACTCCCAATAACATGACCTATCTCAGGAACTCCCTAATAACATGACATATCCTGGACTCCTAATAACAATAACATATCCTAGGACTCCCTAATAACATGAACATATCCAGGACATCCTAATAAGCGGCAATGAACATTCTCTCAGGACTCCCTAAGAACCTAGAACATATCCAGGACTCGGCCTAATAACATGACGCATATCCAGACTCTCCCTAATAGCATGTAACTGATCCTAGACTCCCTAATAGTGCATGTACCTATCGGCCGGACTCCCTAATAACATGAACATATCTCGAGGTACTCCTAATAACATGAACATATCGCATGACATCCCTAATAACATGCACATATCCAGGACTCCTATTACATGATATCATATCCGGACTTCCCTAATAACACATGAACATTGATCTCAGGACTCCCTAATAACATGAACATATCCAGGACAGGACTTTCGCCTAATAGCATGAACATATCAAGGACTCTCCTAATGAAATGGACATATCCGTAGACGTCCCTAATAGGCAGAGACATTATCCTAATCTCCTAATAGCGATGAACGATATCCAGGACTCCCGCTAATAACATTGACCTATCCATGGGACTCCCTAATAGGGGGGCAGAACACTATCTGAGAGCTCCCTAAATAGGCTATGAACATATCGGCTAGACTCCCTAATAGCATTAGACATGATCCAGGACTCCCTAATAACATGCACCTATATCCAGTATCCCTACTATATATACATGAACATATACTGGACTTCTGTAGATCCGGCGGGCAAGGCTACTATCACTATTAGAACATGGAGTGGGCTAAAACGTATCCTCAATGGAACAGTCCATGTTTTTTTGGTTGTTTTTTTCCCCATTTTGTGTAATAACCGTTTTTTAGCGCGCTCCGATTTCTTCTATATTTTTAACTCGAAGCGTGTCAGTTTCTGTCTGGACAGAATCGGGCATACCAGCAATCGTTTTTTAGATGGACCGGGTCAATCGATCCGACTAAAAAAGGCGGATCTATGGGGGGTGAACAAACCCAAATAGTGTTCTCCTGTTTGATTTGAAGACTTGGTGTGTGTTTTCTTTTTTTTGCGTTCTGCGGCCAGTGTCTCACTTGTGGGAAGTTTAGGATAATTGTATATACGTCCACTGGAATTATTACTATGGATGTACATTCTCTAACTATATGTTGCCGAATCGTATTGATCTATAAAGTATCTGAAAGACCTTCCGTTCCACTGGTCTCAACCTCCTATATCTCTCCATGACCCTCTCCTGTGATCCAGGGAGCAGCGCCGTCACATACAAGTTAATATGTGTCAATAGGCCCGCTTATAATTTCGCAACAGAATAAGAATACTAGTATGGTAGAGGTAGAATGATCGCAGAATGAAACGTCAGATTGTGGGGGATTAGCGAGATCTACAACCGACGTGACTTAAATCTACTGGTACACTGTTAGATGGACTGTTATTTGTTCCGCAAATTTGTCTATTTGTCTGTCGCGGGGGACAGAAAAAAAATAGCCATAAGCTGTAAAGTGTCAACTGTTCTCGAGATGTCTAGCTATTACAAATGGGGACATGGCCAGCCTGATTTTAGTGCTGTTTACTAAATTTGCGCTTGGTTAATATTATTCAGACATTCCCTTTAGAGATAAGACAACATCCCTTTAAATAGAAATAACAAATCAGCAAGATATGGCTCAAATCTTTAGTTTTCAATGGGGGAAGGAACAGTTCTAGTGTAGGCTGGAATTCGCAGATCTGCACAGTGCTAATAGGAAAAAAAAAAAAAAACCCCAAACTAAAAAACTGAAAGCGTTCTGTGAATTGCGTTGGATTGCTCTACTATCGTGAAGGATTTGACAATCATTGTAATATATGTGGCGCCTACATCCTCATACCCGCTCAGGGACAACTCTGATCCGTCAACGAATGGCTGGTTCATAACGGGTACAAAATGAATTTAGTGTCAGCATTACGAATACGAATCAATAGCAGGCTGGGATATATCACTGACAAATGGGGTCTTTAAAACCTATTCACAAGCAATTGTTATGGTTGCAGCATGGGGAGGGGGGAGTCCACACTGCTGCATCATCAGTTTCTTCTATGTTCAGCAAAACACTGGTGATTCTCTGTTTATCAGCGAATGATGGGAACATTAAGCTTCAACATTATCATTCTGTGTGTGTTTACCGCAGCTGGGCACATAACTTCACATCATCAACGTTCAACTTGCATCACGCAAGCAAGTCCAAAGGAGTAGAGGGGGGTAGGTTCTATATTCAACATAAAATCAATGTCACAGACTCTGTGGTATTTGACCATTTACTATGACAGATTAATCTGGGGTTAGGTGTATTGATTGGAAACCCCCCCAATTGAAACGGGGTAGGATGATCCAAACTCGGGTCAGAACTGAACGCCACTAAAGCCTTCAGTGGCAAATAACTACTAGACTACTCCGACCGCGCACACGACGTGGGGGGGGCCCCGGACAGTAAGTAGGGCTAGCCTACAAGCGCATAATCTGTGCATCAAACGCAGCCATTTTTAACAACTGATCGTCTTGTCTTATGAAGCGGGTTCCGTTTAAAACGGCTGGTTGCTGTACCTTCCGTGGTGGGAGTCAGGGTCCTGGCCGTTCCTCTCAAAAACGCACAAAATGGGGCCGCCGGCCGCCTTCAGTTATCGCCGGAACCCGCTGGAATCGCTGTCTGACTGAACAGCATTGTTGTGCTGCCCGTAATGTGCATGAAGCCGGATTACCTCATGACTGAACGGCGTTTGCGTTGATTACGCAAGCCAGGTCCGGAAACGGCGACGCTCCGACTGAACGCGGCCATTGATCCAGCTGGTCAGTGTAAAAAGGCTGTACTGGCTACAGGCAAAGGCTTAATTGGGTGACCTCACTAAATCTCATAGATACACATTTCGTCTAAGTACTATTACAATCCTAATATAACAAAAACAGATTCGCCATTCTTAAATCCCTCAGCTAAAACACAAAAACCCAAACCAAATGGCAATTATAAAAAAGCATCACAATCTCGGGTGGCCACTGCCTTAGGATAAAGGCGCACTGGTAGGCTTAGATAAACTGTCCTGATGGATGCTGAAACATTATTAAACCTAACATTATATACATCCAATGGGACTTAGCTTGGAGGTGAGACTCAGGCTAGGTATCCGTCCACCAGTATGTTACCAGAATCCTAAAGGAGCACAGCTCCTCCAACTCCGTACGGGCGGACAATCCCAGCTCTGCGTACCACTTCGCTGAATGTCCATATTACTTAATCCGTAGCGATGGGCCTCAGGAGTGCCCACCATTATGAGATGGCTTGCTGAACTTCCGAAAATTCGATCCATTTTCGAGGGGGGAACGTTCTGAAGCTTATGGAAAGTTCGGAGAATTTTGAAGAACGGACCTGGGGCCTAAGTCGATGTGAGTCAGACATAGTTCAAAAGTTTTGTGTTTGGCCCTAAGCGTCTTTTTGCATCCTGGCTTCATCAGGGTCTGCACAGCAGGGGGTGCTGTACAGAAGAGAGGAGCGGGCCAGGGGAGGGGCAGGTTGGGTCCCGCTCCTCCGCGGATACTAGAGTTTTGGCAGCCACGGAAAGAGGGCTGTAATTTAAGCAAGTCACTTTTTCTTGCGTATCTGACTAATATAAGAGCAGAATATCTCCTTGTATGTATGTATGTATGTATGTATGTATGTGTATGCGCTCACCAATTGCACAGCACATTCACCCTGAATAGTCATCCACATACGGGCTACGCCCTCTGAATAGGGGTGCGAACACCCGTGTAAGTCATGTTTGACCTAAGACCAAAAGCCTGCAACCATCATTGCTAGAGTGTGTATTCCGCAAGTTCAGTGTAACTCAGATGAAGGGCCTGGGCTCTGTGTGCTGCGCCCCTGAACCGCAGAGGAAACGTGTGGCGGCACAGTGTGTGGTCTATGGTTGCCTTAGGTCTGTAAGACATCACATTTGCTCCTGGAAGGTTTAAAAATATTCACACCCGGAAAGACTATTGTTATATTGGTGTATATGATGACATTTATATAACAAATATAAAAAAACCTGGGAAAGACTATGTTAGCTATAGTGATATGAATGACATTTATATACAAATATATAACCCCTGGAAAGACTGTGTTACTAGTGTGTGATATGAATGACGATTCTATACAAATAATAACGCAGGCTGGAAAGACTGTGTTACCTTATTGGTGATTACGAATGACATTTATAACAAATATAAACTCTGGAAGACTGTTACTAATGGTGATATGAATGACATTTATATACAAACTATAAACGCGCTGGAAAGGCTGTGTTAGCTGATTGGTGATATGAATGACTGATTTATATAGCAAATATAAACCCTGGAAAGACTGTTACTATTGGTGATATGAATGACATTTTAATAATAGTCAATATAAAAACGCCTGGAAAGACGGTGGGTACGAGCGGTGATATGAGGACATTATAGAGGAAAGATAAACCCGGGAAAGGACGGGGGTTTACTATGTGATATAATCACATTTATATACAATATACCCTGGAAATACTGTTGTTAGCTATTGGTGATATGAAAGGACATTTAAATACACAATATAAACCGCTGGAAAGACTGTGTTTCCTATTGGTGATATGAATGACATTTATATTACGAATATCAACCCTGGACTAGACTGTTACTATTGGTGATATGTAATGACGATTTATATACAAATATAAATCCCTGGAAAGTTACTGTGTGTACTATTGGTGATGATTTCATGACTATTTATATTACAATTAAACGGCCTGGAAAGAACTGTTAGCTATTGGTGCATATGGAATTACATTTATATAGCAATTAAAGGGCCCTGGGAAAGACTATGTTACTATACTATTGGTGATATGAATCACATTTATATACAAATATAAATCCCTGGAAAGACTGTGTTCCTGTATTGGTGATATTAATGACATTTATATTACAAAATATAAACTCATAACGCGCATGAAAAGACTTGTTACTATTGGTATATGAATGACATTTATATACTATGTATACACCCCTAGAAGACTTATGTTACTTTATTGGTGATAGAATTACATTTCTTATAGCAATATAAATACCGCATGGAAAGAAACTATGTTAGGCTTATTGTGTGATTAATGAATGACATTTTATACAAATATAAAGCCCTGGAAAGACTGTGTTACTATTGGTGATATGAACGCACATTTATATACAAATAATAACCTCGGTCGGCTGAAAGGACTGTTACTATTGTTGATATGAATGACATCTTTATATAGCAAATATAAACCCTGGAAAGACTATGTTACTATGGGTGATATGATCGATCATTTTATATTACAAATATCATCCTGGAAAGACTGTGTTACTAATTGGTGATACGAATGACTATTTATATAGCAAATATAAACGACGGAAAGACGTCTGTTATGCTATTGGTGATATGAATGACATTTTATAATACACATATATAACGCTCTGGAAAAACGGTGTTACTATTGGGTTGATAGATGAATCATCATTTATATACAAAATATAAACTACCCTGGAAAGAACTATGTTACTATTGGTGAGGTGAATGACATTGTATAATATACAAATATAAACCCTGGATAATGACTAAGTACTATTAGTGATATTAATGACATTCTATATAGCAAATATAATCCCTGGATAAGAGACTGTGTTACTCATTGGTGATATGAATGGGCATTTATATACAAATATACTCCCTGGATAAGAGCTGTGTTACTATTGGTGATATGAATGACAATTTTATATACAAATATAAACCCTGGAAAGACTGTTACTATTGGTGATAATAATGACATTTATATAACAAATGATAAACCCTGGGAAAGACTGGTTACTATTGGTGATATGAATCTTACATTATATACAAATATAAAAAACGGGCCTGGAAGACTGTACTATTGGTGATATTAATGACATTTATAACAAATATAAACCCTGGAATAGAGACTATGTTACTATTGATGATATTGAATGAACATTTATATACAAATATAAAACCCTGAAGACTTTACTATTGGTGTATATGAATTGACATTTATATACAAATATAAATCTCTCTGGAAAGACTTGATGTTTACTATTGGTGATATGAATGACATTTATATACAAATATGCAACTGCCTTGGGGGGAAACAAGGAAAAAATAATGTTATCTATTGGTGATTATGTAATCACATTATATACAAATATAAACCCTGGAAAAGACTGTTTTACTATGGTGGATATGAATGAACATTTATAACAAATATAAACCCTGGAAAGACTATGTTACGATTGGTGATATGAATGACATTTAATACAAATATAAACCGCTGGAAAGACTCTGTTACTGATTGGGTGACATGTAATCAGAAAAACTAAACCAAAACACAAAAAAAAAAAATTTTTTTTATAAAAATAATGTACAAAAATATAATAGCGCGCCGGAAAAGACTTTTGTGTTACTATTGGTGTCATGAATGACATTTATATACAATTAAACCTGGAAAGGGACATGTTAGCATTGTGATATTGAATCTACATTTAATCAAATATAAAAACCCTGAAAGTACTATGTTATCTATTGTGATATAGATCACATTTATATGGAGTCAAATATAAACCGTCTGAAAGAGACTATGTTTACTATTGGTGATATGAATTACATTTATATACAGAGAATTATAAACCGCTGAAAAGAACTATGTTACTATTAGGTGATATGAATTGACATTTATATACAAGAATATAAACGACTTCGCTGAAAAGACTATGTTACTATTGGTGATATGAATGACATTATATATACAAATATTAAAGCCTCGGAAAAGACTATGTTACTATTGTGATATGAATCACACATTTGATATACAAATCTAAATCTCCTGGAAAGACTTTTGTTACTATCTGGTGATATGGAATTACATTTATATACAAATATAATTACCTTCTGGAAAGAGCTGTGTTACTATCGACTATAGGTGATGTGAATGAGTCATTTATATAGCAAATATAACGCTCTGGGAAAAGACTATGTACTATTGGTGACTGAATCACATTTAGATATACAAATATAAACCCTGGAAAGACTGTGTTATCTATTGTGATATAATGACATTTTTTAGATACAAATATAACTCTGGCTGGAAAGACTATGTTACCTATTGGATATGAATGACATTTATATACAAATATAATAAACCGCCTGGAAATGACTATGTTACTATTTGGATAATGAATGACATTTATATACAAATATAAACCCCTGGAAAGACTATGTTACTTATTGGTGATATGAATGACATTTATATAGCAAATAATAAAACCACTGAAAGACTATAGTTTAGGGCTATTGGTGATATGAATGATCATTTTATCCACAAATAATAAATCCCGGGAAAGACTATGTTAGCTATTGGTGAATATGAATGACATGTATATACAAATAGTAAAACCCTGGAAAGCTGATGTTAGCTATCTTGGTGTATGGAATGACATTTATATGATACAAATATAAACCCTGGAAAGACTGTGTTACTATTGGTGATATGAATGACCTTTTATATGCAAATATAAACGTCCTGGAAAGACTGTGTTACTATTGGTGATACGAATGACATTTATTATTATACAAATATAAACCCCTGGAAAGTACTGATGTTACTATTGTTGTATACGTAATGACATTTATATAACAAATAAAACCCTGGAAAGACTATGTTACTATTGGTGATATGAATGACATTTTATATACCCCTATAAAAACCCTGGAAAAAAAAAAAAGACTATGTTACTATTGGGGGGGTATATTAATTTACATTTATATACAAATATAAACCCCTGGAAAGACTATGTTAGCTATTGGTGATATGAATGACATTTATTTATATAGCAATATAACCCCTGAAAAGACTATGTTACATATTGTGATATGAATGACATTTATATCAAATATTAACGCCTGAAAGACTATATTGTACGATTGGGTGATATGAATGACGATTTATATACAATATAAACCGAGGCTAATGAAGAAGACTATTTTACTATTGTGTGATATAATCACATTTATTATACAAATATAACGTCCTGGAAAGACTTGGTTACTATTGTGATATGAATGACTATTTATATACAAATATAAACCCTGGAAAACTGTGTTACTATTGGTGATGTTATGACTTTATATACAAAATATAAACCCTGGAAGACTAATGTTACTATTTGGTGATTGATCACATTTAGATACTAAATATAAACCCCCTGGAAAGACATGTGTTAGCTATTGGTGATATGAATGACATTTTATATACAAACTATAAACCCTGGAAAGAACTAATGTTTACTATTGGGATATGATATGACATTTATTATCCTAAATAATAACCTCTGGAAAGACTATGTTACTATGGGGATATGAATGACATTTATATACAAATATTAACCTGGAAAGATATGTTTACTATGGTGATATGAATGACTATTTATCTACAAATATATAACCCGGAAAGACTATGTTACATTGGTGATAAGGAATGACATGTATCTACAAATATAACGCCTGAAAGTACTAATGTTACTATTTGCAGTGATATGAATGACATGATATACAATCATAAACCCTGGATATAGACTATGTTACTATTGGTGATGTGATGACATTTATATACAAATATAAACCCTGGAAAGACTGTGTTACTATTGTGATATGAATGACTATTTAATATAACGAAATATAAACCCTGGGAAAGACTGTGTTACTATTGGTGATACGAATGGACATTTTATATTAACACATATATAAACCTCTGGAAAGACTATGTTACTATTGGTG
This sequence comes from Hymenochirus boettgeri, assembly GCA_019447015.1. Classification (NCBI taxonomy): domain Eukaryota; kingdom Metazoa; phylum Chordata; class Amphibia; order Anura; family Pipidae; genus Hymenochirus; species Hymenochirus boettgeri. Next base: position 20,970,834 of record CM033473.1, on the reverse strand, counting down.
ATATGTAATGACATTTATACATCAGAATGATAAGCCTGAAGACTATGTTACTATTGGTGATATGAATGACAATTTATATACAACTATAAACGCCTGAAAGACTATTTACTCATTGGTGAATTAATTGACATTTATATATGATACAAATAGAAGCTCCTGGAAAGTACTATGTACTATTGGTGATATGACTGACATATTATATACAAATATTAAGAGCCCTGGAAAGATCTATGTTACTATTGGTGATATGAATGACATTTATATCAAATAATAAACCCAGGAAAGACTATGTTACTATTGGGGGGTGATATGAATGACATTTATATACTCCAAATATAAACCACTGAAAGTACAATATGTACTATTGGTGATATAAATGCCATGTATATTATTACAAATATAAACCCTTGAAAGACTGGTGTTACTATTGGTGGATGTGAATGACATTTTATATAGCAAATTTATGAACGCCTTGGAAAGACTATGTTATCTAGTGTCTGATATTAATGGACATTTATATACAATATAAACCCTAGGTAAAGACTGGTGTTACTCATTGGGGGATACGAATGACATTTTAATATACAAATATAAACCTACGGCGCTGGAAAGACTTATGTTACTATTGGTGATATGAATGACATTATATACAATATAAACCCTTGGAAAGGACTATGTTACTATTTGTGATATGAATGGGACATTTATAATACAACTATAGAAAACATGCGTGAAAAGTACTATGTTACTATTGAGTGATGGAATGACGATTTATATCCAATATAAACCTGGAAAGCTATGTTACTTTATTGGGATATGAATGGACATTTATATATCAAAATATAACCCTGAAAGACTAATGTACTATGGTTATATGAATGAACATTTATATAGTAGAATATAAACCTCTGAAATAACTATGTTACTATTGGTGATAATGAATGACATTTAGATACAAATATAAACGCCTGGAAAGACTGTGTTAGCTATTCGGTGGATATGAATGGACATTTATATATCGAAATATAAACTCCTGGAAAGTACTGTTACTATTGGTGATATGAATGACATTTATATAGCAAATATAAACAGCCTGGATAGAGACTATGTTTATGTCTCATTGGTATATGAATGACATTTAGATATACAATATATGAATACCTGGAAACACTATGTGACTATTGGTGTATATGATCACGTTTTAATATAAAAAATATAACTCCCTGGATAAGACTGTGTTACTATTGGTGTATATGAATGGCATTTATATACCAATATAAACGCTGGAAAGACTAATGTTGACTGATTGGTGATATGAATGCACGTTTATAATAAAAATATAATCCCTCTGGAAAGACTGTGTTACTATTGTGATATGAATGGCAGTTTATTGACAAATATAAACCTGGGAAAGACTCAAACTTATGTTAATCTCATCGGTGATATGATATGGGACATTTATATATGGCAAATATAAATAACCGCTGGAAAAGACTGTGTGATCTATTGGTGATATGAATCTCTCTTTTATATAAAAATATAAACCCCTGAAAGACTGTGTTACATTGGTGATATGAATGGGCATTTGTATAGCAAATTTAAACCGCTGGAAAGACTATGTTACTATGGTGATATGAATGATCATTTATATACAAACTTATAAAGCACGCTGGAAAGACTAGTGTAGACTATTGGTGATATGAATGACTTTATATACAAATATAAACCCATGGAAAGTCTATGTTACTATTGTGGATTATTAATGAGCATTTAATATATAAATATGAAACCTGGTAAATGACTAATGTTAGCTATGGGTGATATGCATGACATTTATATACAATATAAAAACGCTGTAAATACTTATGTTACTTATCTAGGATATGATGACATTATGATACAAATATAAAAACCTGAAAGAGACTATGTTAGCAATCGGTGATATGAATGACATTTATATAATATCTCTAATATAAACCGCTAGGAAAGACTATGTTCTTTATTGGTGATATGAATAGACATTTTATACAAATATAACACCTTGGAAAGACTATCGCCAACTATGAAGGCCTGAGGCTCCTCCAAAGATAACTTAACGCCATGCATTGCAACTCATGGCACAAACGCGACCGTCATAATGTTGTGCGCAACGTCTACCATATATTTGTGGTCACATTCCTCCCCCTTCATTAAAAAACAAAACATTATGGTCTCGCTACTGCACCGTGCATATCATCAATTGGCCCAACACCGTCTCGCAAACACCTAACTCCATGTGCCGCCTAAATGGCATGTCCTGCAGCACCCCTAACTGCGACTTTGAACAGCGTGGTCCATATCTCACCAATTCGTGACCCGCCAAATGTCACGTCTCACAACATCAAGTACACAGCGACCAGTATCTTGTCGCACAAGATCACCTAGAATGCGTGCCGTAGCCAACGCACCTTCCACATCGTGCGACGTATGCCCATCCTGTCCCTATTCACACGCGGACGTTGGGTTGTATGGATCTACAAGCAGGAATTATCGCAACTTTCATTAACTAGTACTTAAGCCAGACGCAGACACACAATGCCTCACCTTGCACACGAGCAGACACTTCACAGAGTCTTTCAACAAACTAAAGAAGCAAGAGCAATCATGGCAGTTTCAATACGGATCCAGAAAGTACTTTATTGATTGGGTCTAATAGTCAGTATAAAAAGGGTCCTTGTGGCAAGGCATATAAGTGTTAAAGTGCATAACCAAAGTTACTATAGCTAGGCTAACATTAATGTGTGCAAAAAATAGAGAAGCACGCTTAATAAAACACAGAGCCAGAGCAGCGGCAACAGAATGAAGCCGACTTTAAAACACAGACAAATGAGCCACTTCATCATGATCAGAGACACTGGTCGCGGCTGTCATGTCACGATCAAGTGCTGCGATATTCCTGTTAAACAATAACACATGTTTTCCTCCCAACGGCTAAATTCCCATGTAGCATGTTCACTTTAAGGCAGTGTATGGGTAACCAGCAAACTTTGTATATTTTACAGCTCCAAGTGGAAAATACTGATAACGTTGTATATAAGGTTTTGGCAAATAAACACGTGTTTATACAGTATCCATTCAAGCTAATGTCACCTCCTGGCAACATATTATACTATTAGCATACATGTCGTACATTACCAACATGTGCACGGTTCTTTTCGGTTCCCCCTTCCTTCGCATCTTCTAAGCGCAGAACTTACACACAACTGCACGTAACATCCATGTGTACAGCTCAAAGGGGCAACCGGGCCGGGTACAAAACTGCTTCAGTGTTAAATACACACCAAGACCTGGTCGCTGCTCTTGTCCCACTAGAAGCAGTGGTCGTGTGTTGGGTTTTACTACAGGGATATGAATGGTAAATTGTTGTATTTATAATTGAAGGGAAATGTTAGGTCTTTTTTAAGCTTCATAGACTTGGCTGTAGCTGTTTGGAACTCTGCAGCACGATGCGTCTTTAACTCGTTGCTTAGTGTGGACATCCTTTAAAACTTGAATTTGTAATGGTTCAATCACTAGTGATGCTGCAGTGACCACGTGGAGCTCCTTTCACCATGTAGCCAGAACATGGAGATCATGCTTATGGTGGCAGGAAGAAGAGGTTCCCAGTCTGTTTTTGCTGTAAGTGTACGCCCCGCTATAATCGTGCCTGGTGGTGTATTGGATAGGAATCTACGATACAAACATGAAGCAGATTGAAGCTATAAGTCGACGGTTTTTATATGGGTTTCTCGCTAAAGGTGGCCCTGACCTCTCTATCATCCACGCTGTAGGCTATAGGTGTTATATTGGCCCAGCCTCCCAGGAAAAAAGTATCACTCCACTTTGTATCATAAGGTGATTGTGTCCCTACCCACGTCCTATCACCGCACCTTTATCATAGGTGATTAAATTCTGTGGTACTGCTACTCTCCTATTCACCCCCACCTGTTATCATCGGTGATTGTGTCCATACCTTCGCTATCACCTATAGCCTGTCATTAAATAGTGATTATGTTGTCTTCTGACCTCCCTATCACCCGACCTATATCAAATAGGTGATTATGTGTCCCTACCTCCTTCACCCACTTCCATGTGCATGCAATATGGTGTTATTATATGGGTACCCCTGATAACCTACGCGCTATCCCTATTCATCACCCTCCTGTATTCAATAGTGATATAGGGTTCTCGACACTCGGGGGGGGGGGGGGGGGGAAGTAATTTTTTTTTTTTTCAATAATTGCTCTTTTGAAAATTTCTGTGCATTCTTCCTCCCCTTTATTTGGTGAAACCGCAGTAGGAGGTCAGTAAGCCTTCTGCTAAATGACCTAAATCGCGTTTGCATACCCTATTATACATGGCTAAAAATTTAAACCGGCAGCCACTTCCTTGAAAATTTTCGCCAAATCCGATCCTGGGTTATTCAAAACCAAAAACGAAAAACACTGACACACCGAATTTTGAGAAGAAGGCAAGGACGCATGGTCTTGCATTAATTATTAAACTTATAACACAGCAAAATAAGTCTCCTCTCTACCTAGGGGTTATATATGCGAACGACGTTTCCCTAAAGGATCTTGTTTTTTGACTTTGGCGATTTAGTAATCTATTACTGTCTCCTTGTTTCCCCCATGACATCGCGTTAGCTTCAAACCCCGTGTTATTGTCGGTTTTGTTCTGCCATGGTTTTACTAATTCTAGCGACCACATTATCTCCTCATTGCTCCCTGCAGAAGGCTATTGGCAAAAGCTGGTGCTCTGAACATTTTGTACCTCATACTCATCCGCTTGCTATGGCTTACATTAGGGCTCTGTATAAATTTAACGCAAGCTGTCCTCTTGTATATTGTTCCCGTTTTGTCTGTTGTTGCTGGTTTCTGTCTTCAATCTTCTCTCCTTAGGCCGGCAACACTTCATTCTCTGTTTGTGATGCTTCTAAGCTATGATTCGGGGAGCTTGTTTGTGTACGTTTAGTAAGAATGTTATGGATGCCGGCTAGGCGCAGATACCATAGTTGGGTCTACCCTACGCTCGCTTACTGTTTGTTGTCCATTATATCGTGGGCCCTATGTTAATCCTCCGGTATGCGCCCCTCCGCTAAGGTCTTTGGCTAGAAGTTTGACAAATTTCTGCGGCATGCTCTGCTGTTATCGTTCGACCCAGGTTTTGGGTGCCACTGATCCTTATTAGTTGCTCATATTCCCTGTGTCCCCCAGCTGCCATAGTTCCCTGGTGGAAGTTAATGCCGGCTCTGCTTCTGTGCGTAGGGTGCATGTAAAAAAAACGTTCAATACTCGAATTCTGGACGATAAGCATCCACCTTAACATCTTTACCTTGATCCGGCTGGGATTATGGGCGGGCCTCTGAAAGTTATTTTTTTGGACATGCAAATGAGCAACTCAAATTTGTTCGAATACAGCAAGTTAATTCCATGTGGGGAGATGAAGGGGAAGTATTGTTAATTAACTTCTCTCAAGCCATCGCCTCTATATTAATCCTACTGGGCAAAAAAGGTGATATGCTGTTTGGGGCTAACTATCAAGCCGGGGCTGCTTACCATATTATCCACTGGGGGGCAACTTACATTGGAAATAATTCTAGGCAGATGGGTAGGTTTTTGGTAAGGCCATTTTTTTTCCCTCTTATTGCTTCTCGGTGGTCCCACGCTCTTCTGCAGCCATGCACCTTGAAATAAGCTCGGGTCAAAACCTTTATTTCCCCCTGCTGGCGTCGCGTAAAGAGTTTATTTTGTTGGTTGGATTGAGGAGGAGCAAGGCTCATCAATCTTATCCGGCATTGAATTCTTCTAAGAACCTTCCCATATCTCCAGTATCTTGCTTATCGGCCTGAGGAATCCTGACTGTGATGGCTGTCGTCTACACCTCGCTGGGCCTCGTCCTTCTGTTTCGCCATTCCCTTGCTAAACAGCAACGCCGCTCGCTCGTCATTGAATGCGCCTACATGCGAAGTTTAAAATCATGCAAAAAACCTTAACAGGGACTGTAATTCTTTGGAAGAGTTATCTTTTTGGAATCTTTTGCTTGCTTAACAGGATGCCCTTAGCCGTTGCTCACTTTTATCTGGGCTGGAAGTCTGCAAAAACCAACTCCGTGAAGCTGTGTCAATTTCAATGGCCTCAAGAAGGAAAGTTTTGTACAGGGGCTCTGGTTTCTTTTCTGTGGGGCAATGGGGGAGTCTCCCAAAAACCCTGATTACAGAGATCGCATATCATTAAGGCAATTAGTGCACTATTCGTCCTGACCTACCTTTTGGACCTGCCATCAAGAAATCATCAGATAATGTCTATAGACCTCTGTCTTTCTGGTGCCCGCTTTTTTGTCCTGATACGCTACGCAATGTAGGAATGTACTAAATTGGCTGCAAAATAAGGCACAATGATAATTGCACAGAACCCATGGGCATGCAAAGGTCAATATAATAACAATCTTGGGGAAGAGAAACAACCCTATATACGTTTCAAAACTTTGTGGGTGCAGGGGCAGTAAGGCGTAAAAAAGGCTGATTCTGTGTCTTACTTTAGGCCATTAATGGCTCCCGGTGCTTACCCCCGGCTTCCTGAACATATTGAGTGCTGCGTCATATATGACTGATATTGAATACCGTCATCCCATCTTACCATATGAAACCCTTGGGGATTCTGTACTTATCCTGTACATATTCTGTACAACGTATCCTGTATGTAGTCTGTGCACAATTTGTACGTATCCTGTATGTATTCTATACTTATCCTGTACATATTCTGTACAACATATCCAGTATGTATTCTGTACTTATCCTGTACATATCCTGTACAACGTATCCTGTATGTATTCTGTGCACAATTTGTACGTATCCTGTATGTATTCTATACTTATCCTGTACATATTCTGTACAACGTATTCTGTATGTATTCTGTACTTATCCTCGGATAAGGTACAGATATATACAGGATACGTTGTACGAATATATACAGGCTACGTTGTCACAGAAATGTACAGATAAGTACAGAATACATACAGGATTAAAACAGAATATGTTAGGTGTAAGTACAGAATAATACAGGATTAACGTGTACAAAATGTATCAGGAAAGTACGACATATACATCAGGATACAGTTTACAGAATGCTGCCAGGATAAGTACGGTACATTATTATACTTTATGACAGAGATGTAGTAAGTACAGAAGTAGATAGTTACAGAATATGTTAAGGATAAGTACAGGAAAATAAGCGAAGTCTTGTACAGAAATAGAACATGATAAGTACAGAATAATACAGGAACTTATTGTACAGAAGTGTACAGGATAAGTACAGGAATAATTACGGATATATTGTACAAGAAATGTACAGGATAAGTACCAGAATGACATACAGAATCATGTACATGAAATGTCAGATCTGTATAGAATACAGTAAGTAATACAAATCACAGATACGTACAGAATATTGTAGGTCAGTTCAATACCATACAGGATATGTTGTACGAAATATTACAATAAGTACAGAATACAACGATGATGTTTACAGAATATGTACAGGGATAAGTAACATAAGGATACGTATCACAGCTTACCGGTGTTGTACAATATGTACGGATAATACAGAATACCATAAAGGGATTAAGTGTCACGAATATTAAGTAAGAAAATAGAATACATACGAAATCGTTGTAAACAGATACTGTACAGGATAAGTACGTAAATACATCAGGATACGTTACAGCATGTATGAAGCAAATAATACAGGATATACGTTGTACAGGATATGTACGGATAAGTACAGAATACATACCGATACGTTGGAATCTGTGTTGTACAGAATGATGTAAGGATAAGTATAGAATATCTACAGGATACGTCCGACAAACTATGTACACGCACCCGACTAAGCCCCCACCCACGATTAATACCACCAGACGTTACAGAATAACCAAGGATAACTACAAAATACAATCTCGCATCCTAACAGAATATGTAGATACGTAAAACATCATCCGTTTTGTTGTCAAATTGGACAAAACAACCACTATCAACCGGACTCGTAATAAGACTACAGCGATAAAAGTAGGCATCCCCCTAGACAGGGAAATTTTGGCGCCAATAGAAGAAATACCCAAACATCATCCACAGGACCACTACACAAATAACAGGCACACGTTGTAATTGTACAGATTAGAATAATACAGGATATATTGTTTACACAAGCCCACCACTATTAACAGATAATACGCACATATAACAAATACGTTGTAATATTAGAGTCATATTACAGTACGGACACCCGAATATCCCAGACTAATACACACAACAGTTTGTACAGAATAGTACAGAGCACAGCATAACAACCACGAATATACAATACGTTACAGAATGAACAGGTTATAATACGAATATATCCACAGATCCACGATGTAAGAAAGCTACAGATCACATAAGAACCTTTTTTTTTACAACAGGAAATGCGCAAAACCAGGAAACACCGTAAACATACCATACAGATTTTAAATTGTATAGATGTATAATCGACAAGACGCAACATCACAGAAACACTACCAGATACGTTGTAATATGTACAGCTAGTACGAACCTACAGGACAGTCCCCAACAAGTACACCATACCCATACAGAACACCATACAGACACGTGACAGAAGCAATTGTCACCCCAATAAGACGCATACATCAGGATACGTGTACATATAAAAAGACAGAAACATACGGAATGTTGTTTTTTTACGCAACATCCTACAGATCAAAGACATACATACCGGATGACCACAACCCAACTACGTACAAAATTTCACAGGGGGGAACTATACCCATACCAACGCGTTTGGTATATTCCAACGGTCGTTCGATCTCGTTTTTACTTTTATTTTTACAAATTGTGCACAGACTACATACAGGATACGTTGTACAGAATATGTACAGGATAAGTACAGAATACATACGGATACGTTGTACAGAATATGTACAGGATAAGTACAGAATACATACAGAATACGTTGTACAGAATATGTACAGGATAAGTATAGAATACATACAGGATACGTACAAATTGTGCACAGAATACATACAGGATACATCTGTTGTATTCAATTAGATCAACTGGACTTGAAATGTAGTTCTTGAAGACGTTTCGCTAGTCATCCGACTGGCTTTCTCAATTCAGAATGACTTGTACAAGAATCTGTGGCAATATGTACCCTGGAAATCCCAATTCATATCACAGCCAAGTGTTATATGGTGTGATTGGATAGTGGCTAAGAGGTGTTATAGGAACGCCCAGAGTAAGGTGTTAAAACAGCATTGTACATGGCAGACAGTTGGTGTCGAACCCCCCCCTCTATTTTAGGCTTGGTTTCTTTATTTCACATAAATGGCCTCCTAACACCTCCTTGAACCAGTCACGTTCCTTCGCCAGTATGTAACATTACAATCTTCAAAGGTATGTCCTTTATCCTTAAGATGCAGAACACGGCTGAGTCCTGACCCAAGGAATTGGCTCTTCTGTGCTGGGCCATACGTTGATGCAGTTGCTGTTTGGTCAGTTGCTGTGATATCTAATTGGGATTTTCCGGGTACATATTGCCACAGATTCTTGTACAAGTCATTCTGAATGGAGAAAGCCATCGGATGACTAGCGAAACGTCTTCAAGAACTACATTTCAAGTCCAGTTGATCTAATTGAATACAACAGATATACCATGACCTGGATGAATGAGAACCTTCACAAGCACATACAGGATACGTTGTACAGAATATGTACAGATATGTGCAAAATGTATACAGGATACATACAGAAGGTGTACAGAATAAGTATACATGTGAGACATAGACAATACATGTGAGAATTTGGTAATTCTGATGAGTAAAAGGGGAGATGTGTATTCTCAGCCCCGCACTATAGATATGTTTACCGCCCAGCCTGATATTTTGGTTGATCGGGTCAACTTTCTTTAGTTGATTTTTAGAAAAATTCTGCTGATTGGTTTATCAGTTTGTATATCTGTGTATCTGGGAATATCACCTGGGGTCGACCCTTGTGTGCATTAAAGGGGAAATATACCCTACAAACCACACTCCTCCCATCAGCATTCCCAGGTAAGGACCCAATCCGCTAGGCCTGTACCTCTGGGTTTGCTCTCCAAAACTTGCCAATGGGAAGTTGTGTTTTATACATAATGTGCCTTGCTATAGGCCAGGTCCTGGACTGAATAAGGGGCTGAGATTGCTGGGCTGGATATGGCAGGTTATTGATATTAAACTAGGGCTGACCCAGGGATGAGACCCTCGATGACTATGTTCTCCCCCTGCTTCCTGCTAATGAGAGGGCGTGGTGGGGGGGTGTATAATTTCATCACGCACCCAATCAGCAATTAGTATGGACCAGTCTATTTCATTTTCAGTTTGATTGGCTGTCAGCGTTTGGAGCTTTTAACCTGTTCCAATGTTACACTGGCAGTGTCCTTTACCCCATCTGCACTCTGCAAGGTAAGTACTGTGCATCGTGAGTAGACATGAGGATATATTTATATAGAAATATTTAGAATATTCCCATGTCTGTGAGTTTTATCCTTATCCGCATTTCACCCTTTACCAGCTATAGCATTCTGCTAACATGGCATGCTGGGAGTTGTAGTTTCCAAACATCTGGAGTACCGGGGTTCGACATCACCGAGCTATAGAATAAAATAAATGATTGTGGAGCATTGTGGTTTCTTTCTGTACCAGACAGGGAGTTGGCTTCTCAGGATCTCTGCAGCATCTCGGTTATTATTGGCGCTGCCCTACTGAACATCCTGAGACAATAAAACACTTATGAATGTTTAATTAGCACTGCATGAAGCAGAGGATATTTCTCTTGCCCTTTTGGTCAGTACAAATGGGATTAGGGGACACGCAGTGAGCAATCTTTTATACACAGGGTTTAACAGACATATTTCCTTATTTGGGTATTAAAGAGAGATGGCACCAAACCTTCTAGATATATGAACGTTCAGGGGTGTTTGGGCTTCCCAGGAAATAAAAGGCCAGGGGCCCAATAGGAAGTTTTAGGGGGCCCACTGAAATTTTCACCTCTCCTCGCTTATTTCATATGTCTCACTTCTGTTATCCTACAGTTATCCTACCTTTCTGAGCATCACAGAACAATGCTTGTTAGCCCCTTTAAGCACTTTGTACCCTCCTCCCCACTTGTACCTTTATGTTTCCCTCCCACTTAGATTGAAAGCTCTTCGGGGCAGGGATCTCATTCCTATATATCGAGGCTTCTTGCACTTATTCCATTTATACATAATTATATATATGCTTTCTTAACCGATGTATGAAATTGTATTTAATTTAATTTTTATCTATCTGTATAATGGCTTGCACTTATCCCCTTGATTGTATACTCTGTATTTATAATGTACAGCACTGCGTACCAAAGTGGCGCATATAATAAAAATTATACATACATACATACTTCTGACATACCATTTTATTCATGGTCAATGGATTGTGGGTCTAGCTTAGCTCTTTGTAATTGGTCCATGGATTGTTGGTCTGGCTTAAGCTCGGTACACACATAAGCAATAAAGGGCCAATCCTGATATGTACCAAGGGGATGGGCCTTTATGTGTGTACGTCCATAACGACGTTTCCAATGTGGGCGAATGATTTGCTTCAGCATCGGAAATGCTCATTACAAAGGGAGAGTTTGTATGGCCATCCAAACAATCTCTATATTTCATTTAAAAAATGCCAGACAGAATCGTCAATTGGTACCCAGCTTTAGCTATTATTTAATTGGTCATGGACTGTGAGTGTCTTAGCTCTGTTTAAATGGTGGGTCTAGCTTAACTAATATGCTCCCCTGGTGGCCTATAACATTACAGGGGTGTAATTAAGCTACTTGACGTAACCATTGTGCATCGCAGATGCGGGTCACGTAAGTTGCATGTTTTTTTGCACCTCCATGTAAAAGCTTTGAACTTCACACTACATAGACGTGCAGAATTCAATGCAGTTTCCAAAAATACAGAAAACATTGGTTTTTTACCTTGGTTTGGGCGTTGGCATTGCAGTGGTGTAACTACCCTGCAGGGGGTGCAGGAGCTAGGGGGTGCCCCTCTTCTCATTTTCCCTATGACAGGTCAAGCCTCCTCCAGAAAACCACCGTAGATGAAGTAGGAAGAGGGTCCCATCACTGAGGCACGTGTGGAATCATACCTAGAATCACTGGGGGCACATGATTCCTAGTTACCCCACTGTGTCTGAGACAAGAAGAATTCAGTCCAGATCATTGGATGGGTACAAACAAAATGATCACCTGGCACAAAAACAACAGCTGATTGGCCCTGTGTTTTATCCAATCATTTTACTGGTGCTACAATGACATTCTAACCAGCCCTCTGATGCAACAGATATTTCTCAGACTGCACTGACCCCACTCCCATGGTTCTATGTAGGCCATATTAATAGAGATCCATAAGGATGAAAGGCTTTTGATCAGACCATGTGTAGGGCTCCTGTATCTGATTCAACACAAAATCCTCTTGTTTGTCTCTATCTCATTATTTTCTGGCCCTTTATTCAAGGTACCAAACAGGCGATTACAGTAGCTCCATTGTAACCGACATTCCTGGTATTCTAGGACCAAGGAAACTATTCACCATTGTTCGGTGCACCTGTTACACAGGTCGCGCTTGAGATGTCTGTACGTCTATGGTCAGCTGTTCGGTTCTTCACGGTACCATGAATGGAGTGGTATGGAAGAAGTATTTTAATTTTTATGATTAAAGGAGAACCTCACCCTAAAACATATTTTTCATTGACTTATACATCAAAAACTTCTCCTTCCTATTTAATTCCTAACTATATACAATATCAATTAAATAAACAAAATCCTCCATTTTTTTCAAGTTATACTCACCCCTTCCTTTAGCATATCAAATACAATATCTTATTGTGTGATTCAGGTTGAATCACACTGAGCATGTCGAATTCACTGAGCTTTTTTCACTGCATGAATAACAAAAAAGCAAGCAATATTTTCAGACATTTATGGGCTATAAGACAGGGAAATGTACTTTACGCTTTTATAAACTTGCCCTTTAAATCAGGGATATTTGGAATTTTTGAAAATATTAGTGATGGAAAAACTTTTCTTTTATCCGGATCTTGGTAAGGACGAATCTTTTGGTCCCACGGATCCACGGGAACTATTGGACCATCAATGGACCATTATTGACAGTGTCGCTTTGTTCTATTTTGAAATGCAGCCAGTAATTTGCTATTCTCTCTCTACGAAATAGTTCAAGGAACGCAATGGAAAAGATCCAAGCTGGGGGTCTGTGAAAGAAATTGGTATCTCCCAAATAAATAGCGTCTTGTAATGAAAGGTTTAAGTGAGTTTTTGTTAAAAAGGAGCTTGAACAAAAGTTGTCCTTGATCTGGTTCATTCTTACTGTTGGCTTCATATACCAATCTGGATCTCTACTCAGTTGACCTATGATAAAGAAATCCCAGGATATTTATTAGAAAGGATACATTACATGTGTTCCTCCTCTCCTGGTTGTGCCTATTGCAGTTGGGAAAAAAATACTTACTGGAGAAATGGTTTCAAAAATGTGGGGTGCATCTCTATAACATTGTCTACTCAAACCCCATTTCCTATTCCTATTCAAAACCTATTCATGTTTCCATTTTCAACTGTGTTTTCCATCTTTCTTCTTGGTTTTCAACTTTCTGATCCCGATTTTGATTTCTGGACTGCAATTTTTGAATTTTTAAATGATGTTTGGCCATTAGGCATGGAACCACATTGGATTAAAACCAACACCGCATATCAGCACAAATCATACCAACTTTCAAACATGGTGGGGAGTTGGTGCAGCACGGTGGGGAGTGGTGCAGCACAGTAAGGGAGGTGGTGAAAACAGTAGGGAGTGGTGCAGCACAAGAGGGAAGGTGTGCAGCACGGTGAGGGAGGTTATGCAGCACGGTGGGGAGGTGGTGCAGCATGGTGGGGAGGTGGTAACACGGTGAGGAAGGTGTTGCAGCACGGTGGGGAGGTGTTGCAGCACGTGGGAGGTGATGCAGCATGTTGAGGGAGGTGGTGCAGCACGGTGGGGGAGGTGGTGCAGCACAGTGGGGAAGGTGGTTCAGCACGGTGAGGGAGGGTGCAGCACGGTGAGGGAGGTGGGGCAGCACGGTGGGGGAGGTGGTGCAGCATGGTGGGGAGGTGGGGCAGCATGGTGGGGAGGTGGGCAGCACGGTGGGGAGGTGGGGCAGCAGAGTGGGGAAGGTGGTGCAGCATGGTGAGGGAGGTGTTGCAGCACGTGGGGGAGGTGGTGCAGCACGGTGGGGGAGGTGGTGCAGCATAGTGGTGTAAATAATACCATGTAAATAATAATATTGTAAATAATTATTGTAATATTAACACAATTATTGCACTTTCCACTGCTTCCAATCCTTTTTTCATCCAACACATTAGGCTGATGTAATTACATTGATAACATGACTCAAATTCTGGCCAATCATAATAAAACCTTGGCCTATGTGTACCCAGTTTTAATTTTGTGTATTACTATAAACTATTGTACTGCTAATAACCGTATATTACACAATTTGGTCTTGCACAATTAGGCAACTCTCTCTGATGTTGTGCAATAAGATGTACATGGTGGTTGTGTTATAAGACATCTTTAGTTGAATAGACTAGATTGCATCATAAGTGTTGACTGCATTCCCATTAGATCTGACTGTTTTAGCCTGGATTGCAGCTTGACACATCATTATCAGCTCATAAAGGAGGTCACCAACCATCCCAAAGTTGCAGAAGTCCATTGCCTTTGATCCCATAGTGCATTGAAGATATCCTCCTGTGTGTGTTTGATTCTATGTAGCGGCCTTCCTAATCTTCATATTGTATGTTTTGAGTTAAAAAATTGTAATCTAAAGACTATGATGTCATAATTAATTATGGTCTTGACAAACTCAAACAAACGTATTGAATTCTCCCATTGTGGGAACGGAGAACTTAACTCCAGCAGTCGATTACATCGGTAGCAGAAGGTGTCACGAAAACCAATGAATGGAATTTTAACTCGTGTTGCTGTAACATTACATAAATAGTCTGTCTGGAAAAAATATTGCTCTCCAATATTGGAAAGGCTTTGTCTCCCATTCTGTAGTGTATGAAATATGGCTGCAGGTGATCTGTTCCAATTTTTATCTATTTGTTAGACATTTAAGTTCACAAGCGAACAGCAAATGGTTAATAAATTAAATCTGCATAATTCATTTATACACAATATTCTGTAAATTATATTCTTACACATGGCACTGATCTACAACATCAGTGATAATCAGTGTTTAGCTATTCATCAGTTTGTAATCGGTGTTAGCTATATTTCAGTTATAATCATTGTTAGTTGTAATCAGTTATAATCGATTGAGAGTTTGTATGGCCATCACAAACAATCTCTATATTTCATTTAAAAAATGCCAGACAGAATCGTACAATTGGACCTACCAGCTTTAGCTATTATTATTGGTCAATGGACTGTGAGTGTAGCTTAGCTCTGTTTATGGTGGGTCAGCTTAACTAATATGCTCCCCTGGTGGCCTATAACATTAACAGGGGGTGTAATTAAGCTACTTGACGTAACCATTGTGCATCGCAGATGCGGGTCACGTAAGTTGCATGTTTTTTTGCACCTCCTGTAAAGGCTTTGAACTTCACACTACATAGACGTGCAGAATTCAATGCAGTTTCCAAAAATACAGAAACATTGGTTTTTTACCTTGGTTTGGGCGTTGGCATTGCAGTGGTGTAACTACCCTGCAGGGGTGCAGGAGCTAGGGGGGTCCCTCTTCTCATTTCCCTATGACAGGTACAGCCTCCTCCCAGAAAACCACCGTAGATGAAGTAGGAAGAGGGTCCCATCTGGAGGCACTGTGGAATCATAACTAGGAATCACTGGGGGCACAGTGATTCCTAGTTACCCCACTGTGTCTGAGACAAAGAGATTCAGTCAGATCATTGGATGGTGACAAACAAAATGATCATCCTGGCACATAAAACAACAGCTGATTGGCCCTGTGTTTTATCCAATCATTTTATCTGGTGCTAGACAATGACATTCTAACCAGCCCCTCTGATGCAACAGGATATTTCTCAGACTGCACTGACCCCACTCCCTGGTTCTATGTAGGCCATATTTAATAGAGATCCATAAGGATGAAAGGCAGTTTGATCAGACCATGTGTAGGGCTCCTTTATCTGATTCAACACAAAATCCTCTTTGTTTGTCTCTATCTCATTATATTTCTGGCCCTTTTATTCAAGGTACCAAACAGCGATTACAGTAGCTCCATTGTAACCGCAATTCCTGGTATTCTAGGACCAAGGAAACTATTCACCATTGTTCGGTCACCTGTTACACAGGGTCTGCGCTATGAGATGTCGTGACGTCTATGGTCAGAGCTGTTCGGTTCTTCACGGTACCATGAATGGAGTTGATGGAAGAAGTATTTTAATTATTTATGATTAAAGGAGAACCTCACCCTAAAACATATTTTTCATTGACTTATACATCAAAAACTTCTCCTTCCTCCATTTAATTCCTAACTATACAATATCTATTAAAATAAACAAAATCCTCCATTTTTTTCAAGTTATACTCACCCCTTCCTTTAGCATATCAAATACAATATCTTATTGGTGAATTCAGTTGAATCACCACTGAGCATGTCGGGGTGTGATTGGATAGTGGCTAAGAGGTGTTATAGGAACGCCCAGAGTAAGGTGTTAAAACAGCATTGTACATGGCAGACAGTTGGTGTCGAACCCCCCCACCTCTATTTTAGGCTTGGTTTCTTTATTTTCACATAAATGGCCTCCTTAACACCTCTCTTGAACCAGTCACGTTCCTTCGCCAGTATGTTAACATTACAATCTTCAAAGGTATGTCCTTTATCCTTAAGATGCAGATACACGGCTGAGTCCTGACCCAAGGAATTGGCTCTTCTGTGCTGGGCCATACGTTGATGCAGTTGCTGTTTGGTCAGTTGCTGTGATATGCTAATTGGGATTTTCCAGGGTACATAATTGCCACAGATTCTTGTACAAGTCATTCTGAATTGAGAAAGCCAGTCGGATGACTAGCGAAACGTCTTCAAGAACTACATTTCAAGTCCAGTTGATCTAATTGAATACAACAGATATACCATGACCTGGATGAATGAGAACCTTCACAAGCACATACAGGATACGTTGTACAGAATATGTACAGGATATGTGCAAAATGTATACAGGATACATACAGAATGTGTACAGAATAAGTATACATGTGAGACATAGACAATACATGTGAGAATTTGGTAATTCTGATGAGTAAAAGGGGAGATGTGTATTCTCAGCCCCGCACTATAGATATGTTTACCGCCCAGCCTGATATTTTGGTTGATCGGGTCAACTTTCTTTAGTTGATTTTTAGAAAAATTCTGCTGATTGGTTTATCAGTTTGTATATCTGTGTTATCTGGGAATATCACCTGGGGTCGACCCTTGTGTGCATTAAAGGGGAAATATACCCTACAAACCACACTCCTCCCATCAGCATTCCCAGGGTAAGGACCCAATCCGCTAGGCCTGTACCTCTGGGTTTGCTCTGCCAAAACTTGGCCAATGGGAAGTTGTGTTTTATACATAATGTGCCTTGCTATAGGCCAGGTCCTGGACTGAATAAGGGGGCTGAGATTGACTGGGCTGGATATGGCAGGTTATTGATATTAAACTAGGGCTGACCCAGGGATGAGACCCTCGATGACTATGTTCTCCCCCTGGCTCCTGCTAATGAGAGGGCGTGGTGGGGGGGTGTATAATTTCATACAGCACCCAATCAGCAATTAGTATGGACCAGTCTATTTCAGTTTCAGTTTGATTGGCTGTCAGCGTTTGGAGCTTTTAACCTGTTCCAATGTTACACTGGCAGTGTCCTTTACCCCATCTGCACTCTGCAAGGTAAGTACTGTGCATCGTGAGTAGACATGAGGGATAATATTTATATAGAAATATTTAGAATATTCCCATGTCTGTGAGTTTTATCCTTATCCAGCATTTCACCCTTTACCAGCTATAGCATTCTGCTAACATGGCATGCTGGGAGTTGTAGTTTCCAAACATCTGGAGTACCGGGGTTCGACATCACCGAGCTATAGAATAAAATAAATGATTGTGGAGCATTGTGGGTTCTTTCTGTACCAGACAGGGAGTTGGCTTCTCAGGATCTCTGCAGCATCTCGGTTATTATTGGCGCTGCCCTACTGAACATCCTGAGACAATAAAACAGCTTATGAATGTTTAATTAGCACTGCATGAAGCAGAGGATATTTCTCTTGCCCTTTTGTAGCAGTACAAAGTGGATTAAAGGGGAAACGCAGTGAGCAATCTATTTATACACAGGGTTTACAAGACATATTTCCCTTATTTGGGTATTAAAGAGAGATGGCACCAAACCTTCTAGATATATGGAACGTTCAGGGGTGTTTGGGCCTTCCAGGAAATAAAAGGCCAGGGGCCCAATAGGAAGTTTTAGGGGGCCCACTGAATATTTCACCTCTCCTCGCTTATTTACATATGTCTCACTTCTGTTATCCTACAGTTATCCTACCTTTCTGAGCATCACAGAACAAATGCTTGTTAGCCCCTTTAAGCACTTTGTACCCATCCTCCCCACTTGTACCTGTATGTTGTCCCTCCCACTTAGATTGAAAGCTCTTCGGGGCAGGGATCTCATTCCTAATATATCGAGGCTTCTTGCACTTATATCCATTTATACATAATTTATATATATGCTTTCTTAACCGATGTATGAAATTGTATTTAATTTAATTTTTATCTATCTGTATAATGGCTTGCACTTATCCCCTTGATTGTATACTCTGTATTTTATAATGTACAGCACTGCGTACCCAAGTGGCGCATTATAAATAAAATTATACATACATACATACTTCTGACATACCATTTTCTATTGGTCAATGGATTGTGGGTCTAGCTTAGCTCTTTTGTAATTGGTCCATGGATTGTTGGTCTGGCTTAAGCTCGGTACACACATAAGCAATAAAGGGCCAATCCTGATAGTACCAAGGGGATTGGCCCTTTATGTGTGTACGTCCATAACGAGCGTTTCCAATGTGGGCGAATGATTTGCTTCAGCATCGGAAATGCTCATTACAAATGGAGAGTTTGTATGGCCATCACAAACAATCTCTATATTTCATTTAAAAAAATGCCAGACAGAATCGTACAGATTGGTACCCAGCTTTAGCTATTATTTAATTGGTCAATGGACTGTGAGTGTAGCTTAGCTCTGTTTAAATGGTGGGTCTAGCTTAACTAATATGCTCCCCTGGTGGCCTATAACATTAACAGGGGGTGTAATTAAGCTACTTGACGTAACCATTGTGCATCGCAGATGCGGGTCACGTAAGTTGCATGTTTTTTTGCACCTCCATGTAAAAGGCTTTGAACTTCACACTACATAGACGTGCAGAATTCAATGCAGTTTCCAAAAAATACAGAAAACATTGGTTTTTTACCTTGGTTTGGGCGTTGGCATTGCAGTGGTGTAACTACCCTGCAGGGGGTGCAGGAGCTAGGGGGTGCCCCTCTTCTCATTTTCCCTATGACAGGTACAGCCTCCTCCCAGAAAACCACCGTAGATGAAGTAGGAAGAGGGTCCCATCACTGGAGGCACTGTGGAATCATAACTAGGAATCACTGGGGGCACAGTGATTCCTAGTTACCCCACTGTGTCTGAGACAAAGAAGAATTCAGTCCAGATCATTGGATGGTGACAAACAAAAATGATCATCCTGGCACATAAAACAACAGCTGATTGGCCCTGTGTTTTATCCAATCATTTTATCTGGTGCTAGACAATGACATTCTAACCAGCCCCTCTGATGCAACAGGATATTTCTCAGACTGCACTGACCCCACTCCCATGGTTCTATGTAGGCCATATTTAATAGAGATCCATAAGGATGAAAGGCAGTTTGATCAGACCATGTGTAGGGCTCCTGTATCTGATTCAACACAAAATCCTCTTTGTTTGTCTCTATCTCATTATATTTCTGGCCCTTTTATTCAAGGTACCAAACAGGCGATTACAGTAGCTCCATTGTAACCGACATTCCTGGTATTCTAGGACCAAGGAAACTATTCACCATTGTTCGGTGCACCTGTTACACAGGGTCTGCGCTATGAGATGTCTGTACGTCTATGGTCAGCTGTTCGGTTCTTCACGGTACCATGAATGGAGTTGTATGGGAAGAAGTATTTTAATTATTTATGATTAAAGGAGAACCTCACCCTAAAACATATTTTTCATTGACTTATACATCAAAAACTTCTCCTTCCTATTTAATTCCTAACTATATACAATATCTATTAAAATAAACAAAATCCTCCATTTTTTTCAAGTTATACTCACCCCTTCCTTTAGCATATCAAATACAATATCTTATTGGTGAATTCAGGTTGAATCACACTGAGCATGTCGGAATTCACTGAGCTTTTTTCACTGCATGAATAACAAAAAAGCAAGCAATATTTTCAGACATTTATGGGCTATAAGACAGGGGAAATGTACTTTACGCTTTTATAAACTTGCCCTTTAAATCAGGGATATTTAGGAATTTTTGGAAAATATTAGTGATGGAAAAACTTTTCTTTTATCCGGATCTTGGTAAGGACGAATCTTTTGGTCCCACGGATCCACGGGAACTATTTGACCATCAATGGACCATTATTTGACAGTGTCGCTTTGTTCTATTTTGAAATGCAGCCAGTAATTTGCTATTCTCTCTCTACGAAATAGTTCAAGGAACGCAATGGAAAAGATCCAAGCTGGGGGTCTGTGAAAGAAATATTGTAAATCTCCCAAATATAAATAGCGTCTTGTAATGAAAGGTTTAAGTGAGTTTTTGTTAAAAAGGAGCTTGAACAAAAGTTGTCCTTGATCTGGTTCATTCTTACTGTTGGCTTCATATACCCAATCTGGATCTCTAGCTCAGTTGACCTATGATAAAGAAATCCCAGGATATTTATTAGAAAGGATACATTACATGTGTTCCTCCCTTCCTGGTTGTGCCTATTGCAGTTGGGAAAAAAATACTTACTGGAGAAATGGTTTCAAAAATGTGGGGTGCATCTCTATAACATTGTCTACTCAAACCCCATTTCCTATTCCTATTCAAAACCTATTCATGTTTCCATTTTCAACTGTGTTTTCCATCTTTCTTCGTGGTTTTCAACTTTCTGATCCCGATTTTTGATTTCTGGACTGCAATTTTTGAATTTTTAAATGATGTTTGGCCATTAGGCATGGAACCACATTGGATTAAAACCAAACACAGCATATCAGCACAAATCATACCAACTGTCAAACATGGTGGGGGAGTTGGTGCAGCACGGTGGGGAGGTGGTGCAGCACAGTAAGGGAGGTGGTGAAAAACAGTAGGGGAGGTGGTGCAGCACAGAGGGGAAGGTGGTGCAGCACGGTGAGGGAGGTTATGCAGCACGGTGGGGAGGTGGTGCAGCATGGTGGGGAGGTGGTGCAACACGGTGAGGAAGGTGTTGCAGCACGGTGGGGAGGGGGGGAAGAAAGGGGGGGAGGTGGTGCAGCATGGTGAGGGAGGTGTTGCAGCACGGTGGGGGAGGTGGTGCAGCACGGTGGGGGAGGTGGTGCAGCATAGTGGTGTAAATAATACCATGTAAATAATAATAATTGTATAATAATTATTGTAAAATATTAAACACAATTATTGCTACTTTCCACTGCTTCCAATCCATTTTTCATCCAAACAATTAGGCTGATGTAATTACGATTGATAACATGACTCAAATTCTGGCCAATCATAATAAAACCTTGGCCTATGTGTACCCAGGTTTTAATTTTGTTGTATTACTATAAACTATTGTACTGCTAATAACCGTATTATTACACAATTTGGTCTTGCACAATTAGGCAACTCTCTCTGATGTTGTGCAATAAGATGTACATGGTGGTTGTGTTATAAGACATCTTTAGTTGAATAGACTATGATTGCATCATAAGTGTTGACTGCATTCCCATTAGATCTGAACTGTTTAGCCTGGATTGCAGCTTGACACATCATTATCAGCTCATAAAGGAGGTCACCAACCATCCCAAAGTTGCAGAAGTCCATTGCCTTTTGATCCCATAGTGCATTGTAAAGATATCCTCCTGTGTGTGTTTGATTCTATGTAGCTGCCTTCTCTAATCTTCATATTGTATGTTTTGAGTTAAAAAAATTGTAATCTAAAGACTATGATGTCATAATTAATTATGGTCTTGACAAACTCAAACAAACGTATTGAATTTCTCCATTGTTTGTGGAACGGAGAACTATTAAACATCCCAGCAGTCGATTAGCATCGTAGCAGAAGGTGTCACGAAAACCAGGATGAATGGAATTTTAACTCGTGTTGCTATAGTAACATTACTAAAATAGTCTGTCTGGAAAAAATATTGCTCTCCAATATTGGAAAGGCTTTGTCTCCCATTCTGTAGTGTATGAAATATGGCTGCAGGTGATCTGTTCCAATTTTTATCTATTTTGTTAGACATTTAAGTTCACAAGCAGAACAGCAAATGGTTAATAAATTAAATCTGCATAATATTCATTTATAATACACAATATTCTGTAAATTATATTCTTACACATGGCACTGATCTACAACATCAGTGATAATCAGTGTTTAGCTATGTCATCAGTTGTAATCGGTGTTTAGCTATATTATCAGTTATAATCAGTGTTTAGTTGTAATCAGTTATAATCAGTGTTGAGCCATGTCATCAGTTATAATCAACGTTCAGCTATGTTATCAGTTGTAATCGGTGTTTAGCTATGTCATCAGTTATAATCAGTATTTAGCTGTAATCAGTATAACCATTGTTGAGCTGTCATCAGTTATAATTAGCATTTAGCTATGTCATCAGTTCTAATCAGTGTTTAGCTGTAATCAGTTATAATCAGTGTTTAGCTGTCATCAGTTATAATCAGCTATAATCAGCTTTTAGCTATGTCATTAGTTATAATCAGTGTTTATCTATGTCATCAGTTATAATCAGTGTTTATCTATGTCATCAGTTATAATCAGTGTTTGGTTATGTTATCAGTTCTAATCAGTGTTTATCTATGTCATCTTTTATAATTAGTGTTTAGCTATGTCATCAGTTATAATCTAGGTTTAGCTATGTCAGACATCCCACCCTGCCGAATCTGGCTTCCGGGCAGGGTGGGGAAAGGGGGGCAGAGCGGACTGACGTCACAAAGGGGGTGGCTCTAGGGCGGGCAGATGTCAATGACGTCACAAAGGGGTTATGGGCAGGCCATTACATGTGACGTAATTTACGTCACAGAAGAGGCGTGGTTAGGGGGAGCGTGATGTAAATTACGTCACAGAAGAGGCATGGTGAAGAAAAGAAGGCGTTCCGGAGCTGCCAGGTAAGTTCGGGTCGCAGGAGTTTGGGGTGGTCTCGCGGGTGTGCGGGAGACCACCACAAAATCCGGTAGACTCTCACGACTCCCGGGAGAGGTAGAATGCCTGCTATGTCATCAGTTATTATCTGTGTTTAGTTAGGTCATCAGTTATAATCAGTGATATGCTATGTCATTCAATTCACATCACTCTGAAACCTGTGTATTATAGGAAATTATGTTCCTCTTAAGGTGGGTACAGTGTTCTCCCTAGGGTCTTTTAGCTGGGCGGCCCACCCGGCTACTTTTTCATGCCACCCGGCTGGAAAAAATTTCTAGAGGGAACACTTGTGATTTGAAAGAATTTAGATGTAGGTTTAATAGGTGTACCAATACACTTGCAAGATTAGCACATGTTAACTATTTAGCTTAACGTGTTAGCTTTTCCAAGATCCCTAAGGCCACAAAAGCGTGGCACATGTGCTTGTGCTGCTATATCACATCTGGGTTACCTTCAGATTTTGCCGAATGACAACCCCCTGCGGATGTTGCCGAAAACCCCCTGCATTTTACAACCATGGAATGCTGGGAGTTATAGTTTTTAAACATCTAGTGGGACGTAAGTTAGAAATCCCTGACCTATATAATGAGCATAATGCAGTGCACATTTTCCCCCACCACCAAATTTCCCCATCCCACCCCACCCGGCTACTTATTCATGCCACCCGGCTGGAAAAACATCTGGGGAGAACACTGCACATGAACGTAAAAGTGACAATAACGTTGGATTTTTGAGCGCACCTGAGGCAAAAAATGTCCCCCGGTCGTCTTTCTTTAAATAAAGTATAGGGAATTATCCATGGCTGGGGAAAATGTGCAGTCCAGAGCATTAACTGCGTACAGAGGGATCTGTCATCTTTTAAAGATCTTGCATGAGTGTACCCAGCTTCACTAAAATACAAATCAGATCAAATGCTGTTATACACAGATACATGAAACATGGCTTTGCTAAGAAAAAAATGAATTTACATTCTTGCAACAAGCTTACGCCTCATTTCATGATTTTCATTACAGCACCCAGTAACTGGTGATCAGCTATTTAGAATGCTGATTTTTACATGTGGCCAGTTTAAAGGGATGGGTTGGTGACAGTCACCATATGGCATGGTTAACCAAGCAATAGTGTTGTTTATTTTAGCTCAGTTTGTTCTGTTCCTATTCTGAACCATCTGTGATATCATTAAGCAATTTGCCTAAAACATGGTTAACTCTAGACAAGGTTTTGGAGAGAAATACAATGGTGTAACCAAAAGCCCAACTACCAAAAAGGAAAGGTTCAGCACTCAAAGTCCTTATGTACCCCCTGTTTACCCCAAGTTCTCACCACCTGTCTCCATCCCCCCAATACTTGGTGTGTGGTTGAACTTTCCTTTTCTAGAAGCTGGGAGGGGAATTTATTGTTTAAGGGATAACATTATAACAATCGATCTGTCCACCTTGAAGTGTTGTTTGTAGATGCTGGAACAAGGGTGAAGAGAAAACAAAGTTTCAAGCAGAGAGAAGATTTGTGTCTTTCTAGACCTTTACAGTGGTGCATCAGAGCTAATTAAACTCAGCCTGACCTTAACTGCCCTTGGAAATGGCGAGTGAACAAGCCAATAAATATGTAAATGGATGAATCCAATTCTCTGATGTGCTTAAACACAAACTGAATCATGGCCAATGTTCAATTCGCCTCCAAGATTAAATTAGGCGCAAAGAGAAAGAGATTGTAGGTCAGTGGTTCACATTAGTCTGGCCAGTAATAATTCTGATATGTAAACAAAAGGAGCAGTAGACCAACAACCAAGATGGTCTGGATGGTCAATATCAAGGTTGATTTAGGATATTGATATTTGTCCAACCACAAAATACATCAAAACTATAAGACTCACCAAGAGGGGGATTGAATAATATATAAAATCCATCCATGTCAAACAAGGTTGGGATGGATTGACCCGTCTCTCCACTAAGTACAATACACAAACTTCCCACAAAACGAGACACCGGAGGCTCACACCGGAAAGAAAACACACACCAAGGCTTCAAATCTAACAGGTGAACACAACTTTACTTGGATAACATGAACATATCCAGGACTCCCTAATAACATGAACATATCCAGGACTCCCTAATAGCATGAACATATCCAGGACTCCCTAATAACATGAACATATCCAGGACTCCCTAATAACATGAACATATCCAGGACTCCCTAATAACATGAACATATCAAGGACTCCCTAATAACATGGACATATCCTAGACTCCCTAATAGCATGAACATATCCTAGACTCCCTAATAGCATGAACATATCCAGGACTCCCTAATAACATGGACATATCCAGGACTCCCTAATAGCATGAACATATCCTAGACTCCCTAATAGCATGAACATATCCTAGACTCCCTAATAGCATGAACATATCCAGGACTCCCTAATAACATGGACATATCCAGGACTCCCTAATAACATGAACATATACTGGACTCCCCAAGGCTACATTCACATTAGAAACAGAGCAAAACGTACCTCAATGGACAGTCCATGTTTTTTGCCCATTTTGGTCCGTTTTTAGCGCTCCATTTCTTCTATATTTTTAATCGAAGCGTGTCAGTTTCTGGACAGAATCGCATACAGCAATACGTTTTTTAATGGACCGGGTCAATCCGATCCGATAAAAAAGCGGATCTAGTGTGAACAAACCCTAATAGTGTTCTCCTGTTTGATTTGAAGACTTGGTGTGTGTTTTCTTTGCGTTCTGCGCCAGTGTCTCACTTTGTGGGAAGTTTAGGATATTGATAGTCCACTGGAAATTACCTATGGATTGTACATCTCTAACTAATGTTGCCTCGTATTATCTATACAGTATCTGAAAGACCTTCCGTTCCACTGGGCTCACCCTATAGCTCTCCATGACCTCCCTGTGATCCAGGGACAGCGCGTCACATACAAGTTAATATGTGTCAATAGCCGTCTGATAATTCCAACAGAAGAAGAAAATAGATGGAAGAGGAGAATGATAGCAGAATGAAAAGAGATGGGGGGATTGAGATCTACAACTGACTGAATTATCACTGGACACTGTAGATGGACTGTTATTTGTTCCCAATTTGTCCTATTTGTCTGTCTCGGGGACAGAAAAAAATAGCCATAAAGCTGTAAAGTGCAACTGTATCTCGAATGTCACTATTACAATAGGACATGGCCAACATTTTTAGTGCTGTTTATTTGCCTTGGTAATATTTATTCAGAACATCCCTTTAAGATAAGACAACATCCCTTTAAGATAAAAAAATAAACATCAGCAAGATAGGCCAAATCTTTAGTTTTCAATGGGAAGGAACAGTTCTAGTGTAGGCTGGAAATTCCAGATCTGCACAGTGCTAATAGGACAACTAACTGAGCGTTCTGTGAATTGCGTTGGATTCTCTACTATCTGAAGGATTTGACATCATTGTAATATGTGCCCTAAACTCCATCCGCCCCAGGACAACTGATCCTCACGGAATGCTGGTTCATAACGGGTACAAAATGAATTTAGTGGATCAGCATTACATCAACCAGGCTGGGGATTATCACTGACAAATGGGGTCTTTAAACCTATTCACAACATATTGTTATGGTTGCACATTGTCTACTGCTCATCATCAGTTTCTATGTGTCAGCAAAACACTGGTGATTCTCTGTTTATCACAATGATGGGAACTTAACTTCAACATTATCAGTCTGTGTGTGTTTACCGCAGGCTGGGCCAGTAACTTCATCACCAACAAGTCCAAAGGAGTAGAGGGGGGTAGGTTCATATTCAACTAAAAATCAATCACAATGTGGTATTGACCATTTACATGACAGATTAATCTGGGGTTAGGTGTAGTGATTGGAAACCCCCAATTGAACGGCGTTAGATGATCCACCGGGTCAGAACTGAACCCCTCAGTGGCATAACTACTGCCCCGCCCGACCGTGGGGGGCCCCGGACAGTAGTAGGGCCTGCCACAAGCCCATAATCTGTGCAGCAACCAGCCATTTTTAAACAACTGATCGCGCTTATGAAGCGGGTCCGGTTTTAAACGGCTGGTTGCTGTACCTTCGTGGAGGGAGTCAGGGTCCTGGCCCCCAAAAACGCACATGGGGCCCGGGCCCCTTCAGGTACACCCCTGGAACCTCTGACTGAACAGCATTTGTTGATCCACTAGGTCAGAACCGAACCCCTGACTGAACGGCGTTCGTTGATCCACCAGGTCGGAACCGAACCTCCGACTGAACGCGGCCATTGATCCACCAGGTTGGAAAAAGGCACTGCTACAGAAGGCAATTGGTGACTCACTAAATCTCATAGATACCCCCAAGTATATTTAATCCTAATATAACACAGATCTCCCACTTAAATCCCCAAGCTAAAACACACACAATACAAAATGCAATATAAAAAAAGCATCACATCCGGGTGCCCCTGGATAAAAGCCCACTGGTAGGCTAGATAAACTGTCCTGATGAGGCTGGAAACAGTATTAAACCAACATATATATACATCCAATGGGACTTAGCTTGAGGAGCCAGGACTAGGTATCCGCCACCATATGTTACCAGAATCCTAGAAGGAACACACTCTCCACCCGTCCGGTCCCGCGTCCACTTCGCTGAATGCCTTTACTTTAAGCCGGAGCGATGGCCTCAGGAGTGCCCACCATTAGAGATGGCCGAACTTCCGAAAATTCGGTCCATTTTCGAACTTTCGAACTATATGGAAAGTTCGGAAGTTTGAAAACGGACCCAAGTCAATGTGAGTCAAATAGTTTAAAAAGTTTTGTGTTTTGCCCTACGTCTTTTGCATCATGGGCTTCATCAGGGTCCCACAGCAGGGGGTGCTGTAAGAAGAGAGGAGCCAGGGGAGGGCAGGTTGGGGTCCCTCTCCTCCGCGGATACTATTTTGCAGCCACGGAAAGAGGGCTGTAATTTAACAAGTCACTTTTTTTCTGTTATCTACTATATAAAGCAGAAATCTTGTATGTATGTATGTATGTATGTATGTATGTATGCGCTCACCTCACAGCCACACCCCTGAATACATCCACATAACGGCGACGCCCTCTGAAAGGGGCAACACCCGTGAAGTCCAGTTTGACTAATAAAAAGCCTGCACATCATTTGCAGAGTGTGATTCCCAATTCAGTAACTCAGATGAAGGGCCTGGGCTCTGTGTGCTGCCCGAACGCACAGGAAACGTGTGCGGCACAGTGTGGTCATGCTCTTAAGGTCTGTAAGACATCACAATTTGCTCCTGGAAGGTTTTAAATATTAACCCTGGAAAGACTATGTTACTATTGGTGATATGAATGACATTTATATACAAATATAAACCCTGGAAAGACTATGTTACTATTAGTGATATGAATGACATTTATATACAAATATAAACCCTGGAAAGACTGTGTTACTACTGGTGATATGAATGACATTTATATACAAATATAAACCCTGGAAAGACTGTGTTACTATTGGTGATACGAATGACATTTATATACAAATATAAACCCTGGAAAGACTGTTACTATTGGTGATATGAATGACATTTATATACAAATATAACCCTGGAAAGACGTATGTTATACTATTGGTGATATGAATACATTTATATACAAATATAAACCCTGGAAAGACTGTGTTACTATTGGTGATATAATGACATTTATATCAATATAACCCTGGAAAGACTGTGTTACTATTGGTGATATAATGACATTTATATACAATATAAACCCTGGAAAGAACTATGTTACTATTGGGATATGAATGACATTATATACAAATATAAACCCTGGAAAGACTTGTTACTATTGGTGATATGAATGACATTTATATACAATATAACCCCTGGAAAGCCTTGTTTACTATTGGTGATATGAATGACATTTATACAAATATAAACCCTGGAAAGACTATGTTACTATTGGTGATATGAATACATTTATACAAATATAAACCCTGGAAAGACTATGTTACTATTGGTGATGTGAATGACTTATATACAAATATAACCCTGGAAAGACATGTGTACTATTGGTGATATGAATGACATTTTATACAAATATAAACCCTGAAAGACTTGTTACTATTGGTGATAGAATGACATTTATATACTATAAACCCTGGAAAGACTTGTTACTATTGGTGATATGAATGACATTTATAATCAATAAACCCTGGAAAGACTATGTTACTATTGGTGATATGAATGACATTTATATACATATAAACCCTGAAAGACTGTGTTACTATTGGTGATATGAATGACATTTATATACAATATAACCCTGGAAAGACTTGTTACTATTGGTGATATGAATGACATTTATATACAATATAAACCCTGGAAAAGACTATGTTACTATTGGTGATTGAATGACACTTTAATACAATATAACCCCTGGAAGACTGGTTACTATTGGTGATAATGAATGACATTTATATCAAATATAAACCCTGGAAAGACTATGTTACTATTGTGATTGAATGACATTATATAAATATAAACCCTGGAAAGACTGTGTTACTATTGGTGATTGAATACATTTATATACAATATAAACCCTGGAAGACTATGTTACTATTGGTGTATGTAATGACATTTATATACAAATATAAACCCTGGAAAGACTGTGTTACTATTGGGTGATACTGAATGACATTTATATACCAATATAAACCCTGGAAAGACTATGTTACTATTGGTGATATGAATGACATTTATATACAAATATAACCCTGGAAAGACTATGTTACTATTGGTGATATGAATGACATTTATATACAAATATAACCCTAAAAGACTAGGTTCTATTGGTGATATGAATGACATTTATTACAAATATAACCCTGAAAGACTATGTTACTATTGGTGATATGAATGACATTTATTACAAATATAACCCTGGAAAAGACTATGTTACTATTGGTGATATAATGACTTATATATAATATAAACCCTGGAAAGACTATGTTACTATTGGTGATATGAATACATTTATATACAAATAATAAACCCTGGAAAGACTGTGTTCCTATTGGAGATATGAATGACATTTATATACAAATATAAACCTGGAAAGGCTATGTTACTATTGGAGATATGAATGACATTTATATACAAATATAATCCCTGGAAAGACTATGTTACTATTGGTGATATGAATGACATTTATATACAAATATATAGTAACATAGTCTTTCCAGGGTTTATATTTGTATATAAATGTCATTCATATCACCATAGTACCATAGTCTTTCAGGGTTTATATTATATAAATGTCATTCATATCACCAATAGTAACATAGTCCTTTTCCAGGTTTATATTTGTATATAAATGTCATTCATATCACCAATAGTAACCATAGTCTTTTCCAGGGTTTATATTTGTATATAAATGTCATTCTATCACCAATAGTACACAAAGTCTTTCCAGGGTTTATATTTGTATATAAATGTCATTCCTATCACCATAGTAAACATAGTCTTTCCAGGGTTTATTTGTATATAAATGTCATTCACATCACCAAAGTAACACAGTCTTTCCAGGGTTTTATATTTGTATATAAATGTCATTCATATCACCAATAGTAACATAGTCTTTCCAGGTTTAATATTTGTATATAAATGTCATTCATATCACCAATAGTAACATAGTCCTTTCCAGGGTTATTTTTGTATAAAATGTCATTCATATCCCCAATAGTAACATAGTCTTTCCAGGGTTTATATTTGTATATAATGTCATTCATCACCAATAGTAACATAGTCTTTCCAGGGTTTATATTTGTATATAAATGTCATTCAATCACCAATAGTAACATAGTCTTTCAGGGTTTATAGTTGTATATATGTCATTCATATCACCATAGTAACATAGTCTTTCCAGGGTTTATATTTGTATATAATGTCATTCATATCACCAATAGTAACATAGTCTTTCCAGGGTTTATATTGTATATATAATGTCATCTATCACCAATAGTAACAAGTCTTTCCAGGTTTATATTTGTATATAAATGTCATTCATATCACCAATAGTAACACAGTCTTTCCAGGTTTATATTTGTATAAAATGTCATTCATATCACCAATAGTAACATAGTCTTTCCGGGTTTATATTGTATATAATGTCATTCATATCACCAATAGTAACATAGTCTTCCAGGGTTATATTTGTATAAAGTATTCATATCACCATAGTAACATAGTCTTTCCAGGGTTTATATTTGTATATAAATGTCTTCATATCACCAATAGTAACATAGTCTTTCCAGGGTTTATATTTGTAATATAATGTCATTCATACCCAATATTAACATAGTCTTTCCAGGGTTATATTTGTATATAAATTTCATTCATATCCCAAATAGTAACATAGTCTTTCCAGGGTTTATATTTGTATATAATGTCATTCATATCACCATAGTAACACAGTCTTTCCAGGTTTATATTTGTATATAAAGTATTCATATCACCAATAGTAACATAGTCTTTCCAGGGTTATATTTGTATATAATGTCATTCATCACCAATAGTAACAAGCTTTCCAGGGTTTATATTTGTATATAAATGTCATTCAATCACCAGTAGTAACAAGTCTTTCCAGGGTTTATATTTGTATATAAATGTATTCATATCACCAATAGTAACAAGTCTTTCAGGGTTTATATTTGTATATAAATGTCATTCATATCACCAATGTAATAGCCTTTTCCAGGGTTTATATTTGTATATAAATGTCATTCATATCACCAATAGTAACATAGTCTTTCCAGGGTTTATATTTGTATATAAATGTCATTCATATCACCAATAGTAACATAGTCTTTCCAGGGTTTATATTTGTATATAAATGTCATTCTATCACCAATAGTAACATAGTCTTTCAGGTGTTTATATTTGTATATAAATGTCATTCATATCACCAATAGTAACAGTCTTTCCAGGTTTATATTGTATATAAATGTCATTCAGTATCACCAATAGTAACATAGTCTTTCCAGGTGTTTTTTGTTAAATGTCATTCTATCACCAATAGTAACAGTCTTTCCAGGGTTTATATTTGTATATAAATGTCATTCATATCACCAATAGTAACACAGTCTTTCCAGGGTTTATATTTGTATTAAATGTCAATTCAATCACCAATGTAACATAGTCTTTCCAGGGTTTATATTTGTATATAATGTCATTCATACACCAATAGTAACATAGTCTTTCCGGGTTTATATTTGTATATAAATGTCATTCATATCACACAATAGTAACATAGTCTTTCCAGGGTTTTATTTGTATATAATGTCATTCATATCACCAATAGTAACATAGTCTTTCCAGGGTTTATATTTGTTATAAATGTCATTCATATCCCAATAGTAACATATCTTTCCAGGGTTTTATATTTGTATATAAATGTCATTCATATCACCAATAGTAACATAGTCTTTCCAGGGTTTATATTGTATATAAAGTCATTCATATCACCAATAGTAACAAGTCTTTCCAGGGTTTATATTTGTATAAATGTATTCATATCACCAATAGTAACATAGTCTTTCCGGGTTTATATTTGTATATAAATGTCATTCAATCACCAATAGTAACACAGTCTTTCCAGGGTTTATATTTGTATATAAATGTCATTCATATCACCAATAGTAACAAAGTCTTTCCAGGGTTTATATTTGTATATAAATGTGATTCATATCACCATAGAACATAGTCTTTTCAGGGTTTATATTTGTATATAATTGTCATTATATCACCAATAGTAACATAGTCTTTTCAGGGTTTTATTTGTATATAAATGTCATTCATATCACCAATAGTAACTAGTCTTTCAGGGTTTATATTGTATATAAATGTCATTCATATCACCAATAGTAACAAGTCTTTCAAGGGTTTTATTTGTATATAATGTGATTCATATCACACAGTAACATAGTCTTTCCAGGTTTATATTTGTATATAAATGTCATGCATATCACCAATAGTAACATAGTCTTTCCAGGGTTTATATTTGTATATAAATGTCATTCATATCACCAATAGTAACAAGTCTTTCCAGGGTTTATATTTGTATATAAATGTATTCATTCACCAATAGTAACATAGTCTTTCCAGGGTTTATATTTGTATATAATGTTCATTCATATCACCAATATAACATAGTCTTTCCAGGGTTATATTTGTATATAAATGTCATTCATATCACCAATAGTAACACAGTCTTTCAGGGTTTATATTGTATATAAATGTATTCATATCACCAATGTAACATAGTCTTTCCGGGTTTATATTTGTAATAAATGTCATTCATATCACCAATAGTAACATAGTCTTTCCAGGGTTTATATTGTATATAAATGTCATTCATATCACCAATATAACAGTCTTTCCAGGGTTTTATTTGTATAAATGTACATTCATATCCTCAATAGTAACATAGTCTTTCCAGGTTTATATTTGGTATATAAATGTTCATTCAATCACCAATAGTAACAGTCTTTCCAGGTGTTTTATATTGTAATAAATGTGATTCATATCACCAATAGTAACATCGTCTTTCCAGGGTTTATATTTGTATATAAATTCATTCATATCACCAATAGTAACATCTTTCCGGGTTTATATTTGTATATAAATGTCTTTTCATATCACCAATAGTAAACAGTCTTTCCAGGGTTTATATTTGTATATAAATGCATTCATATCACCAATAGTAACCAGTCTTTCCAGGGTTATATTTGTATATAAATGTCATTCATTCACCAATAGTAACATAGTCTTCCAGGGTTTATATTTGTATATATGTCATTCACATCACCAATAGTACATAGTCTTTCCAGGGTTTATATTTTGTATATAAATGTGATTCATACACCAATAGTAACACTTTTTCCAGGGTTTATTTGTATATAAATGTCATTCATATCACCATAGTAACATTCTTTCAGTGTTATATTGTATTAAATGTCATTCGTATCACCATAGTAACACAGTCTTTCAGGATATATTGTATATAAAGTGATTCATATCACCAATAGTAACAAGCTTTCCAGGGTTTATATTTGTATATAAATGTCCATTCATATCACCAATAGTAACCAGTCTTTCCAGGGTTTTATATTTGTATATAAATGTGGTCATATCACCAATAGTAACCACAGTCTTTCCAGGGTTTATATGGTATATAAATGTCATGTCATTCCCAAGTAGTAACATA
>CM033473.1:20622619-20935934 GCA_019447015.1 Hymenochirus boettgeri | reverse complement strand
CTCGGTGTATGATGACATTAATATACAAATTAAACCCTGGAAGACTATGTTACATTGGTATATGAATGACATTTATACAATAATAAACCCTGGAAAGACTAGGTTACTCTGATCATAGTAACATAGTCTTTCCAGGTTTATTGTATAAAATGTCATTCATATCACCATAGTAACATAGTCTTTCCAGGGTTTATATTTTGTATATAAATGTCATTTCATATCACCAATAGTAACCAGTCTTTCCAGGGTTATATTTGTATATAAATGTCATTCATATCACCAATAGTAAACATGTCTTTCCGGGTTTATATTGTATATAAATGTCAATTCATCCCACATAGTAACATAGTCTTTCCAGGGTTTATATTTTTATATAAATGATTCTATCACCAATAGTAACAGTCTTTCCAGTTTATATTTGTATATAAATGTCTTCATATCACCATAGTAACATAGTCTTCAGGTTTATATTTGTATATAAATGCCTTCATATCACCAATAGTACACAGTCTTTCCAGGGTTATATTTTTTATTAAAAGTGATTCATCAATCACCAATAGTCACATAGTCTTCCAGGTTTATATTTGTGTTATAATATCCATTCATATCACCACATAGTAACACAGTCTTTCCAGGGGTTATTATTTTTTCTAAAAGTGATTCATATCACCAATAGTACACTAGTTTTCCAGGGTTATATTTTATTAAATGTCATTCATATCACCAATAGTACACAGTCTTTCCAGGGTTTATATTTGTATATAAATGTCATTCATATCACCATAGTAACACGTCTTTCCAGGGTTTATATTTTGTATATAAATGTCATTCATATCACCATAGTACCACATTCTTTCCAGGGTTTATATTTTTATAATAAATGTCATTCATATCACCAATAGTAACATAGTCTTTTCCAGGGTTTATATTTATATATAAATGTCTTCATATCACCAATAAACATAGTCTTTCAGGTTTTTATATTGTATATAAATGTCATTCATATCACCAATGTACATAGTCTTTCCAGGGTTTATTTTGTATATAAATGTCATTCATATCACCAATAGTAACATAGTCTTTTCAGGGTTTATATTTGTATATAAATGTCATTCATATCACCAATAGTAACATAGTCTTTCCGGGTTTATTTGTATATAAGTCATTCATATCACCAATAGTAACATAGTCTTTCCAGGGTTTATATTGTATATAAATGTCATTCTATCACCAATAGTAACCAAGTCTTTCCAGGGTTATATTTGTATATAAATTTCATTCATATCACCAATAGTAACATGTCTTTCCAGGGTTTATATTTGTATAAATGTCATTCATATCACCAATAGTAACACAGTCTTTCCAGGGTTTATATTTGTATAAATGTCATTCATTCACCAATGTAACATAGTCTTTCCAGGTTTATATTTGTATTAAATGTCATTCATATCCCAATATACCATAGTCTTTCCAGGGTTTATATTGTATATAAATGTCATTCATATCACCAATAGTAACATAGTCTTTCCAGGGTTAATATTTGTATATAATGTCATTCATATCACCAATAGTAACATAGTCTTTCCAGGGTTTATATTTGTATATAAATGTCATTCATATCACCAATAGTAAACATAGTCTTTCAGGTGTTATATTGTATATAAATGTCATTCATATCCCCATAGTCACATAGTCTTTCCAGGGTTTATATTTGTATATAAATGTCATTCATACACCAATAGTAACATAGTCTTTCCAGGGTTTATATTGTATATAAATGTCATCGTATCACCAATAGTAACATAGTCTTTCCAGGGTTTTATTTGTATATAAATGTCATTCATATCACCAATAGTAACACAGTCTTCCAGGGTTTATATTTGTATATAAATGTCATTCAATCACAATAGTAACATAGTCTTTCCAGGGTTTATATTTGTATAAAATGTCATTCATATCACCAATAGTAACATAGTCTTTCCAGGGTTATATTTGTATATAATGTCATTCATATCACCAATAGTAACTATGTCTTTCAGGGTTTATATTTGTATATAAATGTCATTCATATCACCAATAGTAACATAGTCTTTCCAGGGTTTTATATTGTATATAAATGTCATTCATATCACCAATAGTAAACATAGTCTTTCCAGGGTTTATATTTGTATATAAATGTCATTCATATCCCAATAGTACATAGTCTTTCCAGGGTTTATATTGTTATATAATGTCATTCATATCACCAATAGTCACACGTCTTCCAGGGTTTTTTTATATTTGTATATAATGTGATTCATATCACCAATAGAACTAGTCTTTCCAGGGTTTATATTGTTATAAATGTCATTCAAACTCACCATAGTAACACAGTCTTTCCAGGGTTTATATTTGTATATAAATGTCATTCATATCACCAATATACAAAGTCTTTCCAGGGTTTATATTTGTATATAAATGTGATTCATATCACCAATAGTAACATAGTCTTTCAGGGTTTATATTTGTATATAAATGTCATTCATATCACCAATAGTAACATAGTCTTTCCAGGTTTTATATTTTTATATAAATGTCATTCATATCACCAATAGTACATAGTCTTTCCAGGGTTTATATTGTATATAATGTCATTCATATCACCAATAGTAACATAGTCTTTCCAGGGTTTATATTTGTATATAAATGTCTTCATATCACCAATATACATAGTCTTTTCAGGGTGTATATTTGTATATAAATGTCATTCATATCACCATAGTACATAAGTCTTTCCAGGGTTTATATTTGTATATAAATGTCATTCATCACCAATAGTAACATAGTCTTTCCAGGGTTTATATTTGTATATAATGTCATTCATATCACCAATAGTAACACAGTCTTTCCAGGGTTTATATTTGTATATAAATGTCATTCAATCTCACCAATAGTAAACAGTCTTTCCAGGGTTTATATTTGTATATAAATGTCATTCAATCACCAATAGTAACATAGTCTTTCCAGGGTTTATATTTGTATATAATGTCATTCAATCACCAATAGTAACATGTCTTTCCGGGTTTATATTGTATATAAATGTCATTCATATCACCAATAGTAACATAGTCTTTCCAGGGTTTATATTTGTATATAAATGTCATTCATATCACCAATAGTAACTAGTCTTTCCAGGGTTTATTTGTATTAAATGTCATTCATATCACCAATAGTAACATAGTCTTTCCAGGGTTTATATTGTATATAAATGTCATTCATATCACCATAGTACATGTCTTTCCAGGGTTGTATATTGTATATAAATGTCATTCATATCACCAATAGTACACAGTCTTTCCAGGTTTATATTGTATATAAATGTATTCATATCACCAATAGTAACATAGTCTTTCCAGGGTTTATATTTGTATATAAATGTCATTCAATCACCAATAGTAACAAGTCTTTCCAGGGTTTATTATTGTATAAATTGTCATTCATATCACAAGTAACAAGTCTTTCCAGGGTTTATATTTGTATATAAATGTGATTCATATCACCAATAGTAACATAGTCTTTTTCAGGGTTTATATTTGTATATAAATGTCATTCATATCACCAATAGTAACATAGTCTTTCCAGGGTTTTATTTGATATAAATGTCATTCATATCACCAATAGTAACTAGTCTTTCAGGGTTTATATTTGTATATAAATGTCATTCATACACCAATAGTAACACAGTCTTTCAGGGTTTATATTTGTATATAAATGTGATTCATATCACCAATAGTAACATAGTCTTTCCAGGGTTTATATTTGTATATAAATGTGATTCATATCACCAATAGTAACAGTCTTTCCAGGGTTTATATTTGTATATAAATGTCATTCATATCACCAATAGTAACACAGTCTTTCCAGGGTTTATATTTGTATATAAATGTCATTCATTCACCAATAGTAACAAGTCTTTCCAGGGTTTATATTTGTATATAATGTCATTCATATCACCAATAGTAACATAGTCTTTCCAGGTTTATATTTGTATATAAATGTCATTCATATCACCAATAGTAACACAGTCTTCCAGGGTTTATATTTGTATATAAATGTATCATATCACCAATAGTAACAAGTCTTTCCAGGGTTTATATTTGTATATAAATGTCATTCATATCACCAATAGTAACAAGTCTTTCCAGGGTTTATATTTGTATATAAATGTCATTCATATCCCAATAGTAACAGTCTTTCCAGGGTTTATATTTGTATATAAATGTCATTCATATCACCAATAGTACAAGTCTTTCCAGGGTTTATATTTGTATATAAATGTCATTCATATCACCAATGATAACAGTCTTTCCAGGGTTTATATTGTATATAATGTCGATTCATTCACCAATAGTACACAGTCTTTCCAGGGTTTATATTGTATATAAATGTCCATTCATATCACCAATAGTAACAGTCTTTCCAGGGTTTATTTGTATATAAATGTCCTTCATATCACCATAGTAACAGTCTTTCCAGGTTTATATTTGTATATAAATGCATTCATATCACCATAGTAACACAGTGTTGTTTGGGTTTATATTTGTATATAAATGTCATTCATATCACCGATAGTAACACAGTCTTTCCAGGGTTTATATTTGTATATAAATGTCATTCACATCACCAATAGTAACATAGTCTTTCCAGGGTTTATATTTGTATATAAAGGTCATTCATGTCACCAATAGTAACACAGTCTTTCCAGGGTTTATATTTGCATATAAATGTCATTCATATCACCAATAGTAACACAGTCTTTCCAGGGGTTATATTGTATATAAATGCATTCATATCACCAATTGTAAACACAGTCTTTCCAGGGGTTATATTTGTTCTATTAAAATGTGATTCATATCACCAATAGTACACAGTAGTTCCAGGGTTTATATTTGTATATAAAGTCATCATATCACCGATAGTAACATAGTCTTTCCAGGGTTTTTATTTGTATTGTATAAATGCATTCATATCACAATAGTAAACACAGTCTTTCCAGGGGTTATATTTTTATATAAAAGTGATTCATATCACCAATAGTCACATGTCTTTCCGGGTTTATATTTGTATATAAATGCCATTCTATCACCAATAGTAACAAGTCTTTCCAGGGGGTTATATTATATAAAAGTGATTCATATCACCAATAGCCAATAGTTTTCCAGTTTATATTTTGATATAAAGGTCATTCATATCACCAATAGTAACATAGTCTTTCCAGGGTTTATATTTGTATATAAATGTATTCATATCACCAATAGTAACAGTCTTTCCAGGGTTTATATTTGTATATAAATGTATTCATATCACCCCATAGTAACACCGTCTTTCCAGGGTTTATATTTGTAATAAATGTCATTCATATCACCAATAGTAACATA
The DNA here is from genome assembly GCA_019447015.1 of Hymenochirus boettgeri. Taxonomy (NCBI): domain Eukaryota; kingdom Metazoa; phylum Chordata; class Amphibia; order Anura; family Pipidae; genus Hymenochirus; species Hymenochirus boettgeri. The sequence continues at coordinate 20,930,517 of CM033473.1, read as the reverse complement.
GTCTTTCCAGGGTTATATTTATATTAAATGTCATTCAATCACCAATAGTAACATAGTCTTTTCAGGGTTTATATTTGTATATAAATGTCATTCATATCACCAATAGTAACATAGTCTTTCCAGGGTTTATATTTGTATATAAATGTCATTCATATCACCAATAGTAACATATTTTCCAGGGTTTATAGTTGATATAAATGTCAGTCATTACTCACCAATAGTAACATAGTCTTTCCAGGGTTTATATTTGATATAAATGTCATTCATATCACCAATAGTAACATAGTCTTTCCAGGGTTAATTTGTATATAAATGTCATTATATCACCAATAGTAACCGTCTTTCAGGGTTTTTATATTTGTATATAAAGTCATCTAGTCACAAAGTAAAATAGTCTTTCCCGGGTTTATATATTGTATATAAATGTCATTCACATCACCAATAGTAACACAGTCTTTCCAGGGTTTTATATTTGTATATAATGTCATTCATATCACCAATAGTAACATAGCTTTCCAGGGGTTATATTTGTATATAAATGTCATTCTATCACCAAATAGTAACATAGTCTTTCCAGGGTTTATATTTGTATATAAATGTCATTCATACACCAAAGTAACATAGTCTTTTCAGGGTTTATATTGTTATAAATGTCATTCATATCACCAATAAGACATAGTCTTTCCAGGGTTATATTTGTATATAAATGTCATTCATATCACCAATAGTAAAATAGTCTTTTAGGGTTTAATATTGTATATAAATGTCATTCAATTCACCAATAGTAACATAGTCTTTCCAGGGTTTATATTTGTATATAAATGTCATTCATATCACCAATAGTAAACATGTCTTTCCAGGGGTTATATTGTATTATAAATGTCATTCTATCACCAATAGTAACAAGTCTTTCCAGGGTTTATATTGTAATAAATGTCATTCATATCACCAATAGTACACAGTCTTCCAGGGTTTATATTTGTATATAAATGTCATTCCACACCAATAGTATATAGTCTTTCCAGGGTTTATATTGTATATAATGTCATTCATATCACCAATATTACAAAGTCTTTCCAGGGTTTTATTTGTATATAATGTCGATTCATATCACCAATAGTAACATAGTCTTTCCAGGGTTATATTTGTATATAAATGTATTCAATCACCAATAGTACATCTGTCTTTCCAGGGTTTATATTTGATATAAATGTCATTCATATCCCAATAGTAACATAGTCTTTCCAGGGTTTATATTTGTATATAATGTATTCATATCACCCAATAGTAACATAGTCTTTCCAAGGGTTATATTTGTATATAAATGTCATTCATATCACCAATAGTAACATAGTCTTCCAGGGTTTATATTGTATATAAATGTGATTCATCACCAATAGTACATAGTCTTTCCAGGGTTTTATTTGTATATAAATGTCATTCATATCACAAATAGTACACAGTCTTTCCAGGGTTTAATTGTATATAAATGTCATTCATATCACCAATAGTAACAAAGTCTTTCCAGGGTTTATATTTGTATATAAATGTATTCATATCACCAATAGTAACATAGTCTTTCCAGGGTTTATATTGTTATAAATGTCATTCATATCACCAATAGTAACAATAGTCTTTCAGGGTTTATATTGTATATAAATGTCATTCATATCACCAATAGTAACATAGTCTTTCAGGGTTTATATTTGTATATAAAGTTCATTCATATTACCAATAGTAACATAGTCTTTCCGGGTTTTATTGGATATAAATGTCATTCATATCACCAATAGTAACATAGTCTCCAGGGTTTATATGTATATAAATGTCATTCATATCACCAATAGTAACATAGTCTTCCAGGTTTATATTTGTATATAAATGTCATTCTATCCCCTAGTAACAGTCTTTCCAGGGTTTATATTTGTATATAAATGTCATTCATATCACCAATTGTAACCAGTCTTCCAGGGGTTATATGTGTATATAAATGTCATTCATATACCAATAGTAACACAGTCTTTCCAGGGTTTATATTTGTATATAAATGTCATTACATCACCAATAGTAACAATAGTCTTTCAGGGTTTATATTTGTATAAATGTCATTATATCACCAATAGTAACTAGTCTTCCACGGGTTTATATTTGTATATAAATGTCATTCATATCACCAATAGTAACAAGTCTTTCCAGGGTTATATTTGTATATAAATGTCATTCATATCACCAATAGTAACATAGTCTTTCAGGGTTTATATTTGTATATAAATGTCATTCATATCACCAATAGTAACATAGTCTTTCCAGGGTTTATATTTGTATATAAATGTCATTCATATCCCAATAGTAACATAGTCTTTCCAGGGTTTATATTTGTATTAAATGTCATTCATAATCACCAATAGTAACACAGTCTTTCCAGGGTTATATTTGTATATAAATGGATTCATATCACCAATAGTAAAATAGTCTTTCAGGGTTTATATTTGTAATAAATGTCTCATATACCAATAGTAACAAGTCTTTCCAGGGTTTATATTTGTATATAAATGTCTTCATATCACCAATAGTAACAAAGTCTTTCCAGGGTTGGTTTATATTTGTATAAATGCGATTCATATCACCAATAGAACATAGTCTTTTAGGGTTATATTTGATATAAATGTCATTCATATCACCAATAGTAACATAGTCTTTTCAGGGTTATATTGTTGATATAAAATGTATTCTATCACCAATAGTAACATAGTCTTTCCAGGGTTTATATTGTATATAAATGTCATTCATATACACCAATAGTAACATAGTCTTTTCAGGGTTTATATTTGTAATAAAGTGATTCATATCACCAATAGAACATAGTCTTCCGGGTTTATATTTGTATATAAATGTGATTTCATATCACCAATAGTAACATAGTCTTTCCAGGGTTTATATTTGTATATAAATGTCATTCATATCACCAATAGTAAACAGTCTTTCCAGGGTTTATATTTGTATATAAATGTGATTCATTCACCAATAGTAACATAGTCTTTCCAGGGTTTTATATTGTATAAATGTCATTATATCAACAATAGTAACATAGTCTTTCCAGGGTTTATATTTGTATATAAATGTCATTCATATCACCAATAGTAACACAGTCTTTCCAGGGTTATATTTGTAATAAAGTTATCATATCACCAAAGAACATAGTCTTTCCAGGTTTATATTTGTATATAATGTCATTCATATACCCATAGTAACATAGTCTTTCAGGGTTTATATTGTATATAAATGGCATTCATATCACCAATAGTAACAGTCTTTCCAGGGTTTATATTTGTATATAAATGTCATTCATATCTCAATAGTAACAAGTCTTTCCAGGGTTTATATTTGTATATAAATGTCATTATATCACCAATAGTAACAGTCTTTCCAGGGTTTATATTTGATATAAGTGATTCATATCACCAATAGTAACAGTTTCCAGGGTTTATATTTGTATATAAATGTCCATTCATATCACCAATAGTAACAGTCTTTCCAGGGTTATTTTGTATATAAATGTCATTCATATCACCAATAGTAACACAGTCTTTCAGATTTGGATTATATTGTTATATAATGCCATTCATATCACCAATAGTACACAGTCTTTCAGGGTGGATTATATTTGTATTATAAGCATTCAATCACCAATAGTAAACATAGTCTTCCAGGGTTATTTTGTAATAAATTGTCTCACATCACCATAGTAACATAGTCTTTCAGGGTTTATAGTAATAAATGTGATTCATATCACCAATAGTAAACACCGTCTTTTACCAGGTTTTATATTTGTATATAAATGTCATTCATATCACCAATAGTAACATAGTCTTCCAGGGTTATATTGTATATAAATGTCATTAGTATACCAATAGTACTAAACAGGCTTCCAGGATTATATTTGTATATAATGTGATTCATATCACCAATAGTAACAAGTCTTTCCAGGGTTTATATTTGTATATAAATTGTCATTCATATCACCAATAGTAAAAGCTCTGTCCAGGGGTTATATTTGTATATAAATGTGGTCATATCACCAATAGTAACACAGTCTTTCCAGGGTTTATATTTGTATATAAATGTCAGTATTCACCAATAGTAACATAGTCTTTCCAGGTTTATACTTGTATATTAAAGTTCATTCATATCACCAATATTAACATAGGGCTTGCTAGGTGTTATATTTTTAATAAAGTCAGTTTTCAGATCACCACTGTAACATAGTCTTTTAGGGTTTATATTTGTATATAAATGTCATTCATATCACCAATAGTAACACAGTCTTTCCAGGGTTTATATTTGTATATAAATGTGATTCATATCACCAATAGTAACATAGTCTTTCCAGGGTTTATATTTGTGTTACTATTGGTGATATGAATGACATTTATATACAAATATAAACCCTGGAAAGACTATGTTACTATTGGTGATATGAATCACATTTATATACAAATATAAACCCTGGAAAGACTGTTACATTGGTGATATGAATGACATTTATATACAAATATAAACCCTGGGAAAACTTGTTACTATTGGTGATATAAACATTTAGATACAAATATAACCCTGGAAAGACTGTGTTACTATTGGGGATATGAATGACATTTATATACCAATATAAACCCTAAAAGACTATGTTACTAGTTGGTGATTGAACTGACTTTATATAAAAATATAACCCTAGGAAGACCCTATGTTAATATTGGTGATATGAATGAACTTTATATACAATATAAACCTGAAAGACTATGTTACTATTGGTGATATGAATGACATTTATATACAAATATAAACCCTGGAAAGACTTGTTACTATTGGTGATATGACACATTTATATACAAATATAACCCCTGGGACAGAGCTTTTACTATTGGTGATATGAATGACATTTATATACAAATATAAACCCTGGAAAGACTTGTTACTATTGGTGATGAATCACCATTATATACAAATATAACCTGGAAGACTGTTTATACTATTGGTATAAATGACATTTATATACAATATAACCTGGAAGACTATGTTACTATGGTGATATGAATGCATTTATATACAAATATAACCTGGAAAAGACGTGTTTACTATTGGTGATATGAATCACATTTATATACAAATATAAACCCTGGAAAGACTATGTTACTATTGGTGATGATGAGACATTTATACAAAATACCCTGGAAGACTATGTTACTATTGGTGATGAATGCACTTATAATACAAATATAATCCCACCTGGAAAGACTGTGTACTATTGGTGATATGAATGGCATTATATATACAATATAATACCCTGAAAGACTGTGTTACTATTGGTGATATGAATGACATTTATATACAAAATTAACCCTGGAAAGACTGTTACTATTGGTGATTGAATGACATTTATATACAAATATAAACCCTGGAAGACTATGTACTATTGGTGATTATGATACTTATATCAAATAATAACCTGGAAAGACTGTTACTATTGGTGATTATAAATGACATTTATATACAAATATAACCCTGGAAAGACTTGTACTATTGGATATGAATGACATTTATATACAAATATAAACCCTGGAAAGACTGTTACTATTGGTGATATGAATGCCATTTATATACAAATATAAACCCTGAAAGACTATGTTACTATGGGTATATGAATGACATTATATACAAATATAAACCCTGGAAAGACTATGTTCTTTGGTGATATGAATACTTTATTACAAATATAACCCTGGAAAGACTGTGTTACTATTGGTGATATGAATGACATTTATATACAATATAAACCCTGGAAAGACTATGTTACTATTGTGATATAATGACATTTTATACAATATAAAACCCTGGAAAGACTATGTTACTATTGGTGAATGAATCACATTTATATACAAATATAAACCCTGGAAAGACTGTGTTACTATTGGTGATATGAATGACATTTATATACAAATATAAACCCTGGAAAGACTATGTTACTATTGGTGATATGAATCACATTTATATACAAATATAAACCCGGAAAGACTATGTTCTATTGGTGATATGAATCACTTTATTACAAATATAAACCCTGAAAAGACTATGTTACTATTGGTATATGAATGACATTTATATACAATATAAACCCTGAAAGACTATGTTACTATGGTGATATGAATACATTTTATATAACAATATAACCCTGAAAAGACTATGTTACTATTGGTGATATGAATGACATTTATATACAAATATAAACCCTAAAAGACTATGTTCTATTGGTGATATGAATCCATTTATTACAAATATAAACCACCTGGAAAGACTTTGTTACTATTGGTGATATGAAGACATTTATATACAAATATAAACCCTGGAAAGACGTTGTTACTATTGGTGATGTGAGACATTATTACAAATATAAACCCTGGAAAGACTATGTTTACTATTGGTGATATGAATCCATTTATATACAAATATAACCCTGGAAAGACTGTGTTACTATTGGTGATAGAATGACATTTAATACAAATATAAACCCTGGAAAGACTATGTTACTATTGGGATATGAATGACATTTATATACAAATATAAACCCTGGAAAGACTATGTTACTATTGGTGATATGAATGACATTTATATACAAATATAAACCCTGGAAAGACTATGTTACTATTGGTGATATGAATGACATTTATATACAAATATAACCCTGGAAAGACTATGTTACTATTGGTGATATGAATGACATTTATATACAAATATAACCCGTGGAAGACTATTACTATTGGTGATATGAATGCATTTATACAAATATAAACCCTGGAAAGACTATTGTTACTATTGGTGATGTGAATGACATTTATATACAAATATAAACCCTGGAAAGACTGTGTTACTATTGGTATATGAATGACATTTATATACAATATAACCCCTGGAAGACTGGTTACATTGGTGATATAATGACATTTATATACAAATATAAACCCTGGAAAGACTGTTACTAGGGTGATACGAATGACATTTATATACAAATATAAACCCTGGAAGACTATGTTACTATTGGTGATATGAATGACATTTATATACACTATAAACCCTGGAGACTATGTTACTATTGGTGATATGAATGACATTTATATCAATAAAACCCGGAAAGACTATGTTACTATTGGTATATGAATGACACTTTATATACAAATATAAACCCTGAAAGACTATGTTTACTATTGGTGATATGAATGACATTTATATACAATATAAACCCTGAAAGACTATTGTTACTATTGGTGATATGAATGACATTTAATACAATATAAACCCTGGAAAGACTATGTTACTATTGGTGATATGAATCACATTTATATACAAATATAAACCCTGGAAAGACTTTGTTACTATTGGTGATATGAATGACATTTATATAACAATTAAACCCTGGAAAGACTGTGTACTATTGTGATATGAATGACATTTAATACAAATAAAACCCTGGAAAGACTATGTTACTATTGGTGATGAATCACATTTATATACAATAATAAACCCGGAAGACTTATGTTACTATTGGTGATATGAATGACATTATATAATACAAATATAACCCTCTGGAAAGACTATGTTACTATTGGGTGATATGAATACATTATATACAAATATAAACCCTGGAAAGACTATGTTACTATTGGGATATGAATGACATTTATATCAAATATAAACCCTGGAAAGACAGTTACTATTGTGATATGAATACATTTATATACAAATATAACCCTGGAAAGACTATGTTACTATTGTGATATGAATCGACATTATATACAAATAAAACCCTGGAAAGACTTGTTATATTGGTGATATGAATGACATTTATATACAATATAAACCCTGGAAAGACTATATACTATTGGTGTGAATGACATTTATATACAAATATAAACCCTGGAAGACTGTGTTACTATTGGTGATATGAATGACATTTATTCACAATATAAACCCTGGAAAGACTTGTTACATTGGTGATACGAATGACATTTATAATACAATTAACCCCTGGAAAAGACATGTTACTATTGGTGATTGAATGACATTTATATACAAATATAAACCCTGGAAAGACTATGTTACTATTGGTGATATGAATGACATTTATATACAACTATTAAACCCTAAAAGACTATGTTTACTATTGGTGATATGAATGACATTTATATACAAATATAAACCCTGGAAAGACTATGTTATTGGTGATATGAATGACATTTATACAAATATAAACCCTTGAAAGACTATGTTACTATTGGTGTATGAATGACATTTATATACAAATATAAACCCTGGAAAGACTATGTACTATTGGTGATATAGAATGACATTTATATACAAATATAAACCTGGAAAGACTATGTTACTATTGGTGATATGAATGACATGTTAATACAATATAAACCCTGGAAAGACTGTGTTACTATTGGTGATGTGAATGACATTTATATACAATATAAACCCGGGAAAGACTATTGTTACTATTGGTGATAGGATGACATTTATATACAAATATAAACCCTGGAAAGACGGGTGTTACTATTGGTGATACGAATGACATTTATATACAAATATAACCCTGGAAAGACTATGTTACTATTGGTGATATGAATGACATTTATATCAAATATAAACCCTGGAAAGACTATGTTACTATTGGTGATATGATGACATTTATATCAACTATAAACCCTGAAAAGGTATGTTACTATTGGTGATATGAATGACATTTAATACAAATATAAACCCTGGAAGACTATGTTACTATTGGTGATATGAATGACATTTATATACAAATATAAACCCTGAAAAGACTATGTTACTATGGTGAGTTGAATGACATTTAATATAAATATAAACCCTGGAAAGACTATGTTACTATTGGTGATATGAATGACATTTATTACAAATATAAACCCTGGAAAGACGTGTTACTATGGTGATATGAATGACATTTATATACAAATATAAACCCTGGAAAGACGTTACTATGGTGATATGAATACATTTATATACAAATATAAACCCTGGAAAGACTTGTTACTATTGGTGATATGAATGACTTTATATCAAAATATAAACCCTGGAAACACTATTGACTATTGTGATATGAATCACTTTTATAAATATAACCCCTGGAAAGACGTTGTTACTATTGGTGATAGAATGGGCATTTATATACAAATATAAACCCTGGAAAGACATGTGACTATTGGTGATATGAATCACTTTTATATAAAAATATAACCCCTGGAAAGACTGTGTTTACTATTGTGATATGAATGGCATTTATATACAAATAAAAACCCTGGAAGACTATGTTACTATCGGTGATATGAATGACTTTATATACAATATAAACCCTGGAAACTGTGTACTATTGGTGATATGATCACTTTTAATAAAAAATATAACCCCTGGAAAGACTGTGTACATTGGTGATATGAATGGCATTTATATACAATATAACCCCTGGAAAGACTATGTTACTAGTGGTGAATAATGACATTTATTACAAATATACACCCTGGAAAGACTGTGTCTATTGGTGATATGATGACATTTATAACAAATATAAACCCTGGACAGACTAGTTACTATTGGTGATATGAATGAAATTTATATATAAATATAAACCCTGGAAAGACTATGTTACTATGGTGATATGAATGACATTTATATACAAATATAAACCCTGGAAAGACTATGTTACTATCGGTGATATGAATGACATTTATATACAAATATAACCCTGGAAAACTATGTACTATCGGTGATAGAATGACATTATACAAAATAAACCCTGGAAAGACTATGTTACATTGGTGATATGAATGACATTTATTACAATATAAACCTTGGAAAGACTATCTCCCAACTATGAAGGACCAAAAACAACCCAAGAAATAGCCCAAAGTCCTACCATCATGCAACCATGCACCCAAATGTTGTACCACGCTACCAGATATTGTGGTCACTCCTCCCCCCAAAAAAACAAAACATTATGGTCCGCCCCCATACATCATGGCCAACACCCCAAACACCAAACCCTGCCCCTAAATGGCATGGCCACAACCCACACTTTGAAACAGCGTGGCCATACTCCCAAATATCGTGACCACCAAATGTCACGTCCACAACATCACAGACACGACCAGACTGTCCACACCCAGAATGCCGTGCCCCCAACCACCGAACACTCGACAGACATGCCCCATCCACCTTTCAAAACCGGGACGGTTGGGGTGTATGACTACACAGGAATTACCTGCATTACCTAGACTTAAGCACCAGACACACACTGCCCACATGTCACACACTTCACAGACATTTACAACTAAAGAACAAAGACATCATGCAGTTTTCAATACGGACCAAAAGTAACTTTATGATTGGGATCTATAGTCAGTATAAAGTGGTCCTTGTGCAAGGATAAGTGTTAAGTGCAAACAAGTTACATACTGCTAACTAATGTGCAAAAATAGAGGCACGCTTAATAAAAACACAGAGCTCAGACAGCGCAACAGAATGAAGCCGACTTTAACAACACAGACAAAGAGCCGCCATCACATGATCAGAGACACTGGCGCCTGTCAGTCACTCAAGTGCTGCGATATTCAGTTGCAATAAACATGTTTCCCAACGGCAAATTCATGTAGCATGTTCACTGTAGGTTCCCCACAAATTTGTATATTACGCTCCAAGTGGAAAAACTGATAACGTTGTATATAAGGTTTTGCAATAAACACGTGTTATACATCCTTCAAGCAATGTCACCCTCCTCAACATATAACTATTACATACATGACGTACATTACCAACTGTGCACTTCTTTTTCCCCGTCCCTTCCATCTAAGCCAAACACACACCTGCACGTAACTACTGTGTACACGGGCAACCGGTACAACTGCTAGTGTTAATAAACACAGACCTGGTCCTGCTCTTTTCCCACAAAGCAGTTGTCGTGTGTTTTGTTTACGGGATATGAATGGTAAATTGTTGTATTTATAGGGAAGGGAAATGTTAGGTCTTTTAAGCTCATAGCTTGCTGTACTGGTTGAACTCTGCAGCACATGCGTCTTCCTCGTTGCTAGGTGACACCTTTAAACTTGAATTGAATGGCACCCTAGTGATCTGCAGGACACGTGAGCTCCCACCATGTACCAGACCATGGAGATCAGCAGGTGCAGGAAGAAGAGGTTCCCAGTCGGTTTCTGTAATGTACCCCCCTATAACTGTCTGGTGGGGATATGGGATAGGAATCTACATACAGCAGATTGAACCTATAAGCACTGGGTTTTTATATGGGCTCCTAAAGGTGCCTACCTCCTATCATCCACCTGTATCTAATAGTTGGTTATATGTGTCCCTACCTCCTATCACCCACTTGTATCAATAGGTGATTGTGTCCCTACCTCCTATCACCCACCTTTATCAATAGGTGATTTAATGTGTACCTACCTCCTATCACCCACCTTTATCAATAGGTGATTGTGTCCCTACCTCCTACACCTACCTGTATTAATAGGTGATTATGTGTTCCTACCTCCTATCACCCACCTATATCAATAGGTGATTATGTGTCCCTACCTCTATCACCCACCTGCATCAATAGGTGATTATTGGTACCTACCTCCTATCACCCTCCTGTATCAATAGGTGATATAGTTTCTCGACACTGCAGTTAATTTTTTTTTTCAATAATTCTCTTTTTGAAAATTCTGTTGATTTCTCCCCTTTATTGTGCCCAGAGGAGGTCAGTAAGCCCTAATGACCTACCGTTTGCATACCCTATTATACATGCTAAAAATTTAAACCACCAACCCTTGAAAAATTTTCCGACCTGTTATAACAAAACGCACTGACAACCGAATTTTGGAGAAAAGGCAAGACCAGGTCTTGCATTAATTAAACTATACACAAAAAAAGTCCCCTCTACCAAGGGGAATGCGACGACGTTTCCCTAAAGGATCTGTTTTTGACTTGCGAATTAGTATCATTACTGTCTCCTTTTTTCCTGACATCCGTTACTTTCAACCCGTGTTATGTCGCTTTTTGATTCTGCCACTAATTCACTTATCCTCATTGCTCCCCAGAAGGCATATTGCAAAAGCTGCTCTGAACATTTGACCTCATACTCATCCCTTTGCTATCTTACTTAGGGCCTGTATAAATTTAACCAAGCTGCCTTGTAATTGTTCCCTTTTGTCTGTTGTGCTGGTTTCTCCCTAGCCCACCACTTCATTATCTTTTTCCTAAAGCTATGATTCGGGGAAGCTTGTTTGTGTAGTTTAGTGAAGAATGTTATGCCGGCTAGCCAAGATACCATAGTTGGTCTACATACCCCTTACCTGTTTGTTGTCCATTAATAATCGTGCCCATTTATCCTCGTTATCCCCCGCTAAGTCTTTGCTAAGTTTGACCAAATTTCCCATGCTCTGCTGTATACCGACCAGGTTTTTGGTGCCACTGATCCCTTTATTAGTTGCCATAATTCCTGTGTCCCCAGCTGCCATAGTTCCCGTGGAAAGATATGCCCTGCTTCTGTGCGTTAGGTGCCAATGTAAAAAAACGTTCAAACGCGAATCTGACAAAGCATCCACCACACATTACTTCCCTGGGATATGGGCTGCCCTGAAAGTTATGTTTTGGACATGCAAATGAGAACCAATTGTCGAACCAAGTTAATCAGTGGGGGAGATGAGGGGAAAGATTGTTTAATTACCTCCACCACGCTCATATTATCCACCAAAGGTGATATGCTTGTTTTCTAACTCAGCGCCCCATATTACCACTGCAACTACAATTGGAAATAATTCTACAAATGGGAGGTTTTTGGTAAGGCCCATTTTTTCCCATTGCTTCGGCCACCTCTCTGCAGCCCATGCACCTTGAAAATAAGCTCCAAAACCTATTTCCCCTGCTGCGTCCGTAAAGAGTTTTTTTGTTTGTTTGATTGAGGGGAGGCCATCTACTTTCCCTTGAATTCTTCTGAACCCTCCCTTCTCCGATCTTGCCTTTCGGCCTAGGATCCTGACTTTGTGAGGGCTCTTCTAAACCCCTGCCGTCGCCTTCTCCATTCCCTTGCTAAAAGCCCTCCCCATTGGAAGACCCTACATGCGAAGTTTAACAAACCTAACAGGACTGTAATTCTGAAAGTTATCTTTTGGAATCTTTTGCTTGCTTAACCAGGCCCTTAGCTTTGCTAACTTTTCTGCTGGAAGTCTGCAAAACCCGTGAACTGTGTCAATTTCAATGCCACAAAGGAAAGTTTTGTACAGGGCTCTGAGTTTTTTTCTGTGGCAATGGGGACCCCAAAACCCCGAACAGAGATTCATATCATTAAGCAACTTAGCACATATTCCTGACCCCTTTGGACCTCCCTCAAAAATCATCAAGATAATGTACTATAGACTCTGCCCCTGTTTTTGTCGGAACGCACCAATGTAGGAATGTACTAAATTGCTCAAAATAAGCACATGATATTGCACAACCCTTGGGCAAGCAAAGGTCAATATAATAACATCTTGGAAGAAACACCCATAATACTTCAAACTTTGTGGGTGCAGGGGCGTAAGCGAAAGCTGATTCTGTGTCTACTTTAGCATTAAGCTCCCCTACCCAGGCTTCTGAACATATTAGTGCGCGTCAAATGACTGATTTGAACCGTCAATCCATCATTACCAGATGACCTTGGGGAGTGGACAAGTGCTGTATCATGCGATATTTTCCTGCCTCTTTTTTGGGGATCACACCAATGGGGGATACATCAATTGGTCTATAGGAGATATTTATAGGGGCCTGACATCCGCCCTGCCTCCACTTCCTTTACCAATTTCTCTTTTATTACTAGGGATGCTGGTATGCAGACATTACATTTCTTTTCCTTACCCCGCCTTTAACTTCCCTATCACTGGTACTTAAAGCCTTCCGGTGATATGAATGACATTTATATACAAATATAAACCCTGGAAAGACTATGTTACTATCGGTGATATGAATGACATTTATATACAAATATAAACCCTGGAAAGACTATGTTACTATTGGTGATATGAATGACATTTATATACAAATATAAACCTTGGAAAGACTACCCCAACTATGAAGGCCACGCCCCAAAGATAACTACCATGCATTGCAACCATGCACCCAAATGTTGTGACCACGCTACCAGATATTGTGGTCACTCCTCCCCCCAAAAAAACAAAACATTATGGTCCGCCCCCATACATCATGGCCACACACCCCAAACACCAAACCCATGCCCCTAAATGGCATGGCCACACCCACACTTTGAAACAGCGTGGCCATACTCCCAAATATCGTGACCACCAAATGTCACGTCCACAACATCACAGACACGACCCAGACTGTCCACACCCTAGAATGCCGTGCCCCCAACCACCGCAACATCGCAGACATGCCCCATCCACCTATTCAAACCGGGACGGTTGGGGTGTATGGACTACACAGGAATTACCTGCATTACCTAGACTTAAGCACCAGACACACACTGCCCACATGTCACACACTTCACAGACATTTACAACTAAAGAACAAAGACATCATGGCAGTTTCAATACGGACCAGAAAGTAACTTTATTGATTGGGATCTAATAGTCAGTATAAAGTGGTCCTTGTGCAAGGATAAAGTGTTAAAGTGCAAACAAAGTTACATACTGCTAACTAATGTGCAAAAAATAGAGCACGCTTAATAAAAACACAGAGCTCAGACAGCGCAACAGAATGAAGCCGACTTTAACAACACAGACAAAGAGCCGCACGTCACATGATCAGAGACACTGGCGCCTGTCAGTCACTCAAGTGCTGCGATATTCAGTTGCAATAAACATGTTTTCCCAACGGCAAATTCCATGTAGCATGTTCACGTGTAGGTTAACCACAACATTTGTATATTTACGCTCCAAGTGGAAAAACTGATAACGTTGTATATAAGGTTTTGCAATAAACACGTGTTATACATCCTTCAAGCAATGTCACCTCCTCAACATATAACTATTACATACATGACGTACATTACCAACTGTGCACTTCTTTTTCCCCGTCCCTTCCATCTAAGCCAAACACACACCTGCACGTAACATACATGTGTACACGGGCAACGCCGGGTACAACTGCTAGTGTTAAATAAACACAAGACCTGGTCCTGCTCTTTTCCCACAAAGCAGTTGTCGTGTGTTTTGTTTACAGGGATATGAATGGTAAATTGTTGTATTTATAGGGAAGGGAAATGTTAGGTCTTTTAAGCTCATAGAACTTGCTGTACTGGTTGGAACTCTGCAGCACATGCGTCTTACTCGTTGCTAGGTGACACCTTTAAACTTGAATTGAATGGCACCCTAGTGATCTGCAGGACACGTGAGCTCCCACCATGTACCAGACCATGGAGATCAGCAGGTGCAGGAAGAAGAGGGTTCCCAGTCGGTTTCTGTAAGTGTACCCCCCTATAACTGTCTGGTGGGGGATATGGGATAGGAATCTACATACAGCAGATTGAACCTATAAGCACTGGGTTTTTATATGGGCTCCTAAAGGTGCCTACCTCCTATCATCCACCTGTATCTATAGGTGGTTATATGTGTCCCTACCTCCTATCACCCACTTGTATCAATAGGTGATTGTGTCCCTACCTCCTATCACCCACCTTTATCAATAGGTGATTTAATGTGTACCTACCTCCTATCACCCACCTGTATCAATAGGTGATTGTGTCCCTACCTCCTATCACCTACCTGTATTAATAGGTGATTATGTGTTCCTACCTCCTATCACCCACCTATATCAATAGGTGATTATGTGTCCCTACCTCCTATCACCCACCTGCATCAATAGGTGATTATATGGGTACCTACCTCCTATCACCCTCCTGTATCAATAGGTGATATAGTTTCTCGACACTGCAGTTAATTTTTTTTTTTCAATAATTCTCTTTTTGAAAATTCTGTTGATTTCTTCCCCTTTATTGTGCCCAGAGGAGGTCAGTAAGCCCCTAAATGACCTACCGTTTGCATACCCTATTATACATGCTAAAAATTTAAACCACCAACCCTTGAAAAATTTTCCGACCTGTTATAACAAACGACACTGACAACCGAATTTTGGAGAAAAAGGCAAGACCAGGTCTTGCATTAATTTAAACTTATAACACAAAAAAGTCCCCTCTACCAAGGGGAATGCGACGACGTTTCCCTAAAGGATCTGTTTTTGACTTGCGAATTAGTATCATTACTGTCTCCTTGTTTTCCCTGACATCCGTTACTTTCAACCCTGTGTTATTGTCGCTTTTTGATTCTGCCACTAATTCACTTATCCTCATTGCTCCCCAGAAGGCTATTGCAAAAGCTGCTCTGAACATTTTGACCTCATACTCATCCCTTGCTATCTTACTTAGGGCCTGTATAAATTTAACCAAGCTGTCCTCTGTAATTGGTTCCCTTTTGTCTGTTGTTGCTGGTTTCTCCCTAGCCCAACACTTCATTATCTGTTTGATCCTAAAGCTATGATTCGGGGAAGCTTGTTTGTGTAGTTTAGTGAAGAATGTTATGCCGGCTAGCCAAGATACCATAGTTGGTCTACATACCCCTTACTGTTTGTTGTCCATTATAAATCGTGCCCATTTATCCTCGTTATCCCCCGCTAAGTCTTTGCTAAAGTTTGACCAAATTTCCCATGCTCTGCTGTATACCGACCAGGTTTTTGGTGCCACTGATCCCTTTATTAGTTGCCATATTCCTGTGTCCCCAGCTGCCATAGTTCCCGTGGAAAGATAATGCCCTGCTTCTGTGCGTTAGGTGCCAATGTAAAAAAACGTTCAAACTCGAATCTGGACAAAGCATCCACCAACACATTACTTGTCCCTGGGATATGGGCTGCCCTGAAAGTTATGTTTTTGGACATGCAAATGAGAACCAATTGTCGAACCAAGTTAATCAGTGGGGGAGATGAAGGGGAAAGATTGTTAATTACCTCCACCACGCTCATATTATCCGACCAAAAGGTGATATGCTTGTTTGCTAACTCAGCGCCCCATATTACCACTGCAACTACAATTGGAAATAATTCTACAAATGGGAGGTTTTTGGTAAGGCCCATTTTTTCCCATTGCTTCGGCCACCTCTCTGCAGCCCATGCACCTTGAAAATAAGCTCCAAAACCTATTTCCCCTGCTGCGTCCGTAAAGAGTTTTATTTGTTGGTTGGATTGAGGAGGAGAAGGCCATAATCTTATCCCATTGAATTCTTCTAAGAACCTATCCCATATCTCCAGATCTTGCCTTATCGGCCTAGAGATCCTGACTTTGTGATGGCTCTTCTAAACCCCTGCCGTCGCCTTCTCCATTCCCTTGCTAAAAGCCCTCCCCATTGGAATGACCCTACATGCGAAGTTTAACAAACCTAACAGGGACTGTAATTCTTGGAAAGTTATCTTTTTGGAATCTTTTGCTTGCTTAACCAGGCCCTTAGCTTTGCTAACTTTATCTGCTGGAAGTCTGCAAAACCCGTGAACTGTGTCAATTTCAATGCCCAAAAAGGAAAGTTTTGTACAGGGGCTCTGAGTTTTTTTCTGTGGCAATGGGGACCCCAAAAACCCTGAACAGAGATTCCATATCATTAAGCAACTTAGCACATATTCCTGACCCCTTTGGACCTGCCATCAAGAAATCATCAAGATAATGTACTATAGACTCTGCCCCTGTTTTTGTCTGAACGCACCAATGTAGGAATGTACTAAATTGCTCAAAATAAGCACATGATATTGCACAACCCATGGGCAAGCAAAGGTCAATATAATAACAATCTTGGAAGAAACAACCCATATACTTCAAACTTTGTGGGTGCAGGGGCAGTAAGCGAAAAGCTGATTCTGTGTCTACTTTAGCCATTAAGGCTCCCCTACCCAGGCTTCTGAACATATTGAGTGCTGCGTCAAATGACTGATATTGAACCGTCAATCCCATCATTACCAGATGACCCTTGGGGATGTGACAAGTGCTGTATCATGCGATATTTTCCTGCCTCTTTTTTGGGGATCACACCAATGGGGGATACAATCAATTGGTCTATAGGAGGATATTTATAGGGGCCTGACATCCGCCCTGCCTCCACTTCCTTTACCAATTTCTCTTTTATTACTAGGGATGCTGGTATGCAGACATTACATTTCTTTTCCTTACCCCGCCTTTAACTTCCCCTATCACTGGTACTTTAAAGCCTTCCGTAAACCCCAATCTTAAAGATTCCGCTGCCTTTGCATTAGGATAAACCTGAAGCCATCTCTCCAACTCTTCCACTTTGATTGGCGTTTTTGCTCTTGTTAAAGGGGCGAATGGAATGATTCCCTGCTAAAGCTTCCTTCTTTTTATAACAATCCAACGCTGCATGATTACCCCCACAGCAGGAACATTCATGTTTAAACCTACATTTGTTCCCCTTACTACAATGCTTTTCATTAAAAGCCCAACATTCCCTCCTGACTTTATGCCCTGTGTTATTGCTATTAGGAAACTTGGCCTTATCCACTCTCTCATGTCCTACCCACTGCATCCAAACTTCCATATCCTTTTGACCAAAAGACAAAGCAGGATTATCCACCATTTTCAATCTAAACTCCCTATCGTAATTCAACCAAGCCGACCCTCCATAGGTCGCATGGGTATCCAATACAGTGAAACAGTGTTTGGCCATGTTAACGCACTGCCCTGGTAATTCTGTAGTGTAACATGCTAGATAAACCATGTAACCTCTCACCCATTCCAAAATAGACTCCCTCCTGATTCTGTTTTCATCCTTTAACCTTAATATTCTCTTTCAATAAATCAAACATATCCACGTATTTTCCCGTCAATATCTTTTTTATCGTCTTTCTGGGCAAATGCTTGTGCAATGCTGACACCGCACAAGCGTATGTATCCCCGGCTGAGGCTACCTTGCTCTCTTTTCTATCCTTCTCCTTAATCTTACCCCCTGTCGAATGACCATCAGACTTCTTAAGCTTTCTAAGACACTGTTTGAGAATGCTGTAAGTCACATTATTCTCATCCTCACTATCTGACTTATGTATTTAAACAATTACTCAGAATGTTACAATCAAAACCCTTACCGGCATCAGATGCTTTCCCACCACCAGCACTTGGTCCTTGATCGTTAGGTTCCCTGGATGGTCCTGGTTCGTTATCCATTTGTTCCTGAGATCTCCTTGTAGTTTCAGACACAAAACGATCCTCGCTGTATCCTGTGTTTGTTTTCTCATTTTGTAATCCAGTACGGTTCCTGATTGTCCCCCTACTGTCCTTTCTGCCAGGAGATAAACACCTAGGAGGCCGTAGAACCCTACCATTAGATGATAACCGCCTATCCAAATCCCCCCCCTTTCTATAAAATCTACTCCGTTGCTGAAATGTGCGCCTACTAGGGGACCTACTATTACTTAACCTAATATTATCCCTTCTCCCATTATAACTATGGTTAGGGCCCCTAACTACCCCCCCAAGAGGAACCCTCTCTACTATACCTTCCATTTCCAGGTTCATTCCTGATGTAATCCTCACTACCGTCCATCCTGTAGTCCCGATAAGATTTGGTGCCAAAATAACCTTCTTCTCTTGCTGTAGATCCAGGAGAACCTTGGTAATAAATCCTCTGGGCGCCCAACCCCCCCTCCACGTGGTTGTATCCAAAATGGCGCCGATCTCGCGATGACTCCCAAGATTCCCGCCTGTGGGGGCCATTGAAATAGTAGTCCCTCTCCTCCGATCTTCTTTCTGTGCTCCATGATGGTCCACGTGGTCTTCTTTCTTCCCTGTAGCTGCCGCGTGTTCTTCCTGGTTCCCTGAAGCCACCGTAGTTCCGGTCCTCCTCTCCAAGTCTCGCGATGTCCGGGAGTTGGATACTCACGTGACTCCCGTTCCCGCAAGACTCTTAGCGTGTACATCGTGTCGGCTGTTAGACTCCGGCGGCGTCTCTCTTCTTCCCGGCTGCTTCTGGATCTGCTCCTTCTCCTATCTTCTGATGTTGCCGATGCCTCCTGTATTCCTCTGTCAGGAGCATTTTGTTGGATATCGGCTGCCTGTGGAGACAAAATATCGGGAGGGGGAACAGGTTCGCTCACCTGGATGGCCTCTTCCCTGTACCTTGCTGGCTTCTTAGCACTTCTTGTCGGCTGCTTTCTCCTGGGCATGGTGATACAATCAACTGCAATCTGAAAAACAGAAAAAAGGTAATAATTATTGTGCCTTTCTTACCTGTGCTACCCTTTAAGTACACCTTTAGCCCCTAAGACCTGCCCCTTATTTCCCCGCCCCTACCTGGTGGCTATTGCCGCTATTGTTCCTACCTGGTGGCTATTGGCCGCTATTGTTCCAAAGCCCACTCCCTGACCCCTCCTACAAACCCCAGTAGGGGGTTAGCCAGCACTGTGGCCATAAAGCTAGGTACACACCTACCGATTTTTCCTCCTGACCGACCGTTCGATAGTTACCGCGACCGATCGTGTGGTCCTCTATGGGACGAGGTTTTCCACCATGTCCGATCATCCTTTTGTCCGATCGGTCGATCGGAAATGGGCACATTCGGATGCGATAATTTTGGTCCGATTGACCGATACACACTATTGGTCGATCGGACCGAAATATCTCATCGTGTGTACCCAGCTTTAGGCCTTATGTGCCTCCATATTTATTAAAATTACGGCTGCATTTATTTCTACATCAATGGCTTTTGGGTAACTGAAAAATGGGCAGATTTCTACTGAGCAATAGATTTCCCAATGGGAAGTGAATCCGTATGGCAGGTCCAAAACGATTAGTGTGCAACACACACCATACCACATTTATTGACCATTGTCCACGTACTTTTCATAAATTAAAACGTCCTTATTCCTTACCAGATACCAGACTTTATTATTTACTAATCTATTAACAGGCCAAACACCTACAGATTGTTTAATGAAAACTTGCGTCATGTCAATCTGAACTCGGAAGTCGTTTGTTTCCCAGACGTGCCCAGAAAACTTGAGAGGATTCAACACCCAAAGTCTCCAACTCGTAACAACATGCCTCACCCCTACTATGCCAGGTTTCTGAACAACAATGTAAGGTTTCTCAATGACCCAATACCGCATATGGAAAGTACCAGCACCAAGCAGATCCAGGTATAGACTGGTTATAATGTAGAAGACAAGACCTATGGGTTACAATACTGCCAACCTGAGTCACCATGATTTAATTTTAAATAGTCTAACATCAGTTTAGTATTTGAGGTTGAACTAGAAAGGGAATGTTTAAGTATAAACTTTGAATTTGGCTTGAAGGGCGGCATTTTGGAAGGGAATATGTATGTTTGCTGTAGATTTTAAAACTCAATAATGGGAATGATGAGTTTGTAGTAAAGCTTGTTTGGGACAAAAAAAACTTTTGTATGTACCCAGCCCAAAGTGGTGCTAATTTTGATCCAATCAATCAGAAAGCTAACATCTGATTGGTTAGGGCAAAATAAGCACCAATTTCAATGATAAGAACTTTTATTGAATCTATCTGTATCTTTTTGATGATTGTTTTTTTTTTGACTTTAGTTACCCTTTAAGTATGGCTGCCACAGTAATGGATAAGTAGATCAGTAGGTGTGTGTACCTGTGTCGGTTTGGGGGTTAAAAAACAAACTTTTTTGATGATTGGTCAAAAAAATGTTTTTACTTTAGTTACCTTTTAGGTATGGCTGCCAAAGTAATGGATAAGTAGATCAGTAGGTGTGTGTATCTGTGTCCAGTTGGGGGTTAAAAAAACAAACTTTTTTGATGATTGTTTTTTTTTACTTTAGTTACTCTTTAAGTATGGCTGCCACAGTAATGGATAAGTAGATCAGTAGGTGTGTGTACCTGTGTCCAGTTGGGGGTTAAAAAACAAACTTTTTTGATGATTGTTTTTTTTTACTTTAGTTACTCTTTAAGTATGGCTGCCACAGTAATGGATAAGTAGATCAGTAGGTGTGTGTACCTGTGTCCAGTTGGGGGTTAAAAAAACAAACTTTTTTGATGATTGGTCAAAATTAGTTTTTTTGACTTTAGTTACCCTTTAGGTATGGCTGCAACAGTAATGGAGGGGTAGGTCAGTAGGTGTATGTAAACTGTGCCACATGGGGGTTAAAAAAACAAACCTTTTGTATAATTAATCAAAATTAATTTTTTTGACTTTAGTTACCCTTTAAGTATGGCTGCCACAGTAATGGATAAGTAAATCAGTAGGTGCGTGTACCTGGGTCTGTTTGAGGGGGTATGTTTTTTTTGTGTTTACAACCATAAAACTATATTTTATTGAGGATAAATCTAAATTAGTTTTTTTGACTTAAGTTACCCTTTAAATATGGCTGCCACCGTAATGGATAAGTAGATCAGTAGGTGTGTGTACCTGGGTCTGGTTGAGGGGGTATGTCTTTTTTGTGTTTACAACCATAAAACTATATTTTATTGAGAATAAATCTAAATTAGTTTTTTTTTTACTTTAGTTACCCTTTAGGTATGGCTGCCACAGTAATGGATAAATAGATCAGTAGGTGTGTGTACCTGTGTCCGGTTGGGGGTTAAAAAAACAAACTTTTTTGATGATTGGTCAAAATTTGTTTTTTTGACTTTAGTTACCCTTTAGGTATGGCTGCAACAGTAATGGGGGGGTAGGTCAGTAGGTGTATGTAGCTGTGCCACATGGGGGTTAAAAAAACAAACCTTTTTTATTATTAATCAAAATTAATTTTTTTGACTTTAGTTACCCTTTAAATATGGCTGCCACCTTAATGGATAAGTAGATCAGTAGGTGTGTGTACCTGGGTCTGGTTGAGGGGGTATGTCTTTTTTTGTGTTTACAACCATAAAACTATCTTTTATTGAGGATAAATCTAAATTAGTTTTTTTGACTTTAGTTACCCTTTAAATATGGCTGCCACCATAATGGATAAATAGATCAGTAGGTGTGTGTACCTGGGTCTGGTTGAGGGGGTATGCCTTTTTTTGTGTTGACAACCATAAAACTATATTTTATTGAGGATAAATCTAAATTAGTTTGTTTGACTTTAGTTACCCTTTAAGTATGGCTACCACCATGATGAATTAGTAGATTAGTAGGTGTGTATACCTGGGTCTGGTTGAGGGGATATGTCTTTTTTGTGTTTACAACCATAAAACTATCTTTTATTGAAAATAAATCTAAATTAGTTTTTTTTTTACTTTAGTTACCCTTTAACTATGGCTGCCACAGTAATGGATAAGTAGATCAGTAGGTGTGTGTACCTGGGACTGGTTGAGGGGGTATGTCTTTTTTGTGTTTATAACCATAAAACTATCTTTTATTGAGGATAAATCTAAATTCTTTTTTTGACTTTAGTTACCCTTTAAATATGGCTTCCATGGGAATGGAAAGGTAGGTCAGTAGGTGGGTGTACCTGGGTCTGTGTGGGGGGTTGGGGGTATCACCATTTGTATTTATGACCATGAAAAAAACTGTTTTGAATTATCCACATTTGAGGATTGTTACCATTATAGTCTATGGGAAAAAATGTCCGGAAATTCGCTGATAACGCCGTAACGCTTCAGCAGATTCCTTAGCTAGAAGATAGCACACTTCTCCTATATGCCCCGCACGTCTGTACCGAATTTCATGTCTCTAGCTCAAAAACTGTGGGAGGAGATACAGTCCAAAAAAGCAGAAGAATAAAACAGAAGAAGAAGAAGAAATAGAAAGAACAGTAATTTGGCTTTTTCAAGACAAATTAATTACCCCCTTTCCAGTCAGAAGTGAGAAGGCGAACAAAATGAAAATCCAGACTCGAATGTTTAAGAGAAAACGTTTATTTTATTTAAATCACATACAACCTAACAACACAACCCCCGAATTCTACCCCATCCCGAGATGATCCAGAGGAAGGCAAAAAACCCCATCTGATCCAAAGCCTATCGGCTCCCGAACCAGAATGGGGGGGGAAAATTCCTTCCTGACTCCATGTGGCAAACGGACTAATCCCTGGATCACCTTGGAACATATTTATTCCGCTACCCCTCCCCAGTGAATCATGGGCATGCACTGCCTATGGTAGGGCACGCTTCAGGAAGAGATTGTCCTGCCCAACTAGGGATGGTGGGGCCGGACCGGGTAAAGTAAGTATCCAAACTACCTACTGTTCTCCTAGGGGTGAGGACCTAGTGTGTTAGGTTTAATCCTGGGCACAGCTAAAGGGAGGGGTTGGGCTTTACTCCCCTTTAAGTTCCCCAAATCCTAAAAAAAAAAAATTGTACCCCAGAGTTGATCCAGAGGAAGGCAAAAAACACATTTAAAGCCAAAACCAATTGGTTTCAGAACAGGGGATAGTTGTCAAGGTTTACCAAGGATTTAAATATCCCAATCCTATCACTAACCATATGCTACATTGTAACCCAAATTGTTCAATAAAATCATCAAAATCATACATTACCGTACCATAGTATGCAAAACATGCAATACAAACCATTAACAGCCAAAACAACAGAAATCTGCTAATGGGATCACAAGCCTGATAACTAGGGATGGGATCAGGAGCCTGATAAGTGGGGATGGAATCAGGAGCCTGATAAGTGGGGATGGGATCAGGAGCCTGATAAGTGGGGATGGGATCAGGATCCTGATAAGTGGGGATGGGATCAGGAGCCTGATAAGTGGGGATGGGATCAGGATCCTGATAAGTGGGGATGGGATCAGGATCCTGATAAGTGGGGATGGGATCAGGATCCTGATAAGTGAGGATGGGATCAGGATCCTGATCTACATTATTTTCCATATTTGCTTGGCTTTTCTTCTTCTTTTTCTTCTAGGGAAAAGAGTGAAGACATTAGTGGTTTGCAGAATATTGTCATTAATTTGGGAGATTTTCTGGAAATCAATTAATTAGCATCAACAAATTAAAGGCCAAAATGGAAATAAACATACCTTATTAGGAATATCTGGGGCTTCCTGTAGTTGTTCATGTATCTGTATCAGTTCCTGGACTACCATTTCCCGTATCCGTTCCTTTTCCACTAGTTGTTGCTGTTCCAGTAGCTGTATCAGTTCCTGATTTACCATTTCCTGTATCTGTTCCTTTTCCTGCTTTTCCACTAGTTGTTGCTGTTCCAGTAGCTGTATCAGTTCTCGATTTATCATTTCCTGTATCTGTTCCTTTTCCTGCTTTTCCACTAGTTGTTGCTGTTCCAGTAGCTGTATCAGTTCCTGATTTATCATTTCCTGTATCTGTTCCTTTTCCATTTGTTGTTGCTGTTCCTGTAGCCGTATCAGTTCCTGTATCCGTTCCTTTTCCTGTACCTTTTCCTGTTGCTTTTCCAGTCGTTGTTGCTGTTCCTGTAGCTGTATCAGTTCCTGTATCTGTTGCTTTTCCTGTAGCTGTTGCTGTTGCTTTAAATCTTCCATTACCTGTAGCTTTCCCTGTTGCTTTTTTAGTTGCTGGTCTTCTAGCAGCTGCTGTTCCTTTTGCTGTATCCGTATCAGTTTCTGGATCTGTTCCTTTTTCTGGAGCATTTCCCGTTGCTTTTCCAGTAGCTGTCCCTCTAGCTGCTGCCTTTTCTGTATATCTTCGCGCAGCTCTTTCTTAGAGACTTCCATTAACTCCAGGTGTTCCTGTAGCTTTTCTAGGACTTTTTTCAGGTGCTGTTGCATTTCCTCTCGCTGTAGCCGCTCCTGTAGCTGTTTCTTTTCCCGTAGCTCTTGCTTTTTCTGTAGATCTTTCAGTTTACATTGATTTACATGATCTTGCATCTGTTTCATTTTTTGTAGCCGTTCTATTTCCTCCTGAATTCCCTGTATCTTCTTCTGTCGCTCTTGCTGTTTCAATAGCATTTTCTTTTGTTTTTCTGCCATTGTTCTCGCTGGTGTGGTTTGGTTTGGATTGGACATTTTTCTGCTGCAACACTAAAGTTTGCAAAATGCAGTAATTTTCTGAGGATCAGCAGCTCCTTATATACCCCCAGGGGGTGAGTCATCATGACATCACAACTGCAGGATCACATGACAAGTCATGTGACATTGTTATAACATCTGGTGGTCAATGACATCACAACTGTATGCAAGGTCACATGTCTTGACATGTGACATTTGTAACCAATAGTGTGAGCACCAGGGGGTTGTAATATCATTAAATCATTAATGCTATGTAAGGGAGAGAGTGGTGCCCAGTCTTAAATAAAAAAAGAAATCATTGTTTCGTCCAGACACCACCTATCCCAGTGTCACATCCTATTGTAATGTATATGGAAAATGAACCAAGCACAATGTTGGGAATACGCAGTTAGTCCGTTTAACACAAGAAGGTCCTAAAATGCCCATAGGAAAACTACAGCGTGAATAATGTTTATTTAGAAAACCGTTAAACTGAAAGTCCTTGGGACAGGGATACTGGAAATTCCTAACTCCCAATATTGTTTCTGTTAGGAGAACCAGCCCAAAGAAAACTGATTCTGCCAGTCTTCCTCCTGGCTTCAGCTCTATCTTTTTGTTTAAATTAGAAAGTTTTCCCATGTCCCGGTTCCATTGGTATAATGCAATAGTAATGCAGAACCTAATATTAGCTGCTCCCTTTCCAACATCATTTTTCTTTTTAAGTTTGATTATACTATTTCTTAGAAAAACAGTTTAAATAAAATAAATAGCACTGCGGGCTCCCTACCCTCTACCTACGTCTACTCCAAATCATATATTTATGTTGGTTGCCCTTGGGCTGTATTACCGTGTGGTCCTCGGTCTCCTCCCAACCCCGACATAGCATATATCCAAGGGGTCCAGATTTTATGGTAATGTTTCAGCCTGCCCCTCAACCTGTTCATTCTCACACAGCCACTGCACGTTTGTTATTATTTGATTCCTAGAGGGGGCAGGATGCTTCCAGGTGGCCGCTATAAGAGTTCTTGTGCCTGCGCCAATGCTATGGGCTAGTTTGTTGCTTTCTGTGGATGTCTTTGCTATATTTTTGTCAAAAAGAGCTATCCACGGATCCAAGACCACCGTAGTATGAAGTACTTCTTGTAATAAAGCTTCGCAGGTCTTCCATGTCTTTTGGACCTTGACACGATCCCACCAACAGTGTTTGATATCAGCTAGCAAAGATTAGAGGATTGTGGGAAAATTCTATGTGTAATTTGAGGGACATGTCCCAATGAATGGTGTAGAATTTGAAAGGCTTTCTCTTGGACTAGTATATTAGAGGAGCATTTGCGGAGCGATTCAAATATAGATACCCATTGGTTAGTCTCTAGTTGTGAGCCTAGCATTTTTTCCAACTTTTCCATTAGTCAATTTGGGGTTGTGGCGGAATTCATTTAGTATTGTGTATATTTTAGAGATGGTGAGGGAGCTCTGTGGGATTGACCTGCAAATCGACTTGAAGGAGGAGAGTTGGGTGGTACTAGTTCCGGTTAAAATATGGATTGTGTTCAGCACTATCTCTAATATAGGAATAGTCCAGGACTAACCTGGCAAATGAAAACTGTACGTGCTGTAATTCCTTAATGAAATGATATTGGGGGTAGGAATAACCAATCCAACCTCCCTGCCCCAGTTACAATTCATGCAACATTCCCTTAACTTTGTTAATATTTTCCAATACAGGACAATATGAAGCAAACATCATTATTATTTATGCAGATAGAAAACATTGTATCTGTTTATAAGTCACTAGCCACTGTTATCCTGTAAATGATATGAATGGTGCTTAGCGATGTCATAAGCTAAAATCAGTGCTTAGTGACACCATCAGTGTCACATGACTAAGCTTGTGTAATACAGGTAATAGGATGGTCTGGGAGGTGCAGATTCCCATATCTTAAATTAGGTTTTGGGGGGGGGGGTATTAGCAGTCTGACTGGGATAGATAGCCCAGGAGGAAAGCAGGGTGTAGATAGTCCAGTGGAGTGTGGAAAGTCGGGTGGGGCTAGCATAGGGGATAGGGAGGCATGTGTATTAAAGTGTATGGATAAATTACAGGATCATAATCTGAAATGTATGTTTGCAAATGTGAGTAGCCTGGTTGACAAAATGGGTGAATTGGAAATTATGGTTGAATGAAAAGTATGATGTAATAGGTATAGCAGAAACGGGGTTAAACAGTTCTTACGACTGGGCTGTAAATTTAGAAGGAGAAAAAAGGAAAGGAGGAGGTGTATGTGTTTATGTTAAAAAAGAATTGAAGCCAAATTTAAATGAAGAGATACAGTAACTGGTGATATGGATGTTAAAGTGGAGGCAATATGGGTGGAATTAGGCAACAGGAAAGGGGGTAATGTCATTGTTGGTGTCTGCTATAACCCACCAAATGCTAGCAGGCAGGAAGTAAGTCAGCTTCATATGCAGTTGGCAAGGGCTGCAAGTTTGGGGAGTGTGCCCATTATGGGGGACTTTAACAAATTTGGTGGGGTTTTTTTGCCTTCCTCTGGATCAGTAGTTAGGAAATGAGGATATTGCTAGATGGGTTGGACTGGATGGACATATGTCTTTATTCAACCTCAAATACTACTATATTCACGTGCGACTTTGATTTTAAATGGATACATTAACTTGTTTTCAAGTTAAACAGTTTGTGGCGAGCTGACTTAACACTGGTTGATGAACTGGAGAGCTGACTTAACACTGGCTGGTGAACTGGAGAGCTGACTTAACACTGGCTGATGAACTGGAGAGCTGACTTAACACTGGTTGATGAACCGGAGAGCTGACACAACACTGGCTGGTGAACTGGAGAGCTGACTTAACACTGGCTGGTGAACTGGAGAGCTGCCTTAACACTGGTTGATGAACCGGAGAGCTGACTTAACACTGGCTGGTGAACTGGAGAGCTGCCTTAACACTGGCTGATGAACCGGAGAGCTGACTGAACACTGGTTGATGAACTCGAGAGGTGACTTAACACTGGCTGATGAACTGGAGAGCTGACTCAACACTGGCTGGTGAACTGAAGACCTGACTCAACACTGGCTGGTGAACTGGAGAGCTGACTTAACACTGGCTGGTGAACTGGAGAGCTGACTTAACACTGGCTGGTGAACTGGAGAGCTGACTTAACACTGGCTGGTGAACTAGAGAGCTGACTTAACACTGGCTGGTGAACTGGAGAGCTGACTTAACACTGGTTGATAAACTGGAGAGCTGACTTAACACTGGCTGGTGAACTGGAGAGCTGACTTAACACTGGCGGTGAACTGAGAGCTACTTACACTGCTGGTGAACTGGAGAGCTGACTTAACACTGGTTGATAACTGAGAGCTACTTAACACTGGCTGGTGAACGGAGAGACTGACTTAACACTGGCTGGTGAACCTAGAGAGCTGACTTAACACTGGTCTGATACTGGAGAGCTGACTTAACACTGGTTGATAACTGGAGAGCTGACTTAAACGTGGTTTGTTAACTGAAGGCTGACTGAGCAGTAAGTGGTGAACTGAAAATCTGACTTGGTAATTTAAGTGCCCATATACAGACTGGTTATATATGGCAAAACACAGAGAACAGTAATATAAGTACCCAAACACAGACTGGTATAAACTGCCAAAGTACAGGTGCGCGCAGGTGTGTGCTTTCTTTACTTGAGACCGGACAAACAACCTGTGTGGCGCTGTCTGCATGCACCGCTTTCTTCCACCCACCCCCTTTGCTTAATGACATAATCCTGGGGGAACAGGGTTTAAGGGTCCACCACAGTATTTACAGCGTGGACTCTCGGCCAGATGGACTTTCTAGAACACTTTTTAAAAAAATGTTAGGCTATTGCATGTCACCCTTCAACTTCCCCGGCTGAGGCTGCGTGGCCCGAGCAAAATCTTTAATTTGCCTCATTAGAGCAGAGTCCCTAATTATAATCAATGCTGTGTAAAGTTACTCCACATTGACTGCATTGACATGTTATCATAATATATATATTTTAAAGTACAACATAGCATAAATGTTGTACAGGTGAAAATATTTCCACTACCACAAAGTTTACACATGTCTGTCTTTTTAAAGGCCCCCGTACACCTTGGCACACCCTCTTTAAGGAACCCTGAGCTAAGGATCTTTTCTACATGTGTTTTTGAATAGTGTAGTATTTGAGGTTGAATAAAGACATACGTCCTCTAATGCAACCTACTCACAATACCCCCATTTCCTACATAACAGTTGATCCAGAGGAAGGCAAAAAAAAGGACAGTGTGAAGGGGAAATAATTACTTCCTGGCTTCAAATGACAATCGGAAATATCCGTAGATCAACTCCAACTTAATGTCAATACCAGTAACATGCAACATTCTTTGTTATTAGAAACCTATGCGGCTTTTTTGTTAACTATCCAATGAACCTGCCATTCACCATGTCCGAAGGAAGACAGTTCCATAGTTTTATTGTACTCACAGTAAAATACCCTTTACTGAACCTGAAGACTAATACTCTTTTCTTCCAGTCTTAAGGGATGTCCGTGTGTCCTCTGAATGTTCCATTCTAACAATGCCCCAGATAGTTTATTGTATGGACCATTAATGTATTTATACAGAGTAATCATATCCCCACCAAGCACCTTTACATCAGTGTGCATTATTTTAACTTATTCAATCTGTCTTGATATTCAAGCCCTTTTAATTTAGTTGCCTTGTATGTTTGTTTGGTCTGTGTATTGATTAAAGAACGGGAGCAAGACATAGCTC
Source organism: Hymenochirus boettgeri (assembly GCA_019447015.1). NCBI lineage: Eukaryota > Metazoa > Chordata > Amphibia > Anura > Pipidae > Hymenochirus > Hymenochirus boettgeri. The sequence goes on along the minus strand of CM033473.1, from coordinate 20,899,752 downwards.
CTTATCCTCCCGTCTTTAATCAATGCATTAAGAAATAGTTCACTTTGGTAGTGACTATTCCTTAAATACAGTATTTTAATATATTTTATGACACAATAGTTACACATTATACTTTAAAATATTTACACAACTTAAAATTCTTGTTTTTGTAGAAGTTAACCTTGTATTCTGTATTGTTACTGGGCCCTAGTATAAATACCCACTGGGAATTATCTATTTACTAGGTACGTATTTGGACATGTCGATTAGTTTAAATATTGATACTATGAATTGAAGCCCATAAAACTATAGTATGAAACTAGAAAGGGAAGTTTAATTATAAACTTTGAATTTGGCTTGAAGGGCTGCATTTTGGAAGGGAAAAAATGTGTTTGCTGCAGATTTTAAACTCAATAATGGGAATGATGAGTTTGTAGTGAAGCTTGTTTGGGACAAAAAAACCTTTGTATGTACCCAGCCCAAAGTGGTGCTAATTTTGATCCAATCAATCAGAAAGCTAACATCTGATTGGTTAGGACAAATAAGCACCATTTTCAATGATAAGAACTTTTATTAAATCTCTCTGTATCTTTTTGATGATTGGTCAAAATTAGTTTTTTTGACTTTAGCTACCCTTTAAGTATGGCTGCCACAGTAATGGATAAGTAGATCAGTAGTGGTGTGTACCAGTGTCGGGTTGGGGGTTAAAAAAAAACAAACTTTTTTGATGATTAGTCAAAAATTTATTTTTACTTTAGTTACCTTTTAGGTATGGCTGCCACGGTAATGGATAAGTAGATCAGTAGGGTGGTGTACCTGTGTCCATTGGGGGTTAAAAAAACAAACTTTTTTGATGATTGGTCAAAATTAGTTTTTTTGACTTTAGTCACCCTTCGGTATGGCTGCAACAGTAATGGAGGGGTAGGTCAGTAGATGTTGTAACTGTGCCACATGGGGGTTAAAAAAACAAACCTTTTGTATTATTAATCAAAATTATTTTTTTGACTTTAGTTACCCTTTATATGCTGCCACCGTAATGGTAAGTAGATCTAGGTGTGTGTACCTGGGTCTGTTGAGGGGGTATGTCTTTTTGTGTTTACAACCATAAAACTATCTTTTTTATTGAGAATAAATCTAAAGTAGTTTTTTTTACTTTAGTTACTCTTTAAGTATGGCTACCCACCATAAGGAATTAGTAGATTAGTAGGTGTGTGTACCTTGGTCTAGTTGAGGGGGTGTGTCTTTTTTGTGTATACAACCATAAAACTATATTTTATTGAGGATAAATCTAAATTAGTTTTTTTGACTTTAGTTACCCTTTAAATATGGCTGCCACCGTAATGGAAAGTAGATCAGTAGGTGTGTGTACCTGGGTCTGGTTGAGGGGGTGTGTCTTTTTGTTTTTACAACCATAAATCTATTTTTATTGAGGATAAATCTAAATTACGGTAGTTTGTTTGACTTTAGTTACCCTTTAAGTATGGCTACTACCATAATGAATTAGTAGATTAGTAGGTGTGTGTACTCTGGACTGGTTGAGGGGTATTTCTTTTTTGTGTTATAACCATAAAATTATCTTTTATTGAGAATAATCTAAATTCGTTTTTTGACTTTAGTTACCCTTTAAATATGTCTTCCTGGGAATGGAAAGGTAGGTCAGTAGGTGGTGTACCTGGGTCTGTGTGGGGGGGTTGAGGTATCACCATTTGTATTATGACCATGAAAAAAACTGTTTTGAAATATATCCATTTAGGATTGTTACCATTATAGTCTATGGGAAAAAATCTCCGTAAATTCGCCGATAACGCCGTAACGCTTCCGCGGATTCTTAGCTAGAAGATAGCACACTTCCCTATATGCCCCACTCGTCTGTACCGAATTTCATGTCTCTAGCTCAAAAACTGTGGGAGGAGATACGGTCCAAAAAGCGGAAGAATAAACGGAAGAAGAAAAGAAGGAATAGAAAGAACGTAATTTTGTCTTTTTCAAGCCAAATTAATAAAGACACGTCCTCCAGTTCAACGCATCTAGCAATATCCTGATTTCCTGCCCAACTTGTTAATCCAGGAAGGCAAAAAAAACCCCCAAATTTATGAAGGGGGAAAAAATTCCTTCCTACTCCAAGTGGCAATCGTAAATTTCCCTGGATCAACCTACTTTATGATCAATACCAGTAACTTGTAACATTCCTGTTTGCAGAAACTCATCCAGCTTTTTTCTGAAACTGACCAATGAACCTGCCATAACAACGTCCACTGGAAGACAGTTCCATAGCTTTCCAGTTCTCACAGTGAAAAACCCTTTCCCAACTTGAAGACTAAACCTTTTTTCTTCAAGTCTTAAGGGATGTCCTTGTGTCCTCTGACATGTTCTATTGGTGAACAATGCCCCATAGTTTATTGTATGGCCCGTTAATGTATTTATACACAGTAATCATATCCCCATGCAAGCGCCTTTCTCTCAGCTTACTTTGTAACTTTTTCAGTCTCTCTTCATATTCAAGCTCCCCCAATCCCCTTATTAATTTAGTTGCCCTTCTCTGAACCCTTTCCATTTCAAAGATGCCTTTTTGTACACAGGATTCCAAAATTGCACTGCATATTCCAAATGAGGCCTTACTAATGCTTTGTAAAGAGGGAAATAACATTTTCCTCCCTTGAATCCATACCTCTCTTTATACAAGACAATACCATGCTGGCTCTGGCTGTTGCCGCCTGGCACTGCTTGCTACCTTTAAGTTTGTTATCCACCAAAACTCCAAGATCCTTTCCAACAGGGATTCACTTAACACAGAGCCATTTATAGTATAAGTAGCACAAGGATTTTTAAGTCCAAAATGCATCACCTTACATTTATCACATTGAATTTCATCTGCCACTTAGCAGCCACTGTACAATCTATCTAGATCCCCTTGCAACGATTGCAATCCTCTGAAGTTTTTTAATGGTCGACAAGTTTTGTGTCGTCAGCAAACACAGAAACCTTGCTACAATACCCACTTCCAAATCATTAATAATAGATTAAATAGAAGCGGCCCCAGCACAGAACCCTGTGGCACCCCACTTACACTTTATTCCATAATGATGAAGCCCCATTAACAACTACTCTCTGCATCCTATTCATTAACCAATTTTCTATCCTGTACAAATGTGACTCCCCAGACCAACGGACCTTAGCTTATACATTAATCGCCTATGTGGTAGGGAAGGTGCTGGAAACTTTGTTACGGGATCATATCCTTGACTTGTCTCCAGAGCTCATTTTATTAGTAGTAGTCAGCATGGATTTATGAGAAATAGATCATGCCAGACAAATTTAATTGGTTTTTATAAGAAGCAAGTAGAAGTTAGATTCAGGCACAGCAGTGGATGTGGTATATTGTATTTTGCGAAAGCTTTGAACTGTGCCACATAGGCGACTAATGTATAAACTGTGGACTGTTGGCCTTGAAGAAAACATTTGTTTATGAATAGAGAACTGGTTATTGGACCTCAAACAGAGAGTGGTGGTTAATGAGCTACATCTATGTGGGCTAAGTTCTAAGCGGAGTGCCTCAGGTTCTGTACTGGGGCCACTTCTGTTTAATCTGTTTATAAATGACTTAGAAGGGGGCATTGAGAGCAGGTTCTCAGGGTTTGCTGATGACACTAAACTATGCAGAGCTTTGGAAACTTCTAATGATGTGCAAGTGCTGCAAGCAGACCTAGATAGATTATCAAAATGGGCAGCAGAATGGCGATGAGATTCTATGTTGATAAATGTAAGTGTGCATTTAGGATTTAATAATCCCTGTGCCACCTACACCATAAATAACTCTGTGTTAAATGCATCTGTAATGGAAAAAGATTTGGGGTTTCTGGTAGATAACAGACTTAGCTATACAAACAATGCCAGGTAGCACGGCTAGAGCTAGCAAGATATTGTCTTGTATAAAGAGGGGAATAGATTCAAGAGAGAAAAATATTATTCTCCCTCTTTACAAGGCACTGGTAAGGCCTCATTTGGAATATGGCGTGCAGTTTTGGAATCCCATATACAAAAGGGCCATCTTGGAAATAGAAGCAGTTCAGAGAAGGGCACCTAAATTAATACGGGAATGAGGGGTTTAAATATGCAGGCAGATTAGACAAGTTAGGGATGTTTACATTGGAGAAGCGACGTTTGTATGGGGATTGATAACCATATACAAATATATTAATGGGCCACTGTTCACTAATAGGTCATATCAGAGGACTCGTGGACATCCTTTAAGGTTAAAGAAAAGAAGTTTCATCTTCGTTAGGAAAGGTTTCTTTACAGTGAGAATGGTGAAACTGTGGAACTGTTTTCCAGCAGACGTGGTAATTGCAAGTTCATGAATAGCTTTAAAAGTGGCCTAAATAAGTTTCTAAAACTAAAAAAATTGAGAATTACTGGTATTAATACATATACTGTAGTTCTGGTTGGTACGGGAAACCATATATATTGAGAATTACTGTTAGTAATACATATACTGTAGTTCTGGTTGGTACGGGGATACTATATAATATTGAGAATTACTGGTATTAATACATATACTGTAGTTCTGGTTGGTATGGGATACTATTAAATATGAGAATTACTGGTATTAATACATATACTGTAGTTCTGGTTGGTTAGGGGATACTATATAATATTGAGAATTACTGTTAATACAGATACTGTAGTTATGGTTAGTACGGGGATACTATATTGAGAATTACTGGTATTAAATCATATACTGTAGTTCTGTTGGTACGGGATACTTATAATATTGAGAATACTGGTATTATTACATATACTGTAGTTCTGGTTGGTACGGGGATACTATATAATATTGAGAATTACTCGTATTAATACATATACTGTAATTCTGGTTGGTACGGGATACTATATAATATTGAGATTACTGGTATTAATACATTACTGTAGTTCTGGTTGGTACAGGGATACTATATAATATTGAGAATTACTGGTATAATACATATACTGTAGTTCTGTGTACAGGGATACTATATAATATTGAGAATTACTGGTATTTACTTATACTGTAGTTCTGGTTGGTACAGGGATACTATATAATATTGAGAATTACTGGTATTAATACATATACTGTAGTTCTGGTTGGTACAGGGATACTATATAATATTGAGAATTACTGGTATTAATACATATACTGTGTAGTTTTGGTTGGTACAGGGAATCTATATAATATTGAGAATTACTGGTATTAATACATATACTGTAGTTCTGGTTTGGTACAGGGATACTATTAAATAAAGAATTACTGGTATTATCATCAGTATGGCTGATCCAGGGATACTTTGCAATTGCCATTTAGAGTCAGGAAGGAATTTTTCCTCTTTTCAGCAGTTTTTTTCTGCCTACCACTGGATCATTTATTAGGCAGGGTTAACGTTGTAGGACAGTGGGGTGGGGTATCATTTTAGAGCCTGGCCGGTTAATATTGTAGGACAGTGGGGTGGGGTATCAGTTTAGAGCCTGGCCGGTTAACATTGTAGGACAGTGGGGTGGGGTATCAGTTTGGAACCTGGCCAGTTAACACTGTAGGACAGTGGGGGTGGGGAATCAGTTTTAGAGCCTGGCCGGTTAATGTTGTAGGACAGTGGGGTGGGTATCAGTTTAGAGCTGGCCGTTAACACTGTAGGACAGTGGTGGGGAATCAGTTTAGAGCTGGCCGGTTAACACTGTAGGACAGTGGGGTGGGGAATCAGTTTAGAGCCTGGCCGGTTAACATTGTAGGACAGTGGCGTGGGTATCAGTTTGGAGCCTGGCCGGTTAACATTGTAGGACAGTGAGATGGGGTGTCAGTTTGGAGCCTGGCCGTTAACATTGTAGGACAGTTGAATGGGGTGTCAGTTTGGAGCCTGGTCGGTTAACATTGTAGGACAGTGAGGTGGGGTGTCAGTTGGAGCCTGGCCTGTAACATTGCAGGAATATAGGGGGGTGTCAGTTTGGAGCCTGGTGGCTTAACATTCTGGGACAGTGGGGTGTTGTATCATTGCTTGTTACAAATCCCTAGAACTTGTTTATTATTTAGCATCTCTGTTGGATTTCCCTTTCATACAATCTGATTGACTGATATGTGCGGTTTTTATTATACAGAATTCAATAAAGGCTGCTGTATACTTATTATTTTGATGGTTTTCTGTACTAGTAGAGATGTATAGTGGCCATTGCTGTAGTATTATATATTGTGGTAGTAATAACCTCAGTTACTATTGAAGTTAAAATAACATTTTTAGGTTATTAATATATTTTTCTTTCTATACAGTCGAGGGTGGCCCCGTAGTGAGCAAACTGTAGATCTTGCAGACACCCTATGACACGAAGACCACCCAGAGATGTGATTTCCAGAAGACGTCCAACTCGACTCCTTATCAAACGCGATAGGCGCTACATAAACCTTTCAAGTCACCTGTTCATGGGATAGGTAAAGCCCCCCTAGGTTGTGATAGAACACTGTTAAAGGGGAACTATAGCTAAATGTTAAATGACCCTAAGTGAATTTCAATTTCTAACTAATTCTATCCACCAATAACACCCGACCTAGATCAGGGGAACAGATGTTAATTCATTGGGCATCATGTCTGGAATCAAGTGCTTGTCGAGCCATTGAGTTATTTGTAGGGCAATGCTGGAGGGGGCTAGTCCCTTGAGCACCCAGGGGACTGCCATCTCTGATACAAGGGAGGAGGAACGAAGGGTCAGGAATGCAAGGCAGGTGGTAGTTGGTAGGGGACTCCATTATAAGAAGGTAGATAGGGTAATCTGCCGCCAAGACCCTACATGCCAACAGTGTGTTGCCTGCCTGGTGCTAGGGTTCGGCATGTGGTGGATCGTGTAGACAGATTATGGGTGGGGCCGTGTGACCGGCGGTCTTGGTTCACATTGGTGCCAATGACAAAGTTAGAGGTGAGGTGAGGTCCTTAAACATGATTTCCGAGAACTAGGGGCCAAGATAAAAGCAAGGACCTCAAGGGTAGTGATTTCAGAAATACTACCGCAGCCACGTTGCTAAGCCAGGGAGACAGCGGACTTTGGAGCATTAATGCGTGGCTAAGAGAGTGGTGGTAAGGAAGAAGGGTTTGGGTTTATTGAGAAACTGGGCAGACTTTGCTGTCGGCTACAGGCTCTTTAGTAGGGATGGGTTTCACCTCACTGATGGTGGTGCAGCTGTTTTAGGGGAGAAGATGGCTAGAGGGTTGGAGGAGATTTTAAACTAGGTTTGGGGGGGGGGTATTAGCAGTCTCACTGGGATAGATTGTCCAGGAGGTAAGCAGGGTGTAGATAGGCCAGTGGTGGGTGGAAAGGGGGGTGGGGCTGCATAGGGGATAGGGAGGAATGTGTATCAAAGTGTACGAATAAATTACAGGATCATAACTAAAATGTATGTTTGCAAATGCGAGAAGCCTGGCTGACAAAATGGGTGAATTGGAAATGATGGCATTGAATGAAAAGTATGATTAATAGGTATAGCAGAAACGTGGTTGAACATTTCTCACGACTGGTCGTAAATATAGAAGGATGATCCCTTGTTCAGCAGGACAGAAAAAAAGGAAAGGGGGAGGAGTATGTGTTTATGTTAAAAAAGAATTGAAGCCAAATTTAAAAGAAGAGATAACTGGTGATATGGTGATAAAGTGGAGGCAATATGGGTGGATTAGGCAACGGAAAGGGGGTAATGTCATTGTTGGTGTCTGCTATAAGCCGCCAAATGCTAGCAGAGGAGAGGTGAGTCAACTTCATATGCTTTGGCAAGGCCTGCAAGTTTGGGTGTGCTCATTATGGGGGACTTCAATTACCCTGACATTGATTGGTGTGGTGGAACTGCCATCACAGAAAAAGGCGATGAGTTCCTGAATTTGCTGCAGGTAATTTTCTCTCACAGGTGGTTGAGGTTCCTACGAAAAGGACTCTGTTGGATCTGGTAATATCTAACATTGTGGAGCGCATTTAGATATAAAGGTAACTGGAGTTAGGGATAGTGACCCATGATAGTGGCATTTGGACTTTGTTATCGAAAGGAAAAGTGCGCTGGGTTAACAAAGACATTTAATTTCAGGAAGCAAATTTTCCCAGTTTAAAAGCAGCTCTTCAGAATGTCAACTGGGATAATATATTATCAGGTAAAGGTACTGAACAGAAGTGGGACTGTGTTCAGGGGATTTTAAGCCAGTTTCACATCTAATTTATACCCTTGGGAAATAATTTAAAAAAAATAAATCCGCGCCCATGTGGCTGAATTCTGATAAAGAGGCAAATGGTAGGAAAGAAAAAGGCATTTAAAACCTTTAAGGCCGAGGGAACGGAAAGGGCCTTTAATGAGTATAAAACTGTAACAAGGAGTGTAAGAAAGCAATCAAACTGGCTATAATTAATAATGAAGTTAGGATAGCTGAAGAAAGCATCACTAAGCCTAAACTTTTTTTTAGTATATTAATAGTAAGAAGATGAGGACTGAGAATGTGGCACCATTAATTAATGGGATAAGTTAGTTACGGAGGATGGCGATAAAGCAAATGTCTTGAATAATTTTTTTTCCTCGGTATACACTATAGAAGATCCAAGTACAGATATAATAGAGTATAGTAGCAATAAAGGTATACAAGATTCAAGTTTCACTTTGGTTAACCGAGGATATGGTACAGAAGAACTAAATAAGGTTAATTAATAAATCTCCTGGACCGGATATAATACATCCTCGGTACTTAGGAGCTAAGTTCAGTTTCTAGGCCATTGTTTCTTATTTTTGCTGATTCCCTCATGTCCGGTGGTGGTGGCCTCTGGATTGAAAAAGGCTGATGTTTATTCCAATATTCAAAAAGGGTAGTCGTTCCACAGCTGGGTATTACACGGCCTTAAGTTTAACTTCATGTGGTGGCAAGATCCTGGAAAGTTTAATAAGGGAACATGTTCTAGAGTATGTTTCAAGCACTGACATTATAAGTAGTAACCAGCAGTGGATTAGGAGGAATAGATCTTGTCAAACTAACTTGCTTGGCTTTTATGGAAGTAAGTAGAAATGTAGACTCTGGTATAGCAGTAGATGTAGTTTACTTGGATTTTGCAAAGGCTTTTGATACAGTCCCCCATAGGCGACTAATGAATAGACTAAGGTCTGTTGGTCTGGGGAGTCACATTGTACTGGATAGAAAATTGGTTAAAGAATAGGATGCAGAGAGTAGTTGTTAATGGGGCTTCATCATTATGGACTAAAGTGCTAAGTGGGGTGCCACAGGGTTCTGTGTTGGGGCCCTTCTATTTAATCTATTTATAATGATTTGGAAGTGGGTATTGTCAGCAAGGTTTCTGTGTTTGCTGACGACACAAAATTTGTCACCATTAAAAACTTCAGAGGATGTGCAATCGTTGCAAGGGGATCTAGATAGATTATAATAACATTGGGCTGCTAAGTGGCAGATGAAGTTCAATGTTGATAAATGTAAGGTGATGCATTTTGGACTTAAAAATCTTGTGCTACTTATACTATAAATGGCTCTGTGTAAGTGAATCCCTGTTGGAAAGGGATTTGGAGTTTTGGTGGATAACAAACTTAAAGGTAGCAAGCAGTGCCAGCGCACACACCAGAGCCAGCATGGTATTGTCTTGTATAAAGCGAGGTATGGATTCAAGGGAGGAAAATGTAATTCTCCCTCTTTACAAAGCATTGGTAAGGCCTCATTTGGAATAGCAGTGCAATTTTGGAATCCTGTGTACAAAAAGGACATCTTTGAAATGGAAAGGGTTCAGAGAAGGGCAACTAAATTAATAAGGGGATTGGGGGAGCTTGAATATGAAGAGAGACTGGAAAAGTTACAATTATGTACGCTGGAGAAATGCGCTTGCGTGGGGATATGATTACTGTGTATAATACATTAACGGGCCATACAATAAACTACTGGGGCATTGTCACCAATAGAACATGTCAGAGGACACACGGACATCCCTTAAGACTTGAAGAAAAAAAGGTTTAGGGCTTCAAGCTCGGAAAGGGTTTTTTCACTGTGAGAACGGTAAGGCTTGGAACTGTCTTCCAGTGGATGTTTGTAATGGCAGGTTCATTGTCAGTTTAAAAAAAAGCTGGATGAGTTTCTGTAAACAAGGAATGTTACAAGTTACTGGTTTGATACATAAAGTAGAGTTGGGAAAGGGTTTGTCACTGTGAGAACGGTAAAGCTATGGAACTGTCTTCCAGTGGACGTTGTAATGGCAGGTTCATTGGTCAGTTTCAAAAAAAAAGCTGTGAGTTTCTGCAAACAAGGAATGTTCACGTTACTGGTATTGATACATAAAGTAGAGTTGATCCAGGGAAATTTCCGATTCCACTTGGAGTCAGGAATTTTTCCCCCTTCATAATTTGGTGGGTTTTTTTTGCCTTCCTCTGGATCAACAGTAGGCAGGAAATGAGGATATTGCTAGGGTTGGACTGGATGGACGTATGTCTTTATTCAACCCTCAAATACTATACTATACTATACTAAATGCACATTGAAGAGCCCTTTCCTTCAGGTGTTGATAGTTTGATTTCCCTTTCAATGCTGGTGCCTGTGTTGGTGGTAGTGGAGACAAGGGACATTTCCTATGTTACTATGAACCACAAATGATTATTTTCCACTTTCTCCAAACTTCCTGACAAGTGATTGTTCTCCATCTCCTGTTACTCGATCTGCATATACGTTAGGGTGACGGCACATTAGAGACTTGCAATCAAACTCTTATTTCCTGTGAGATCAACGTGCAAATGTTTTATAGAGCAACGATCTTTACTCTCCCACGTCTTTAAAATGAACAGCTTCCATTCAATCGGATTGAGAGCATTGGCCAACGTGTAGGACATCTCCCCAACCCTCCCCCACAGGTCTGACAAGTTTAGGATTTATAGTTGGAAAAAAAAAAAAACACCATTGTGGAAAGAATCTGCTTTTTAATTCGCCTGACATCTGATAGGTGGGCTTCTCCCGCCTGTGGCCAAAATATCACTTTTTCCTGTTATAATTGTTATTTTTCTGGTAGTGTCTAAAATATAATAGTGAATTGTACGTAGAGGGGGGCAGAGTTTAAGGCAGGACAGAAGGAGAACAGTTACTCTTGGCCCCCGGCCACAGAAGGCCCCCAGCCAGAGAGATGTAAACATTATTTATTATTCATGTCATAAACATTAAACATTCAGCATTGACATCACAGATGGGGGACCACTGTCAAAATGCCCTTTCCTTGTCAGTGGGACGTGCTGATCTCTCCCCCAGTGTACAGTAGGGGCCATGGGGTAGAGAATTGGGCTAAAGACTCAGGATTCCTCTGACAGTAATAGAGTAGTCGCTGCTTTTGTGCGTGTGTGTGTGTGTGTGTGAATCAGTGTGAATTGAGTGTGAAAGGCAATCGAAAACTTTTTAAGTTGAACCTGCAGAATTAAGGAGTTTTTTATATAAAATAAGACATTTTAGAAGAAACTTAATATATATATGAAGCCCTGGATTTAAAGGTACATAGGACTGTTATTGAAAGTCCTTTGTTTCTTTTCCACATTCCCTTTAAACATGTGATTCCTCTAACAATTCCCCCAAAGTGAGATACAGCGATTAGCATTTATAGACCAAATTTATATTTTAGCTTTAGTTTCTCCTTTAATGGAAGGTATGAAGTGTAGTCGCAAACCACCAATGTTTTGATACTGGGAGTTTTAACGTTAAACTCCCGGTATGAAACCATTTTTGCCCACCATGAATCCCAGTTAAGATATTTGGTTCTAGAGTCATAACCAGACCCACAAGGGGTGGTGATGGGACATTGAGATGTAAGCAATGGGAGACTAGGTGGGTATATGAATTGCAAACTTTGTCTCCCAAGGGCTAAATATAGATTATGATTTGTTTTTGTTTTTGTTATTAATTTATTTATGTTCCTAAGTTGATGTTTGATAAATACATTGTAAGTATTATACGGTTTAATATATATATACACACATACACTCAATCAGTATATACAACCAGGGTATATTCAATAAATTTCTTATCGTTTAAAATGGTTCTAATTTTGCCCCACCCAATCAGATGTTAGCTTTCCAAATGTTAAATAAGATCTGATTGGTTGGGGCAAAATTAGCACCATTTTAATGATAAGAACTTTATTGAATAACCCTGATATATATAGAATCATTGTACATACTGCTATAAAATTACAGTTATATAGAATTACAGTGTGGTACCAGTATTATAGAATTACTGGATGTACAGTATATAATATATATATATTATAATCTGAAGCGATATGGTACATGTCATGTAAATCAGTAATGTAGAAAATCCCTTATTCTCATAAAATGAGTTACCATCTCGGTAAAAGAAACACTATTAAGCATCAATAAAGTTCTAGTCTTTGCGTTACCCATCAGTATGACTCATCACAATTCAACTAGTTTTATTTGTGGTAGATTTTAAACAATATCCTTATCCTCCTTCCAGGAAACATGTGTATATAACGCTGAACATTTTAATATGTTTCCTGGATCTGGACACAGTGGTGTTAACTGGGTACACACGAACGATTTCGTAAAGATGACAGACAGGATCTCAAGATCCTGTCTGCCATCTTTCAAAGATCTGCATACACACGTCCCGCGTTCTCCTAGTGAGAACGCTCGGACTGTGTGTTTTCCATCGGCCGCGCTAGACTCCTCTATAGGGAGTCTAGCGCGGCCGATGGATTTTTCGGCCTTCCCGAACGACGCTTCGGGCCACCCGTCGTTTGGCGGCCCGCGCGCTCGTTCGGGAAACGAACGACACACGTAACGATTAAGCCCCGATACCGTCGGATCCGACGGTACGGGGCTTAATCGTTAATGTGTGGTACCCAGCTTTAGCAAGACAATCCTAATAACTTAGGGCAATATATATAATATATATAAATATGAATGGCACCAGGATTCTATTCCTTTATTTTTGTATTTACAGTTCCACTTGCATCACCAAAAACAAGACTCATTACAAAACTATTACTGGAGCATATTTCCTTCTTACATAATATGACGCGAGGACAACACCAAGTGAACCCATTAGAGGAAAGGTAAGAAATGAAAACCTGCAGGAAGTCTATCGTGACCTTTAGACCATGTCATGATAAAAGTGTTGTGTACATGTGATGATATGGCTGGAAAAAAGGTCAACCCTGCCTGCTGCTGTTGATTTGGAAAGTACCATTATTTATCATTATATCAATGCTAGACATTAGCATGTTTTTGCACATAAAATTTCAAGTTAGAAAACTGGTCAACTCAAGTGAATCACTAAAATTGTCACAAATGGCAAACATAATATAATATTATATTATCACTTCTAATGGTTTGTAGAGGGACAAAAAAACACTCCTTCCCCTTACATCTACTTGAGATCAACAAGCCCAGTCATTGTCTTTGGCCAATTATTTTAATAGCACGTTAGCTATTAAAAAATTAGACTAGTAGGTAACCTGACATGTCTAGATTCCTACTAAGTGCTGTGCAATAATAAAGGGTAAGTGAACTACAATGACATAACTAGCCTGGCAAACATCACGTTACAAAGAGATTTTATTTGGATTATGGAGCAAATTGTGATTTAATATACATTTTTTATGCATTTTTCGCAAAAGAATCTGTTGAATTGCCAATGATCCTGATATATTTTCTAATCCTTAAATGGTATCTCCACTGGGGAAAAGCAATATGAGGTTTACATTGAAGAACAGGAGTTAAAGGAGCTGTGTCTTACCTCCTGTTCTTCAATAAACTTGCAGGAGCCAGAATCGAATCAGGGAAATTACAGGTCTCGCTCGTCTCGCTGTTCTTCTGACAGTCCCGCCATGTTGTGCACACAGTGCGAACTCCATGGGAACCGGTCAGAAAAACCTGGCTCCTGCGGTTTATTGGGAGGTAATTCATACATTCGTTCCACTGTCTAATGTCAACTCTTACTTACTTCCCTTTTCCAGCGTCATGGAGCGTTTGTGTGGACAGAGATAAAAACTGAGAGCAGACCGGCGGTTCCTCAGGGAACGAGACTATTCCCGAGTCCTACAGGGTCACTTTCACTTGACCGGCCTCAAGCAGAAAGAGGAAACTCGGTGGAAGAAAACATACCCTCAATCCAGTTCCCAGCAGATGTTCAACTCTCAAACACACTTATCAAAACCAGACCCAGGAGAAGAGCCAAGACCTTTCCCAGTGCAGCCCAGACCTATCCCAGTGCAGCCCAGACCTATCCCAGTGCAGACCAGACAGGACAAAAGAACGACAAATCAGGCAAACAGCCTTCATTCTGTCGAGCCTAAAACATCAGTCCAGCCAAGTGAAATCTCCATGTGATGTGCTAAATATCAAGCGAATCCCTCACGCTGCATGGATGTAGCCACAAGGCATGATGGATAATGTAGTTCACCAGTTCATGGCATAGAAGTAGAGGCCCTAAGTAAACATATACCTGTTTCTAACAATAAAATCCATTACTACAAAAATCCCTTCCAGTTTCAGTTTTTGTTCCCCTTTCACACAGGACTGCTTTCCCTGCCTCTGTTCTGCTATAGCGCGCATTATCGGGCACTGCGTGTAACAGAAGCAGGAAGCAATCAGGAACTGTCAAAGCGGCCCGCTGGATCACGCGAAAGGTAAGATTTTTCTGAGCTTTGTTCCTGGCTATCTAAACATTGATTGAAGAACGGGAGGTAAGGCATAGCTCCTTAACCTCCTGGGCAAGCATAGTTCATTAACCTCCTGGTAGGCATGCCCTTAACCTCCTGGTAGGCATAGCTCCTTAACCTCCTGGGTAAGGCATAAGCTCCTTACAAACTCTCCTGGGTAAGGCATAGCTCCTTAACTCTGGGCAAGGCATAGCTCCTTAACCTCCTGGTAGCAATAGCTCCTTAACCTCTGGCAAGGCAAGCTCTACACCTCCGGGTAAGGCATAGCTCCTTAACCTCTGGTAGGCAAGCCTCCTAACCTCCTGGGCAAGGCATAGCTCCTTAACCTCCTGGTAAGGCATAGCTCCTTACCCCCTGTAGGCATACTCCTTAACCTCCTGGCAAGGCATAGCTCCTTAACCTCCTGGGCAAGGCAAGCTCCTTAACCTCCTGGGTAAGGCATAGCTCCTTAACCTCCTGGGCAAGGCATAGCTCCTTAACCTCCTGGTAGGCATAGCTCTACCTCCGGCAAGGCAAGCTCCTTAACCTCCTGTAAGGCACATGCTCCTTAACCTCCTGGGTAAGCATAGCTCCTTAACCTCCTGGGCAAGGCATAGCTCCTTAACCCTCCTGAGCAAGGCATAGCTCCTTAACCTCCTGGCTTCAATCAATGTAGAGAAGAATATTCACTATTGCAGTGAACTATTCCTTTAAAAAAACGTTGTTTTAATCAGATTTTCGGTCTATACTTAGGGGATTACAGAATTCTTGTTTTCTGCATTGCGGCCCAAAGAGCATTTTTATAGAATTAAGAGTCCTAATAGATTTGTCAGTGGACTGTAGCTGTTGAATGGTCTAATTTCATTAAAAAAAAATTAATATGAACCTTAAAGTGTACTATGAGTATGATCCCTATATTACAGTGCTGATCGCCCCTTTTTCAAAGGAGAACCATGGCCTGAAACGTATTATCTTATTCCTAACATACATGTGTGCGAAATAATAAAATCTTAATTTCCTTCCTCTGCTCTCCCAGTGGGAAGACATGCTCAGTTTGTAGTCGAATCACCTACTTTGAAACTTTTTTTGGCAGGTGTTTTTAATTACAGAGATCCTTGTTTCAGAGCTACGTTTTTATAGATAATGAGCTTACAGTTCACTATGAACATTACATATTCCACGTGATTCTGAGGCTGCTCGACACCCGATAACAGTGTCTCCAAGCAACAATCACCTGCTTGTTTTTGATCAAATGCACTAGTACAGTATTATCTTACCCATGTATGTATGTATATTTTATTTATTAACCAATAAACTTTGTTTTTCATATGATTCCAGGGCTCGCATACTTGAGCATTTCACATCCTGCAATAAATCATTTCTAGGTTTCCCACTGTTCAGTAGATGCATTAAAGGGAAGTCTCTCTAAAAATAACTTAAAGGAAAAAAACTTCTCTCTTCACTTTTTAATGCGTTTTTTGAAATAAAATGTGTCTTTTTTCATGTGCACATGTACTGGGGGAGGGCAGCAGAAGAGTTAAAGGGACACTATACTTGAAAAATGCCTCATCTTAATCTATAATTGAATATATGTAAGTATACTTACTCTGATTTTCGTGTGTTGCTGCATCCAACACACATTTTTTAGGAGCAAATGTGTTGTTACCACTCCCCCTTCCATCCAACCTGACCTTTTTCCCCCCACAAACCAACTGACAGCCGCACCAGCATCACATCATTCCAACTGTCAAAATTCTGTCCACATTCCAGCGTACAGTAAAACTACTCACAGAAGAATATTTTTTGAGAGAATTAACTTGATTGACAGCTGAAATATAAAGTTTTTTAGATTGGAAATCTAAAGAAATAGGGGCAGATCAACAAAAATGAAACAGTGGTGGTTGGGAAGAATATAGTTTCCAGTTATGGTCAATTTTAAAATAACCTATTTTTCGGTATAAGATTCCTTTAATTATGTACCATATATACTCTAGTATAAACCGAGGTACCTAGTTTTAACCTAAAAAAGGGGAAAAATGACTGACTCGAGTATAAACCGAGGGTGTAACCCCTACTAGTATTTGCCACTTAAGATGTTTGGAAACTACAACTCCAGCAGCTTTATTGTCGTTTTCAAACATTTTAAGTGGCAAATACTTGCAATAGGGGTAAATCCTCCTTTATTTGTGCATACAGTATGCACAAATAAGAAGGGTTTTACTCTTATTTCTAAGTTATTGGCTCAACTTCATTCACACTCTTGGTCTCTGTGTCCCCTGGTGTGGGGAGCTTGTAACCTATTATCTCTGCTGAGGATCACAAACAGCTTATTCTGTGCTTCCCTGGTGTCCCTGTGGTATTTCTACCTACACTATCCGCGGCCGCTCGCTCCTCACTCTACATGCTCTGCTTGCGCTTCAGATGATGTCACTACTCGGCGCGCAAAGTGAGAGTTCTGGGTAGTGACGTCATCCGAAGCGCACTGCAGATGTGGATTGCCGGCGGCTGCCGGACAAGGTACAGAAAGATTGACTCGAGTATAAACGAGGGTAAGATTTTCAGGCTTTTTTTAAAGCCTGAAAACCTCGGTTTATACAGTAGTATACTGTAAACATTCTTTCTGTATAATAAGTATACTATTCTCTATTTTCCTTCCTGGCTATGTTTGGCTGCAGGGACTGGGAGATAGAATTCCCTGGCCAATATTATGTAAAGCAACAGAACTTCCAGTTTTTAGGAAGTTTTTAATGAGCTTAATCGAGTTTCTCTCTCGACCATTTCCGCACTTTTGTAGACAGGAGATACCAGACTCTGCCTCCGAGTTGCGGGCACAGGGTAATGAATAGAAAACCAGAAGTCTCCTCCTAAAACCTGTATTTCAAAAACTGTTCAAAATCTGCCATTGTACATGAATGATTATAGTTATGTCACAATAAAAAAAAAGGCAACACGTCTGAGTATTTTTTAAAAAAAATCTTATATTTATTTTTATAAGGAATTTTTAAGCTAAAAACTTTTTCTCCAGAAATGTATTTACACATGTGACTTTAATAAATACTGTTTCTCTCTATATCCTATAGGGTACGATTATTCAGTTTGCACACATGGCATTTTCACTCCTAAAGGGAATGTACACACACCTACAAAAACCTTTAACTACACAACCGGGCCCGCCATAAAGCTATTTTGGAATACTTACTCTCGGCACTCCTTATACAAGATATTTACCTCTAGTCAACTAGTCACAAGCTTGCGTAGCTGTGACTGACAGCCCCCTAGAAGAGTGGCAAGGGGCCGCCAGACATTACTTTTATGAGTACAGGTGATATTTCCTGTAATATTTTGTGGCCCTCTGTACTTACCTGTAGGAGAACTATACTGTGGTTTAGGGCCCCAAAACTGCCCCCCATTGTTCATAAGTTGTAAAAAAGATTCTAAATATATTCTATGCTTAAGTGGACCACAGCCTATGATGCACAGCTTTAAGGATAAGCTGCACTGAAAATTAAGTTATGTTTAAAGCTTGCGCTTTAAAGGCATGTCCACCCCTAAAACTATAATCCCCCAACTACTGGCCCCACCATGTAGTTAGTTTTAATCTTACCTCACATCCCAACTCCATCTGGTTCCTCCTGTAGTCCCCCCCCAAAGTTCCAAAAAACTGCCCACCGGAGGCTGCAGGTCCATATAGGACACTGCCTGCTACCTCCTCCGGGAGATTCCGCCATGCGTGCTGCAGACCCTTCTCCCCCCTCCCTCCCCCCTCCCTCTCCCTCCATCTACCCTCCCGTTCTACTATCCCTCACCCCGACATTAACCCCCTTAATATTCTGCTCCCCCATGTCCCCAGCCCCAACCGCATGTTTTTTTTTTTTTAAAAGCTCCCACACACTTTACTTACCTCTCCGCTTCTCTCCGCTGGCACTGAATGACGGCAGCCGTGTCCGTATTGGCTGCCGCTCAGCCAATCACAGACGCGACTGCGCGTCCCGCCCCTCTGCTTGCATTCTCGCAGCAGAGGGCGCGGCGTGCGGCGTAGATCGAGCGGGAGGTAAGATAAGAGTTTGGTGAGCTTTTGAAAAAACAAAACATGCGGTTGGGGATGGGGGAATGGGGCGAGCAGAATATGTAAAATTCTTTTTAGGGTGACATAGCCTTTAAAAATACCGTTGCATTATTTTTTTTTACCTATGTCCCTCCAGAGCCAAGCTTTGTGCCTTGGAATTTGCCTTGACATACTTGTTACTGGTTGCTGAATGTTAAGCTCCGCCTCCTCTTGAGATTTCCTCTGCTGAGCCTCAAACATAATGCTTGTGTACGTCCCGTGCAAACGCGCGTGCACGAACTCAAGGCATTACTGTTTGAGGCTCAAGCAGGAGATGCCGAACTCACAGGCATTACTGTTGAGGCTCAAGCAGGAGAGGAGGAGTGCCGGAACTCAAAGACTTACTGTTTGAGGGCCAAGCAGGAAGTGCACTGGAACTCAAAGACATGTACTGTTTGGGCTTCAAGAGGAGAAATGCCACGGAACTCAACAGGCATTACTGTTTGAGCTCAAGCAGGAGAGGGCACGGAACTCACAGCATTACGTTTGAGGACTCCAAGCAGGAAGTGCACAGGAGATCAACAGGCATTACTGTTTGAGGCTCAAGCAGGAGAGTGCACGGAACTCAAAAGCTTACTGTGTGAGGCTCAAGCCGGAAGTGACCAGGACTCACAGGCATTACTGTTTGAGCCAAGCAGGAGCTAGTGCACGAAACTCACAGGCATTACTGTTTGAGGCTCAAGCAGGAGATGTGCAACGGAATCAACAGCATTACGGTTTTGAGGCTCAAGCAGGAAGTGCACGGGACCTCCAGGACATTACTGTGTAAAGCTCAGCAGAGAGTGCATGGAACTTCACAACATTACTGTTTGAGGCTCAGCAGGCAGGAAAGCAGAGGAAATCTCAGAGGGGGAGCTTAACATTCAGCAAACCAGTAACAAGATGTCAGCAACTTCCAAGGCACAAAGCTAGGCTCTGGAGGGACATACGGTAAAAAAAATATGGCAAAGGTATGTTTAAGCTGCAGCTTCCAAATGAACAGAACTTGCTTTTACAGTGCACTTCAATTTTCATTTTTAAATTCCCAGACTTTTTATTTCTTTCTGGCCTATACTGAATAGAAAACAAACTGACGAAGATTACTTTGTTCCTTTATTAAGTAAAAGAAATGGAGATTGTTCTCAACAACAACTGAGCACTGTTAAGCTGAGTACACTGGCTGCAATTTTTCCTGCTACCAATGAATTCTCATCCGACAAAACAATCATATTTGCAAAAGCGGGGATGAAATAAGGAGTCGACGATTCGGAAATGACGCAGTTGAGTGTTCGGTCGGAAGAAACTGACGGTCATGTTGGTAAATACCTTGTGTGGTAGTTAGTTCCTCCACAAAACAAAAACAAAAAAAAAAAGCATTAAGGGAGGAGGCGAGATAACAGATGTTTGTATCTTTGTAAATAAATGCTATCTGGTTTTTTTATTGAACCCCCTTGTTTGTTCCCTTTTAAAGGACAACTACACATACCAAAATACAACGCCCCCTCGTTGAAGGTACCAGGGTGAGCACCTAACGCACTGTCCTCACCTCAGGGTTGTGCACTTTCTAAGCTTTTTACTACACTGAAGTTCCACGTGCTCCCACCTGGACTCTGTTGCCGACTTCGGCCAATGAGGAACACGCTCTGAGAAGCTTGTCTTTTTCATTGGCCAGATCGCAAACACCGGATAGTGGGAGAAAAGCGCCGAAAGGAAACTCGTAGGGTGAGTAAAGCTAGACTTTAGACAGTTGAACCCAGGGGTGAGGACAAGTGCAGTTAGGTCCTAACCCTGGGTTACTACAGATGAACAAGATGAGTATAATTGTCCTTAGGTGGTGAATAATGGTGGTTAAGGTTCCATACATTACAAAAGTTTATTTGATCGTAACACCGACCAATAACTTTGATAGTCATCTAGTAACAATTACTACATGTAGTATGTATGTATGTATGTTGGATGTTCTAGGTATGTTTACAATTATACATACATGTATGTTAATTGTACGTAGATGTACACCCTACATATTGCTTTGACACCTCAATGGTTTGGCGACTACATGTTTGAACTGCCGTCTATTGTGAGGGTTAATCGAACATTTGACCGATCGATTACAAAAGAATCACTTTTACCGATCGTGCTTTACAATCAATATATTATGATCTGTCAGTAGATTAAGATCGAGGAAAACGATAAATTTTTGTGACCAATCAATGCAATGTCTACTAGATAGTCGATTGATCGGGATATGTGCCATGTGTATGGGCACTTTTCATTACAATTGATGTTTACTGTTGTATTGCTTTTTAAACCAGGAATGGATTTCTCATTGGGTACACACGGTGTACGATATTACGGCCCGCCAACATAGTGCGTGTGTCCGGTTTGGTCGAAATGTCTGATGGTGTGGGGTGGCCGCTACGACCAAGCTTCGAGGACTGTCAGGAATCACGTGCCTCTTCGATCGGCAGTTCCTATGGGAAACACACGATCGTTTGGACACGCACTGTCGGCCACTATGCCGCAACCGACTGTCACTTGTGTCCCCTTACCTGGAATTTACCATTATTAGACACGATTCCCTACAGGAATTACCGCATTGTTAGACACGATTCCCGTACATGAAGTACCATTGTAGGACACCGATTCCTCACTGAATTTTTACCATTGTAGGACACGATCCCTACACGGAATGTACCATTGTTAGAACACATTCCCCTACATGGAATGTACCATTGTTAGAAGATTCCCTACAATGGAATGTACCATTGTAGACAGATTCCCTACACAAAGGTACTATTGAGACACGATTCACCTACATGGATATGTACCATGTTATACCACGATTCCTAATGGAATGACCATTGTTAACAAGAGTTCCTACATGGAATGTCCTTGTATACACGATTCACTAATGGAATTTACCCATTGTAAGAACAAAACGATTCCACGGAATGTACATTGTTAGAACACGCATTCCCTACATGGAATGTACCATTGTTAGACACGATTTCCCTACATGAATGTACCATTGTTAGCACGATCCCTACATGCAATCTACCATGGGCAACGTTGCTAGTATAAAGCGGGGAACAGACAAATCATATGTCTCAAAAGAGTATACAGCTCAATGCAAGGGGGCACACGAGGAGAACTGCAATAGTTAGGCCTTGTCCGGATGAAAGCCCCCTCAAGAGCACCTGTGCTCTTACCATGATTTTTCTAGTGTGCCTTTCACTGTGATCCCCCCCCCGACACCTGCTTGGTTCTCGGGGGTTGCTTGGACCAATTGGGATGAGGAAACTGAACTTTTTTGTATATATATTGATGTTGGTTTTTTATGGAGGTTTTGAACTTGACAGGAACTATTGTCTTTAAGCCAAATGTAATATGTAACAATCGGTCTTGTTTTATTTTTGCAGACACATGCAAAAAAATGTTTATCAGACCAGACAAATAAAGTTTGTTAAGTGAGTCTGCTATACTAATATTAAGGAATGGAATAGTGAACTAATGGAGACCTGGAATTACAGTACAGGGCAAGTCCACCCTAAACAAAAATAAACCAAATGGTCAGTTACCTTCCCCCCTGCAATTACCAATATTTAGGGAAGAGAGCCACATTGTACCGCAATAGAATCCGCGTGCATGATTCCGCTTGTTTGTGCAGGCCCGTTGTCACTGGTTTGCGCTGCAATTTGACCATATGGTAAGCTTGTGAATGTCAAATTTTGGTTGAGTGCATGTGCGTTACCCAAAAATGGAACGGGACGTGCAATCGCAGGCAAATTTTGCGTTCCCCGCATTTCAAATTATATTTTTAAAATCGCAAGCACCTGCGCAGTTGCATTTGCAAACGGCAAAGAAAATACAAGTGTGGCCTAGACCTGAGGGATCATTATTGTCATTTTTCTTGCAGGAGTAACGTGGCCCCTCCCTACACTGCAGTCAACAAGCGTGTTTTGCTGACATTCGACATCCAATTGATTTTCCCGGTTTCACTGCTACTCCTTAAACATGGCCCAAGCTTATAAAAGCTCATTAAGCAGAGGGAAGGGCAGATACACTTGCAAGAAAATACCCGTATATAACTCGATATAACAGAGTTTTTCAGGCTGTAAAATCAGCCTGAAAAACAACGATCTGTTGTTACTCGAGTCAGTTAACTTAGCAGGAGAAATCCACAAGCTCGTTCGCTCGCTCCCACGTTCCCTATACTAGTCGCCGGCATAGTCGTCACTGCCACACCGAGACACATAGTAGCACGTTTTCTCCTGAGTTATGCAGAGGAAATTTACGCCAGGAAAAGGATAAACACCCCAACAGTATGCCAGGTAAGTGATGCCACAGAAGAATGCCCACAAAAGGTACCACTGAACTGGGTGGAGGGGGTGAGGGTTCCGTTATACTCGAGTATACAGGTAATAGAATTACCCTTCAATATCTTGGCTAAAATATCATTAATAAACTGGTAAAATAGCAGCTGGGTTGTGGTCAGATAGACATATGTCACCAGTTTTTTGCTTAGGGTGGGACAGTCCTTAAAGAGTCTTGTAGCAACTTAAACCATTATTAATGGAAATTCAAATGAATTAAAATCAACTTGCCCCGGTGATGGAGAGATTTTTAGGGCAAGCGAGCATAGCGCATCCCTGGTACAAGATATCAGGTTCCCAGTGAGATTCTTGCGATATTGGTATTTGTGTGATCAGCGGGACCGATAGCTGAATTTTGCCTCTCGCAAACTGAATCTCAATAGTGACCTAATGCAATAACGCCACAGTATTCTTCGCAAGATCTTCCTCACAAGCCGGATTCTATAAGAGAGCAACAATACTGAGCAAGGGCAGCCATCGTTAAAGCCAAAAAAACACATATGAACGTCCTGCTTACTAAGACTCAGGAAGTCCAGTCTGTTGGTATTCGTTGTCTTTCAATTAGATCAAATGACTGAAGGTTAGTTCTTGAAGACGTTTCGCTAGCCATCGCTGGCTTTCTCCAGATCAGAAAATACTGGTACAAGAATCTTTGGCAATTATTGTACCCTGGAAAATCCCACTAGATATCACAGCCAAGTGTTAAGGGTGTGATTGATATGGCTAAGAGGTGATTGGAACGCCCAGGAGTAAGGTGTCAAAACAAGCATTGTAAGGAAGACAGTTGGTGTCGAACCCACCCAACCGTATTTAGGCTTGGTTTTCTTTATTTTCACATAAATGGCCTCTTTAACCCTCCTCCGTGAACCAGTCACATTCTTTGCCATATGTTTAACATTACAATAAAGGTCTGTACCTTATCCTTAATATGCAGGGACGCGGCTGAGTCTGAACTGAGGAATTGGCTCTTCTGTGCTGGGCCATACGTTGACGACTCATGTTGCTGTTTTGGCCTCCCCCATACAATCAAGCATTCTCATGCACTGCACTGCGTATAGGATGCGCTTTTCTGTGTCAGTATTGGGTCTTTACAGATGTCCAATTGCTGACTCAGTGTGTTTTTTGAAAATTTTTAAAATTCTCAGAGACCCCTGCTACATATGGGATGCCATGTTCTCTTTCTCCTGTCTTGGCTTTTCCCCTTCACTGTTGGTGATACCTGTTTCTTTTCTTTCCTCTCTATCTTTTGACAAAGGCCCAAGTCTGGATAACACAAGTTTTAAGAGCCTTCACCTCATGTGGCTAGTGGGATGTCTTCAGCTCTGTGTGCAGCGGTTCCTGGTGGAACACAGCTTGTGATCGAAGGTGGTGGGAGTCAAACTCAAATATGATTCTGTCGTGTGTTGGTTTTCTGTAAACACCTCACTTCAGTTTACCATTCTCCCTGATTTCTACCAAGCAGTCCAAGAAGCCGATGTGTTGTTTTGTATCTTCCTTGTAAATTGAATGTTTGGTTACCGCATTAATTTGTGTCTGTGAAAGCTTCTACTTTCTTCTGGTGGATTTTAACACAAGGTGTTCACATATCTGAACCCGTGGCTAGGTGCTATGCCATTTAAAAGGTAGTAAGCGCCTGTTTTTCTACCCTCCTCATGTAAAAGGTTGGACAATGGGGTGAAACATGGCATGACTCAATCCATTAGCACATCCATGTTTGTTTGGTAATTGGAAATAGAGGTCATTCAGGCACAAAGTCCAGTAAGGAAACACATACCACTGTTCTGGGTTGTGAGATCCTATGTGTTGTGATAAGAGGCTGTCCTTGGCCCTAGACCATTTCCCACCATGTCAACCCTCCTTGGGGGCTAATGCAGGGTAAAGAGAGAGTTCAACATCATAGGACACCAAGTTTCTTCTGACAACCGAGTATAATCTTCAATTCTTGCTTTGGTTGAAATCATGAGGGCAGTTCTGGATGTTGATTGCTTAGAAACTTCACCACCAATGGTCCTAAGATGTTGGCCTAGGTAATTTTGCCCATCTTATGTGTTACAGAGTTGATTGCTGCGCTATAAGGTATTAGCAGTGCCCACTTCCTTATGGTATCTTTGGGGAGTCCATAATATGCATGATGTGCCTCACATGGGAGAGGCGATCAAGAAACTAAACTCAGTCCATTACATGTGAATACAACAGATATACCAGGACCTGGATGAATATAGAGAGAACCTTCACAAGCATCTGTGGTAATGTTTACCCACCACTCTTCAACCCTCTGCTTACTATAGACAAGCCCCAGGCGTTTTAGGGCCTGGACACAGCATGGTTGCCCCAGGAACTTAAGGTGACATGGAAGCGCCGAAAAGCCCTGAAAGTTGTGTGGCAACAGGAGATCAGATCTGTCAGTTGAGGATGTGCAAGAACAGACTAGGAGAAGAAACAGAGGATCGGTGCGTAACAGTCAGGTGGCCACCAGGAAACCAGGTTGGTCAGGAGTTGAGTTAGACTAACCAGGTCCAGACCAGAGGAGGTGAGTTGTGAAAGAACGAGGTACGACAGATGTCAGTCCAAGGACAGACTTAACATAGCAAAGGTCAGTCAGGAAGCAAACGAGAGATGGTCAATACAAAGGCAAGGGTGCGAACAACAGATACTTAGATATAGAACCCAAAACAGATGGCCATTAACTAGATAAATAAAACACACACATATCCAGAGAGACAACAAGCCACCCTCCTCACACAGGAGCCAAACAATCAAACTTGTCAGCCCAACGAGGAAACAGACACAAATGCTGACTGTCTCCATCTCATGGAAACACATGCATAGGCATTATCGCAGACACGGTTTGTTCAATATCCTTACAAAATCGTAGTCACATACCAGAAAACACAGTAGACAATGTCCATGTACTCTGGAAAGGGGTTTCTATAGATCCGAGTTCAACACTAGTAATAGAAGAAAGGCCGAACAGTATATTGACAGCCCTACAAATGGATCCCCAACGGCCTGATGGATTTTCTGCATTTCTCCGGTAACAAAGCAACCATTAAATCTCAAACTAAAACTGATATAAACTGTCAACTGCTCTATGGCTGTCTAGAGACGACTGTTACAATGTGTTCCACTTAGTGATGATACATTACTGTAGCATGTGTAATGTGTGGAAAGGTTCTGCAACAACTGTATAAACACACATGATGGCTGCAAGATGGGGAAGCCGAATGGTTTTTCTCCCAATCGCAACTCCCTACTGTATTGTCTACTTGATAGACAATATCTTTGGCAGTCTACCCAAACAGATGGCCCACATACACCAGACAATAATTTTCGCTTTAACTCAATCAAAGCAAAATACATTTATTAGAAAATATCGACCCATGTCATGCCAAGGCTTGTGCCTGGTACACACAGATTTCTGGTCCAATATTCAACAACGTGACTATCCTACTGTCCTTTCTGCCAGGAGATAAACACTAGGAGGCCGTAGAACCCTACCATTAGATGATAACCGCCTATCCAAATCCCCCCCTTTCTAAAAATCTACTCCGTTGCTGAAATGTGCGCCTACTAGGGGACCTACTATTACTTAACCTAATATTATCCTTCTCCCATTATAACTATGGTTAGGGCCCTAACTACCCCCCCAGAGGAACCCTCTTACTATACATTCCATTTCCAGGTTCATTCCTGATGTAATCCTCACTACCGTCCATCCTGTAGTCCCGATAAGATTTGGTGCCAAAATAACCTTCTTTCTCTTGCTGTAGATCCAGGAGAAACCTGGTAATAAATCCTCTGGGCGCCCAACCCCCCCTCCACGTGGTTGTATCCAAAATGGCGCCGATCTCGCGATGACTCCCAAGCTTCGCCGGTGGGGGATTGAAATAGTAGTCCCTCTCCTCGATCTTCTTTCTGTGCTCCATGATGGTCCAGTTGGTCTTCTTTCTTCCTTAGCTGCCGCGTGTTCTGCCTGGTTCCCTGAAGCCACGTAGTTCCGGTCCTCCTCTCCAAGTCTCGCGATGTCCGGGAGTTGGATACTCACGTGACTCCCGTTCCGCAAGACTCTTAGCGTGACATCGTGTCGGCTGTTAGAATCCGGCGGCGTCTCTCTCTTCTTCCCGGCTGCTTCTGGATCTGCTCCTTCTCCTATCTTCTGATGTTGCCATGACCTCCTGTATTCCTCTGTCAGGAGCATTTTGTTGGATATCGGCTGCCTGTGGAGACAACAAATATCGGGAGGGGAACAGGTTCGCTCACCTGGATGGCCTTTCCCTGTACTTGCTGGCTTCCTTAGCACTTCTTGTCGGCTGCTTTCTCCTGGGCATGTGTGATACAATCAACTGCAATCTGAAAAACAGAAAAAAGGTATAATTATTGTGCCTTTCTTACCTGTGCTACCCTTTAAGTACACCTTTAGCCCCTAAGAACCTGCCCTATTTCCCCGCCCCTACCTGGTGGCTATTGCCGCTATTGTTCCTACCTGGGTATTGGCCGCTATGTTCAAGCCCACTCCCTGACCCCTCTACAAACCCCAGTAGGGGGTTAGCCAGCACTTGGCCATAAAGCTAGGTACACACCTACCGATTTTTCCTCCGACCGACCGTTCGCTAGTTACCGCGACCGATCGTGCTGTGGTTCCTCTATGGGATAGGTTTTCCACCATGTCCGATCATCCTTTTGTCCGATCGGGTCGATCGGGAATGGGCACATTCGGATGGATAATTTTGGTCCGATTGACCGATAACACTATGGTCGATCGGACCGAAATATCTCATCGTGTGTACCCAGCTTTAGGCCTTATGTGCCTCCTATTTATTAAAATTACGGCTGCATTTATTTCTACATCAATGGCTTTTGGGTAACTGAAAAATGGGCAGATTTCTACTGAGCAGATTTCCCAATGGGAAGTGAATCCGTATAGGCAGGTCCAAAACGATTAGTGTGCAACAACACACATACCACATTTATTGACCATTGTCCACGTACTTTTCATAAATTAAAACGTCCTTATTCCTTACCAGATACCAGACTTATTATTTACTAATCTATTAACAGGCCAAACACCTACAGATTGTTAATGAAAACTTGGTCATGTCAACTGAACTCGGAAGTCGTTTGTTTCCCAGACGTGCCCAGAAAACTTGAGAGGATTCAACACCCAAAGTCTCCAACTCGTAACAACATGCCTCACCCCTACTTGCCAGGTTTCTGAACAACATGTAAGGTTTCAATGACCCAATACGCATATGGAAAGTACCAGCACCAAGCAGATCAGGTAGACTGGTTATAATGTAGAAGACAAGACCTATGGGTTACAATACTGCCAACCTGAAGTCACCATGATTTAATTTTAAATAGTCTAACATCAGTTTAGTATTTGAGGTTGAACTAGAAAGGGAATGTTTAAGTATAAACTTTGAATTTGGCTTGAAGGGCGGCATTTTGGAAGGGAATATGTATGTTTGCTGTAGATTTTAAAACTCAATAATGGGAATGATGAGTTTGTAGTAAAGCTTGTTTGGGACAAAAAAAAACTTTTGTATGTACCCAGCCCAAAGTGGTGCTAATTTGATCCAATCAATCAGAAAGCTAACATCTGATTGGTTAGGGCAAAATAAGCCCATTTCAATGATAAGAACTTTTATTGAATCTATCTGTATCTTTTTGATGATTGTTTTTTTTTGACTTTATTACCCTTTAAGTATGGCGTGCCACAATGGATAAGTAGATCAGTAGGTGTGTACCTGTGGTCGGTTTGGGGGTTTTAAAAACAAACTTTTTTGATGATGGTCAAAAAAATTGTTTACTTAGTTACCTTTTAGTATGGCTGCCAAAGTAATGGATAAGTAGATCAGTAGGGTGTGTATCTGTGTCCAGTTGGGGGTTAAAAAAACAAACTTTTTGATGATTGTTTTTTTTTACTTTAGTTTACTTTAAGTATGGCTTGCCACAGTAATGGATAAGTAGTAGATCAGTAGGGGTGTGTTACCTGTGTCCAGTTGGGGTTAAAAAAACAAACTTTTTGATGATTGTTTTTTTTTTCTTTAGTTACTCTTTTAAGTATGGCTGCCACAGTAAGATGGATAAGTAGATCAGTAGGTGTGTGTACCTGTGTCCAGTTGGGGGTTAAAAAAAAAACTTTTTTGATGATTGGTCAAAATTAGTTTTTTGACTTTAGTTACCTTTAGGTATGGCTGCAACAGTAATGGAGGGGTAGGTCAGTAGGGTGTATGTAAACTGTGCCAATGGGGGTTAAAAAACAAAAACCTTTTGTATAATTAATCAAATTAATTTTTTTGACTTTAGTTACCCTTTAAGTATGGCGCCACAGTAATGGATAAGTAAATCAGTAGGTGCGTGTACCTGGGTCTGTTGAGGGGTATGTTTTTTTTGTGTTTACACCATAAAACTATATTTTATTGAGGATAAATCTAAATTAGTTTTTTTGACTTAAGTTACCCTTTAAATATGGCTGCCCACCGTAATGGATAGTAGATCAGTAGGTGTGTGTACCTGGGTCTGGTTGAGGGGGTATGTCTTTTTGTTGTTACACCATAAAACTATATTTTATGAGAATAAATCTAAATTAGTTTTTTTTTTCTTTAGTTACCCTTTAGGTATGGCTGCCACAGTAATGGATAAATAGATCAGTAGGTGTGTGTACCTGGTTCCGGTTGGGGGTTAAAAAAACAAACTTTTTTGTGATGATTGGTCAAAATTTGTTTTTGACTTTAGTTACCTTTAGGTATGGCTGCAACAGTAATGGGGGGGTAGGCAGTAGGTGTATGTAGCTGTGCCACATGGGGGTTAAAAAAAAACAAACTTTTTTATATTAATCAAAATTAATTTTTTTGACTTTAGTTACCCTTTAAATATGGCTGCCACCTTAAGGATAAGTAGATCAGTAGGTGTGTGTACCTGGGTCTGGTTGAGGGGGTATGTCTTTTTTTGTGTTCAACCATAAAACTATCTTTTATTGAGGATAAATCTAAATGTTTTTTTGACTTTAGTTACCCTTTAATATGGCTGCCACCATAATGGATAAATAGTCAGTAGGTGTGTGTACTGGGTCTGGTTGAGGGGGTATGCTTTTTTTTGTGTACAACCATAAAACTATATTTTATGAGGATAAATCTAAATTAGTTTTTTTGACTTTAGTTACCCTTTAAGTATGGCTACCACCATGATGAATTAGTAGATTAGTAGGTGTGTATACCGGGTCTGGTTGAGGGGATATGTCTTTTTGTGTTTCAACCATAAAAACTACTTTTATTGAAAATAAATCTAAATTAGTTTTTTTTTACTTTAGTTACCCTTTAACTATGGCTGCCACAGTAATGGATAAGTAGCAGTAGGTGTGTGTACCTGGGCTGGTTGAGGGGGTATGTCTTTTTTGTGTTTATAACCATAAAACATCTTTTATTGAGGATAAATCTAAATTCTTTT
This sequence comes from Hymenochirus boettgeri, assembly GCA_019447015.1. Taxonomy (NCBI): domain Eukaryota; kingdom Metazoa; phylum Chordata; class Amphibia; order Anura; family Pipidae; genus Hymenochirus; species Hymenochirus boettgeri. Next base: position 20,869,197 of record CM033473.1, on the reverse strand, counting down.
TTTGACTTTAGTTACCCTTTAAATATGGCTCCATGGGAATGGAAAGGTAGTCAGTAGGTGGGTGTACCTGGGTCTGTGTGGGGGGGTTGGGGGTATCACCATTTGTATTTATGACCATGAAAAAAACTGTTTTTTAATATATCCACATTTGAGGATTGTTACCATTATAGTCTATGGGAAAAAATGTCGGAAATTCGTGATAACACGCCGTAACGCTTCAGCAGATTCCTTAGCTAGAAGATAGCACACCTTCTCCTATATGCCGCACGCTCGTACCGAATTTCATGTCTCTAGCTCAAAAACTGTGGGAGGAGATACAGTCCAAAAAGCAGAAGAATAAAACAGAAGAGAAGAAGAAATAGAAAAGAACAGTAATTTGGCTTTTTCAAGACAAATTAATTACCCCCTTTCCAGTCAGAAGTGAGAAGGCGAACAAAATGAAAATCCAGACTCGAATGTTTAAGAGAAAACGTTTATTTTATTAAATCACATACAACCTAACAACACAACCCCCGAATTCTACCCCCATCCCGAGATGATCCAGAGGAAGGCAAAAACCCCATCTGATCCAAGCCTATCGGCTCCCGAACCAGAATGGGGGGGGGAAAATTCCTTCCTGACTCCATGTGGCAAACGGACTAATCCCTGATCACCTTGGAACATATTTATTCCGCTACCCCTCCCAGTGAATCATGGGCATGCACTGCTATGGTAGGGCACGCTTCAGAAGAGATTGTCCTGCCCAACTAGGATGGTGGGGCCGGACCGGGTAAGTAAGTATCCAAACTACCTACTGTTCTCCTAGGGTGGGGACCTAGGTGTTAGGTTTATTAATCCTGGGCACAGCTAAAGGGAGGGGTTGGGCTTTACTCCCCTTTAAGTTCCCCAAATCCTAAAAAAAAAAAATTGTACCCCAGAGTTGATCCAGAGGAAGGCAAAAAACACATTTAAAGCAAAACCAATTGGTTTCAGAACAGGGGATAGTTGTCAAGGTTTACCAAGGATTAAAATATCCCAATCCTATCACTAACCATATGCTACATTGTAACCCAAATTGTTCAATAAAATCATCAAAATCATACATTACCGTACCATAGTATGCAAAACATGCAATACAAACCATAACAGCCAAAACAACAGAAATCTGCTAATGGGATCACAAGCCTGATAACTAGGGATGGGATAGGAGCCTGATAAGTGGGGATGGAATCAGGAGGCCTGATAAGTGGGGATGGGATCAGGAGCCTGATAAGTGGGGATGGGATCAGGATCCTGATAAGTGGGGATGGGATCAGGAGCCTGATAAGTGGGAGGGGATCAGGATCCTGATAAGTGGGTGGGATGGGATCAGGATCCTGATAAGTGGGGATGGGATAGGATCCTGATAAGTGAGGATGGATCAGGATCCTGATCTACATTATTTTCCATATTTGCTTGGCTTTTCTTCTTCTTTTTCTTCTAGGGAAAGAGTGAAGACATTAGTGGTTTGCAGAATATTGTCATTAATTTGGGAGATTTTCTGGAAATCAATTAATTAGCATCAACAAATTAAAGGCCAAAATGGAAATAAACATACCTTATTAGGAATATCTGGGGCTTCCTGTAGTTTGTTCATGTATCTGTATCAGTTCCTGGACTACCATTTCCCGTATCCGTTCCTTTTCCACTAGTTGTTGCTGTTCCAGTAGCTGTATCAGTTCCTGATTTACCATTTCCTGTATCTGTTCCTTTTCCTGCTTTTCCACTAGTTGTTGCTGTTCCAGTAGCTGTATCAGTTCTCGATTTATCATTTCCTGTATCTGTTCCTTTCCTGTTTTCCACTAGTTGTTGCTGTTCAGTAGCTGTATCAGTTCCTGATTTATCATTTCCTGTATCTGTTCCTTTTCCATTTGTTGTTGCTGTTCCTGTAGCCGTATCAGTTCCTGTATCCGTTCCTTTTCCTGTACCTTTTCCTGTTGCTTTTCAGTCGTTGTTGCTGTTCTGTAGCTGTATCAGTTCCTGTATCTGTTGCTTTTCCTGTAGCTGTTGCTGTTGCTTTAAATCTTCCATTACCTGTAGCTTTCCCTGTTGTTTTTTAGTTGCTGGTCTTCTAGCAGCTGCTGTCTTTTGCTGTATCCGTATCAGTTTCTGGATCTGTTCCTTTTTCTGGAGCATTTCCCGTTGCTTTTCCAGTAGCTGTCCCTCTAGTGCTGCCTTTTCTGTATATCTTCGCGCAGCTCTTTCTTAGAGACTTCCATTAACTCCGGTGTTCCTGTAGCTTTCTAGGACTTTTTTCAGGGCTGTTGCATTTCCTCTGCTGTAGCCGCTCCTGAGCTGTTTCTTTTCCCGTAGCTCTTGCTTTTCTGTAGATCTTTCAGTTTACATTGATTTACGTGATTTGCATCTGTTTCATTTTTTGTAGCCGTTCTATTTCCTCCTGAATTCCCTGTATCTTCTTCTGTCGCTCTTGCTGTTTCAATAGCATTTTCTTTTGTTTTCTGCCATTGTTCTCGTGGTGTGGTTTGGTTTGGATTGGAAATTTTTCTGCTGCAACACTAAAGTTTGCAATGCAATGCAGTAATTTTCTGAGGATCAGCAGCTCCTATATACCCCCAGGGGTGAGTCATCATGACATCACAACTGCAGGATCACATGACAAGTCATGTGACATTGTTATAACATCTGGTGGTCAATGACATCACAACTGTATGCAAGGTCACATGTCTTGACATGTGACATTTGTAACCAATAGTGTGAGCACCAGGGGGTTGTAATTCATTAAATCATTAATGCTATGTAAGGGAGGAGTGGTGCCCAGTCTTAAATAAAAAAAGAAATCATTGTTTCGTCCAGACACCACCTATCCCAGTGTCACATCCTATTGTAATGATATGGAAAATGAACCAAGCACATGTTGGGATACGCAGTTAGTCCGTTTAAACAAGAAGGTCCTAAAATGCCCATAGGAAAACTACAGCGTGAATAATGTTTATTTAGAAAACCGTTAAACTGAAAGTCCTTGGGACAGGGATACTGGAAATTCCTAACTCCCAATATTGTTTCTGTTAGGAGAACCAGCCAAAGAAAACTGATTCTGCCAGTCTTCCTCCTGGCTTCAGCTCTATCTTTTTGTTTAAATTAGAAAGTTTTCCCATGTCCCGGTTCCATTGGTATAATGCAATAGTAATGCAGAACCTAATATAGTGCTCCCTTTCAACATCATTTTCTTTTTAAGTTTGATTATACTATTTCTTAGAAAAACAGTTAAATAAAATAAATAGCAATGCGGGCTCCTACCCTCTACCTACGTCTACTCCAAATCATATATTTATGTTGGTTGCCCTTGGGCTGTATTACCGTGTGGTCCCTGGTCTCCTCCCAACCCCGACATAGCATATATCCAAGGGGTCCAGATTTTATGGTAATGTTTCAGCCTGCCCCTAACCTGTTCATTCTCACACAGCCACTGCACGTTTGTTATTATTTGATTCCTAGAGGGGGCAGGATGTTCCAGGTGGCCGCTATAAGAGTTCTTGTGCCTGCGCCAATGCTATGGGCTAGTTTGTTGCTTTCTGGGATGTCTTTGCTATATTTTTGTCAAAAAGAGCTATCCACGGATCCAAGACCACCGTAGTATGAAGTACTTCTTGTAATAAAGCTTCGCAGGTCTTCCATGTCTTTTGGACTTGACACGATCCCACCAACAGTGTTTGATATCAGCTAGCAAAGATTAGAGGATTGTGGGAAAATTCTATGTGTAATTTGAGGGACATGTCCCAATGAATGGGTAGAATTTGAAAGGCTTTCTTGGACGTATATATTAGAGGAGCATTGCGGAGCGATTCAAATATAGATACCCATTGGTTAGTCTAGTTGTGAGCCTAGATTTTTTCCAACTTTCCTTAGTCAATTTGGGGTTGTGGCGGAATCATTTAGTATTGTGTATATTTTAGAGAGAGGTGAGGGAGCTCTGTGGGATTGACCTGCAAATCGACTTGAAGGAGGAGAGTTGGGTGGTATAGTTCCGGTTAAAATATGGATTGTGTTCAGCACTATCTCTAATTAGGAATAGTCCAGGACTAACCTGGCAAATGAAAACTGTACGTGCTGTATTCCTAATGAAATGATATTGGGGGTAGGAATAACCAATCCAACCTCCTGCCCAGTTACAATTCATGCAACATTCCCTTAACTTTGTTAATATTTTCCAATACAGGACAATATGAAGCAAACATCATTATTATTTATGCAGATAGAAAACATTGATCTGTTATAAGTCACTAGCCACTGGTATCCTGTAAATGATATGAATGGTGCTTAGCGATGTCATAAGCTAAAATCAGTGCTTAGTACACCATCAGTGTCACATGACTAAGCTTGTGTAATACAGGTAATAGGATGGTTGGGAGGTGCAGATTCCCATATCTTAAATTAGGTTTTGGGGGGGGGGGGTATTAGCAGTCTGACTGGGATAGATAGCCCAGGAGGAAAGCAGGTGTGTAGATAGTCCAGTGGAGTGTGGAAAGTCGGGTGTGGGCTAGCATAGGGGATAGGGAGGCATGTGTATTAAAGTGTATGGATAAATTACAGGATCATAATCTGAAATGTATGTTTGCAAATGTGAGTAGCCTGGTTGACAAAATGGGTGAATTGGAAATTATGGTTTGAATGAAAAGTATGATGTATAGGTATCAGAAAACGGGGTTAAACAGTTCTTACGACTGGGCTGTAATTTAGAAGGAGAAAAAAGGAAAGGAGGAGGTGTATGTGTTATGTTAAAAAGAATTGAAGCCAATTTAATGAAGAGATACAGTAACTGGTGATATGGATGTTAAGTGGAGGCAATATGGGTGGAATTAGGCAACAGGAAAGGGGGTAATGTCATTGTGGGTCTGCTATAACCCACCAAATGCTGCAGGCAGGAAGTAAGTCAGCTTCATTGCAGTTGGCAAGGGCTGCAAGTTTGGGGAGTGTGCCCATTATGGGGGACTTTAACAAATTTGGTGGGGTTTTTTTGCCTTCCTCTGGATCAGTAGTTAGGAAATGAGGTATTGCTAGATGGGTTGGACTGGATGGACATATGTCTATTCAACCTCAAATACTACTATATTCACGTGCGACTTTGATTTTAAATGGATACATTAACTTGTTTTCAAGTTAAACAGTTTGTGCGGAGCTGAACTTAACACTGGTTGATGAACTGGAGAGCTGACTTAACACTGGCTGGTGAACTGGAGAGCTGACTAACACTGGGTGATGAACGGAGAGCTGACTTAACACTGGTTGATGAACCGGAGAGCTGAACAACACTGGCTGGTGAACTGGAGAGCTGACTAAACTTAACATGGCTGGTGAACTGGAGAGCTGCCTTAACCATGGTTGATGAACCGAGAGCTGACTTAACACTGGCTGGTGAACTGGAGAGCTGCCTTAACACTGGTCGATGAACGGAAGTGAGAGAGCTAGCTGCTCTGAACCTGGTGATGAACTCGAGAGGTGATTAACACTGGCTGATGGAACTGGAGAGCTGACTCAACACTGGCTGGTGAACTGGAAGACCTGATCTAACACTGGCTGGTGAACTGGAGAGTGACTTAACACGGCTGGTGAACTGTGAGTGAGAGCTGACTTAACACTGGCTGGTGAACTGGAGAGCTGACTTAACAATGGCTGGTGAACTGGAGAGCTGACTTAACACTGGCTGGTGAACTGGCGACTGACTTAAACTGGCTGGTGACTATAGAGCTGACTTACACTGGCTGGTGAACTGGAGAGCTGACTTACACTGGTTGAAACTGGAGAGCTGACTTAACACTGGCGGTGAAACTGGAGCTGACTTAACACTGGCTTTGAACTAGGAGAGCTGACTTAACACTGGTTGATAAACTGGAGAGCTGACTTAACAGTGGTTTGTTAACTGAAGGGCTGACTGAGCAGTAAGTGGTGAACTGAAAATCTGACTTGGTAATTTAAGTGCCCATATACAGACTGGTAATATACGTGGAAAACACAGAGAACAGTAATATAAGTACCCAAACACAGACTGGTAATATAACTGCCAAAGTACAGGTGCGCGCAGGTGTGTGCTTTCTTTACTTGAAGACCGGGACAAACAACCTGTGTGGCGCTGTCTGCATGCACCGCTGTTTCTTCATCCCACCCCCTTTGCTTAATGACATAATCCTGGGGGAACAGGGTTAAGGGTCCACGCACAGTATTTACAGCGTGGACTCTCGGCCATGATGGACTTTCTAGAACACTTTTTAAAAAAAATGTTAGGCTATTGCATGTCACCCTTCAAACTTCCCCAGGCTTGCGTGGGCCCTGAGCAAACTTTAATTTGCCTCATTAGAGCAGAGTCCCTAATTATAATCAATGCTGTGTAAAGTTACTCCACATTGCACTGCATTGACATGTTATCATAATATATATATATTTAAAGTACAACATACATAAATGTTACGGTGAAAATTTTCCACTACCACAAGTTTAAGCACATGTCTGTCTTTTTAAGGCCCCCCGTACACCTTGGCACACCCTCTTTAAGGAACCGAGCTAAGGATCTTTTCTACATGTGTTTTTGAATAGTGTAGTATTTGAGGTTGAATAAAGACATACGTCCATCTAATGCAACCTACCAACATACCCACATTCCTACATAACAGTTTGATCCAGAGAAGGCAAAAAAAAGGACAGTGTGAAGGGGAAATAATTACTTCCTGGCTTCAAATGACAATCGGAATATCCGTAGATCAACTCCAACTTAATGTATCAATACCATAACATGCAACATTCTTTGTTATTAAAACCTATGCGGCTTTTTTGTTAACTATCCATGAACTGCCATTCACCATGTCCGAAGGAAGACAGTTCCATAGTTTTTATTGTACTCACAGTAAAATACCCTTTACTGACCCTGAAGACTAAACTTCTTTTCTTCCCAGTCTTAAGGGATGTCCGTGTGTCCTCTGAAATGTTCCATTCTAAACAATGCCCCAGATAGTTTATTGTATGGACCATTAATGTATTTATCAGAGTAATCATATCCCCACGCAAGCACCTTTCATCAGTGTGCATTATTTTAACTTATTCATCTGTCTTGATATTCAAGCCCTTATATTTAGTTGCCTTGTATGTTTGTTTGGTCTGTGTATTGATTAAAGAACGGGAGGCAAGACATAGCTCCTTATCCTCCCGGTCTTTAATCATGCATTAAAAGAATAGTTCACTTTGGTAGTGAACTATTCCTTTAAATACTATTTTAATATATTTTATGACACATAGTTACACATTATACTTAAAATATTTTACACAATTAAAATTCTGTTTTGTGAAGTTAACCTTGTATTCTGTATTGTTACTGGGCCCTAGTAATAATACCCACTGGGAATCTATTTACTAGGTACGTATTGGACAATGTCGATTGTTTAAATATTGATCTATTAATTGAAGCCATAAAACTATAGTATGAAACTAGAAAGGGAAAGTTTAATTATAAACTTTGAATTTGTGTTGAAGGGCTGCATTTTGGAAGGGAAAAAATGTGTTTGCTGCAGATTTTAAAACTCAATAATGGGAATGATGAGTTTGTAGTGAGTGAAGCTTGTTTGGGACAAAAAAACCTTTTGTATGTACCCAGCCACAAGTGGTGCTAATTTTGATCAATCAATCAAAAAGCTACATCTGATTGGTTAGGACAAAATAAGCACCATTTTCAATGATAAGAACTTTTATAAATCTCTCTCTGTATCTTTTTGATGATGGTCAAAATAGTTTTTTTGACTTTAGCTACCCTTTAAGTATGGCTGCCACAGTAATGGATAAGTAGATCAGTAGGTGTGTGTACCGTGTCGGGTTGGGGGTTAAAAAACAAACTTTTTTGATGATTAGTCAAAAATTTTATTTTTACTTTAGTTACCTTTTAGGTATGGCTGCCACGGTAATGGATAATAGATCAGTAGGTGTGTGTACCTGTGTCCATTGGGGGGTTAAAAAAACAAACTTTTTTGATGATTGGTCAAAATTAGTTTTTTTGACTTTAGTCACCCTTCGGTATGGCTGCAACAGTAATGGAGGGGTAGGTCAGTAGATGTATGTAACTGTGCCACATGGGGGTTAAAAAACAAACCTTTTGTATTATTAATCAAAATTATTTTTTTTGACTTTAGTTACCCTTTAAGTATGGCTGCCACCTATGGATAAGTAGATCAGTGGTGTGTGTACCTGGGTCTGGTTGAGGGGGTATGTCTTTTTTGTGTTTACAAACCTAAAACTATCTTTTATTGAGAATAAATCAAAGTAGTTTTTTTAACTTTAGTTACTCTTTAAGTATGGCTACCCCATAATGAATTAGTAGATTATTAGGTGTGTGTACCTTGGTCTAGTTGAGGGGGTGTTCTTTTTTGTGTTACAACCATAAAACTATATTTTATTGAGGATAAATCTAAATTAGTTTTTTTTGACTTTAGTTCCCCTTTAAATATGGCTGCCCCGTAATGGAAAAGTAGATCAGTAGGGGTGTGTACCTGGGTCTGGTGAGGGGGGTGTGTCTTTTTTGTGTTTACACCATATCTATATTTTATTGAGGATAAATCTAAATTACGTAGTTTGTTTGACTTTAGTTACCCTTATGTATGGCTACTACCATAATGAATGTAGATTAGTAGTGTGTGTGTACCTGGGACTGGTTGAGGGGGTATGTCTTTTTTGTGTTTATACCATAAAATTATCTTTTATTGAGAATAAATCTAAATTCGTTTTTTGACTTTAGTTACCCTTTAAATATGTCTTCCATGGGAATGGAAGGTAGGTCAGTAGGTGGTGTACCTGGGTCTGTGTGGGGGGTTGAGGGTATCACCATTTGTATTTATGACCATGAAAAAAACTGTTTTGAAATATCTCCATATTTGAGGATGTTACCATTATAGTCATGGGAAAAAATCTCCGTAAATTCGCCATAACGCCGTAACGCTTCCGCGGTTCCTTAGCTAGAAGATAGCACACTTCTCCTATATGCCCCATCGTCTGAACCGAATTCATGTCTCTAGCTCAAAAAACTGTGGGAGGAGATACGGTCCAAAAAAGCGGAAGAATAAAACGGAAAGAAGAAAAAGAAGGAATAGAAAGAACAGTAATTTGTCTTTTTCAAGCCAAATTAATAGACATCCGTCCATCCAGTTCAACGCATCTAGCAATATCCTGATTTCCTGCCCAACTGTTAATCCGAGGAAGGCAAAAAAAACCCACCAAATTTATGAGGGGGAAAAAATTCCTTCCTGACTCCATGGCAATCGTAAATTTCCCTGGATCAACTCTACTTTATGTATCAATACCAGTAACTTGTAACATTCCTTGTTTCAGAAACTCATCCGCTTTTTTCTGAAACTGACCAATGAACCTGCCATAACAACGTCCACTGGAAGACAGTTCCATAGCTTTACAGTTCTCACAGTGAAAAACCCTTTCCCAACTTGAAGACTAAACCTTTTTTCTTCAAGTCTTAAGGGATCGTCTGTGTCCTCTGACATGTTCTATTGGTGAACAATGCCCCAATAGTTTATTGTATGGCCCGTTAATGTTTTATACACAGTAATCATATCCCCCATGCAAGCCCTTTTCTCCGCGTACATAATTGTAACTTTTCAGTCTCTCTTCATATTCAAGCTCCCCCAATCCCCTTATTAATTTAGTTGCCCTTCTCTGAACCCTTTCCATTTCAAAGATGTCCTTTTTGTACACAGGATTCCAAATTGCACTGCATATTCCAAATGGGCCTTACTAATGCTTTGTAAAGAGGGAGAATACATTTCCTCCCTTGAATCCATACCTCTCTTTTACAAGACAATACCATGCTGGCTCTGGCTGTTGCCGCCTGGCACTGCTTGCTACCTTTAAGTTTGTTATCCACCAAAACTCCAAGATCCCTTTCCAACAGGGATTCACTTAACCAGAGCCATTTATAGTATAAGTAGCACAAGGATTTTTAAGTCCAAAATGCATCACCTTACATTTATCAACATTGAATTTATCTGCCACTTAGCAGCCCAATGTGACAATCTATCTAGATCCCCTTGCAACGATTGCAATACCTTGAAGTTTTTAATGGTCGACAAAGTTTTGTGTCGTCAGCAAACACAGAAACCTTGCTGACAATACCCACTTCCAAATCATTAATAAATAGATTAAATAGAAGCGGCCCCAGCACAGAACCCTGTGGCACCCCACTTAGCACTTTAGTCCATAATGATGAAGCCCCATTAACAACTACTCTCTGCATCCTATTCATTAACCAATTTTCTATCCATGTACAAATGTGACTCCCCAGACCAACGGACCTTAGCTTATACATTAATCGCCTATGTGGTAGGGAAGGTGCTGGAAACTTTGTTACGGGATCATATCCTTGACTTTGTCTCCAGAGCTCATTTTATTAGTAGTAGTCAGCATGGATTTATGAGAATAGATCATGCCAGACAAATTTAATTGGTTTTTATGAAGAAGCAAGTAAGAAGTTAGATTCAGGCACAGCAGTGGATGTGGTATATTTGGATTTTGCGAAAGCTTTTGATACTGTGCCACATAGGCGACTAATGTATAAACTGTGGACTGTTGGCCTTGAAGAAAACATTTGTTTATGGATAGAGAACTGGTTATTGGACCTCAAACAGAGAGTGGTGGTTAATGGAGCTACATCTATGTGGGCTAAAGTTCTAAGCGGAGTGCCTCAGGGTTCTGTACTGGGGCCACTTCTGTTTAATCTGTTTATAAATGACTTAGAAGGGGGCATTGAGAGCAGGGTCTCAGGGTTTGCTGATGACACTAAACTATGCAGAGCTTTGGAAACTTCTAATGATGTGCAAGTGCTGCAAGCAGACCTAGATAGATTATCAAAATGGGCAGCAGAATGGCAGATGAGATTCTATGTTGATAAATGTAAGGTGATGCATTTAGGATTTAATAATCCCTGTGCCACCTACACCATAAATAACTCTGTGTTAAATGCATCTGTAATGGAAAAAGATTTGGGGGTTCTGGTAGATAACAGACTTAGCTATAGCAAACAATGCCAGGTAGCAACGGCTAGAGCTAGCAAGATATTGTCTTGTATAAAGAGGGGAATAGATTCAAGAGAGAAAAATATTATTCTCCCTCTTTACAAGGCACTGGTAAGGCCTCATTTGGAATATGCGGTGCAGTTTTGGAATCCCATATACAAAAGGGCCATCTTGGAAATAGAAGCAGTTCAGAGAAGGGCAACTAAATTAATACGGGAATGGAGGGGCTTAAATATGCAGGCAGATTAGACAAGTTAGGGATGTTTACATTGGAGAAGCGACGTTTGTATGGGGATATGATAACCATATACAAATATATTAATGGGCCACTGTTCACTAATAGGTCATATCAGAGGACTCGTGGACATCCTTTAAGGTTAGAAGAAAAGAAGTTTCATCTTCAGGTTAGGAAAGGTTTCTTTACAGTGAGAATGGTGAAACTGTGGAACTGTCTTCCAGCAGACGTGGTAATTGCAAGTTCATTGAATAGCTTTAAAAGTGGCCTAGATAAGTTTCTAAAACTAAAAAATATTGAGAATTACTGGTATTAATACATATACTGTAGTTCTGGTTGGTACGGGAATACCATATAATATTGAGAATTACTGTTAGTAATACATATACTGTAGTTCTGGTTGGTACGGGGATACTATATAATATTGAGAATTACTGGTATTAATACATATACTGTAGTTCTGGTTGGTATGGGGATACTATATAATATTGAGAATTACTGGTATTAATACATATACTGTAGTTCTGGTTGGTTAGGGGATACTATATAATATTGAGAATTACTGGTATTAATACAGATACTGTAGTTATGGTTAGTACGGGGATACTATATTGAGAATTACTGGTATTAATACATATACTGTAGTTCTGGTTGGTACGGGGATACTATATAATATTGAGAATTACTGGTATTATTACATATACTGTAGTTCTGGTTGGTACGGGGATACTATATAATATTGAGAATTACTCGTATTAATACATATACTGTAATTCTGGTTGGTACGGGGATACTATATAATATTGAGAATTACTGGTATTAATACATATACTGTAGTTCTGGTTGGTACAGGGATACTATATAATATTGAGAATTACTGGTATTAATACATATACTGTAGTTTTGGTTGGTACAGGGATACTATATAATATTGAGAATTACTGGTATTAATACATATACTGTAGTTCTGGTTGGTAGGGATACTATATAATATTGAGAATTACTGGTATTAATACATATACTGTAGTTTTGGTTGGTACAGGGATACTATATAATATTGAGAATTACTGGTATTAATACATATACTGTAGTTCTGGTTGGTACAGGGATACTATATAATATTAAGAATTACTGGTATTATCATCAGTTATGGCTGATCCAGGGATACTTTGCAATTGCCATTTAGAGTCAGGAAGGAATTTTTCCTCTTTTCAGCAGTTTTTTTCTGCCTACCACTGGATCATTTATTAGGCAGGGTTAACGTTGTAGGACAGTGGGGTGGGGTATCAGTTTAGAGCCTGGCCGGTTAACATTGTAGGACAGTGGGGTGGGGTATCAGTTTGGAACCTGGCCAGTTAACACTGTAGGACAGTGGGGTGGGGAATCAGTTTAGAGCCTGGCCGGTTAATGTTGTAGGACAGTGGGGTGGGGTATCAGTTTAGAGCCTGGCCGGTTAACACTGTAGGACAGTGGGGTGGGGAATCAGTTTAGAGCCTGGCCGGTTAACACTGTAGGACAGTGGGGTGGGGAATCAGTTTAGAGCCTGGCCGGTTAACATTGTAGGACAGTGGCGTGGGGTATCAGTTTGGAGCCTGGCCGGTTAACATTGTAGGACAGTGAGATGGGGTGTCAGTTTGGAGCCTGGCCGGTTAACATTGTAGGACAGTGAGATGGGGTGTCAGTTTGGAGCCTGGCCGGTTAACATTGTAGGACAGTGAGGTGGGGTGTCAGTTTGGAGCCTGGCCGGTTAACATTGCAGGAATATAGGGGGGTGTCAGTTTGGAGCCTGGTGGCTTAACATTCTGGGACAGTGGGGTGTTGTATCATTGCTTGTTACAAATCTCTAGAACTTGTTTATTATTTAGCATCTCTGTTGGATTTCCCTTTCATACAATCTGATTGACTGATATGTGCGGTTTTTATTATACAGAATTCAATAAAGGCTGCTGTAATACTTATTATTGTTTATGGGGTTGCTGTACTAGTAGAGATGTATAGTGGCCATTGCTGTAGTATTATATATTGTGGTAGTAATAACCTCAGTTACTATTGAAGTTAAAATAACATTTTTAGGTTATTAATATATTTTCTTTCTATTACAGTCAGAATGGTGGCCCCGTAGTGAGCAAACTGTAGATCTTTGCAGACCACCCTATGACACGAAGACCACCCAGAGATGTGATTTCCAGAAGACGTCCAACTCGACTCCTTATCAAACGCGATACGGCGCTAAACCTTTCAAGTCACCTGTTCATGGGATAGGTAAAGCCACCCCCTTAGGTTGTGATAGAACACGGTTAAAGGGGAACTATAGCTAAATGTTAAATGACCCTAAGTGAATTTCAATTTCTAACTAATTCTATCCACCAATAACACCCGACCTAAGATCAGGGGAAACAGATGTTAATTCATTGGGCATCATGTCTGGAATCAAGTGCTTGTCTGAGCCATTAGAGTTATTTGTAGGGCAATGCATGGAGGGGGCTAGTCCCTTGAGCACCCAGGGGACTGCCATCTCTGATACAAGGGAGGAGGAACGAAGGGTCAGGAATGCAAGGCAGGTGGTAGTGGTAGGGGACTCCATTATAAGGAAGGTAGATAGGGTAATCTGCCGCCAAGACCCTACATGCCGAACAGTGTGTTGCCTGCCTGGTGCTAGGGTTCGGCATGTGGTGGATCGTGTAGACAGATTATTGGGTGGGGCCGGGTGTGACCCGGCGGTCTTGGTTCACATTGGTGCCAATGACAAAGTTAGAGGTGGAGGTGAGGTCCTTAAACATGATTTCCGAGAACTAGGGGCCAAGATAAAAGCAAGGACCTCAAGGGTAGTGATTTCAGAAATACTACCGCAGCCACGTGCTAAGCCAGGGAGACAGCGGGAGCTTTGGAGCATTAATGCGTGGCTAAGAGAGTGGTGTAAGGAAGAAGGGTTTGGGTTTATTGAGAACTGGGCAGACTTTGCTGTCGGCTACAGGCTCTTTAGTAGGGATGGGTTGCACCTCACTGATGGTGGTGCAGCTGTTTTAGGGGAGAAGATGGCTAGAGGGTTGGAGGAGATTTTAAACTAGGTTTGGGGGGGGGGGGTATTAGCAGTCTCACTGGGATAGATTGTCCAGGAGGTAAGCAGGGTGTAGATAGGCCAGTGGTGGGTGGAAAGGGGGGTGGGGCTAGCATAGGGGATAGGGAGGAATGTGTATCAAAGTGTACGAATAAATTACAGGATCATAATCTAAAATGTATGTTTGCAAATGCGAGAAGCCTGGCTGACAAAATGGGTGAATTGGAAATGATGGCATTGAATGAAAAGTATGATGTAATAGGTATAGCAGAAACGTGGTTGAACAGTTCTCACGACTGGGCTGTAAATATAGAAGGATATGCCTTGTTCAGGCAGGACAGAAAAAAAAGGAAAGGGGGAGGAGTATGTGTTTATGTTAAAAAAGAATTGAAGCCAAATTTAAAAGAAGAGATAACTGGTGATATGGATGATAAAGTGGAGGCAATATGGGTGGAATTAGGCAACAGGAAAGGGGGTAATGTCATTGTTGGTGTCTGCTATAAGCCGCCAAATGCTAGCAGAGAGGAGGTGAGTCAACTTCATATGCAGTTGGCAAGGGCTGCAAGTTTGGGGAGTGTGCTCATTATGGGGGACTTCAATTACCCTGACATTGATTGGTGTGGTGGAACTGCCATCACAGAAAAAGGCGATGAGTTCCTGAATTTGCTGCAGGATAATTTTCTCTCACAGGTGGTTGAGGTTCCTACTAGAAAAGGAGCTCTGTTGGATCTGGTAATATCTAACATTGTGGAGCGCATTATAGATATAAAGGTAACTGGAGGCTTAGGGAATAGTGACCATGAAATAGTGGCATTTGGACTTTGTTATCGAAAGGAAAAGTGCGCTGGGTTAACAAAGACATTTAATTTCAGGAAAGCAAATTTTCCCAGGTTAAAAGCAGCTCTTCAGAATGTCAACTGGGATAATATATTATCAGGTAAAGGTACTGAACAGAAGTGGACTGTGTTCAAGGGGATTTTAAGCCAGTTCACATCTAAATTTATACCCTTGGGAAATAAATGTAAAAAAAATAAATCCGCGCCCATGTGGCTGAATTCTGATGTAAAGAGGCAAATGGTAAGGAAGAAAAAGGCATTTAAAACCTTTAAGGCCGAGGGAACGGAAAGGGCCTTTAATGAGTATAAAAACTGTAACAAGGAGTGTAAGAAAGCAATCAAACTGGCTATAATTAATAATGAAGTTAGGATAGCTGAAGAAAGCATCACTAAGCCTAAACATTTTTTTAAGTATATTAATAGTAAGAAGATGAGGACTGAGAATGTGGCACCATTAATTAATGGGGATAAGTTAGTTACGGAGGATGGCGATAAAGCAAATGTCTTGAATAATTTTTTTTCCTCGGTATACACTATAGAAGATCCAAGTACAGATATAATAGAGTATAGTAGCAATAAAGGTATACAAGATTCAAGTTCACTTTGGTTAACCGAGGATATGGTACAGAAAGAACTAAATAAGGTTAATATTAATAAATCTCCTGGACCGGATAAAATACATCCTCGGGTACTTAAGGAGCTAAGTTCAGTTTCTAGGCCATTGTTTCTTATTTTTGCTGATTCCCTCATGTCCGGTGGTGTGCCTCTGGATTGGAAAAAGGCTGATGTTATTCCAATATTCAAAAAGGGTAGTCGTTCACAGCTGGGTAATTACAGGCCTGTAAGTTTAACTTCAGTGGTGGGCAAGATCCTGGAAAGTTTAATAAGGGAACATGTTCTAGAGTATGTTTCAAGCACTGACATTATAAGTAGTAACCAGCATGGATTTAGGAGGAATAGATCTTGTCAAACTAACTTGCTTGGCTTTTATGAGGAAGTAAGTAGAAATGTAGACTCTGGTATAGCAGTAGATGTAGTTTACTTGGATTTTGCAAAGGCTTTTGATACAGTCCCCCATAGGCGACTAATGAATAAGCTAAGGTCTGTTGGTCTGGGGAGTCACATTTGTACATGGATAGAAAATTGGTTAAAGAATAGGATGCAGAGAGTAGTTGTTAATGGGGCTTCATCATTATGGACTAAAGTGCTAAGTGGGGTGCCACAGGGTTCTGTGTTGGGGCCGCTTCTATTTAATCTATTTATTAATGATTTGGAAGTGGGTATTGTCAGCAAGGTTTCTGTGTTTGCTGACGACACAAAACTTTGTCGACCATTAAAAACTTCAGAGGATATGCAATCGTTGCAAGGGGATCTAGATAGATTGTCACATTGGGCTGCTAAGTGGCAGATGAAATTCAATGTTGATAAATGTAAGGTGATGCATTTTGGACTTAAAAATCCTTGTGCTACTTATACTATAAATGGCTCTGTGTTAAGTGAATCCCTGTTGGAAAGGGATCTTGGAGTTTTGGTGGATAACAAACTTAAAGGTAGCAAGCAGTGCCAGGCGGCAACAGCCAGAGCCAGCATGGTATTGTCTTGTATAAAGAGAGGTATGGATTCAAGGGAGGAAAATGTTATTCTCCCTCTTTACAAAGCATTAGTAAGGCCTCATTTGGAATATGCAGTGCAATTTTGGAATCCTGTGTACAAAAAGGACATCTTTGAAATGGAAAGGGTTCAGAGAAGGGCAACTAAATTAATAAGGGGATTGGGGGAGCTTGAATATGAAGAGAGACTGAAAAAGTTACAATTATGTACGCTGGAGAAAAGGCGCTTGCATGGGGATATGATTACTGTGTATAAATACATTAACGGGCCATACAATAAACTATCTGGGGCATTGTTCACCAATAGAACATGTCAGAGGACACACGGACATCCCTTAAGACTTGAAGAAAAAAGGTTTAGTCTTCAAGTTGGGAAAGGGTTTTTCACTGTGAGAACTGTAAAGCTATGGAACTGTCTTCCAGTGGACGTTGTTATGGCAGGTTCATTGGTCAGTTTCAGAAAAAAGCTGGATGAGTTTCTGCAAACAAGGAATGTTACAAGTTACTGGTATTGATACATAAAGTAGAGTTGATCCAGGGAAATTTACGATTGCCACTTGGAGTCAGGAAGGAATTTTTTCCCCCTTCATAAATTTGGTGGGTTTTTTTTGCCTTCCTCTGGATTAACAGTTGGGCAGGAAATCAGGATATTGCTAGATGCGTTGAACTGGATGGACGTATGTCTTTATTAATTTGGCTTGAAAAAGACAAATTACTGTTCTTTCTATTCCTTCTTTTTCTTCTTCCGTTTTATTCTTCCGCTTTTTTGGACCGTATCTCCTCCCACAGTTTTTGAGCTAGAGACATGAAATTCGGTACAGACGAGTGGGGCATATAGGAGAAGTGTGCTATCTTCTAGCTAAGGAATCCGCGGAAGCGTTACGGCGTTATCGGCGAATTTACGGAGATTTTTTCCCATAGACTATAATGGTAACAATCCTCAAATATGGATATATTTCAAAACAGTTTTTTTCATGGTCATAAATACAAATGGTGATACCCTCAACCCCCCACACAGACCCAGGTACACCACCTACTGACCTACCTTTCCATTCCCATGGAAGACATATTTAAAGGGTAACTAAAGTCAAAAAACGAATTTAGATTTATTCTCAATAAAAGATAATTTTATGGTTATAAACACAAAAAAGACATACCCCCTCAACCAGTCCCAGGTACACACACCTACTAATCTACTAATTCATTATGGTAGTAGCCATACTTAAAGGGTAACTAAAGTCAAACAAACTACCGTAATTTAGATTTATCCTCAATAAAATATAGATTTATGGTTGTAAACACAAAAAAGACACACCCCCTCAACCAGACCCAGGTACACACACCTACTGATCTACTTTTCCATTACGGTGGCAGCCATATTTAAAGGGTAACTAAAGTCAAAAAAACTAATTTAGATTTATCCTCAATAAAATATAGTTTTATGGTTGTATACACAAAAAAGACACACCCCCTCAACTAGACCAAGGTACACACACCTACTAATCTACTAATTCATTATGGTGGTAGCCATACTTAAAGAGTAACTAAAGTAAAAAAAACTACTTTAGATTTATTCTCAATAAAAGATAGTTTTATGGTTGTAAACACAAAAAAGACATACCCCCTCAACCAGACCCAGGTACACACACCTACTGATCTACTTATCCATTACGGTGGCAGCCATACTTAAAGGGTAACTAAAGTCAAAAAAATTAATTTTGATTAATAATACAAAAGGTTTGTTTTTTTAACCCCCATGTGGCACAGTTACATACATCTACTGACCTACCCCTCCATTACTGTTGCAGCCATACCTGAAGGGTGACTAAAGTCAAAAAAACTAATTTTGACCAATCATCAAAAAAGTTTGTTTTTTTAACCCCCAACTGGACACAGGTACACACACCTACTGATCTACTTATCCATTACCGTGGCAGCCATACCTAAAAGGTAACTAAAGTAAAAATAAATTTTTGACTAATCATCAAAAAAGTTTGTTTTTTTAACCCCCAACCCGACACTGGTACACACACCTACTGATCTACTTATCCATTACTGTGGCAGCCATACTTAAAGGGTAGCTAAAGTCAAAAAAACTAATTTTGACCAATCATCAAAAAGATACAGAGAGATTTAATAAAAGTTCTTATCATTGAAAATGGTGCTTATTTTGTCCTAACCAATCAGATGTTAGCTTTCTGATTGATTGGATCAAAATTAGCACCACTTTGGGCTGGGTACATACAAAAGGTTTTTTTGTCCCAAACAAGCTTCACTACAAACTCATCATTCCCATTATTGAGTTTTAAAATCTGCAGCAAACACATTTTTTCCCTTCCAAAATGCAGCCCTTCAAGCCAAATTCAAAGTTTATAATTAAACTTTCCCTTTCTAGTTTCATACTATAGTTTTATGGGCTTCAATTCATAGTATCAATATTTAAACTAATCGACATTGTCCAAATACGTACCTAGTAAATAGATAATTCCCAGTGGGTATTTATTACTAGGGCCCAGTAACAATACAGAATACAAGGTTAACTTCTACAAAAACAAGAATTTTAATTGTGTAAAATATTTTAAAGTATAATGTGTAACTATTGTGTCATAAAATATATTAAAATACTGTATTTAAAGGAATAGTTCACTACCAAAGTGAACTATTCTTTTAATGCATTGATTAAAGACCGGGAGGATAAGGAGCTATGTCTTGCCTCCCGTTCTTTAATCAATACACAGACCAAACAAACATACAAGGCAACTAAATTAATAAGGGCTTGAATATCAAGACAGATTGAATAAGTTAAAATAATGCACACTGATGTAAAGGTGCTTGCGTGGGGATATGATTACTCTGTATAAATACATTAGGCCATACAATAAACTATCTGGGGCATTGTTCACCAATAGAACATGTCAGAGGACACACGGACATCCCTAAGACTTGAAGAAAAAAGGTTTAGGTTCAAGCTGGAAAGGGTTTTTCACTGTGAGAACGGTATATAAGGCTATGGAACTGTCTTCCAGTGGATGTTGTAATGGCAGGTTCATTGGTCAGTTTAAAAAAAAAGCTGGATGAGTTTCTGTAAACAAGGAATGTTACAAGTTACTGGTATTGATACATAAAGTAGAGTTGGGAAAGGGTTTGTCACTGTGAGAACGGTAAAGCTATGGAACTGTCTTCCAGTGGACGTTGTAATGGCAGGTTCATTGGTCAGTTTCAAAAAAAAGCTGGATGAGTTTCTGCAAACAAGGAATGTTACAAGTTACTGGTATTGATACATAAAGTAGAGTTGATCCAGGGAAATTTCCGATTGCCACTTGGAGTCAGGAAGGAATTTTTTCCCCCTTCATAAATTTGGTGGGTTTTTTTTGCCTTCCTCTGGATCAACAGTTAGGCAGGAAATGAGGATATTGCTAGGGTTGGACTGGATGGACGTATGTCTTTATTCAACCTCAAATACTATACTATACTATACTAAATGCACATTGAAGAGCCCTTTCCTTCATGGTGTTGATAGTTTGATTTCCCTTTCAATGCTGGTGCCTGTGTTGGTGGTAGTGGAGACAAGGGACATTTCCTATGTTACTATGAACCACAAATGATTATTTCCTACTTTCTCCAAACATTCCTGACAAGTGATTGTTCTCCATCTCCTGTTACTCGATCTGCATATACGTTAGGTGGACGGCACATTAGAGACTTGCAATCAAACTCTTATTTCCTGTGAGATCAACGTGCAAATGTTTTAGAGAGCAACGATCTTTACTCTCCCAACGTCTTTAAAATGAACAGCTTCCATTCAATCGGATTGAGAGCATTGGCCAAACGTGTAGGACAATCTCCCCAACCTCCCCCGACAGGTCTGACAAGGTTAGGATTTATAGTTGGAAAAAAAAAAAACAACCATTGTGGAAAGAAATCTGCTTTTTAATTCGCCTGACATCTGATAGGTGGGCGTCTCCCGCTCTGTGGCCAAAATATCACTTTTTCCTGTTATAATTAGTTATTTTTCTGGTAGTGTCTAAAATATAATAGTGAGATTGTACGTAGAGGGGGGCAGAGTTTAAGGCAGGACAGAAAGGAGAACAGTTACTCTTGGCCCCCGGCCACAGAAGGGCCCCCTAGCCAGAGAGATGTAAACATTATTTATTATTACATGTCATAAACATTAAACATTTCAGCATTGACATCACAGATGGGGGACCACTGTCCAAATGCCCTTTCCTTGTCAGTGGGACGTGCTGATCTCTCCCCCAGTGTACAGGTAGGGGGCCATGGGGTAGAGAATTGGGCTAAAGACTCAGGATTCCTCTGACAGTAAATAGAGTAGTCGCTGCTTTTGTGCGTGTGTGTGTGTGTGTGAATTCAGTGTGAATTGAGTGTGAAAGGCAATCGAAAACTTTTTAAGTTGAACCTGCAGAATTAAAGGAGTTTTTATATAAAATAAGACATTTTAGAAGAAACAATTATATATATATGAAAGCCCTGGATTTAAAGGTAAGACATAGGACTGTTATTTGAAAGTCCTTTGTTTCTTTTTCCACAGTTCCCCTTTAAACATGTGATTCCTCTACAATTCCCCCAAAGTGAGAGATACAGCGATTAGCATTTATAGACCAAATTTATATTTTAGCTTTAGTTCTCCTTTAATGGAAGGTATAGAAGTGTAGTCGCAAACCACCAATGTTTTGATACTGGGAGTTTAACGTTAAACTCCCGGTATGAAACCATTTTTTGCCCACCATGAATCCCAGTTAAGATATTTGGTTCTAGAGTCAGTAACCAGACCCACAAGGGGTGGTGATGGGACATTGAGATGTAAGCAATGGGAGACTAGGTGGGTATATGAATTGCAAACTTTGTCTCCCAAGGGCTAAATATAGATTATGATTTGTTTTTGTTTTTGTTATTAATTTATTTATGTTCCTAAGTTGATGTTTGATAAATACATTGTAGTATATATACTGTTTATATATATATATACACACATACACTCAATCAGTATATACAACCAGGGTTATTCAATAAAAGTTCTTATCGTTTAAAATGGTTCTAATTTTGCCCCAACCAATCAGATGTTAGCTTTCAAATGTTAAATAAGATCTGATTGGTTGGGGCAAAATTAGCACCATTTTAAATGATAAGAACTTTTATTGAATAACCCTGATATATATAGAATCAGTATGTACAGTACTGCATATATAAAATTACAGTATATATAGAATTACAGTGTGTACAGTATATATAGGATTACTGGATGTACAGTATATATATAATATATATATATAATCTGAAGCGATATGGTACATATGTCATGTAAATCAGTAATGTAGAAAATCCCTTAATTCTCATAAACTGAGTTACCATCTCGGTAAAAGAAACACTATTAAGCATCAATAAAGTTCTAGTCTTTGCGTTACACATCAGTAATGACTCATCACAATTCAACTAGTTTTATTTGTGTAGATTTTAAACAATATCCTTATCCCTCCTTCCAGGAAACAATGTGTATATAACGCTGAACATTTTAATATGTTTCCTGGATCTGGACACATGTATGTGGGGGGGCCACAACAGCACCTGCGTCAAACGTATGGCCCAGCAACAGAAGAGCCATTCCTCAGGTCGGACTCAGCCGTGTACCTGCATCTTAAGGATAAAGGACATACCTTTATTGTAATGTTAACATATTGGCAAAGGAATGTGACTGGTTCAAGAGAGGTGTTAAGGAGGCCATTTATGTGAAAATAAAGAAACCAAGCCTAAATAGAGGTGGGGGGTTCGACACCAACTGTCTTCCATGTACAATGCTGTTTTGACACCTTACTCCTGGGCGTTCCAATAACACCTCTTAGCCACTATCCAATCACACCCTAACACTTGGCTGTGATATGCTAATTGGGATTTTCCAGGGTACATAATTGCCAAGATTCTTGTACAAGTCATTCTGAATTGAGAAAGCCAGTCGGATGGCTAGCGAAACGTCTTCAAGAACTAAACTTCAAGTCCAGTTGATCTAATTGAATACAAACAGAATAACCAACAGATGGCTTCCTGAGCTTAGTAAGCAGACGTCATATGTTTTTTTTTTGGACTTTAACGATGGCTGCCCTTTGCTCAGTATTGTTGCCTTCTATAGGAATTCAGGCTGTGTAAGATCTTGCGAGAAGTTACTGTGGCGTTTATTGCTTATGCACTATTGAGATTCAGTTTTGCGAGAGCAATTTCAGCTATCTTCCCGCGTGATCAGCACAAATACCAATATCGCAAAATCTACTGGAACCTGATATCTTGTTACCAGGGCTGCAGATGCTCGCCTCTGGCCCTAACAATCTCTCCATCACCGGGGCAAGTTTGATTTTAATTCATTTGAATTTCCATTAATATATGTTTAAGTTGCTACAAGACTCTGTATAGGACATGTCCACCTTAAAGCAAAAAACTGTGACATATGTGCTATCTGCCCACAACCCCACTGCTGCTATTTTACCAGTTTATTACATGTATTGTGAGCCAGATATTAATGGTAAGTTCTATTACCGATATACTCGAGTATAAACTGACCCCAACCTCCCACCCAGTTCAGTGGATACCTTTTGTGGGCATTCTCTGTGGCATCCTTCCCTGGCATACTTTTGTGGTGTATCCTTTCCTGGCAGTAACTTCCTCTGCAGTCACTTACAGGAGAAAACGTTGCTACTCTGTGCCGGGCAGTGACGCCAGCCGCGCACTAGTATAGGAACGTGGAGCGAGCGAACGGCTTGTGGATTCTCCTGTAAGTTAACTGACTCGAGTATAAACCAATTCGTTTTTTCGGCTGATTTTACGCCTGAAAACTCTGTTTATACTCGAGTATATACGGTATTTTCTTGCAGTGTATCTGCCTCTTCCCTCTGCTTAATGAGCTTTTTATAAGCTTGGGCATGTGTAGAGGAGTTAGCAGGTGAAAACCGTGAAAATCATTGGATGTGATGTCAGCAAACACAGTCTTGATTGACTGGCATGGAGGGGGGGGCCGCTTACTCTGCAAGAAATGACAATAATTATCCTCAAGGGCTAGGCACCCTTGATTTTCTTGCGTTTGCAAATGCAACTGCGCAGGTGCTTGCGATTTTAAATATAATTGAATTGCGGGAACGCAAAATTTCCTGCGATGTGCACGCCCGTTTCCATTTTGGTAACGCTGCGATCACCAAAATTTGCACAGTCACAAGCGTTCCATAATGGTCAAATTGCATGCGCAAACATGTGACAACGTTGCTGCACAACAAAGCGGAATCATGCACGCGATTCTAGTGCGGTACAATGTGGCCTCTTCCTAAATATCTGGTAATGCAGGGGGGAAGTGTAACTGACATTTGGTTGATTTTTGTTTATGTTGGACTTGCCCTGTACTGTATCCAGGTCTCATTGTCTCACTAATTCCTTCCTTACTATTATTAGCAGATCACTTTAATTTCAACTTCTTTGGTCTGATAAACATTTTTTAGCATGTGTCTGACAAATAAACAAGACAGATTGTTACATAGTTTACATTTGGCTTAAAGACAATAGTCCGTCCAAGTTCAAACCCTCCATAAAAAACCAACATCAATAATATTACAAAAAGTTCAGTTTCCTCCATCCAATTGGTCCAAGCACCCCCAAACACCAAGCTGCGGAGAAGCCCACGATCCTTGGCCAGGTTGCTTCTGATGGGGGCTCATCCGGACAAGGCCTAACTATTGGCAGTTCTCCTCTTGCCCTTGCATTGAGCTGTATACCTATTTGTGAGACATATGATTTGTCTGTTCCCCGCTTATACTAGCTAACGTTAGCCAATGGTAGATTTCATGTAGGGAATCGTGTCTAACATGGTACATTCCCATGTAGATCGTGTCTAACATGGTACATTCCGAGTAGGGATCGTTTCTAACAATGGTACATTCCGTGTAGGGAATCGTGTCTTACAATGGTACATCCATGTAGGGAATCGTGTCTACAATGGTACCTTCCATGTAGGGAATCTTGTCTACAATGGTACATTCCATGTAGGGAATCGTGTCCTAACAATGGTACATTCCATGTAGGGAATCGTGTCTAACAATAGTACATTCTTTGTAGGGAATCGTGTCTTACAATGGTACATTCCATGTAGGGAATCGTGTCTAACATGGTACATTCCATGTAGGGAATCGTGTCTAACATGGTACATTCCGTGTAGGGAATCGTGTCCTACAATGGTACATTCCGTGTAGGGAATCGTTCCTACAATGGTACATTCCATGTAGGGAATCGTGTCCTAACAATGGTACATTCCATGTAGGGAATCGTGTCTAATAATGGTACTTCCATGTAGGAAAAATGACAGTCGGTTGCGGCAATAGTGGCCGACAGTGCGTGCAAACGATCGTGTGTTCCCATAGGGAACTGCACGATCGGCCGTGATTTACTGACAGTCTCGAGCTTGGTCTAGCCGGCCCACCCCACCTCAGATATTTCCGACCAACCGACACACGCACTATTGTTCGGGCGGCCGTAAATATCGTACCGTGTGTACCCAGCATGAGGAAATCCATTCCTGGTTTAAAAGCAATACACAGTAACATTCAATCTTGTTTAATGAAAAAGTGCCCATACACTGGACCAATATCCCGATCAATCCGACATGCTAGTAGACATTTGCATTGATTGGTCAAAAAATTTACGTTTTCTCGATCTTATTCTACTGACAGATCTAATATATGGATTGTAGCACGATCGGTAAAGTGATTCTTTTGTAAGTCGATCGGTTAAATGTTCCATTAACCCTCACAATAGCGACATTCAACATAATCGCCAAACCAATTTGATGTCAAGCAATATGTAGGGTACATCTACGTACATTAACATACATGTATGTATATTGTATATACATACGTACATACATACATACATACTACATACCTACATGTATGTTAATTGTACATAGATGACATCAAATTTTGGTCGGTGTTACATCATAATAAACTTTGTAATGTATGGACACCTTAACCACCATTATTCACCACCTTAAAGGACAATTATACTCATCTTGTCATCTGTAGTACCCCAGGGTTAGGCCTAAACTGCACTTCCTCACCCCTGGGTTCACTTTCTAAGTCTAGCTTTACTCACCTACAGTTTCCTTCGGCGCTCTTCTCCCACTTTCCGGTTTGCGATCTGGCCAATGAAAAGACAAGCTTCTTTCAGAGCGTGTCTCCTCATTGGCCGAAGTCGGCAACAGAGTCCAGGTGTGGAGCACCGATGGAAACTTCAGTTGAGTAAAGCTAGAAGTGAACCCTGAGGTGAGGACAGTGCGGTTTAGGTCCTCACCTGGGTACCTTCCAACGAGGGGGCGTGTATTGGTATGTGTAGTTGTCCTTTAAAGGGGAAACTAAAGTCACCAGATAGCATTTTAATTTACAAGATACAACATGCTGTGTCCGCTCCTCCCTTAATGCTTTTTTTTGTTTTTTTTTGGAGGAACTAACTACACACAGGGATTTCCAACATGACCATCAGTCTTTTCTTCCGACCGAACACTCAATCGGTCATTCCGATCGGTCGCATTCTTATTTCATCCTCCGACTTTTTGCAAATCTGATTGTTTTTCGGATGGATTCAATTGGGAGGAAAAAATTGCACCATGGTACCTAGCTTAACAGTGCTCAGTTGTTGTTGAGAACAATCTCCATTTCTTTCTACATTTAAATAAAACAGAAGTAATCTTCGCAGTTTGTTTTCTATTCAGTATTTAGGCAGAAAGAAAAAAAAGTCTGGGAATTAAAGGATATGCCTGTAAAATCAAGTTCTGTTCATTTGGAAGCTGCAGCTTTAAAATACCTTTGCCATATTTTTTTTTACCTATGTCCCTCCAGAGCCTAGCTTTGTGCCTTGGAAGTTGCTGACATCTTGTTACTGGTTTGCTGAATGTTAAGCTCCGCCCCTCTGAGATTTCCTCTGCTTTCTCCTGCTTGAGCCTCAAACAGTAATGCTTGTGAGTTCCATGCACTCTCCGCTTGAGCTTTAAACAGTATGCCTGTGAGTTCCGTGCACTCTCCTGCTTGCGCCTCAAACAGTAATGTCGTGAGTTCCGTGCACTCTCCTCTTGAGCCTCAAACAGTAATGCCTGTGAGTTCCGTGCACTCTCTCTGCTTGAGCCCTCAACAGTAATGCCTGTGATGTTCCGTGCACTCTCCTGCTTGAGCCTCAAACAGTAATGCTTGTGAGTTCCGTGCACTCTCCTGCTTGAGCCTCAAACAGTAATGCCTGTTGATCTCCGTGCACTCTCCTGCTTGAGCTCTCAACAGTAATGCCTGTAGTTCCGTGCACTCTCCTGCTTGAGCCTCAAACAGTAATGCCTGTGAGTTCCGTGCATTCTCCTGCTTGAGCCTCAAACAGTAATGTCTTTGATTCCGTGCACTCTCCTGCTTGAGCCTCAACAGTAATGTCTTTGAGTTCCGTCACTCTCCTGCTTGAGCCTCAAACAGTAATGCCTGTGAGTTCCGTGCACTCTCCTGCTTGACCTCAAACAGTAATGCCTGTGAGTTCCGTGCACGCGCGTTTGCACGGAACTCACAAGCATTACTGTTTGAGGCTCAAGCGAGGAAATCTCAGAGGGGCGAGCTTAACATTCAGCAAACCAGTACAAGATGTCAGCAAATTCCAAGGCACAAGCTTGGCTCTGGAGGGACATAGGTAAAAATATAGGCAACGGTATTTTAAAGGCTATGTCCACCCCGAAATAGAATTTTAATATTCTGCTCCCCCATGTCCCCCATCCCCAACCGCAGTTTTGTTTTTTCAAAAAGCTCCCCAAACTCTATACTTACCTCCCCTCGATCCTCCGCCGCACTGCCGGCCCTCTGCTTGCGAGAATGAAGCAGAGGGGCGGGACCGGCAGTCCGCGTCTGTGATTGGCTGAGCGGCAGCCAATCACGGACACGGCTGCCGGTCATTCGTGCAGCGGAGGAAAGCGGAGAGGTAAGTAAGAGTTTGGGGAGCTTTTTAAAAAAAAAAACATGCGGTTGGGCTGGGGGACATGGGGGAGCAGAATATTAAGGGGGTTTAATGCTAGGGGGAGGATAGTAGAACGGAGGGAAGGGAGGGAGAGGGAGGGGGAGGGAGGGGGGAGAAGGGCTGCAGCACGCATGCAGGAATCTCCGGGAGGCCAGGTAGCAGGCAGTGTCCTATATGGACCTGCTAGCCTCCTGGTGGGCAGTTTTTGGAACTTGGGGGGGGACTACAGGAGAACCAGATAGTTGGGATGTGAGGTAAGGATTAAACTACACTACATGGTGGGGCCAGTAGTTGTGGGATTATAGTTTTGGGGGGTGGACATGCCTTTAAAGCTGCAGCTTTAAACATAACTTATTTTACAGTGCACTTATCCTTTAAAGCTGTGAGCATCATAGGCTGTGTCCACTTAAGCATAGAATATATTTAGAATCTTTTTTAACTTTATGGAAATGGGGGCAGTTTTTGGGGCCCTAAACCACAGTATAGTTCTCCTACAGGTAAGTACAGAGGCCACAAAATATTACAGAAATATCACCTGTACCTAAAATTAATGTCTGGCGGCCCCTGCCACTCTTCTAGGGGCTGTCAGTCACAGCTACGCAAGCTTGTGACTAGTTGACTAGAAGGTAAATATCTTGTATAAGGGTGCCGGAGAGTAAGTATTCCAAATAGCTTTATGGGGGCCCCGGTTTGTGTAGTTAAAGGTTTTTGTAGGTGGTGTATTCCCTTTAGGAGTGAAAATGCCATGTGGCAAACTGAATAATCGTACCCTTGGAATATAGAGAGAAACAGTATTTATTAAAGTCACATGTGTAAAATACATTTCTGGAAAAATGTTTCTTAGCTTAAAATTTCCTATAAAATAAATATAAGATTTTTTTTTAAAAAATACTCAGACGTGTTGCCTTTTTTTTATTGCTGACATACTATATATCATTCATGTACAATGGCAGATTTTTGAACAGGTTTTTTGAAATCAGGTTTTAGAGAAGAACTTCTGGTTCTATTCATTACCCTGTTGCCGCAACTCGGAGGCAGAGATCCTGGTATCTCCTGTCTACAAAGGCTGAAATGTCGAGAGAAACTCGTATTAACTCATTAAACTTCCATAAAACTGGAAGTTTCTGTTTGCTTACATAATATTGGCCAGGGAATTCTATCTCCCAGTCCTGCCGCCAAACATAGCCAGAAAATGAGAAATACGTATACCTTATTACAGAAGAATCTGTTTACCGTATATACTCGTATAACCGAGGTTTTCAGGCTTTAAAAAAAGCCTGAAATCTACCTCGGTTTATACTCGAGTCAATCTTTCTCGTACCTTGTCCGGCAGCCGCGCAATCCACATCTGCAGTGCGCTTCCGGATGACGTCACTACCCGCACCTCTCACTTTGCGGCGCCGATAGTGACATCATCCTGAAGCGAAGAGCATGTAGAGTGAGGAGCGAGCGGCGCCGGATAAGGTAGGGAAAATACCACAGGGACACCAGGGAAGCACGAAAAGCTGTTAGTGATCCTCAGCAGATAATAGGTTAAAGCTCCCCACACCAGGGACACAGAGACCCTAGAATGTGAAATAAGTTGAGCCAATACTTAGAAAAGAGTAAACCTTCTTTATTTGTGCATACTGTATGCACAAATAAAGGAGGATTTACCCCTATTTGCAAGTATTTTGCCACTTAAAATGTTTGAAAACGACAATAAAGCATGCTGGGAGTTGGAGTTTCCAAACATCTTAAGTGGCAAATACTAGTAGGGGTTACACCCCTCGGTTTATACTCGAGTCGTCTATTTTTCCCCCTTTTTTAGGTAAAACTAGGTACCTCGGTTTATACTCGAGTATATATGGTACATAATTAAAGGGAATCTATACCGAAAAATAGGTTATTTTAAATTGACCATAACTGGAAACTATAATTCTTCCCAACCACCACTGTTTCATTTTTGTGTGATCTGCCCCTATTCTTTAGATTTCCAATCTAAAACTTATTATATTTCAGCTGTCAATCAAGTTAATTCTCTCAAAAACTATTCTTCTGTGAGTAGTTTTACTGTAGCTGGAATGGTGACAGAATTTTGACAGTTGGAATGATGTATGCTGTGTGCAGGCTTGTCAGTTGGT
This sequence comes from Hymenochirus boettgeri, assembly GCA_019447015.1. Taxonomy (NCBI): domain Eukaryota; kingdom Metazoa; phylum Chordata; class Amphibia; order Anura; family Pipidae; genus Hymenochirus; species Hymenochirus boettgeri. Next base: position 20,839,280 of record CM033473.1, on the reverse strand, counting down.
TTGTGGGAAAAAGTCAGGTTGTGGATGGAATGTGGGAGTGTTTAACACACATTTGCTCCTAAACAAAATGTGTGTTGGATGCAGCAACCAACAAATCAGAGTAAGTACTACTTACATATATTCAATTATAGATTAAGATGAGGCATTTTTCAGTATAGTGTCCCTTTAACTCTTCTGCTGCCTCCAGTCCTGTGCACATGAAAAAGACACATTTTATTTTCAAAAACTGCATTAAAAAAGTGAAGAGAAGTTTTTTTTCCTTTAAGTTATTTTTAGATGAGACTCCCCTTTAATGCATCTACTGCACAGTGGGAAACCTAGAATGATTTATTGCAGGATGTGAATGCTCATAGCGAGCCCCTGAATCATATGAAAACAAAGTTTACATTGGGTTAATAAATAAATTTATACATCATCCATTGGTAAGATATCCTGGTACTAGTGCATTTGATCAAACAAGCAGGTGATGTTGCTATGGAGACACTGTTATCGGTGTGTCGAGCAGCTCAAATCAACAGTGATATATGTTAATGTTCATAGTGAACTGTAAGCTCATTATCTATAAAACGTAGCTCTGAAACAAGGATCCTGTAATTAAAAACACTGCCAAAAAAAGTTTCAAATTAGGTGATTACTACACTGAGCATGTCTGTCCCACTGGAAGCAGAGAAGGAAATTAAGATTTTATTTATTTCGCACACATGTATGTTAGGAATATAGATATACGTTTCAGCCATGGTTCTTCCTTTGAAAGGGCTGATTCAGCACTGTAATATTAGGGATCATACTCATAGTACACTTTAAGGTTCATATTAATTTTTTTTAAATGAATTACACATTCACAGCTACAGTCACTGACAAATCTATTGATACTCTTAATTCTAAAAATGCTCCTTTGGGGCCGCAATGCAGAACAAAATTTCTGTAAATCCCTAATGTATAGACCGAAACATCTGATTAAAACAACGTTTAAAGGAATAGTTCACTGCAATAGTGAACTATTCCTTCTCTACATTGATTGAAGCCCAGGAGGTTAGGAGCTATGCCTTGCTCAGGGTTAAGGAGCTATGCCTTGCCCAGGAGGTTAAGGAGCTATGCCTTACCCAGGAGGTTAAGGAGCTATGCCTTACCCAGGAGGTTAAGGAGCTTGCCTTGCCCAGGAGGTTAAGGAGCTATGCCTTACCCAGGAGGTTAAGGGCTATCCTTCCCAGGAGGTTAAGGAGCTATGCCTTACCCAGGAGGTTAAGGAGCTATGCTTGCCAGGAGGTTAAGGAGCTATGCCTTGCCCAGGAGGTTAAGGAGCTATGCCTTACCCAGAGGTTAAGGAGCTATGCCTTACCAGGAGGTTAAGGAGCTATCGCTTGCCCAGGAGGTTAAGGAGCTATGCCTTACCCAGGAGGTTAAGGGAGCTATGCCTTACCAGGAGGTTAAGGAGCTTGCCTTGCCCAGGAGGTTAAGGAGCTATGCCTTTACCCGGAGTGTTAAGGAGCTATGCCTTGCCCAGGAGGTTAAGGAGCTATGCCTTACCCAGGAGGTTAGGAGCTATGCCTTACCCAGGAGGTTAAGGAGCTATGCCTTACCCAGGAGTTAAGGAGCTATGCCTTACCCAGGAGGTTAATGAACTATGCCTTGCCCAGGAGGTTAAGGAGCTATGCCTTACCTCCCGTTCTTCAATCAATGTTTAGATACGCCAGGAACAAAGCTCAGAAAATCTTACCTTTCGCGTGATCCAGCTGGGCCGCTTTGACAGTTCCTGATTGCTTCCTGCTTCTGTTACAACCATGCCCGATAATGCGCGCTATGCAGAACAGAGGCAGGAAGCAGTCCTGTGTGAAGGGAACAAAAACTGAAACTGGAAGGGATTTTTGTAGTATGGATTTTATTGATTAGAACAGGTATAGTTTACTTAGGAGCCTCTACTTCTCATGCCATGACGGTGAACTACATTATCCATCATGCCTTGTGCTACATCCATTGCAGCGTGAGGGATTCGCTTGATATTAGCACATCACATGGAGATTTCACTTGCTGGACTATGTTTTTAGGCTCGACAGAATGAAGGCTGTTTGCCTGATTTGTCCTGTTCTTTTGTCCTGTCTGGTCTGCACTGGATAGGTCTGGGCTCACTGGGATAGGTCTAGGTGCTGCCTGGAAAGGTCTTGGCTCCTCTCCGGGGTCTGGTTTTGATAAGTGTGTTTTGAGAGTTGAACACTCTGCGGGATGACTGGATCAGAGTGTCATGTTTTCCCGTCCGACGCTTGTTCTCTCCTCTTTCGCTTGAGGCCGGCAAGTGAACGTGACCCTGTAGGACTCGGGAATAGTCCTCGTTCCCTGAGGAACCGCCGTCTGCTCTCAGTTTTTATCTCTGTCCACACCAAACGCTCCATGACGCTGGAAAGGGAAGTAAAGTAAGAGTTGACATTAGACAGTGGAACGATATGACTTACCCTCCCAATAAACCTGCAGGAGCCAGGTTTTTCTGACAGGTCCCAATGGAGTTCGCACTGTGTGCACACATGGCGGGACCTGTCAGAAGAACAGCGGAGGAGCGCGATACCTGGTATTTCCCTTGATTCGATTCTGGCTCCTGCAAGTTTTATTGAAGAACAGGAGGTAAGACACCAGCTCCTTTACCTCCTGTTCTTCATGTAAACCTCATATTGCTTTTCCCCAGTGGAGATACCATTTAAGGATTAGAAAATCTATTCAGGATCATTGGCAATTCAACATTCTTTTGCGAAAATAGCATAAAAAATAGTATATAAATCACAATTTGCTCCATAATCCAAATAAATCTCTTCTGTTAACGTGATGTTTGCCAGGCTAGTTTATGTCATTGTTAGTTTCACTTACCCTTTATTATTGCACACATTAGTAGGAATCTAGACATGTCAGTTACCTACTAGTCTAATTATTTTAATAGCTACGTGCTATTAAAATAATTGGCCAAAGACAATGACTGGGCTTGTTGATCTCAAGTAATGTAAGGGGAAGGATGTTTTTTTGTCCCTCTACAAACCATTAGAAGTGATAAATAAATTATATTATGTTTGCCATTTGTGACAATTTTAGTGATTCACTTGAGTTGACCAGTTTTCTAACTTGAAATTTTTGTGCAAAACAATGCTATGTCTAGCATTGATATAATGATAAATAATGGTACTTTCCAAATCAACAGCAGCAGCAGGGTTGACCTTTTTTCCAGCCCATATCATCACATGTACACAACACTTTTATCATGACATGGTCTAAAGGTCACGCAGTACTTCCTGCAGGTTTTCATTTCTTACCTTTCCTCTAATGGGTTCACTTGGTGTTGTCCTCGCGTCATATTTATGTAAAGGAAATCTGCTCCAGTAATAGTTTTTGGTAATGAGTCTTGGTTTTTTGGTGATGCAAGTGGAACTGTAAATATAACAAATATAAGGAATGAAATGTCCTGGTGCCATCATATTTATATATATATTATATATATTGCCCTAAGTTATTAGGATTGTCTTGCTAAGCTGGGTACACACATTAACGATTAAGCCCCGATACCGTCGGATCCGACGGTATCGGGGCTTAATCGTTACGTGTGTACGTTCGTTTCCCGAACGAGCGCGCGGCCGCCAAACGATCGGGTCGGCCGACCGCTCGTTCGGGAAAGGCCGAAAATTTCCATCGGCCGCGCTAAGACTCCCTATAGAGGAGTCTAGCGCGGCCGTTGGAAACACACAGTCCGAGCGTTCTCACATAGGAGAACGCTCGGGACTGTGTGTATGCAGATCTTTGAAAGATGGCAGACAGGATCTTGCAGATCCTGTCTGTCATCTTTCAGAAATCTGTTCTGTGTGTACCTAGCTTAACACCAACACTAAAGCCAAACATTTTTTTTAAGTATATTAATAGTAAGAAGATGAGGACTGAGAATGTGGCATGCAATTAATTAATGGGATAAGTTAGTTACGGAGGATGGGCGATAAAGCAAATGTCTTGATAATTTTTTTTTTTCCTCGGTATACACTATAGAAATCCGAAGTCAGTACAGATATAATAGAGTATAGTAGCAATAAAGGTATACAAGATTCAAGTTCACTTTGGTTAACCGAGGATATGGTAGAAAGAACTAAATAAGGTTAATATTAAAAATCTCCTGGACCGGATAAATACACATCCTCGGTACTTAAGGAGCTAAGTTCAGTTTCTAGGCCATTGTTTCTTATTTTTTTGTTCTGATTCCTCATGTCCGGTGGTGTGGCCTCTGGATTGGAAAAAGGCTGATGTTATTCCAATATTCAAAAGGGTAGTCGTTCACAGCTGGGTAATTACAGGCCTGTAAGTTTAACTTCAGTGTGGGCAAGATCCTGGAAAGTTTAATAAGGGAACATGTTCTAGAGTATGTTTCAAGCACTGACATTATAAGTAGTAACCAGCATGGATTTAGGAGGAATAGATCTTGTCAAAACTAACTTGCTTGGCTTTTATGAGGAAGTAAGTAGAAATGTAGACTCGGTATAGCAGTAGATGTAGTTTACTTGATTTTGCCAAAGGCTTTTGATACAGTCCCCCATAGGCGACTAATGAATAAGCTAAGGTCTGTTGGTCTGGGAGTCACATTTTGTACATGGATAGAAAATTGGTTAAGAATAGGATGCAGAGAGTAGTTGTTAATGGGGCTTCACATTATGGACTAAAGTGCTAAGTGGGGGTGCCACAGGGTTCTGTGTTGGGGCCGCTTCTATTTAATCTATTTATTAATGATTTGGAGTGGGGTATTGTCAGCAAGGTTTCTGTTGTTTGCTGACGACACAAAACTTTGTCGACCATTAAAAAACTTCAGAGGATGTGCAATCGTTGCAGGGGATCTAATGATTATATAAATTGGGCTGCTAAGTGGCAGATGAAGTTCAATGTTGATAAATGTAAGGTGATGCATTTTGGACTTAAAAATACTTTGTCTACTTATACTATAAATGGCTCTGTGTTAAGTGAATCCCTGTTGGAAAGGGATCTTGGAGTTTTGGTGGATAACAAACTTAAAGGTAGCAAGCAGTGCCAGGCGGCAACAGCCAGAGCCAGCATGGTATTGTCTTGTATAAAGCGAGGTATGGATTCAAGGGAGGAAAATGTAATTCTCCCTCTTTACAAAGCATGGTAAGGCCCTCATTTGAATGCAGTGCAATTTGGAATCCTGTGTACAAAAAGGACATCTTTAATGGAAAGTTTCAAGAAGGGCAACTAAATTAATAAGGGGATTGGGGGAGCTTGATAATGAGAGAGACTGGAAAAGTTACAATATGTGTCTGGAGAAAATGCGCTTGCGTGGGATATATTACTGTGTATAAATACATTAACGGGCCATACATAAACTATCTGGGGCATTGTTCACCAATAGAACATTCAGAGGACACACACGGACATCCCTTAAGACTTGAGAAAAAAGGTTTAGGCTTCAAGCTCGGAAAGGGTTTTTCACTGTGAGAACGGTAAGGCTATGGAACTGTCTTCCAGTGGATGTTGTAATGATGGCTTTCATTGGTCAGTTTAAAAAAAAAAGCTGGATGAGTTTCTGTAAACAAGGAATGTTACAAGTTACTGGTATTGATACATAAAGTAGAGTTGGGAAAGGGTTTGTCACTGTGAGAACGGTAAAGCTATGGAAACTGTCTTCCAGTGGACGTTGTAATGGCAGGTTCATTGGTCAGTTTCAAAAAAAGCTGGATGAGTTTCTGCAAACAAGGAATGTTACAAGTCTGGTATTGATACATAAAGTAGAGTTGATCCAGGGAAATTTCCGATTGCCACTTGGAGTCAGGAAGGAATTTTTCCTCCCCCTTCATAAATTTGGTGGGTTTTTTTTGCCTTCCTCTGGATCAATCATTGGCAGGAAATGAGGATATTGCTAGGGTTGGACTGGATGGACGTATGTCTTTATTCAACCTCAAATACTATACTAATACTATACTAAATGCACATTGAAGAGCCCTTCCTTCATGGTGTTGATAGTTTGATTTCCCTTTCAATGTCTGGTGCCTGTGTTGGTGGTAGTGGAGACAAGGGACATTTCCATGTTACTATGAACCACAAATGATTATTTCTCTATTCTTTCTCCCAAACATTCCTGACAAGTGATTGTTCTCCATCTCCTGGTACTCGATCTGCATATACGTTAGGTGGACGGCACATTAGAGACTTGCAATCAAACTCTTATTTCCTGTGAGATCAACGTGCAAATGTTTTAGAGAGCAACGATCTTTACTCTCCCACGTCTTTAAAATGAACAGCTTCCATTCAATCGGATGAGAGCATTGGCCAAACGTGTAGGACAATCTCCCCAACCTCCCCCGACAGGTCTGACAAGGTTAGGATTTATAGTTGAAAAAAAAAAAACAACCATTGTGGAAAGAAATCTGCTTTTATATCGCCTGACATCGATAGGTGGGCGTCTCCCGCTCTGTGGCCAAAATATCACTTTTTCCTGTTATAATTAGTTATTTTTCTGGTAGTGTCTAAAATATAATAGTGAGATTGTACGTAGAGGGGGGCAGAGTTTAAGGCAGGACAGAAAGGAGAACAGTTACTCTTGGCCCCCGGCCACAGAAGGGCCCCCTAGCCAGAGAGATGTAAACATATTTATTATTACATGTCATAAACATTAACATTTCAGCATTGACATCACAGATGGGGGACCACTGTCCAAATGCCCTTTCCTTGTCAGTGGGACGTGCTGATCTCTCCCCCAGTGTACAGGTAGGGGCCATGGGTAAGAGAATTGGGCTAAAGACCAGGATTCCTCTGACAGTAAATAGAGTAGTCGCGTGCTTTTGTGCGTTGTGTGTGTGTTGTGAATTCAGTGTGATTTGATGTGAAAGGCAATCGAAAACTTTTTAGTTGAACCTGCAGAATTAAAGGGAGTTTTTATATAAAATAAGACATTTTAGAAAAACAATTATATATATATGAAAGCCCGGATTTAAAGGTAAGACATAGGACTGTTATTTGAAAGTCCTTTGTTTCTTTTCCACAGTTCCCCTTTAAACATGTGATTCCTTACATTCCCACCAAAAGTGAGAGATACAGCGATTAGCATTTATAGACCAAATTTATATTTTAGCTTAGTTCCTTTAATGGAAGGTATAGAAGTGTAGTCGCAAACCACCAATGTTTTGATACTGGGAGTTAAACGTAACCTCCGGTATGAAACCATTTTTTGCCCACCATGAATCCCAGTTAAGATATTTGGTTCTAGAGTCAGTAACCAGACCCACAAGGGGTGGTGATGGGACATTGAGATGTAGCAATGGGAGACTAGTGGGTATATGAATTGCAAACTTTGTCTCCCAAGGGCTAAATATAGATTGATTTGTTTTTGTTTTTGTTATTAATTTATTTATGTTCCTAAGTTGATGTTTGATAAATACATTGTAGTTATATATACTAGTTTATATATATATATACACACACATACACTCAATCAGTATATACAACCAGGGTTATTCAATAAAAGTTCTATCGTTTAAAATGGTTCTTTTTTGCCCCAACCAATCAGATGTTAGCTTTCAAATTGTTAAATAAGATCTGATTGGTTGGGGCAAAATTAGCACCATTTTAAATGATAAGAACTTTTATTGAATAACCCTGATATTATAGAATCAGTATGTACAGTACTGCATATTAAATTACATTATATAGAATTACAGTGTGTACAGTATATATCGATTACTGGATGTACAGTATATATAATATATATATATAATCTGAAGCGATATGGTACATATGTCATGTAAAATCAGTAATGTAGAAAATCCCTTAATTCTCAAAACTGAGTTACCATCTCGGTAAAAAAACACTATTAAGCATCAATAAAGTTCTAGTCTTGTCTGCGTTACACATCAGTAATGACTCATCACAATTCAACTAGTTTTATTTGTGTAGATTTTAAACAATATCCTTATCCCTCCTTCCAGGAAACAATGTGTATATACCTGAACATTTTAATATGTTTCCTGGATCTGGACACAGTGGTGTTAAGCTAGGTACACACAGCAACAGATTTCTGAAAGATGACAGACAGGATCTGCAAGATCCTGTCTGCCATCTTTCAAAGATCTGCATACACACAGTCCCGAGCGTTCTCCTATGTGAGAACGCTCGGACTGTGGGTTTCCATCGGCCGCGCTAGACTCCTCTATAGGGAGTCTAGCGCGGCCGATGGAAATTTTCGGCCTTTCCGAACGAGCGTTCGGCCGACCCGATCGTTTGGCGGCCGCGCGCTCGTTCGGGAAACGAACGTACACACGTAACGATTAAGCCCCGTACCGTCGGATCCGACGGTATCGGGGCTTAATGTTAATGTGTGTACCCAGCTTAGCAAGACAATCCTAATAACTTAGGGCAATATATTAATAAATATATATAAATTAGATGGCACCAGGACATTCTATTCCTTATTTTTGTTATATTTACAGTTCCACTTGCATCAACACAAACCAAGACTCATTTACCAAAACTATTACTGGAGCAGATTTCCTTCTTACATAAATATGACGCGAGGACAACACCAGTAAACCCATTAGAGGAAAGGGAAATGAAACCTGCAGGAAGTACTACGCGTGACCTTTAGACCTGTTCATGATAAAAGTGTTGTGTACATGTGATGATATGGGCTGGAAAAGGTCAACCCTGCCTGCTGCTGTTGATTTGGAAAGTACCATTATTTATCATTATATCAATGCTAGACTTAGCATTGTTTTGCACAAATTTCAAGTTAGAAAACTGGTCAACTCAAGTGAATCACTAAAATTGTCACAAATGGCAAACATAATATAATATTATATTATCACTTCTAATGGTTTGTAGAGGGACAAAAAACTCCTTCCCCTTACATCTACTTGAGATCAACAAGCCCAGTCATTGTCTTTGGCCAATTATTTTAATAGCACGTTAGCTATTAAAATAATTAGACTAGTAGGTAACCTGACATGTCTAGATTCCTACTAATGCGTGGCAATATAAAGGTAAGTGAAACTAACAATGACATAAACTAGCCTGGCAAACATCACGTTAACAGAAGAGATTTTATTTGGATTATGGACAAATTGTGATTTAATATACTATTTTTTATGCTATTTTCGCAAAAGAATCTGTTTAAATGCCAATGATCCTGAATAGATTTTCTAATCCTTAAATGGTATCTCCACTGGGGAAAGCAATAGGAGGTTTACATTGAAGAACAGGAGGTAAAGGAGCTGTGTCTTACCTCCTGTTCTTCAATAAAACTTGCAGGAGCCAGAATCGAATCAAGGGAAATTACCAGGTCTCGCGCTCCTCCGCTGTTCTTCTGACAGGTCCGCCATGTGTGCACACAGTGCGAACTCCATTGGGACTGTCAGAAAAACCTGGCTCCTGCAGGTTTATTGGGAGGTAAGTCATACAATCGTTCCACTGTCTATTGTCAACTCTTACTTTACTTACCTTCCTTTCCAGCCGTCATGGAGCGTTTGTGTGGACAGAGATAAAAAACTGAGAGCAGACCGCGGTTCCTCAGGAACGAGACTATTCCCGAGTCCTACAGGGTCACGTTCACTTGACCGGCCCAAGCAAAAGAGGAAACTCGGTGGAAAGAAACATGACCTCATCCAGTTCCCAGCAGATGTTCAACTCTCAAACACACTATCAAAACCAGACCAGGAGAAGGAGCCAAGACCTTTCCCAGGCAGCCCAGACCTATCCCAGTGCACCAGTCACCCAACCTATCCCAGTGCAGACCAGACAGGACAAAAGAACAGGACAAATCAGGCAAACAGCCTTCATTCTGTCGAGCCTAAAACATCAGTCCAGCCAAGTGAAATCTCCATGTGATGTGCTAATATCAAGCGAATCCCTCACGCTGCAATGGATGTAGCACAAGGCATGATGGATAATGTAGTTCACCAGTCATGGCATAGAAGTAGAGGCTCCTAAGTAAACATATACCTGTTCTAATCAATAAAATCCATTACTACACAAAAATCCCTTCCAGTTTCAGTTTTGTTCCCTTTCACACAGGACTGCTTCCTGCCTCTGTTCTGCTATAGCGCGCATTATCGGCATGCGTGTAACAGAAGCAGGAAGCAATCAGGAACTGTCAAAGCGGCCCAGCTGGATCACGCGAAAGGAAGATTTTCTGAGCTTTGTTCCTGGCTATCTAACATTGATTGAAGAACGGGAGGGAAGGCAATAGCTCCTTAACCTCCTGGGCAAGGCAGATTCATTAACCTCCTGGGTAAGGCATAGCTCCTTAACCTCACCTCCTGGGTAAGGCATCCTTAACCTCCTGGGTAAGGCATAGCTCCTTACCTCCTGGTAGGCATAGCTCCTTAACCTCCTGGGCAAGGCATAGCTCCTTAACCTCCTGGGTAAGGCATAGCTCCTTAACCCTCCTGGGCAAGGCATAGCTCCTTAACCTCAACCCCGGGTAAGGCATAGCTCCTTAACCTCCTGGGTAAGGCATAGCTCCTTAACCTCCTGGCAGGCATAGCTCCTTAACCTCCTGGGTAAGGCATAGCTCCTTAACCTCCTGGGTAAGGAATAGCTCCTTAACCTCCTGGGCAAGGCATAGCTCCTTAACCTCTGGGCAAGGCATAGCTCCTTAACCTCCTGGGTAAGGCATAGCTCCTTAACCTCCTGGCAAGGCATAGCTCCTTAACCTCCTGGGTAAGGCATAGCTCCTTAACCTCCTGGGCAAGGCATAGCTCCTTAACCTCCTGGGCAATGCATAGCTCCTAACCTCCTGGGTAAGGCTAGCCCTTAACCTCCTGGGTAAGGCAGCTCCTTAACCTCCTGGTTAGCATAGCTCCTTAACCTCCTGGGCAAGGCAAGCTCCTTAACCCTCCTGGGTAAGGCATAGCTCCTTAACCTCCTGGGGCAGCATAGCCTCCTTAACCTCCTGGGCAAGGCATAGCTCCTTAACCTCCTGAGCAAGGCATAGCTCCTTAACCTCCTGGGCTTCAATCAATGTAGAGAAGGAATAGTTCACTATTGCAGTGAACTATTCCTTTAAACGTTGTTTTAATCAGATGTTTCTGGTCTATACATTAGGGGATTTACAGAATTCTTGTTTTCTGCATTGCGGCCCCAAAGGAGCATTTTTATAGAATTAAGAGTCATAATAGATTTGTCAGTGACTGTAGCTGTGAATGTGCTAATTCATTTAAAAAAAATTAATATGAACCTTAAAGTGTACTATGAGTATGATCCCTAATATTACAGTGCTGAATCAGCCCTTTTCAAAGGAGAACCATGGCCTGAAACGTATTATCTATATTCCTAACATACATGTGTGCGAAATAAATAAAATCTTAATTTCCTTCCTCTGCTCTCCCAGTGGGACAGACATGCTCAGTTTGTAGTCGAATCACCTACTTTGAAACTTTTTTTGGCAGTGTTTTTAATTACAGAGATCCTTGTTTCAGAGCTACGTTTTATAGATAATGAGCTTACAGTTCACTATGAACATTAACATATATCACGTGATTCTGAGCTGCTCGACACCCGATAACAGTGTCTCCATAGCAACATCACCTGCTTGTTTGATCAAATGCACTAGTACCAGTATTATCTTACCCAATGTATGTATGTATAATTTTATTTATTAACCCAATGTAAACTTTGTTTTCATATGATTCAGGGCTCGCATACTTGAGCATTTCACATCCTGCAATAAATCATTTCTAGGTTTCCCACTGTGCAGTAGATGCATTAAAGGGGAAGTCTCATCTAAAAATAACTTAAAGGAAAAAAACTTCTCTTCACTTTTTTAATGCAGTTTTTGAAAATAAAATGTGTCTTTTTCATGTGCACAGGACTGGAGGCAGCAGAAGAGTTAAAGGGACACTATACTGAAAAATGCCTCATCTTAATCTATAATTGAATATATGTAAGTAGTACTTACTCTGATTTTCGTGTGTTGCTGCATCCAACACACATTTTGTTTAGGAGCAAAATGTGTGTTAACCACTCCCACTTCCATCCAACCTGACTTTTTCCCCACAAACCAACTGACAAGCCTGCACACAGCATACATCATTCCAACTGTCAAAATTCTGTCACCATTCCAGCTACAGTAAAACTACTCACAGAAGAATAGTTTTTGAGAGAAATTAACTTGATTGACAGCTGAAATATAATAAGTTTTAGATTGGAAATCTAAAGAAATAGGGGGCAGATCAACAAAAAATGAAACAGTGGTGGTTGGGAAGAATTATAGTTTCCAGTTATGGTCAATTTAAAATAACCTATTTTTCGGTATAGATTCCCTTTAAATTATTTACATATTACTCGAGTATAAACCGAGGTACCTAGTTTTACCTAAAAAAGGGGGAAAAATAGACTGACTCGAGTATAAACCGAGGGTGTAACCCCTACTAGTATTTGCCACTTAAGATGTTTGGAAACCAAACCTCCCAGCATGCTTTATTGTCGTTTTTCAACATTTTATGGCAAATACTTGCAAATAGGGGTAAATCCTCCTTTATTTGTGCATACAGTATGCACAAATAAAGAAGGTTTTACTCTTATTTCTAAGTATTGGCTCAACTTATTTCACATTCTTAGGGTCTCTGTGTCCCCTGGTGTGGGGAGCTTGTAACCTATTATCTGCTGAGGATCACTAACAGCTTATTCTGTGCTTCCCTGGTGTCCCTGTGGTATTCTCCTACCTTATCCGGCGGCCGCTCGCTCCTCACTCTACATGCTCTGCGCTTCAGGATGATGTCACTACTCGGCGCCGCAAAGTGAGAGGTGCTGGGTAGTGACGTCATCCGGAAGCGCACTGCAGATGTGGATTGCGCGGCTGCCGGACAAGGTACGAGAAAGATTGACTCGAGTATAAACCGAGGTAAGATTTTCAGGCTTTTTTTAAAGCCTGAAAACCTCGGTTTATACGAGTATATACGGTAAACAGATTCTTTCTGTATAATAAGGTATACGTATTTCTCATTTTCCTGGCTATGTTTGGCTGCAGGGACTGGGAGATAGAATTCCCTGGCCAATATTATGTAAAGCAAACAGAAACTTCCAGTTTTATGGAAGTTTTAATGAGCTTAATCGAGTTTCTCTCGACCATTTCAGCCTTTTGTAGACAGGAGATACCAGGATCTCTGCCTCCGAGTTGCGGCAACAGGGTAATGAATAGAACCAGAAGTTCTCTCCTAAAACCTGTATTTCAAAAACCTGTTCAAAATCTGCCATTGTACATGAATGATATATAGTATGTCAGCAATAAAAAAAAAGGCAACACGTCTGAGTATTTTTTAAAAAAAAATCTTTATATTTATTTTTATAGGAAATTTTTAAGCTAAGAAACATTTTTCCAGAAATGTATTTTACACATGTGACTTTAATAAATACTGTTTCTCTCTATATCCTATAGGGTACGATTATTCAGTTTGCCACACATGGCATTTTCACTCCTAAAGGGAATGTACACCACCTACAAAAACCTTTAACTACACAACCGGGGCCCGCCATAAAGCTATTTTGGAATACTTACTCTCCGGCACTCCTTATACAAGATATTTACCTTCTAGTCAACTAGTCACAAGCTTGCGTAGCTGTGACTGACAGCCCCCTAGAAGAGTGGCAAGGGGCCGCCAGACATTAATTTTAGAGTACAGGTGATATTTCCTGTAATATTTTGTGGCCTCTGTACTTACCTGTAGGAGAACTATACTGTGGTTTAGGGCCCCAAAACTGCCCCCATTTCCATAAAGTTAAAAAAGATTCTAAATATATTCTATGCTTAAGTGGACACAGCCTATGATGCTACAGCTTTAAAGGATAAGTGCACTGTAAAATTAAGTTATGTTTAAAGCTGCAGCTTTAAAGGGCATGTCCACCCCCAAAACTATAAAAAAAAAAAAAAAAAAAAAGAAAAAAAAAACAAAAAAAAAACCCCCCCCCCCCCCCCCCCCCCCCCCCCCCCCCTCCCCTCCCTCCCCCCCCCCCTCCCCAAACTACTGGCCCCACCATGTAGTGTAGTTTATCCTTACCTCACATCCCAACTCCATCTGGTTCTCCGTAGTCCCCCCCCAAGTTCCAAAAACTGCCCACCAGGAGGCTAGCAGGTCCATATAGGACACTGCCTGCTACCTGGCCCCCGGAGATTCCTGCCATGCGTGCTGCCCCTTCTCCCCCTCCCTCCCCCTCCCTCTCCCTCCCTCTCCCTCCCTTTCTACTATCCCTCCCCAGCATTAAACCCCCTTAATATTCTGCTCCCCCATGTCCCCCAGCCCCAACGCGCATGTTTTTTTTTTTAAAAAGCTCCCCAAACTCTTACTACCTCTCCGCTTTCCTCCGCTGCACTGAATGACCGGCAGCCTGTCCGTGATTGGCTGCCGCTCAGCCAATCACAACGCGACTGCCGGTCCCGCCCCCTGCTTCATTCTCGCAAGCAGAGGGCCGCAGTGCGGCGGAGAATCGAGGGAGGTAAGTAAGAGTTTGGGAGCTTTTTGAAAAAACAAAACATGCGGTTGGGGATGGGGGACATGGGGAGCAGAATATTAAAATTCTATTTTAGGGGTGGACATAGCCTTTAAAAATACCGTTGCCATATTTTTTTACCTATGTCCCTCCAGAGCCAAGCTTTGTGCCTTGGAATTTGCTGACATCTTGTTACTGGTTTGCTGAATGTTAAGCTCCGCCCCTCTGAGATTTCCTCTGCTTGAGCCTCAAACAGTAATGCTTGTGAGTTCCGTGCAAACGCGCGTGCACGGAACTCACAGGCATTACTGTTTGAGGCTCAAGCAGGAGAGTGCACGAACTCACGGCATTACTGTTTGAGGCTCAAGCAGGAGAGTGCACGGAACTCAAAGACATTACGTTTGAGGCTCAGCAGGAGAGTCACGGAACTCAAACATTACTGTTTGAGGCTCAAGCAGGAGAATGCACGGAACTCACAGGCATTACTGTTTGAGGCTCAAGCAGGAGAGTGAACGGAACTCCACAGGCATTACTGTTTGAGACTCAAGCAGAGAGTGCACGGAGATCACAGGCATTACTGTTTGAGGCTCAAGCAGGAGAGTGCCGGAACTCACAAGCATTACTGTTTGAGGCTCAAGCAGGAGAGTGCACGGAACTCACAGGCATTACTGTTTGGCTCAAGCAGGAGAGTGCACGGAACTCACAGGCATTACTGTTTGAGCTCAACAGGAGAGTGCACGGAACTCACAGACATTACTGTTTGAGGCTCAAGCGGAGAGTGCACGGAACTCACAGGCATTACTGTTTAAAGCTCAAGCAGGAGAGTGCATGGAACTCACAAGCATTACTGTTTGAGGCTCAAGCAGGAGAAAGCAGAGGAAATCTCAGAGGGGCGGAGCTTAACATTCAGCAAACCAGTAACAAGATGTCAGCAACTTCCAAGGCACAAAGCTAGGCTCTGGAGGGACATAGGTAAAAAAAAATATGGCAAAGGTATTTTTAAAGCTGCAGCTTCCAAATGAACAGAACTTGATTTTACAGTGCACTTATCCTTTAAATTCCCAGACTTTTTATTTTCTTTCTGCCTAAATACTGAATAGAAAACAAACTGCGAAGATTACTTCTGTTCTTTATTAAATGTAAAGAAATGGAGATTGTTCTCAACAACAACTGAGCACTGTTAAGCTAGGTACACATGGTGCAATTTTTTCCTCCCAATTGAATTCCTATCCGACAAAACAATCAGATTTGCAAAAAGTCGGGGATGAAATAAGAATGCGACCGATCGGAAATGACCGATTGAGTGTTCGGTCGGAAGAAGACTGATCGGTCATGTTGGTAAATCCCTGTGTGTAGTTAGTTCCTCCAAAACAAAAACAAAAAAAAAGCATTAAGGGAGGAGCGAGACACAGCATGTTGTATCTTTGTAAATAAAATGCTATCTGGTGACTTTAGTTCCCCTTTAAAGGACAACTACACATACCAAATACACGCCCCCTCGTTGGAAGGTACCCAGGGTGAGGACCTAAACCGCACTGTCCTCACCTCAGGGTTCACTTTCTAGCTTTACTCAACTGAAGTTTCCATCGGTGCTCCACACCTGGACTCTGTTGCCGACTTCGGCCAATGAGGAGACACGCTCTGAAAGAAGCTTGTCTTTTCATTGGCCAGATCGCAAACCCGGAAGTGGGAGAAGAGCGCCGAAGGAAACTGTAGGTGAGTAAAGCTAGACTTAGAAAGTGAACCCAGGGGTGAGGACAGTGCAGTTTAGGTCCTAACCCTGGGTACTACAGATGACAAGATGAGTATAATTGTCCTTTAAGGTGGTGAATAATGGTGGTTAAGGTGTCCATACATTACAAAAGTTTATTATGATCGTAACACCGACCAATAATTTGATAGTCATCTATGTACAATTAACATACATGTATGTATGTATGTATGTATGTATGTATGTACGTATGTATATACAATTATACATACATGTATGTTAATTGTACGTAGATGTACCCTACATATTGCTTGACATCAAATTGGTTTGGCGATTAATGTTGAATGTCGTCTATTGTGAGGGTTAATCGGAACATTTAACCGATCGACTTACAAAAGAATCAACTTTACCGATCGTGCTACAATCAATATATTATGATCTGTCAGTAGAATAAGATCGAGAAAACGTAAATTTTTTTGACCAATCAATGCAAATGTCTACTAGCATGTCGGATTGATCGGGATATTGGTCCAGTGTATGGGCACTTTTTCATTAACAAGATTGAATGTTACTGTTGTATTGCTTTTAAACCAGGAATGGATTTCCTCATGCTGGGTACACACGGTACGATATTTACGGCCGCCCGAACAATAGTGCCGTGTGTCGGTTGGTCGGAAATATCTGATGGTGTGGGGTGGCCGGCTACGACCAAGCTCGAGACTGTCAGTAAATCACGGCCGATCGTGCAGTTCCCTATGGGAACACACGATCGTTTGCACGCACTGTCGGCCACTATTGCCGCAACCGACTGTCATTTGTCCCTACATGGAATGTACCATTATTAGACACGATTCCCTACATGGAATGTACCATTGTTAGACACGATTCCCTACATGGAATGTACCATTGTAGGACACGATTCCCTACACGGAATGTACCATTGTAGGACACGATTCCCTACACGGAATGTACCATTGTTAGACACGATTCCCTACATGGAATGTACCATTGTTAGACACGATTCCCTACATGGAATGTACCATTGTAAGACACGATTCCCTACACAGAATGTACTATTGTTAGACACGATTCCCTACATGGAATGTACCATTGTTAGACACGATTCCCTACATGGAATGTACCATTTCCCTGTAGGGAATCGTGGTCTAACAATGGTACATTCCGTGTAGGGAATCGTGTCCTACAATGGTACATTCCGTGTAGGGAATCGTGTCTACAATGGTACATTCCATGTAGGGAATCGTGTTCTAACAATGGTACATTCCATGTAGGGAATCGTGTCTAATAATGGTACATTCCATGTAGGGACAAATGACAGTCGGTTGCGGCATAGTGGCCGACAGTGCGTGCAAACGATCGTGTGTTCCCATAGGGAACTGCACGATCGGCCGTGATTTACTGACAGTCTCGAGCTTGGTCGTAGCCGGCCACCCCACACCATCAGATATTTCCGACCAACCGACACACGGCACTATTGTTCGGGGCGGCCGTAAATATCGTACCGTGTGTACCCAGCATGAGGAAATCCATTCCTGGTTTAAAAGCAATACAACAGTAACATTCAATCTTGTTAATGAAAAAGTGCCCATACACTGGACCAATATCCCGATCAATCCGACATGCTAGTAGACATTTGCATTGATTGGTCAAAAAAATTTACGTTTTCTCGATCTTATTCTACTGACAGATCAATATATTGATTGTAGCACGATCGGTAAAGTTGATTCTTTTGTAAGTCGATCGGTTAAATGTTCGATTAACCCTCACAATAGACGACATTCAACATTAATCGCCAAACCAATTTGATGTCAAGCAATATGTAGGGTACATCTACGTACAATTAACATACATGTATGTATAATTGTATATACATACGTACATACATACATACATACATACATACTACATGTATGTTAATTGTACATAGATGACTATCAAATTATTGGTCGGTGGTTACGATCATAATAAACTTTTGTAATGTATGGACACCTTAACCACCATTATTCACCACCTTAAGGACAATTATACTCATCTTGTCATCTGTAGTACCCAGGGTTAGGACCTAAACTGCACTGTCCTCACCCCTGGGTTCACTTCTAAGTCTAGCTTTACTCACCTACAGTTTCCTTCGGCGCTCTCTCCCACTTCCGGGTTTGCGATCTGGCCAATGAAAAGACAAGCTTCTTTCAGCGTGTCTCCTCATTGGCCGAAGTCGGCAACAGAGTCCAGGTGTGGAGCACCGATGGAAACTTCAGTTGAGTAAAGCTAGAAAGTGAACCCTGAGGTGAGGACTGCGGTTTAGGTCCTCACCCTGGGTACCTTCCAACGAGGGGCGTGTATTTGGTATGTGTAGTTGTCCTTTAAAGGGGAACTAAAGTCACCAGATAGCATTTATTTACAAAGATACAACATGCTGTGTCTCGCTCCTCCCTTAATGCTTTTTTTTTGTTTTTGTTTTGGAGGAACTAACTACACACAGGGATTTACAACATGACCGATCAGTCTTCTTCCGACCGAACACTCAATCGGTCATTTCCGATCGGTCGCATTCTTATTTCATCCACCGACTTTTGCAAAATGTGAATGTTTGTGTCGAGATAGGAAATTCGAATGTTGGGAAATTGTACACAAAGAGGTTGAACACACGGGGAAGAGTGAAAAAATGGGCCGTATATGCGTATAACAGGTACACACGGCTAGTATGATGGGTTGGTCAGAGGGTCACAATACGTCCATATTAGCCTTAATATTGTATTGACAGGCACACGTAAATACTAGGGGCCATAATATATCTTCGCAGTTTGTTTTTCCTATTCATTCTTTTAGCAGAAGACTCGAATCAAACTGGACATCTGGGAATAGTACACAAGTACTAAGCCCCTGGCACCGTAAAGCCAAGCTGCGAACTACTGTCTACAGTGTATGGGAGGCTGCAGCTTTAACTAGTGCCCGTGGCCGCAGTTGGTGGGTGGGGGGGGCGGGGGGCGCATGTCCCGCCATGGAAACCCAGCTGGTGTCCTGTGGCAGGGGCGGACTGGAGGCAAATGGTTACTAAGAGAAATATGGACATAAGATGTGTTAGCTCCGCCCCTCTCGATATTCCACTCTAAGCTGATCGCACGGCGCTAGACTATGAGATACACTCATAGACTGTAAATGACTTGTGAGTTCCGAAACTCCGCACGCGTCCATCCTAGTCAGCTATGTAAACCCAATAATGGCCATGTGGGACGAATTCACATGAGTCAGGCGATCTCCAGAGAGCTTGACCGTACAAGCTCAGACCAGATTATCGTCTGTTAAATGTACCGATCTCGTATGTCTACTAGGCTCCCCTGCCTTAGTGACACAAGCCCACTCAACAGTATGCTGGTGAGTGAAAGAGGGAATCCGTGCATCTGCTCTGGTCCTTGATGCCTCATGAACTACGTGATAGTGGCGGCTTGCCTGCGTTCGTGCATAACACTCTCCCCCCTCTGCATTGAAGGCCTCAACAAGGATATGCTTGTGACTTACCAAGATGACACAAAAAAAAGCATTCATGCTGCGATTTGAGCGCATGACAAACCAGCATAGAGTGTTCTCTGTGTAAAACAATATGTCCGTGCGACTGCGTCGCTCGTAGGGAGCTCATCAGAACTCGTAAAGGGCACAGGGTTCTGTGGGGTGATGCTCCTGCTGTGTCTCAAACATTAATGCCTGTGTGGCCGTGGCATGCTCCGTGGGCGTGTATGGAGCCTCAACAGTCAGATGGTCTGTGTGAGATGACAGCTGCACTCTCCGCCTTGATGCCGTGCAAGACAGTAAAATTCTAGTGGGGAAGGGAACCATAAAAACTTGTGAGTTTCGGCGGTGTAAGCACTCTCCTGCATTGAAAAGCCTTCAACCGTAAGCCGTGTGAATTCACTGTTTCGCCGTCTTTACTAAACGGAAGTTTCAAGCGGTGCGCCCACACCTGGAACTATGCTGGCAGCATGCGTACGCTGCGTGTCCGTCAGCGCATGGCAAACAGTAACTACGCCTGTGAGTGGTGCCGTGCACGCTCGTTATGCACAAGACACTTCAGTCATATCTCCTCATTACGCGCTCGTTAGTATTGCGCAGGCTTCAAGACAGAGGACACCTCTGGAAGCTAGATGTGGCAGGATACTTCAGTTCCAGCAAGACTGAAACATGTACCGTCACCCTACAGCTAGACTGAGAAAGCTCAGTACAACCAGACTGTCAGGCAAAGTGTCGCAAGGCCATTCGCAGAGCTTGGCTCTAGTGATGCGACTATATGTACAAAAACTCACTGGGTACAATCGGATAATTTTTCTAAGGACATGGCACAAGCCCCAAAAAAAAAATACACTATAATAAAAACATGATAAAACAGCAATTTTACTTGTCTGCTGAATCCCAATGGTGCCTTCACAGTGTGCTCCCCATACCCCAACCGTTACCAACACACATTCATGATTATTGTTTGTTTACACAACAGCTCCACGACAATAAGCCTCTTTACTTAGCTCATCCCCTACGATTCCTACCGCACGTGCTAATTAACTACTGTACCAGGCCCTCTGCTCCTATGCGTACAGCATCAAGCTCGTGGGTCGGTCCTGGCAGTTCGCTGGTCCTGTGATAGTGGTGCATAGTTGGCGGTCAGTCCGAATCTACGGACACGGCTGCACGTCATCATCAGTGCAGCGAGAGTGACAAGCTGGTCAGTGGTAAGTAAGTGTATGTTATGTGTGTAGCTTTTAAAAAAACAAAAAAACATGCTGGGTTGGGCTGGGGGGTGGGACATGTGTGTGTTGAGTAGAACTATTAAGGGGGTTATGCTAGAGGGTGTATACACCTAGCAATAATCTGACTTGAGCAGTTACAAATGGATAGTGAGCGGACGGATTGGTTAGAGCGTGATTGGTAATGTATGGGAAGGGGGATGTGGAGCGGGGTTCTAGAATGTGGTGCTGGCAAGCACGTCTATGGCATGAATCCTCACGGAGGCCAGGTAAGCATTTAACCGAGGCAGTGTCTGACTTACTAATGGAACCGACTGACAGAACCTCAACTGGTGGGTCAGTTTTTTGGACACACTTGATGCTGGGGGGGGTACGTAGCAGGAGATAAACACCAGATGGAGCTAATAGGTGTGGTATAGTGGAGTGTACATGTAGTCTACATAACTAATCACTAAGACATGCGAAGAATAGGGGCGACGCACCATTATCTGGGGGATTTACATAGGTTGGGGATAATAATGGTGTGCATGGGATGCAAGTGGCCACATATTTAAGAAGAACTGGCAGCAATATTAAACATAATTAATATATTACAGGTCACGTATCCTTTAAAGCGGTGATCCTCATAGGGACTGTGTCACTTAGAGCAGGGTAGAATATACTTTACTAAATGCTGTGGTTACTTGGTAAAGAAATTGGTGGGGTTCCTTTTGTGACTGTCATGTACCCTAAGCGCGACAGTGCGTGATTTCTCCACAGTTAATGTACGGGGGAGTGGCCAGCAAAATAGAATCAGGGGAACAGCACGCTGGTACACTACAATATAAAATGTCGGGTGGGCGAGCTGCCCTTGCACGCATTCTATGGGGGCTGGGTCAGTCCTGCAGCTACCTGCCAACATCTGGGTTGTGCACGGTGAGTAATAACGGAGAAGGTAATAATCGTGTAAGAGGTGCGAGGGTTCCTATCACAGATAGGTATTGGCACACAAAATGTAGGGGCTACTATGTCGGGCCCCTGTTGTGTAAGGTTATGGTTATTCTTGAGAGGGGTGTTGGAGCATTGGGCGCGATAGGTTACAGGACATGAAACAGAATGAGCCGATGATGTGGCTAACTGAAGACCTGCGTACCCTAGACAGCGGATATAGAGAGAACGGTAAGTTAAGGTATAAAGTGCACGATGTGTCTCAACCTACATGTATCTGATCAACTGATCTTCTTACACAGCTTAAACCAATGTTCGCTAGTGAAAACATCACTAGTGTGCAGCATTTTGTTCATTAACAAAATACTAGACGTGGGGGGGTGGGGGTGACGTTTTTTTTCTTGGGCTTGACATACTGATATACATGTTCTTGTACATGCGGCTACTGTGTGTAGGAACAGGTTTTTGACTACAGGTTATTAGGAGAGAACCTTCTGAAGTAGGTCATATATCAATAATCAGGCGCGGCTGTAAAATGCCAGCCACTCGAGGCGAGATCCTGGTGTCTCCTGTACATACAAAATCGCTAAATGGTCAGAGACAAACGATACTGACTCTAAGCTCATTAAACTTCCATAAAACATACATGGGAGAGATGTTCTGTTTGCATTTTCACATAATATTGGGACCAGGTGAAAAGTCGCATATCCCCTATTCCCTGCAGCACAAACAGGTATGCCAATGAAAATGAAGACAACTACGTATAGCCTAGAATATATATCAGATAGTAATCTGTTACCTTATCCATCTACTCGTATAACACCCGAGGTTTATCTAGTACTTTAAAACATATCCTGAAAATCTTACGACCTCGTTTATAACGTCCGAGTCATGCATTTCCTCGGACACTTGTCACGGGTACATGCCGCGCAGTCCAGCTGCATCGCAGTGCGCAGTCCCATGGAATAAAAAAGCGTCACTACCCGAACTCTCACTATTCGCGGCGCCAGTAATTGACATCATACACTAGGCTGGGAAGGAAGTGAATGAGGCGCATAAGAATGTAACGCAGACATGCGATTCCGCACACAGAATGTACTATGTTTAGACACGATTCCTACCTGGAAATTGTACCATTGTTAGACCCGATGCCCTAAAGGGAATGTACCATTGATTAGACTAAGATTCCCACATGAATGTACCATTGTTAGACACGATCCTCATGGAATGTACCATGTAAGACTACGATTCCTACACGGAATGTAGAGCTGAGGCATTGGTTAGACAGCAATAAGCTGGCTTGATTTTTTGATTTTAAAATTTTTTTTTCCGCTACATGGGATGTACCATTTTGACACGGATAAGGTAGCCCGCTGACAACCGGAACTCGTGGGACACACCATATGGTGGAATGCGTGCAGAATAAGGGCTGTTACTATCATTGATTCATCAATGACAATCTATCCATCTGGCTAACGTTACGCTCCAGTATACCCCG
This sequence comes from Hymenochirus boettgeri, assembly GCA_019447015.1. Taxonomy (NCBI): domain Eukaryota; kingdom Metazoa; phylum Chordata; class Amphibia; order Anura; family Pipidae; genus Hymenochirus; species Hymenochirus boettgeri. The sequence continues at coordinate 20,815,951 of CM033473.1, read as the reverse complement.
CAGATCTCTTTTCAAGCTCCCCAACACCAGGGGACACAGAAAAGAACCTAAGAATCGTGTGAATAGGGACAGACAAGTAGACAGTCACTGCGTACTTCCAAAGTGGTATAGAACTAACGAGTACAATCACCATTCGCTTTAGTGTGTGTGCATACAAGTAGTGCACGAACATAAACGGACGACTTATAGCCCTTCATGATGTGCTCGTCAGACTGTACTACTCTGCCCCACATGAAAAGTCCGTTGCATAAACAAAAACGACAATACAGATTCTGGTAGTTGGTCTTTTCCAAACCAGCAGAGCCCCCTGCCTTCCAATGGATCGTGGCTTCTCACGAGTGCGTGCTGCGGTGTTCTGGGGACTCATGTGCGTTGGACCAATACTAGGTATGGGTGTGCGGACCCGTCGTGTGCGGTTATACGAACTTCAGTTGGGTAAGGATTGGGGGGGGGGGGGGGGGGGGGTTGGGGGTGCTTGGACATGGATGGAGAAGTGCTGAATACTTTCTTTGGTAATATTATTGGATTGTTGTTTTTTATGGAGGGTTTGAACTTGCGGACGATTGGTCCTTTAAGCCGAATGGATAACTTATGTAAACTACTGTCTTGTTTATGGTCAGACCATGCTAAAAAAATGTTTTCGACTCATAAAGAGTTGAATGACTTAAATGATCGGCTTACACTAATATTAAAGGAATGGAAAGATGACTAATGGAGCCTGATTACACCTGTCAGGGTCAAGGTCCACCCATATAACAAAAAAATCAAACAAATTCAGTTCCTTCCCCGGCCTGACATCTACCAGATATTTAGGAAGAGGCCCATTGTACCGCATAGAATCGCGTGCCATGATTTCCGCTTGTGTTGTGCGAACGTTGTCACATGTGGTCGACATGCAATTGAACACATTATGGTACGCTGGACTGCTGTAAGTGCAAAATTTTGGTGATCGCATGCGTTCCCAAAATGGAACGGGCGTGCATCGCAGGCAAAATTTTGCGTTGCCGCAATTTCAATTTAGTTACAAATCGCAAGTCACTGCGCAGTTGCATATGCAAACGCAAGAAAATCAACGTGCGGCCTAGTCCCTTGAGGATAATTATTGTCCATTTCTGGTCAGAGTAAGCTGGGCCCCTCAGCATCCATTTTTCATGTAATGCAAAAGAAAACTCCAATTACAATTTAGACTGTCGGTTTCAGTCTGTAACATCTCTATACCGATATCATATGGTCCACAGCTATTCAAGGCCGTAGCTACCCTCGAATCACAATGCCAAAGCTTATTATTAGAGTGGAAGCGCATTAAGCGGCAGGAAAAGAGGGCAGATACATCTATGTCATAGAAACCAATACCAGTCACTTTACTCTACGAGTATAAATTGACAGAGTTTTCTGCCCAGGCCTTGTAAAATCATTCGTTTCCTGACAAAACGATCATGGATCTTAATACGTGCTGTGGTAATAGAGTCAGTTACTGCTAGCTAGGAGAAATCCATAGCACTTTCGCTCGCCCCAAGTTCTCTCCTATACTAGTGGCGCCTGGCGGTGGCGATCACTGCCCGGCAACAGAGTCGAGTCAAGTTTCTCCTGTAAGTTACTATGCAGAGGAGAAGTTACTGCCAGGAGAAGGCGACCACACAAAGTATGTCAGGGAGATCCACAATAAGATATGTCCCACAAAAAGGTATCCACTGACTGGGTGGGAGGGTGAGGGTCAGTTATACTCTGAGTATATCGTTAATAGAACTATGCCATTAATATCTGGCTGGGGGGGGGACCCAAATACATGTAAGAAACTGGTAAATAGCTCAGCTGGGGTGTGGCAGATGCAATATGTCACCACCCCAGTTTTTTGCTTTAAGGTGGACATTCCTATAAAGAGGTCTTTGTAGCCAAACTGTAAACCATTATTAATGGAAATTCAAGATGAATTACAAATCAACTTGCCCCGGATGATGGAGAGCTGTTAGGGCAGAGCCGAGCACTCTGGCAGCCACTGGTAACAAATATCAGTTACCCAGTGAGATTCTTGCGATATTTGGTATATTTGTGCTGATCACCGGGGGACCGATAGACTGTAATTTGCTCTCGCAAACATGAAATCTCATCAAATACCAAAAACATGGATGTGCTATGGGATCTCCAGTTTCACCATTGTAGCCAACCTTTACATGGAGGAGGTAGAAAAACAGGCGCTTAATACCTTTAAAGGCATAGCACTAGCACTGGTTCAGATATGTGGATGACACCTGGGTTAAAATCCACCAGAAGAAAGTAGAAGCTTCACAGAACAAATTAATGCGGTAGACCAAAACACACAAATTTACAAGGGAAGATACAAAACAACACACTGGCTTTCTTGGACTGCTTGGTAGAAGTCAGGGAGAATGGTAAACTGGAAAGTAGAGGTTTACAGAAAACAACACACACAGATCAGTATTTGATGTTTGACTCCCACCACCCTTCAGATCACAAGCTGGGTGTCACCAGAACCCTGCAACACAGAGCTGAGAACACCCCACTAGCACAGAGGTGAAGGCTCTAAAACTTGTGGATATCCAGACTGGGCCTTTGTCAAAAGAAGTAGAAGGAAAGAAAAGAACAGGTATACCCACAGTGAAGGGGAAAAGCAAGACAGGAGAAAGAACATGGTCATCCCATATGTAGCAGGGGTCTCTGAGAAATTTAGAAGAATTTTCAAAAAACACACTGAGGCAGCAATTGGTACATCTGAAAGACCCAATACTGACACAAGAGAAAGCGACATCATATACGCAGTGCAGTGCAGTGAAGAATGCTTTGATTTGTATGTGTGGGGAGGCCAAACAGCAACTGCGTCAACGTATGGCCCAGCACAAGAAGAGCCAATTCCTCAGGTCAGGACTCAGCCGTGTACCTGCATCTTAAGGATAAAGGACATACCTTTATTGTAATGTTAAATATTGGCAAAGGAATGTGACTGGTTCAAGAGAGGTGTTAAGGAGGCCATTTATGTGAAAATAAAGAAACCAAGCCTAAATAGAGGTGGGGGGTTCGACACCAACTGTCTTCCATGTACAATGCTGTTTGACACCTTACTCTGGGCGTTCCAAAACATCTTGCCACATCCATACACACCACTATGCGTGATATACTTTGATTTGGTCGAATACAATACAATTCGTTATCTGATTCAGCAGATCAGCTAGTGAAGACGTCTGGTCAGAACTACTTCAAGTCCATTGATCTATGATAAACAGATAACCAACAGATGGCTAGCCGAGTACTATAATATATTTTGAACGAATAGGGTCGAGTATGGGACTGCAGAACTGAGCTCGTAGCCGTAGGGATGAATCAGTAGCCTATGAGAAGCGAGTGAAGACAGTGATGGCGAGCGTCCCATAGAGCAGGAGCACCTGGACGCTGAATGTCCGCAGTATGTGTATTACTGTTGGGATGTTATGCCAGAGTTTGCGAGAGCAAATTCAGTGCTACTCGGTCGCGATCAGACAATACCAATATCGCAAGAATCTACTCAGGACCTGATATTGTTACCAGGGCTGCCAGATGCTCGCTCTGCCCTAAAATCTCTCCATCACCGGGGCAAGTTTGATTTAATTCATTTGAATTTCCATTAATAAGGTTTAAGTGCTACAGACTCTTATAGGACATGTCCACCTTAAAGCAAAAACTGGATCATGTGCTATGCCCACAACCCCAGCTTCTATTTACCAGTTTATTACATGTATTTGTAGCCAGATATTTAATGGTAAGTTCTATTACCGATATACTCGAGTATAAACGACCCTCACCCTCCCACCCAGTTCGTGGATACCTTTTGTGGGCATTCTTCTGTGGCATCCTTCCCTGGCATACTTTTGTGGGTATCCTTTCCTGGCAGTAACTTTCCTCTGCAGTAACTTACAGGAGAAAACGTTGCTACTCTGTGCCGGGCAGTGACGCCAGCCGGCGCACTAGTATAGGGAACGTGGGAGCGAGCGAACGGCTTGTGGATTTCCTGTAAGTTAACTGACTCGAGTATAAACCAAGATGTTTTTTCAGGCTGATTTTACAGCCTGAAAAACTCTGTTTATACTCGAGTATATACGGTATTTTCTGCAAGTGTATCTGCCTCTTCCCTCTGCTTAATGAGCTTTTTATAAGCTTGGGCATGTGTAGAGGAGTTAGCAGGTGAAACCGTGGAAAATCATTGGATGTGATGTCAGCAAACACAGTCTTGATTGACTGATGGAGGGAGGGGCCAGCTTACTCTGCAAGAAATGACAATAATTATCCTCAAGGGCTAGGCCACACTTGATTTCTTGCGTTTGCAAATGCAAATGCGCAGGTGCTTGCGATTTTAAATATAATTGAAATTGCGGGAACGCAAAATTTCCTGCGATTGCACGCCCGTTCCATTTTGGTAACGCATGCGATCACCAAAATTTTGCACAGTCACAAGCGTTACCATAATGGTCAAATTGCATGCGCAAACATGTGACAACGTGCTGCACAACAAAGCGGAATCATGCACGCGATTCTAGTGCGGTACAATGTGGCCTCTTCCTAAATATCTGGTAATGCAGGGGGGAAGGTAACTGACATTTGGTTGATTTTTGTTTAGGGTGGACTTGCCCTGTACTGTAATCCAGGTCCATTAGTTCGCTAATTCCATTCCTTTAATATAGTTAAGCAGATCACTTTAATTCAACTTCTTTGGTCTGATAAAACATTTTTTAGCATGTGTCTGACAAAAAACAAGACAGATTGTTACATAGTTACATTTGGAAGAAGACAATATCGTCAAGTTCAAACCCTCCATAAAAACAACATCAATATATACAAAAAAGTTCAGTTTCCTCCATCCAATTGGTCCAAGCACCCCCACAACACAGCTGCGAGAAGCCCACGATCCATTGGGGCCAGGTTGCTCTGATGGGGGCTCATCCGGACAAGGCCTAACTATTGGCAGTTCTCCTTTGTGCCCTTGCATTGAGCTGATACCTATGTGGAGACATATGATTGTGTTCCCCCGCTTATACTAGCTAACGTTAGCAATGGTAGATTTCATGTAGGGACTGTTGTCTAACATGTACCATTGTTAGACACGATTCCCTACATGGAATGTACCATTGTAGGACACGATTCCCTACACGGAATGTACCATTGTTAGACACGATTCCCTACATGGAATGTACCATTGTTAGACAAGATTCCCTACATGGAATGTACCATTGTTAGACACGATTCCCTACATGGAATGTACCATTGTAAGACACGATTCCCTACACGGAATGTACCATTGTTAGACACGATTCCCTACATGGAATGTACCATTGTTAGACACGATTCCCTACATGGAATGTACCATTGTTAGACACGATTCCCTACATGAAATCTACCATTGGCTAACGTTAGCTAGTATAAGCGGGGGAACAGACAAATCATATGTCTCACAAATAGGTATACAGCTCAATGCAAGGGCACAAGAGGAGAACTGCCAATAGTTAGGCCTTGTCCGGATGAGCCCCCATCAAGAGCAACCTGGCCCCAATGGATCGTGGGCTTCTTCCGCAGCTTGGTGTTCTGGGGGTGCTTGGACCAATTGGATGGAGGAAACTGAACTTTTTTGTAATATTATTGATGTTGGTTTTTTATGGAGGGTTTGAACTTGACGGACTATTGTCTTTAAGCCAAATGTAACTATGTAACAATCTGTCTTGTTTATTTGTCAGACACATGCTAAAAAATGTTTTATCAGACCAAAGAAGTTGAAATTAAAGTGATCTGCTTAACTAATATTAAAGGAATGGAATTAGCTGAACTAATGGAGACCTGGATTACAGTACAGGGCAAGTCCACCCATAAACAAAAATCAACCAAATGTCAGTTACCTTCCCCCCTGCATTACCAGATATTTAGGAAGAGGCCACATTGTACCGCACTAGAATCGCGTGCATGATTCCGCTTTGTTGTGCAGCACGTTGTCACATGTTTGCGCATGCAATTTGACCATTATGGTAACGCTTGTGACTGTGCAAAATTTTGGTGATCGCATGCGTTACCAAAATGGAAACGGGCGTGCAATCGCAGGAAATTTTGCGTTCCCGCAATTTCAATTATATTTAAAATCGCAAGCACCTGCGCAGTTGCATTTGCAAACGCAAGAAAATCAAGTGTGGCCTAGCCCTTGAGGATAATTATTGTCATTTCTTGCAGAGTAAGCTGGCCCCTCCCTCCATGCAGTCAATCAAGACTGTGTTTGCTGACATCACATCCAATGATTTTCCACGGTTTCACCTGCTAACTCCTCTACACATGCCCAAGCTTATAAAAAGCTCATTAAGCAGAGGGAAGAGGCAGATACACTTGCAAGAAAATACCGTATATACTCGAGTATAAACAGAGTTTTTCAGGCTGTAAAATCAGCCTGAAAAAACGATCTTGGTTTATACTCGAGTCAGTTAACTTACAGGAGAAATCCACAAGCCGTTCGCTCGCTCCCACGTTCCCTATACTAGTGCGCCGGCTGGCGTCACTGCCCGGCACAGAGTAGCAACGTTTTCTCCTGTAAGTTACTGCAGAGGAAAGTTACTGCCAGGAAAGGATACCCACAAAAGTATGCCAGGGAAGGATGCCACAGAAGAATGCCCACAAAAGGTATCCACTGAACTGGGTGGGAGGGTGAGGGTCAGTTTATACTCGAGTATATCGGTAATAGAACTTACCATTAAATATCTGGCTACAAATACATGTAATAAACTGGTAAAATAGCAGCTGGGGTTGTGGGCAGATAGCACATATGTCACCAGTTTTTTGCTTTAAGGGTGGACATGTCCTATAAAGAGTCTTGTAGCAACTTAAACCATTATTAATGGAAATTCAAATGAATTAAAATCAAACTTGCCCCGGTGATGGAGAGATGTTTAGGGCAGAGCGAGCATCTGCAGCCCTGGTAACAAGATATCAGGTTCCCAGTGAGATTCTTGCGATATTGGTATTTGTGCTGATCACGCGGGACCGATAGCTGAATTTGCTCTCGCAAACTGAAATCTCAATAGTGCATAAGCAATAACGCCACAGTAACTTCTCGCAAGATCTTCCACAAGCCTGAATTCCTATAAGAAGGCAACAATACTGAGCAAGGGCAGCCATCGTTAAAGTCCAAAAAACACATATGACGTCTGCTTACTAAGACTCAGGAAGCCATCTGTTGGTAATTCTGTTGTATTCAATTAGATCAACTGGACTTGAAGTTTAGTTCTTGAAGACGTTTCGCTAGCCATCCGACTGGCTTTCTCAATTCAGAATGACTTGTACAAGAATCTTTGGCAATTATGTACCCTGGAAAATCCCAATTAGCATATCACAGCCAAGTGTTAAGGGTGTGATTGGATAGTGGCTAAGAGGTGTTATTGGAACGCCCAGAGTAAGGTGTCAAAACAGCATTGTACATGGAAGACAGTTGGTGTCGAACCCCCCCACCTCTATTTAGGCTTGGTTTCTTTATTTTCACATAAATGGCCTCCTTAACACCTCTCTTGAACCAGTCACATTCCTTTGCCAATATGTTAACATTACAATAAAGGTATGTCCTTTATCCTTAAGATGCAGGTACACGGCTGAGTCCTGACCTGAGGAATTGGCTCTTCTGTGCTGGGCCATACGTTGACGCAGTTGCTGTTTGGCCTCCCCCACATACAAATCAAAGCATTCTTCACTGCACTGCACTGCGTATATGATGTCGCTTTTCTTGTGTCAGTATTGGGTCTTTCAGATGTACCAATTGCTGCCTCAGTGTGTTTTTTGAAAATTCTTCTAAATTTCTCAGAGACCCCTGCTACATATGGGATGACCATGTTCTTTCTCCTGTCTTGCTTTTCCCCTTCACTGTTGGTATACCTGTTCTTTTCTTTCCTTCTACTTCTTTTGACAAAGGCCCAGTCTGGATATCCACAAGTTTTAAGAGCCTTCACCTCTGTGCTAGTGGGGATGTTCTCAGCTCTGTGTTGCAGGGTTCTGGTGACACCCAGCTTGTGATCTGAAGGGTGGTGGGAGTCAAACATCAAATACTGATCTGTGTGTGTTGGTTTTCTGTAAACCTCTACTTCCAGTTTACCATTCTCCCTGACTTCTACCAAGCAGTCCAAGAAAGCCAGTGTGTTGTTTTGTATCTTCCCTTGTAAATTTGATGTTTTGGTCTACCGCATTAATTTGTTCTGTGAAAGCTTCTACTTTCTTCTGGTGGATTTTAACCCAGGTGTCATCCACATATCTGAACCAGTGGCTAGGTGCTATGCCTTTAAAGGTATTAAGCGCCTGTTTTTCTACCTCCTCCATGTAAAGGTTGGCTACAATGGGTGAAACTGGAGATCCCATAGCACATCCATGTTTTTGGTATTTGAAATAGATGGTATTCAGGCACAAGTCCAGTAAGGAACACACCTGTTCTGGGTTGAGATCAGTTCTGCTGATAAGAGTGCTGTCTTGGCCTAGCCATTTTCCCACCATGTCAACAGCCTCCTTGGTGGCTATGCAGGTAAAGAGAGATGTCACATCATAGGACACCATAGTTTCTTCTGCACCGAGTACTATATCTTCAATCTTGTTGGTGAAATCATGAGAGTTCTGGATGTGATGCTTAGAACTTCCCACCAATGGTCCTAAGATGTTGGCTAGGTATTTTGCCATCTTATATGTTACAGAGTTGATGCTGCCGACTATAGGTCTTAGCAGTGCCCCTTCCTTATGTATCTTTGGGAGTCCATATATGCATGGATGTGCCTCACCATGGTAGAGGCGATCAAGAACTAAACTTCAAGTCCAGTTGATCTAATTGAATACAACAGATATACCATGACCTGGATGAATGAGAACCTTCACAAGCATCTGTTGGTAATGTTTCACCACTCTTCACCCTCTGCTTTACCTATAGACAAGCCCCAGGCGTTTAGGGCCTGGACAAGCATGGTTGCCCCCAGGAACTTAAGGTGCATGGAATCGACCAGAAAAGCCTGGAAAGTGTGGCGCAACAGGAGCAAATCTGTCATGGAGGAGGATTGCAAGAACAGACTAGGAGAAGAAACAGAGGATCGGTAGTAAACAGTCAGGCTGGCCAGCCAAGGAACCAGGTTGGTCAGGAGTAGAGTTAGACTAACCAGGTCCAGACCAGAGGTCAGGTGAAACGAGGTACCGAAGAGTCAGCCAAGGACAGACTTAACATAGCAAAAGGTCAGTCCAGGAAGCAAACGAGAGTGGTCAAATACAAAGCAAGGGTCGAACAACAGATACATTAGATATATAGAAAAGGACAAAACAGATGGGCCAATTTAAACTAGATAAATAAAACACAACATATACAGAGAGACAACAAGCCACACTCACTCACACAGGAGCCAAACAATCAAACTGTCAGCCCAAACAGAGAAACAGACACAAATGCTACTGTCTCCATCTCTGAACACATGCATAGCTGCACGCACGAACAGGTTTGTTCAATATCCTTACAATAATCTAGTTCACATCCCAGGAAAACACAGTAGGACAATGTCATGTACTCTGGAAAGGGGTTTCTAGTAGCCGAGTTACAACACTAGTTAATATGAAGAAAGGCCGACAGATATTGACAAGCCTACAAATGATCCCCAAGGCCTGATGGATTTTCTGCATTTCTGGTAACAAAGACGAACCGATATAAATCTCAACTAAAACTTATAAACCTGTCAACTGCTCTCATGGTCTGTCTAAGAGACAGTTACAAGGTTTCCCTTAGTGATGATACATTACATGTAGCATGTGTAATATGTATGGAAAGGTTCTGCCAGACAAGCTGGATAAACACACATGATGGCTGCAAGATGGGGAAGCCGAATGGTTCTTCCCAATCGAAACTCCCTACTGTATTGTCTACTTGATAGACAATATCTCTTGGCAGTCTACCAAACAGATGCCCATACACCAGACAATATTTTCGATTAACTCAATCAAAGCAAAGACATTTATTTAAAAATATCGACCCATGTATGCCAGGCTTGTGACCTGGTACACACAGATTTCTGGCCAATATTCAAACGTGACGATTGCGCACTAGATGGGCGTATGTGTTTATACAACCTCCAATACTATGTTACCATGTAACTGTTATACAGACATTATGGGTAGGGTATAAAAGTTGGACTAGATGGATGTATGTCTTTATACAACCTCCAATACTATGTTACTATGTAACTGTTATACAGACATTATGGGTAGGGTATAAAGGTTGGACTAGATGCACGTATGTCTTTATTCAACCTCAATAACTATGTTACTATTCGTTGCTACAGCCATTTTGGTGCAGGTTTTAAAAAACACAGTTGTGCAGCTATTGGTAATACAGTATAGTTGTAAAATACTGTATTTTGTGCAATGGTCATTTTTTTTTACATAAAATGTAAATGCTGTTTAAAATACAGATGCCACATGGTAATTTATAATCACATTAAAGGTGCAGCATTGCAAATTTGTCCTTTAATCTTGACATACATTCCAAAACACTTTGCTTATAGGTGATTTCTCATTTTCCTTCCTGGCTATGTTTGGCTGCAGGGATGGGAGATAGAATCCCTGGCCAATAGTATGTAAAGCAAACAGAAACTTCCAGTTTTATGAAGTTTTAATGAGCTTAATCGAGTTTCTCCGCGCCCATTTCAGCCGTTTTGTAGACAGGAGATACCAGGATCTCTGCCTCCGAGTTGCGGCAACAGGGTAAATGAATAGAACCAGAAGTTCTCTCCTAAAACCTGTATTTCAAAACCTGTTCAAATCTGCCATTGTACATGAATGATATTAGATTGTCAGCAATAAAAAAAAAGGCAAACGTCTGATATTTTTTTAAAAAAAACTTTATATTTATTTTTATAGGAAATTTTTAAGCTAAGAACATTTTTCCAGAAATGTATATTTTACACATGTGACTTATATAAATACTGTTTCTCTCTATCTCTAAGGGTACGATTATTCAGTTTTGCCACACATGGCATTTTCACTCCTAAAGGGAATGTACACACCTACACAAAAACCTTTAACTACACAACCGGGCCGCCATAAAGCATTTTGGAATACTTACTCTCCGGCACTCCTTATACAAGATATTTACCTTCTAGTCAACTAGTCACAACTTTGCGTAGCTGTGACTGACAGCCCCTAGAAGAGTGGCAAGGGGCCAGCCCAGACATTAATTTTAGAGTACAGGTGTATTCCTGTATATTTTGTGGCCATCTGTACTTACCTGTAGGAGAACTATACTGTGGTTTAGGGCCCCAAAAGCCCCCCATTTCCAAATAGTTAAAAAGATTCTAAATATATTCTATGCTTAAGTGGACACAGCCTATGATGGCTACAGCTTTAAAGGATAATGCCTGTAAAATTAAGTTATTTGTTAAAGCTGCAGCTTTAAAGGGCATGTCCACCCCCAAAACTATAATCCCCCCAACTACTGGCCCCACCATGTGTGTAGTTTAATCCTTACCTCCACATCCCAACTCCATCGGTGTCTCCTGTAGTCCCCCCCAAAGTTCCAAAAACTGCCCACCAGGAGGCTAGCAGGTCATATAGGACACTGCCTGCTACCTGGCCTCCCGGAGTTCCTGCCATGCGTGTGCTGCAGCCCTTCTCCCCCCTCCCTCCCCCTCCCTCTCCCTCCCTCTCCCTCCCGTTCTACTATCCCTCCCCCTAGCATTAACCCCCTTAATATTCTGCTCCCCCATGTCCCCAAGCCCCAACCGCATGTTTTTTTTTTAAAAGCTCCCAAACTCTTACTTACTCTCTCCGCTTTCCTCCGCTGCACTGAATGACCGGCAGCCGTGTCCGTGATTGGCTGCCGCTCAGCCAATCACAGACGCGACTGCCGGTCCCCGCCCCTCTGCTTGCATTCTCGCAAGCAGAGGGCCGGCAGTGCGGCGGAGGATCGAGGGGAGGTAAGTAAGTAGAGTTTGGGAGGGCTTTTGAAAAAAAAACAAAATGCGGTTGGGGATGGGGGACATGGGGGAGCAGAATATTAAAATTCTATTTTAGGGTTGGACATAGCCTTAAAAATACCGTTGCCATATTTTTTTTACCTATGTCCCTCCAGAGCCAAGCTTTGTGCCTTGGAATTTGCTGACATCTTGTTACTGGTTTGCTGAATGTTAAGCTCCGCCCCTCTGAGATTTCCTCTGCTTGAGCCTCAAACAGTAATGCTTGTGAGTTCCGTGCAAACGCTGGCGTGCACGGAAACTCACAGGCATTACTGTTGAGGCTCAAGCAGGAGGAAGTGCACGGAACTCACAGGCTTACTGTTTGAGCTCAAGCAGGAGAGTGCACGGAACTCAAAGACATTACTGTTTGAGCTCAAGCAGGAGAGTGCACGGAACTCAAGACATTACTGTTTGAGGCTCAAGCAGGAGAATGCACGGAACTCACAGGCATTACTGTTTGAGGCTCAAGCAGGAGAGAGTGCACGGAACTCACAGGCATTACTGTTTGAGACTCAGCAGGAGAGTGCACGGAGACACAGGCATTACTTTTGAGGCTCAAGCAGGAGAGTGCACGGAACTCACAAGCATTACTGTTTGGGCTCAAGCAGGAGAGTGCACGGAACTCACAGGCATTACTGTTTGAGGCTCAAGCAGGAGAGTGCACGGAACTCACAGGCATTACTGTTTGAGGCTCAGCAGAGGAGAGTGCACGGAACTCACAGACATTACTGTTTGAGCTCAAGCAGGAGAGTGCACGGAACTCACAGGCATTACTGTTTAAAGCTCAAGCAGGAGAGTGCATGGAACTCACAAGCATTACTGTTTGAGGCTCAGAAGCAGAGAAAGCAGAGAGGAAATCTAGAGGGCGGAGCTAACATTGCAAAACCAGTAACAAGATGTAGCAACTTCAAGGCACAAAGCTAGGCTCTGGAGGACATAGGTAAAAAAAATATGGCAAAGGTATTTTTAAAGCTGCAGCTTCCAAATGAACAGAACTTGATTTACAGTGCACTTATCCTTTAAATTCCCAGACTTTTTATTTTCTTTCTGCCTAAATACTGAATAGAAACAAACTGCGAAGATTACTTCGTTCTTTATTAAATGTAAGAAATGGAGATTGTTCTCAACAACAACTGAGCACTGTTAAGCTAGGTACACATGGTGCAATTTTTCCTCCCAATTGAATTCTATCCGACAAACAATCAGATTTGCAAAAAGTCGGGGATGAAATAAGAATGGACACCGATCGGAAATGACCGATTGAGTGTTCGGTCGGAGAAGAAGACTGATCGGTCATGTTGGTAAATCCCTGTGTGTAGTTAGTTCCTCCAAAACAAAACAAAAAAAAAGCAATTAAGGGAGGAGCGAGACACAGCATGTGTATCTTGTAAAATAAAATGCTATCTGGTGACTTTAGTTTCCCCTTTAAAGGACAACTACACTACCAAATACACGCCCCCTCGTTGGAAGGTACCCAGGGTGAGGACCTAAACACGCACTGTCCCCTCAGGGTTCACTTTCTAGTTTACTCAACTGAAGAGTTTCCATCGGTTGCTCCACACCTGGACTCTGTTGCCGACTTCGGCCAATGAGGAGACACGCTCTGAAAGAAGCTTGTCTTTTCATTGGCCAGATCGCAAACCCGGAAGTGGGAGAGAGCGCCGAAGGAAACTGTAGGTGAGTAAAGCTAGACTTGAAAGTGACCCAGGGGTGAGGACAGTGCAGTTTAGGTCCTAACCCCTGGTACTACAGATGACAAGATGAGTATAATTGTCCTTTAAGGTGGTGAATAATGGTGGTTAAGGTGTCCATACATTACAAAAGTTTATTATGATCGTAACACCGACCAATAATTTGAATAGTCATCTATGTACAATTAACATCAGATGTATGTATGTATGTATGTATGTATGTATGACGTATGTATATATACATTATACATACATGTATGTATTGTACGTAGATGTACCCTACATATTGCTTGACATCAAATTGGGTGGCGATTAATGTTTGAATGTCGTCTATTGTGAGGGTTAATCGGAACATTTAACCGATCGACTTACAAAGAATCAACTTTACCGATCGTGCTACAATCAATATATATGATCTGTCAGTAGAATGATCGAGAAAACGTAAATTTTTTTGACCAATCAATGCAAATGTCTACTAGCATGTCGGATTGACGGGATATTGGTCCAGTTGTATGGGCACTTTTTCATTAACAAGATTGAATGTTACTGTTGTTTGTTTAAACCAGGAAGGATTTCCTCATGCTGGGTACACACGGTACGATATTTACGGCGCTCGCCCGAACAATAGTGCCGTGTGTCGGTTGGTCGGAAATATTGATGGTGTGGGGTGGCCGGCTACGACCAAGCTCGAGACTGTCAGTAAATCACGGCCGATCGTGCAGTTCCCTGGGAACACCACGATCGTTTGCACGCACTGTCGGCCACTATTGCCGCCAACCGACGTTCATTTGTCCCTACATGGAATGTACCATTATTAGACACGATTCCCTACATGGAATGTACCATTGTTAGACACGATTCCCTACATGGAATGTACCATTGTAGGACACGATTCCCTACACGGAATGTACCATTGTAGGACACGATTCCCTACACGGAATGTACCATTGTTAGACACGATTCCCTACATGGAATGTACCATTGTTAGACACGATTCCCTACATGGAATGTACCATTGTAAGACACGATTCCCTACACAGAATGTATATTTTAGACACGATTCCCATACATGGAATGTACCATTGTTAGACCAACATTCCTACATGGAATGTACCATTGTTACAAGATTCCCTACATGGAAGTACATTGTTAGACACGATTCCCTACATGGAATGTACCATTGTAAGACACGATTCCCTACACGGAATGTACCATTGTTAGACACGATTCCCTACAGGAATGTACCATTGTTAGACACGATTCCTACCTGGAATGTACCAATGTTAGACACGATTCCCTACATGAAATCTCCATTGGCTAACGTTAGCTAGTATAAGGCGGGGGAACAGACAAATCATATGTCTCACAAATAGGTATACAGCTCAATGCAAGGGCACAAGAGGGAACTGCCATAGTTAGGCCTTGTCCGATGAGCCCCCATCAAGAGCAACCTGGCCCCAATGGATCGTGGGCTTCTTCCGCAGCTTGGTGTCTGGGGGTTGCTTGGACCAATTGGATGAGGAGGAAACTGAACTTTTTTGTAATATTATTGTGTTTGGTTTTTTATGGAGGTGTTGAACTTGACGGATATTGTCTTTAAGCCAAATGTAACTATGTAACAATCTGTCTTGTTTATTTGTCAGACACATGCTAAAAAATGTTTTATCAGACCAAAGAAGTTGAAATTAAAGTGATCTGCTTAACTAATATTAAGGAATGGAATTAGCTGAACTAATAGACCTGGAGTAACGCTAGGTTACAGTACAGGGCAGTCCACCCATAAACAAAAATCAACCAAATGTCAGTTACCTCCCCCCTGCATTACCAGATATTTAGGAAGAGGCCACATTGTACCGCACTAGAATCGCGTGCATGATTCCGCTTTGTTGTGCAGCACGTTGTCACATGTTTGCGCATGCAATTTGACCATTATGGTAACGCTTGTGACTGTGCAAAATTTTGGTGATCGATATGCGTTACCAAAATGAAAGGGCGTGCAAACGCAGGAAATTTTGCGTTCCCGCAATTTCAATTATATTTAAAATCGCAAGCACCTGCGCAGTTGCATTTGCAAACGCAAGAAAATCAAGTGTGGCCTAGCCCTTGAGGTAATTATTGTCATTTCTTGCAGAGTAAGCTGGCCCCTCCCTCCATGAGTCAATCAAGACTGTGTTTGCTGACATCACATCCAATGATTTTCCACGGTTTCACCCTGCTACTCCTCTACACATGCCCAAGCTTATAAAAAGCTCATTAAGCAGAGGGAAGAGGCAATACACTTGCAAGAAAATACCGTATACTCGAGTATAAACGAGTTTTTCAGGCTGTAAAATCAGCCTGAAAAAACGATCTTGGTTTATACTCGAGTCAGTTAACTTACAGGAGAAATCCACAAGCCGTTCGCTCGCTGCCACGTTCTATACTAGTGCGCCGGCTGGCGTCACTGCCCGGCAAGTAACAGTTGTAGCAACGTTTTCTGTAAGTACTGAGAGGAAATTACTGCCAGGAAAGGATACCCACAAAAGTATGCCAGGGAAGGATGCCACAGAAGATGCCCACAAAAGGTATCCACTGAACTGGGTGGAGGGTGAGGGTCAGTTATACTCGAGTAGTATACGGTAATAGAACTTACCATTAAATATCGGCTACAATACATGTAATAAACTGGTAAAAGCAGCTGGGGTTGTGGGCAGATAGCACATATGTCACACTTTTTTGCATGTTAATTTTGGTGTGGACATGTCCTATATAAGGTCTGTAGCAACTTAAACCATTATTAATGGAAATTCAAATGAATTAAAATCAAACTTGCCCCGGTGATGGAGAGATTAGGGCAGAGCGAGCATCTGCAGCCTGGTAACAAGATATCAGGTTCCCAGTGAGATTCTGCGATATTGGTATTTGTGCTGATCACGCGGGACCGATAGCTGAATTTGCTCTCGCAAACTGAAATTCAATAGTGCATAAGCAATAACGCCACAGAACTTTCGCAAGATCTTCCACAAGCCTGAATTCCTATAAGAAGGCAACAATACTGAGCAAGGGCAGCCATCGTTAAGTCCAAAAAACACATATGACGTCTCGCTTACTAAGACTCAGGAAGCCATCTGTTGGTAATTCTGTTGTATTCAATTAGATCAACTGGACTGAAGTTTAGTTCTTGAAGACGTTTCGCTAGCCATCCGACTGGCTTTCTCAATTCAGAATGACTTGTACAAGAATCTTTGGCAATTGTACCCTGGAAAATCCCAATTAGCATATCACGCCAAGTGTTAAGGGTGTGATTGGATAGTGGCTAAGGTGTGTTATTGGAACGCCCAGGTAAGGTGTCAAAACAGCATTGTACATGGAAGACAGTTGGTGTCGAACCCCCCACCTCTATTTAGGCTGGTTTCTTTATTTTCACATAAATGGCCTCCTTAACACCTCTCTTGAACCAGTCACATTCCTTTGCCAATATGTTAACATTACAATAAGGTATGTCCTTTTCCTAAGATGCAGGTACACGGCTGAGTCCCTGACGAGGAATTGGCTCTTCTGTGCTGGGCCATACGTTGACGCAGTTGCTGTTTGGCCTCCCCACATACAAATCAAAGCATTCTTCACTGCACTGCACTGCGTATATGATGTCGCTTTTCTTGTGTCAGTATTGGGTCTTTCAGATGTACCAATTGCTGCCCAGTGTGTTTTTTGAAAATTCTTCTAAATTTCTCAGAGACCCCTGCTACATATGGGATGACCATGTTCTTTCTCCTGTCTTGTTTTCCCCTTCACTGTTGGTATACCTGTTCTTTTCTTTCCTTCTACTTCTTTTGACAAAGGCCCATCTGGAATCCACAAGTTTTAAGAGCCTTCACTCTGTGCTAGTGGGAGTTTCTCAGCTCTGTGTTGCAGGGTTCTTGTGTGACACCAGCTTGTGATCTGAAGGGTGGTGGGAGTCAAACATAAATACTGATCTGTTGGTGTTGGTTTTCTGTAAACCTCTACTTCCAGTTTACCATCTCCCTGACTTCTACCAAGCAGTCCAGAAAGCCAGTGTGTTGTTTTGTATCTTCCCTTGTAAATTTGATGTTTTGGTCTACCGCATTAATTTTTTGTTCTGTGAAAGCTTCTACTTTCTTCTGGTGGATTTTAACCAGGTGTCAATCCACATATCTGAACCAGTGGCTAGGTGCTATGCCTTTAAAGGTATTAAGCGCCTGTTTTTCTACCTCCTCCATGTAAAGGTTGGCTACAATGGGTGAAACTGGAGATCCCATAGCACATCCAGTTTTGGTTTTGAAATAGATGGTATTCAGGCACAAGTCCAGTAAGGAACACACCTGTTCTGGGTTGAGATCAGTTGCTGCTATAAGAGTGCTGTCTTGGCCAGCCATTTTCCCACCATGTCAACAGCCTCCTTGGTGGCTATGCAGGTAAAGAGAGATGTCACATCATAGGACACCATAGTTTCTTCTGCACCGAGTACTATATCTTCAATCTTGTTGGTGAAATCATGAGAGTTCTGGATGTGATGCTTAGAAACTTCCCACCAATGGTCCTAAGATGTTGGCTAGGTATTTTGCCATCTTATATGTTACAGAGTTGATGCTGCGACTATAGGTCTAGCAGTGCCCCTTCCTATGTATCTTTGGAGTCCATATAGCATGGATGTGCCTCACCATGGTAGAGGCGGTCAAGAACTAAACTTCAGTCCAGTTGATCTAATTGAATACAACAGATATACCATGACCTGGATGAATGAGAAACCTTCACAAGCATCTGTTGGTAATGTTTCACCACTCTTCACCCCTCTGCTTTACCTATAGACAAGCCCCAGGCGTTTAGGGCCTGGACAGCATGGTTGCCCCCAGGAACTTAAGGTGCATGGAATCGACCAGAAAAGCCTGGAAAGTGTGGCGAACAGGAGCAAATCTGTCATGGAGGAGGATTGCAAGAACAGACTAAGAGAGAAGAACGAGGATCGGTAGTAAACAGTCAGGCTGGCCAGCCAAGGAACCAGGTTGGTCAGGAGTAGAGTTAGACTAACCAGGTCCAGACCAGAGGTCAGAGTGAAACGAGGTACCGAAGAGTCAGCCAGGACAGACTTAACATAGCAAAAGGTCAGTCCAGGAAGCAAACGAGAGTGGTCAATACAAAGCAAGGGTCGAACAACAGATACATTAGATATATAGAAAGGACAAAACAGATGGGCCAATTTAAACTAGATAATAAAACACAACATATACAGAGAGACAACAAGCCACACTCACTCACACAGGAGCCAAACATCAAACTGTCAGCCCAAACAGAGAAACGACACAAATGCTACTGTCTCCATCTCTGACACATGCATAGCTGCAGCACGAACAGGTTTGTTCATATCCTTACAATAATCTAGTTCACCCAGGAAAACACAGTAGGAAAATGTCATGTACTCTGGAAAGGGGTTTCTAGTAGCCGAGTTACAACACTAGTTAATATGAAGAAAGGCCGACAGATATTGAAAGCCTACAATGATCCCCAAGGCCTGATGGATTTTCTGCATTTCTGGTAACAAGAGCGAACCGATATAAATCTCAACTAAAACTTATAAACCTGTCAATGTCTCATGGCTGTCAAGAGACAGTTACAAGGTTTCCCTTAGTGATGATACATTACATGTAGCATGTGTAATATGTATGGAAAGGTTCTGCCAGACAAGCTGGATAAACACCATGATGGCTGCAAGAGGGGAAGCCGAATGGTTCTTCCCAATCGAAACTCCCTACTGTATTGTCTACTTGATAGACAATATCTCTTGGCAGTTACCAAAACAGATGCCCATACACCAGACAATATTTTCGATTAACTCAATCAAAGCAAAGACATTTATTAAAAATATCGACCCATGTATGCCAGGCTTGTGACCTGGTACACACAGATTTCTGGCCAATATTCAAACGTGACGATTGCGCACTAGATGGGCGTATGTGTTTATACAACCTCCCATACTATGTTACCCTGTAACTGTTATACAGACATTATGGGTAGGGTATAAAAGTTGGACTAGATGGATGTAGTCTTTATACAACCTCCAATACTATGTACTTGAACTGTTATACAGACATTGGGTAGGGTATAAAGTTGGACTAGGGGATGTATGTCTTATACAACCTCAATACTATGTTACTAGTAACTGTTATACAGACATTATGGGTAGGGTATAAAAGTTGGACTAGATGGATGTATGTCTTTATACAACCTCCAATACTATGTTACTGTGTAACTGGTATACAGACAATATGGGTGGGTATAAAAGTTGGACTAGATGGATGATGTCTTATTATACAACCTCCAATACTATGTTACTATGTAACTGTTATACAGACATTATGGGTAGGGTATAAAAGTTGGACTAGATGGATGTATGTCTTTATACAACCTCCAATACTATGTTACTATGTAACTGTTATACAGACATTATGGGTAGGGTATAAAAGTTGGACTAGATGGATGTATGTCTTTATACAACCTCCAATACTATGTTACTGTGTAACTGTTATACAGACATTATGGGGTGGGTATAAAAGTTGGACTAGATGGACGTAGTCTTTATACAAACTCCAATACTATGTTACTATGTAACTGTTATACAGACATTATGAGTAGGGTATAAAGGTGGACTAGATAGAAGT
This sequence comes from Hymenochirus boettgeri, assembly GCA_019447015.1. Classification (NCBI taxonomy): domain Eukaryota; kingdom Metazoa; phylum Chordata; class Amphibia; order Anura; family Pipidae; genus Hymenochirus; species Hymenochirus boettgeri. The sequence continues at coordinate 20,795,626 of CM033473.1, read as the reverse complement.
ATTTCTTCTATAACCTCAATACTATGTTACCATGTAACTGTTATACAGACATTATGGGTAGGGTATAAAGGTTGGACTAGATGGACGTATGTCTTTATATAACCTCCAATACTATGTTACTATGTAAATGTTATACAACATTATGGGTAGGGTATAAAGGTTGGACTAGATGGAGGTATGTCTTTATACAACCTCAATACTATGTTACTATGTAACTGTTATACAGACATTATGGGTAGGGTTAAAGGTTGGACAGATGGACGTATGTCTTTATACAACCTCCAATACTATGTTACTATGGTAACTGTATACAGGCATTATGGTTAGGGTATAAAGGTTGGACTAGATGGACGTATGTCTTTATATAACCCCAATACATATGTTACTATGTAATGTTATACAGACATTATGGGTAGGGTATATAAAGTTGGACTAGATGGATGATGTCTTTATACAACCTCCAATACTATGTTACTGTGTAACTGTTATACAGACATTATGGGTAGGGTATAAAAAGTTGGATAGATGGACGTATGTCTTTATACAACCTCCAATACTATGTTACTATGTAACTGTTATACAGACATTATGAGTAGGGTATTAAGGTTGGACTAGATAGACGTATTTCTTTATATAACCTCCAATACTATGTTACCTGTAACTGTTATCAGACATTATGGGTAGGGTATAAAGGTTGGACTCTAGATGGACGTATGTCTTTATAAACCTCCATACTATTTTACTATGTAACTGTTATACAACATTATGGGTAGGGTATAAGGTTGGACTGATGGAGGTATGTCTTTATACAACCTCCAATACTATGTTACATGTAACTGTTATACAGACATTATGGGTAGGGTATAAAGGTTGGACTAGATGGACGTATGTCTTTATACAACCTCCAATACTATGTTATATGTAACTGTTATACAGGCATTATGGGTAGGGTATAAAGGTGGACTAGATGGACGTTATTCTATATAACCTCCAATACTATGTTACTATGTAACTGTTATACAGACATATTGGGTAGGGTATAAAGGTTGGACTAGATGGACGTATGTCTATACAACCTCCAATACTGTTACTATGTAACTGTTATACAGACATTATGAGTAGGGTATAAAGGTTGGACTAGATAGACGTATGTCTTATATAACCTCCAATACTATGTTACCATGTAACTGATACAGACATTATGGGTAGGGTATAAAGGTGGACTAGATGGACGTAGTCTTTATATAATTATAAAGTGTGGGACTAGATGGACGTTATGGTCTTTATATAACTCCAATACTATGTTACTATGTAACTGTTATACAGACATTATGGTAGGGTATAAAGGTTGGACTAGATGGGGGTATGTCTTATACAACCTCCAATACTATGTTACTATTGTAACTGTTATACAGACATTATGGGTAAGGGTATAAAGGTTGGACTAGATGGGATGTATGTCTTTATACAACCTCAAGTACTATGTTATCTATGTATCTGTTATACAGACATTATGGGTAGGGTATAAAGGTTGGAGTAGATGGAGTATGTCTTTATACAACCTCCAATACTATGTTACTATGTAACTGTTATACAGACATTAGGGTAGGGTATAAAAGGTGGACTAGATGGACGTATGTCTTATACAACCTCTAATAGTATGTTACTATGTAACTGTTATACAGACATTATGGGTAGGTATAAAGGTTGGACTAGATGGACGTATGTCTTTATACAACCTCCAATACTATGTTACTATGTAACTGTTTACAGGCCCATATGGTACCATTGGCGTAAGATTAGGGCATGATGGCAGGGGGCATAGAAGGCCAGCAATCCTCTTCCAAATTGCTCCACGATCAGTGTTTTTAAATATTTTTAGGTAAAAATATTCTTCACTCAGGAGCACCAGTAACTGCAGGAAAAAGAAAATAAATATTTCAGTAAAACTATTAAAGTAAAATGTAACCAGTAAGATCTTTCTATTTATTCCAGTCATCCCTTTGTTACAGCGCATATTCCCTAGTGTTGTTTCACATTTTACTCTTAACAGTAATATCAAATCCACATGTAGCAGATTAGAGCGGATATAAAAAACTGGAGCGACTCGTGGCATCATTATGCGCGGATGCCATAGGAACTGCTGCCCACTAACAGTTGGCTCGTGCCATCTCTCTCCTCTCGCGCTGTACCCATTTTTGGAACATGAGTCACAGGCAGAATGACATCACACACATTGCAGGGCTCACAAACCACCTGAACGAACAGGGAAGTATGAATGTGCTACATATCACACTGCTAGTTCAGGGTACAGAGTCAAAAGATCACGTAGTCACCAGAGTGCAAAGCTCATTTCTGCAGCACAGACGGGAATATCTTCAGCCACTGATATCAGCACACAACTTGCAATATATATATATATATATTATACACACACACACAGACAGTGGCGTATCTAGATATCACAGGGCCCCATAGAAGATTTTAGGAAGGGCCCCCACATAAAATCTGCTGGGTGCAGTTCAACCTAACCCGACAAAACTACAGAACGGTTATTAAAGGGCAGTCCACCCTACTAAGAAAATTTTTACCTCTCGTAGTTTCAGCCCCATCTTTGGAAAGGTTAAAGTAAACGAAAATGGGGTTTGTGTGGGGCTGAAATTCGTAAGGTAAATTTTTTTCTTAGGCGGGTGACATGCCCGCAGGGGATCTGGATGGGGCCCCTTTTGCTCTGGGCCCCATAGTAACTGCTATGGCTGCTATAGTGATTCCTATGCCCCTGCACACAGAGCAGATAGAGCACCGTACAGTAATCGCCTTTAGGGCTAGGCCACACTAGTGTGCATTTAAACGTGATCCGATCGTGCTCAAAAGCGTACGTTAGTGTAGGCAATATGGTGACCATATTAGGTGCGTTGCACTGCGATCACCATTTTTGGTAGCGCAATATTGGAAAACTGCAACATAGACAGGAAACGCACATGCAATTGTGTGCATTAATGTGCATGTTCCAGTGCGTTGTAAATGCAATAAGACAATATAATAATAATAAGGAGAATTTATTTACAAAACTTCTCTCCATATTTAAAGGGCAACTATACTAAAAAAATTAAACATTACTTTGCCTTATCTTATTTTATGAATACATACCTGTAGTAGCCCTTACTCTGAGTTGGATGAAATGGGGTTACTCTATTATATATGGAGATTTATGGGTTGGTATCTTTATTGAAGACATGAAACTCAGGGCCTATTTATAAAAGATCGGTATCGTTATCGTAAAATACCAGTTATCGGTAAAATAACGACCGTTATTTACCGATAACGACCGGTATTTAACGATATTGCTAAATACCCGGTGGTTCGGTAAATACCGGTCTGTTATCGGTAAATAGGGTCGTTATCGTTAAAAATGTGTTTTGTTATTTCCGATAACGATCGGTATTTACGAAAGTAACCGATCTTTTATAAATAGGGCCCTCAAAATCAATAGCAATGTGAATGAATTGCATAGGATTTGCGCAGTATTTCTCATCCCAGTTTATTTTCTAGAGGAGAATTATCACAGAAGCTGATTGGACCATCCATGTTTGATTGAACAGTTGCAGCTGTTGGACTATTTGACCTGGTTGAAGAAAATGAGGCAAAACCACATCTAAGTCTATAGTAATTTCCTAACTATGATCCTTGTGGCCAATATATACCACTAAGGAAACAATATTTATAGACTCGTAGGGTCACTTTACGGGACAATATGTCGGGCATCTTTCCTACAACACATAGAAAGTATGAGCATCGAGGTTCAGACATTCAGTTCATATTTACAGTAATTCAGCAATTTGTCCTTTGGCCCCATTACAAATAAACATCAGCTCAGGGTGGATTGAAAGCGCAAAAGCCAATTGGTTTGTTATTGTAATTACATCCATGTGTTTGTCTAGCTGCCGACACCAAGCTGAGAGCCACACAATGCTTGCTGAGAGTAACCCATTGTTTCATTCAAGATTGCAGATGATTCTGTCTGACATCCCTGTAGGAAGACAAGTTGTCCAGTTCTCGGTCTTTGAATGAGTTAGTGCGTATTGATATTGCTATTTAAATAGCATTTTTAATTGGCATGTCCACCATTAAAACACAAAACTGGTCATATTCATTACCTTCCCCAACTGAATATATTTAGCACTATTACCTGCATTACTAACCAGACATTTAATTATCATTATTATAGAGTAATCTGGCCCCTCCCTCCATGCAGTCAATCAAGGCTGTGAAAACTGATATCACAAACCAATGATTGACTGCTGTTTTCACCTGTTGCCATCTTTGCACATGCATGCATAGAAGACAGAGTGCGTCTGGCCCGTCAGACTATGTGGCAGAGGAGCAAGCTATCGGATAAGTACCTTACCTTCATCCTGGCTCCTGCAGGTTTTATTGAGAACGGGAGGTAAGACACAGCTCCTTTCCCTCCCGTTCTTCAATAAAACTAAATTCCCACATTTTGTTTTATACCAGTGGAGATGCCCTTTAAGGAAAAAAAAAACCAGGATGGAGGATAATAGAAGCTCCAGTGATTACATGGTTAGTAGAATGGACCAGGTAGGTCTACACCAATCCATAGTAATGTTCAGGTGAAAAGGAAGTTGTACAAACATAGTAAATTAAGAGACTGAAGGGTTAGAAGGCAGCGAAGGGTTAAAAGTAGCGAAGGTAACATGATCCATAAAACATGCATGAACATACATACATAAAGTGTAACAACTGCAATAGAAATTCCACAGACATTCAATGGGACAAATATGCATCTTGCATTTCCCTCTCACATTTATAAGAAATCTCAACCCTTCCCACCATATCTTGTTAATTAGTTGAGATTAGTGCTACCCAATATGAAAGGTTTCCTAGAACTCCTCTCTATCGGACCTACCCTACACATGCAGTTATTCTTGATGGTCCACCCAGAAAGATCGGTGAAGGCCCCAAGCCTGATTACTTAGAGACTATGGAGAGACCATCTAAAGGCATGATTATAACTGATAACCAGAGATGAATTAATATCAAATTGGGCCAACGGGCGAGGCTTACATTTGGGGCCCCCTTGATCTAGTATTGAATGAGCTGTAGTACTGATGTGTACTGGGCCCTAGGCAGCTGCCTAGATTGCTTTAATGGATAATCCTGCACTTCTGATGGTATAGCTAAGCACGGATTATAACTTATGACATCATGACAGTATTATATAGCCTCTGCTGTATGTTATAGATTTAATAACGTTACCTGCATCACATTGGGAGGGGATTTTTCAAAACTTTTGGATGAAGAATGTTTGGAATCTGCCTGTTTGTGCTAAGTCTTAATGCTGAGATTCAGCAAACTCTCCCCATATATGGAACTCACGTGTCCCATGATTCTTTCCCCAATTGTCTATACCTCTATTTAACCAGACAGTCCCATTTTAGGTGAAGTGCACCTTGGATAAATTCTAAAGCTGCCCAACCAGCATAAGGAATCACTAGGTGTGTAGTACACAAGAGCTTGAACATCCCCTCACAGAACCAAATCCCTGCATCAGTGCAGTGTATCACTTTGTGCATTGCATGTCTTGTATGGAATCTTTCAAGTTCAGCATCGCTGAGCAGGATCTATTGTATTTGTGCACTGAATTTTGAAAGCTAAACAAATTAACATGCGGAAATGCTTTTAATTACAGAGAAAGGGTCTCCGGGGCATTGACCTTGAACAATGTTTTAAAAGGAATTTTACTTAGTCATCCGTAGTACTCGGTTTCAGCACCTTTCGAACCATTTTCCTAAGGACTGGTAAACACAGGCCAACCCTGTTTCTGATATACCCTACCGTCAGACTACTGGAATCATCTGGTTAAAGTGGTAACCACAAACCACCATACAGCCTATTGAAGACCAAATGATTGAGTCTCAGACAATCACAGGAGACGTTGCCAGTCCGCCCTTTTACTTGCTTCCGTGCACGGGAAACGCAAGGACATGGGAAGAGGTGACCAAGGTGGATGAGAGAGGTATCGTTTGCGGAGCACAGGTTGCGTCTGGGACGGTGTCAGTTGATCAGCTCTGAGATATATGGAGGGGCGTGTATTGGATAGTGCTTTATAGGATAGGGTAAGCAGCTTGCACCGGATCCTTTGTGTGATGGGCAATCAGTGGAGTAACTGACAGAGAGGAGAGACATTAGTGAAGCGAGAAGAGAAATGAATGAGCTGGGCAGCAGAGTTGAGAATGGATTGAAGTGGTGCCAGGCGGTTGAGGTTTAAACCACACAGGAGTGTGTTGGAGTAGTCTAGCCGGGATATGATTAGGGCATGAACTAGGATTTTTTAGCTTCATTCGAGAGGAAGGGTCGGATGTGGAGATGTTTTTGAGTTGGGCCGACAGGAGTTGGCAAGCGATTGACATGAGGTTTGAAGAAAGATCAGAATCTAGCGTTATTCCCAGGCAGTGGACATGAGGAGATGGGGATATGGATGTGTTGTTAATATTATAGTAAGACTAGGGAGGGGAACAGATTGTGAGGGTGGGAAAAGGACAAGTTCAGTCCTGTGTGAGAAAAATAGGTGTACGCTTCGCTGCCAGGGATCATTAGGTTCGGGTCACTCCTTCCTACTGCTCCATTCCCAGCAGTATTGGTTAACACAAAAAGGATAGAAAGGAAGGGGACGCCACACAGTGTTTTTCGAACACAAAGTGTTTATTGATCCAACATGTTTCGACCCACACACGGGTCTTTTTCAAGTTCAGTCCTGTCCATGTTTAGTTTGAGGAAGCGGGAGGACATGAAGGCAGAGATGGCACTAAGGTAGTCAGGGACCTGGGATGTCAGTGTGGGGAGATCTGGGCAGAGATGTAAATTTGGGTATCATCCACATACAGGTGATACTGGAACCCAATGAACTAATGAGCTGTCCAAGGCCATAGGCATAGACAGAAAAAAGAAGAGGACCAGGACCAAGCTTTGCGACCCCCACAGGGAGGGGGCGATGGGTGGAGCTAATTGCAGAGTGTGAAACACTAAAGATCCCACCAGAGGGATAGGAGGATAGCCAAGAATGTGTAGTGTCCTGGATACCTAAGGAGGCCAGGATCTGAAGAAGTAAGAGGGTGTGATCAACAGTATCAAGCAGAGGACGATCAAGAAGAATGAGCAAAGAGTAGTGACTTTAGATTTAGCACTAAGTAAATCATTGGTCACTTTAGTGAGGCGTCATTTCCGTAGATGGTTAGGGCGGAAGCCTGACTGGTGGTGGTCAAAGAGAGAGTTAGCAGACAGGTGATTAACCAGGTCAGCATAGACATGTCTTTCCAGTAGTTTGGAAGCAAAAGGGAGAAGGGAGACAGGCCGGTAGCTGGAAAGAGCAGACAGGTCAAGGAGGTTTTTTTAGGTATAGGGATCAACGGAATGTTTAAATATGGAGGAAAAATAATGCTAGGGACAAGTTAAAGAGAGAGGTTATGGCTGAAATGAGGAGGAGAGGAGAGAGGGGGAATAAGATGAGAGGAATGGGGTCAAGGGGGCAGGTGGTGAGACGTGTCCTGGATAGGAGAGATGAGAGTCCCTGTTTTGTTATAGTGTGTGAAGCTCTTTAGAGGGGAAAGTAAAGGGATAACCATGAAGGAGGCTAGACAGTGCAGTGGTAGGTAGGGTAGAGATGAAGGGGGGTGAGCCAGAAGGGAGGTTGGGCAGTGTAATTGTAGTAGTTGGAAGCTGTAGGAGGAGAGCTAGGGCACACAGGAAAACACCTTTGGATGTTTTCAATTTTCTCTGAAATATGAGGCTATTTCATCAGCCGATAAAGGGGGTAGGCGGAGGAGGTGTGAACGAGCAGGGAGTTGAATATTTGAAGAGGTGTTTGGGGTTATGGGATTGGGAGGATATGAGCGTAAGAGAAGTAGTTTTGTTTGGTTAAGGACAAAGCACCTCTGATCCGACAAAGGGCACTTTTAAATTTGAGAAAGTCGATATTTTTGTTACTTTTGCGCCAGCGTCACTCGGCTATACGGAATTGCCTTTTCAACTTTTTAATCTGATCCGTAAGCCATGGTTGTGGGTTCTTACAACCAAGGGACGGGTGGATAAGGAAGCAACAGAGTCGAGGGTATTGGAAACAGTGTTATGGTAGTGCACAGCTGCAAGGTTAGGGTCAGAGAAGGAGGGCATAGAGTTAAGTTGGCGGACAGATGACACAGGATTAAATTGAGAGAGATGATGATCGACAGAGGAAAGAGAGTGAGAGTTGGAGAAGTTAGATATGGAGCAGAGGCAGGTAAAGACCAGATCCGTGTGTGACCATTACAAAGGGTCTGGGCAGAGGACCATTGGGTAAGGCCAAGGGAGGAGGTAAGAGAGAAGTTTAGTGGTAGGAGAGGTGTTGGTATCAATGGGGATATTGAAATCCCCTAAAAATTGAGGGATGTCAGTGGATAGAAAGTGGGACAACCAAGCAGAGAAGTGGTCGAAGAAAGAGGTGGTCTGGCCAGGTGGACAATAGATAACTGCAATGTGTAGTGGGTGTGGAGAGTAACATGGACTGAGTGGAATTCAAAAGATAGATGGGAAAGGGCTGGTAAGAGCATGATGGGTTTGAAAGTACAGCGCTCAGAGAGAAGAATACCAACTCCCCCACCACATTTATTATTGGGTCTAGTGGTGTGGCTGAATGTGAAGGCCCATACAAGAGAGCGGCGAGTGAGACAGTCAGAGGGTGACAGCCATGTTTTGGTAAGACCAAGAAAGTAAAGCAGCTAGAGATAAATAGGTCTAGCAAAATGATGACTAGCGAAATATCTTCAAGAACTAAACTTCAAGTCCAGTTGAATACAACAAATATACAATATGTAGTTTAGTATAGCAGTATGTATAGTACAAAATATAGTGTAGTAAATGTAGCATATAGTATAGATATATATAGAGTAGTATACAGTTTTAGTATAATGTATAGATAGTAAAATATTTAATATAGCAGAGTGTACTATATGTAATATATCATATACAACATAGTATAGTATAGTATTTAGTATAGTATTTGAGGTTGAAAAATACATATGTCCATCCAGTCCAACCCATCTAGCAATACCCACATTCCTGCCTAATTTTGATCCAGAGGAAGGCAAAAAATAAAATTGTATGAAGAGCGAGAAAAAATTCCTTCCTGACTCCAAGTGGCAATGGGAAATTTCCCTGGATCAACTCTACTTTATGTATCAATACCATAGTAACTTGTAACATTCCTTGTTTGCAGAAACTCATCCAGCTTTTTATTAAACTGACCAATGAACCTGCCCATAACAACGTCAACTGGAAGACAGTTAGCTTTATAGCTTTACCGTTCTCACAGTGAAAAACCTTTTTTCTTCAAGTCTTAAGGCATGTCCACGTGTCCTCTGACATGTTCTATTGGTGAACATGCCCCAGATAGTTTACTGTATGACCCGTTAATGTATTTATACACAGTAATATATCCCCCACGCAATATTGTAATTATTTATCTCTCTGCCGATAGGATGGGGCCGTTTGTCCTTCACTTTGCTTCCATCTGAAAATCCATAATGTTGCATTTACCACTAAAGGCTTGTAAATCCATCCTTCCTGAGCCTGGTGTTAGGTGACCTTGAATGAAATGAACCCGTATTCAATTCACTTTCGTCCGGACTGTACATTAGTGCGTTAGTTTGCTATTCTGTCCATTGATTTAATCCCCATATTGCACAGGGAGAAATAACAATCTCTATCTACAAAACTCACCGTGGAGAAATCCCTTGATGTTCCCATGGGAGACCCGGTAGACAATATTGTCCTGAAGTAGACATTAACATGTGAACGAGCTTTCTTCATACATAGAATAATTTATCTCTACAAAGCTCCTGGGAGTATGAATTATTATTTTAAGAAAAAGGAACAGTCCTCCATGTAGAGATTGTACACGGTTGGATTAAACTGTCGAATCGTTAGGGGGCTGGTCCAACATCTTTATCTTAAATCCCTCTAAAGATGGGTATACAACGTGGCTGGAAAAAATCTGATCCCTTAATCTAGGTACACACAGTACCTGCTTGTATCTGCCATGTGTGGCCAGATCCCTTGGCCATGACCGACTATCGCCCCTTTATAAGGAGCCAATCAGGGTCAATCTTTAATGCGTGTGTCAACTAATACCTTAAAATAGGCATAATTCAAAGCAATCATTCATTGTCCATTTTGGCTGACAAATATCACGTTTGTGCATAGCTAAAGGGGAACTAAACCTAAAATGTAAAAATAGAGAATGACCCTGATTGCTAATTGCTTCTAACTGATAAGTGAAAGTTGACATAGTCAGCTCTCTATCACCTCCTCCTTCCCCATGTCAAGTAACTACAGATGAACTGGTTGTGTCCTCTCTGTAATTAAGAGGAACAGTGAGAAAACCAATTTTTACTCACTAGGAGTAGGCGTAGGCCGTAGAAATCGAAAATGCTACTTAAAGGGTTTGTACACTAGAACATTAGTTTTCTTTAAAGGGTATGTCCACCCTTCAGAAATTTTTTTAGCAAACATTCCCCGTCCCCCCAGCCCCAACCGCTATGTGTAATATCAGAAAATGCCCAGAATTGTACTTACCTTCCCTCTTGCCTCCGCCGCGCTGCCAGCCCTGCTTGCGAGAAAATGCAAGAGAGGGGCAGGACGGCAGTCGTGTCTGTGATTGGCTGAGCGGCAGCCAATCACGGACACGGCTGCGGGAGTTCAGTGCGGCGAAGGAGGGAAGAGGAAGGTATATGTTCTGGGCATTTCTGATATTACAAACATGCGTTTGGGGCCGGGGGGAATGTTTGGTGAAAAGGGTTTACACTAGGGGGAGGGAGATAGGATTGTCTGGCTAAAGCTGGGTACACACATTAACGATTAAGCCCCGATACCGTCGGATCCGACGGTATCGGGGCTTAATCGTTACGTGTGTACGTTCGTTTCCCGAACGAGCGCGCGGCCGCCAAACGATCGGGTTCGGCCGAACGCTCGTTCGGGAAAGGCCGAAAATTTCCATCGGCCGCGCTAGACTCCCTATAGGGAGTCTAGCGCGGCCGATGGAAACACACAGTCCCGAGCGTTCTCACATAGGAGAACGCTCGGGACTGTGTGTATGCAGATCTTTGAAAGATGGCAGACAGGATTTGCAGATCCTGTCTGTCATCTTTCAGAAATCTGTTCTGTGTGTACCTAGCTTAACACACCACTGTGTCCAGATCCAGGAAACATATTAAAATGTTCACGGTTATATACACTTGTTTCCGGAAGGAGGGATAAGGTATTGTTTAAAATCTACACAATAAAACTAGTTGAATTGTGATGAGTCATTACTGATGTGTAACGCAAAGACTAGAACTTATTGATGCTTAATAGTGTTTTTTACCGAGATGGTAACTCAGTTTATGAGAATTAAGGGATTTTCTACATTACTGATTTACATGACATATGTACCATATCGCTTCAGATTATATTATATATATATATATACTGTAAATCCAGAATCCTATATATTATGTACACACTGTAATTCTATATATACGTAATTTATATATGCCAGTACTGTACATACTGATTCTAATATATCAGGGTTATTCAATAAAAGTTCTTATCATTTAAAATGGTGCTAATTTTGCCCCAACCAATCAAATCTTATTTAACATTTGAAAGCTAACATCTGATTGGTTGGGGCAAAATTAGAACCATTTTAAACGATAAGAACTTTTATTGAATAACCCTGGTTGTATATATGTTGAGGTGTATGTGTGTATATATATATATAAACAGTATATTACTACAATGTATTTATCAAACATCAACTTAGGAACATAAATAAATTAATAACAAAAACAAAAACAAATCATAATCTATATTTAGCCCTTGGGAGACAAAGTTTGCAATTCATATACCCACTAGTCTCCCATTGCTTACATCTCAATGTCCCATCACCACCCTTGTGGGTCTGGTTACTGACTCTAGAACCAAATATCTTAACTGGGATTCATGGTGGGCAAAAAATGGTTTCATACCGGGAGTTTACGTTAAACTCCCAGTATCAAAACATTGGTGGTTTGCGACTACACTTCTATACCTTCCATTAAAGGAGAACTAAAGCTAAATATAAATTTGGTCTATAAATGCTAATCGCTGTATCTCTCACTTTGGGGGAATTGTAAGGAATCACATGTTTAAAAGGGGAACTGTGGAAAAGAAACAAAGGACTTTCAAATAACAGTCCTATGTCTTACCTTTAAATCCAGGGCTTTCATATATATATAATTGTTTCTTTCTAAAATGTCTTATTTTATATAAAAACTCCTTTAATTCTGCGGTTAACTTAAAAGTTTTCGATTGCCTTTCACACTCAATTCACACTGAATTCACACACACACACACACGCACAAAAGCAGCGACTACTCTATTTACTGTCAGAGGAATCCTGAGTCTTTAGCCCAATTCTCTACCCATGGCCCCCTACCTGTACACTGGGGGAGAGATCAGCACGTCCCACTGACAAGGAAAGGGCATTTGGACAGTGGTCCCCCATCTGTGATGTCAATGCTGAAATGTTTATGTTATGACATGTAATATAAATATGTTTACATCTCTCTGGCTAGGGGCCCTTCTGTGGCCGGGGGCCAAGAGTAAACTGTTCTCCTTTCTGTCCTGCCTTAAACTCTGCCCCCCTCTACGTACTCCACTTTATTTTTAGACCTCCCGAAAAATAACTAATTATAACAGGAAAAGTGATATTTTGGCCACAGAGCGGGAGACGCCCCCTATCGATGTCAGGCGAATTAAAGCAGATTTCTTTCCACAATGGTTGTTTTTTTTTTTTCCAACTATAAATCCTAACCTTGTCAGACCTGTCGGGGGGTTGGGGAGATTGTCTCACACGTTTGGCCAATCCTAATAACTTAGGGCAATATATAATAATATATATATAAATATGATGGCACCAGGACATTCTATTCCTTATTATTTGTTATATTTACAGTTCCACTTGCATCACCAAAAACCAAGACTCATTTACCAAAACTATTACTGGAGCAGATTTCCTTCTTACATAAATATGACGCGAGGACAACACCAAGTGAACCCATTAGAGGAAAGGTAAGAAATGAAAACCTGCAGGAAGTACTGCGTGACCTTTAGACCATGTCATGATAAAAGTGTTGTGTACATGTGATGATATGGGCTGGAAAAAAGGTCAACCCTGCCTGCTGCTGTTGATTTGGAAAGTACCATTATTTATCATTATATCAATGCTAGACATTAGCATTGTTTTGCACATAAAATTTCAAGTTAGAAAACTGGTCAACTCAAGTGAATCACTAAAATTGTCACAAATGGCAAACATAATATAATATTATATTATCACTTCTAATGGTTTGTAGAGGGACAAAAAACACTCCTTCCCCTTACATCTACTTGAGATCAACAAGCCCAGTCATTGTCTTTGGCCAATTATTTTAATAGCACGTTAGCTATTAAAATAATTAGACTAGTAGGTAACCTGACATGTCTAGATTCCTACTAATGCTGTGCAATAATAAAGGGTAAGTGAAACTAACAATGACATAAACTAGCCTGGCAAACATCACGTTAACAGAAGAGATTTTATTTGGATTATGGAGCAAATTGTGATTTAATATACTATTTTTTATGCTATTTTCGCAAAAGAATCTGTTGAATTGCCAATGATCCTGAATAGATTTTCTAATCCTTAAATGGTATCTCCACTGGGGAAAAGCAATATGAGGTTTACATTGAAGAACAGGAGGTAAAGGAGCTGTGTCTTACCTCCTGTTCTTCAATAAAACTTGCAGGAGCCAGAATCGAATCAAGGGAAATTACCAGGTCTCGCGCTCCTCCGCTGTTCTTCTGACAGGTCCCGCCATGTGTGCACACAGTGCGAACTCCATTGGGACCTGTCAGAAAAACCTGGCTCCTGCAGGTTTATTGGGAGGTAAGTCATACAATCGTTCCACTGTCTAATGTCAACTCTTACTTTACTTCCCTTTCCAGCGTCATGGAGCGTTTGTGTGGACAGAGATAAAAACTGAGAGCAGACCGGCGGTTCCTCAGGGAACGAGACTATTCCCGAGTCCTACAGGGTCACGTTCACTTGACCGGCCTCAAGCAGAAAGAGGAAACTCGGTGGAAAGAAACATGACCTCATCCAGTTCCCAGCAGATGTTCAACTCTCAAACACACTTATCAAAACCAGACCCAGGAGAAGGAGCCAAGACCTTTCCCAGTGCAGCCCAGACCTATCCCAGTGCAGCCCAGACCTATCCCAGTGCAGACCAGACAGGACAAAAGAACAGGACAAATCAGGCAAACAGCCTTCATTCTGTCGAGCCTAAAACATCAGTCCAGCCAAGTGAAATCTCCATGTGATGTGCTAAATATCAAGCGAATCCCTCACGCTGCAATGGATGTAGCACAAGGCATGATGGATAATGTAGTTCACCAGTCATGGCATAGAAGTAGAGGCTCCTAAGTAAACATATACCTGTTTCTAATCAATAAAATCCATTACTACAAAAATCCCTTCCAGTTTCAGTTTTTGTTCCCTTTCACACAGGACTGCTTCCTGCCTCTGTTCTGCTATAGCGCGCATTATCGGGCATGCGTGTAACAGAAGCAGGAAGCAATCAGGAACTGTCAAAGCGGCCCAGCTGGATCACGCGAAAGGTAAGATTTTCTGAGCTTTGTTCCTGGCTATCTAAACATTGATTGAAGAACGGGAGGTAAGGCATAGCTCCTTAACCTCCTGGGCAAGGCATAGTTCATTAACCTCCTGGGTAAGGCATAGCTCCTTAACCTCCTGGGTAAGGCATAGCTCCTTAACCTCCTGGGCAAGGCATAGCTCCTTAACCTCCTGGGCAAGGCATAGCTCCTTAACCTCCTGGGTAAGGCATAGCTCCTTAACCTTCCTGGTAAGGCATAGCCTCCTTAACTCCTGGGCAAGGCATAGCTCCTAACCCCTGGGTAAAGCAGCTCCTTAACCTCCTGGGTAAGGCATAGCTCCTTACCTCCTGGCAAGGCATAGCTCCTTAACCTCCTGGGCATAGCCATCAGGCTCCTTAACCTCCTGGGTAAGGCATAGCTTCCTTAACCTCCTGGGCAAGGCATAGCTCCTTAACCTCCTGGGTAAGGCATAGCTCCTTAACCTCCTGGGCAATGCAAGCTCCTTAACCTCCTGGGTAAGGCCCATATCTAGCTCCTTAACCTCCTGGGTAAGGCATAGCTCCTTAACCCTCCTGGGCAAGGCATAGCTCCTTAACCACTCCTGAGCAAGGCATAGCTCCTTAACCTCCTGGGCTTCAATCAATGTAGAGAAGGAATAGTTCACTATTGCAGTGAACTATTCCTTTAAACGTTGTTTTAATCAGATGTTTCGGTCTATACATTAGGGATTTACAGAATTCTTGTTTTTCGCATTGCGGCCCCAAAGGAGCATTTTTATAGAATTAAGAGTCATAATAGATTTGTCAGTGACTGTAGCTGTGAATGTGCAATTCATTTAAAAAAAATTAATATGAACCTTAAGTGTACTATGAGTATGATCCCTAATATTACAGTGCTGAATCAGCCCTTTCAAAGGAGAACCATGGCCTGAAACGTATTATCTATATTCCTAACATACATGTGTGCGAATAAATAAAATCTTAATTCCTTCCTCTGCTCTCCCAGTGGACAGACATGCTCAGTTTGTAGTCGAATCACCTACTTTGAAACTTTTTTTGGCAGTGTTTTTTAATTACAGAGATCCTTGTTTCAGAGCTACGTTTTATAGATAATGAGCTTACAGTTCACTATGAACATTAACAATAATCACGTGATTCTGAGCTGCCGACACCCGATAACAGTGTCTCCATAGCAACATCACCTGCTTGTTTGATCAAATGCACTAGTACCAGTATTATCTTACCCATGTATGTATGTATAATTTTATTTATTAACCCAATGTAAACTTGTGTTTCATATGATTCAGGGCTCGCTACTTGAGCATTCACATCCTGCAATAAATCATTTCTAGGTTTCCCACTGTGCAGTAGATGCATTAAAGGGGAAGTCTCATCTAAAATAACTTAAGGAAAAAAACTTCTCTTCACTTTTTTAATGCAGTTTTTGAAATAAAATGTGTCTTTTTCATGTGCACAGGACTGGAGGCAGCAGAAGAGTTTAAAGGGACACTATACTGAAAAATGCCTCATCTTAATCTATAATTGAATATATGTAAGTAGTACTTACTCTGATTTTCGTGTGTTGCTGCATCCAACACACATTTTGTTTAGGAGCAAATGTGTGTTAACCACTCCCACTTCCATCCAACCTGACTTTTTCCCCACAAACCAACTGACAAGCCTGCACACAGCATACATCATTCCAACTGTCAAAATTCTGTCACCATTCCAGCTACAGTAAAACTACTCACAGAAGAATAGTTTTTGAGAGAAATAACTTGATTGACAGCTGAAATATAATAAGTTTTAGATTGGAATCTAAAGAATAGGGGGCAGATCACAAAAAATGAAACAGTGGTGGTTGGGAAGAATTATATTTCCAGTTATGGTCAATTTAAAATAACCTATTTTTCGGTATAGATTCCCTTTAATTATTTACCATATATACTCGAGTATAAACCGAGGTACCTAGTTTTACCTAAAAAAGGGGGAAAAATAGACTGACTCGAGTATAAACCGAGGGTGTAACCCCTACTAGTATTTGCCACTTAAGATGTTTGGAAACTCAACCTCCCAGCATGCTTTATTGTCGTTTTCAAACATTTTAAGGGCAAATACTTGCAAATAGGGGTAAATCCTCCTTTATTTGTGCATACAGTATGCACAAATAAAGAAGGTTTTACTCTTATTTCTAAGTATTGGCTCAACTTATTTCACATTCTTAGGGTCTCTGTGTCCCTGGTGTGGGGAGCTTGTAACCTATTATTTGCTGAGGAATCACTAACAGCTTATTCTGTGCTTCCCTGGTGTCCCTGTGGTATTCTCCTACCTTATCCGGCGCCGCTCGCTCCTCACTCTACATGCCTGCGCTTCAGGATGATGTCACTACTCGGCGCCGCAAAGTGAGAGGTGGCGGTATGACGTCATCCGGAAGCGCACTGCAGATGTGGATTGCGCGGCTGCCGGACAAGGTACGAGAAAGATTGACTCGAGTATAAACCGAGGTAAGATTTCAGGCTTTTTTTAAAGCCTGAAAACCTCGGTTATACGAGTATATACGGTAAACAGATTCTTCTGTATATAAGGTATACGTATTTCTCATTTTCCTGGCTATGTTTGGCTGCAGGGACTGGGAGATAGAATTCCCTGGCCAATATATGTAAAGCAAACAGAAACTTCCAGTTTTATGGAATTTTAATGAGCTTAATCGAGTTTCTCTCGACCATTTCAGCCTTTTGTAGACGGGAGATACCAGGATCTCTGCCTCCGAGTTGCGGCAACAGGGTAATGAATAGAACCAGAAGTTCTCTCCTAAAACCTGTATTTCAAAAACCTGTTCAAAATCTGCCATTGTACATGAATGATATTAGTATGTCAGCAATAAAAAAAAGGCACACGTCTGAGTATTTTTTAAAAAAAATCTTTATATTTTTTTTTAGGAAATTTTTAAGCTAAGAACATTTTTCCAGAAATGTATTTTACACATGTGACTTTAATAAATACTGTTCTCTCTATACCTATAGGGTACGATTATTCAGTTTGCCACACATGGCATTTCACTCCAAGGGAATGTACACCACCTACAAAAACCTTTACTACACAACCGGGGCCCGCCATAAAGCTATTTTTGAATACTACTCTCCGGCATCCTTATACAAGATATTTACCTTCTAGTCAACTAGTCACAAGCTTGCGTAGCTGTGACTGACAGCCCCCAGAAGAGTGGCAAGGGCCGCCAGACATTAATTTTAGAGTACAGGTGATTTTCCTGTAATATTTTGTGGCCTCTGTACTTACCTGTAGGAGAACTATACTGTGGTTTAGGGCCCCAAAACTGCCCCTTTCCATAAAGTAAAAAAGATTCTAAATATATTCTTGCTTAAGTGGAACACAGCCTATGATGCTACAGCTTTAAAGGATAAGTGCACTGTAAATTAGTTTTGTTTAAAGCTGCAGCTTTAAAGGCATGTCCACCCCCAAAACTATAATCCCCCCACTACTGGCCCCACCATGTAGTGTAGTTTAATCCTTACCTCACATCCCAACTCCATCTGGTTCTCCTGTAGTCCCCCCCAAAGTTCCAAAAACTGCCCACCAGGAGGCTAGCAGGTCCATATAGGACACTGCCTGCTACCTGGCCTCCCGGAGATTCCTGCCATGCGTGCTGCAGCCCTTCTCCCCCCTCCCTCCCCCTCCCTCTCCCTCCCTCTCCCTCCGTTCTACTATCCCCCCCTAGCATATAACCCCCTTAATATTCTGCTCCCCCATGTCCCCCAGCCCCAACCGCATGTTTTTTTTTTTAAAAGCTCCCCAAACTCTTACTTACCTCTCCGCTTTCCTCCGCTGCACTGAATGACCGGCAGCCGTGTCCGTGATTGGCTGCCGCTCACCAATCACAGACGCGACTGCCGGTCCCGCCCCTCTGCTTGCATTCTCGCAAGCAGAGGGCCGGCAGTGCGGCGGAGGATCGAGGGGGGTAAGTAAGAGTTTGGGAGCTTTTTGAAAAAACAAAACATGCGGTTGGGGATGGGGGACATGGGGGAGCAGAATATTAAAATTCTATTTTGGGGTGGACATAGCCTTTAAAAATACCGTTGCCATATTTTTTTACCTATGTCCCTCCAGAGCCAACTTTGTGCCTTGAATTTGCTGACATCTTGTTACTGGTTTGCTGAATGTTAAGCTCCGCCCCTCTGAGATTTCCTCTGCTTGAGCCTCAAACAGTAATGCTTGTGAGTTCCGTGCAAACGCGCGTGCACGGAACTCACAGGCATTACTGTTGAGGTCAAGCAGGAGAGTGCAGAACTCACGGCATTACTGTTTAGGCTCAAGCAGGAGAGTGCACGGAACTCAAAGACATTACTGTTTGAGGCTCAAGCAGGAGAGTGCACGGAACTCAAAGACATTACTGTTTGAGGCTCAAGCAGAGAATGCACGGAACTCACAGCATTACTGTTTGAGGCTCAAGCAGGAAGGCACGAACACAGGCATTACTGTTGAGACTCAAGCAGGAGAGTGCACGGAGATCACAGGCTTACTGTTTGAGGCTCAAGCAGGAGTGCACGGAACTCACAAGCATTACTGTTTGAGGCTCAACAGGAGAGTGCACGGAACCACAGGCATTACTGTTTGAGGCTCAAGCAGGAGAGTGCACGGAACTCACAAGGCATTACTGTTTGAGGCTCAAGACGGAGAGTGCACGGAACTACACACTTACTGTTTGAGGCTCAAGCAGGAGAGTGCACGGAACTCACAGGCATTACTGTTTAAAGCTCAAGCAGGAGAGTGCATGGAACTCACAAGCATTACTGTTTGAGGCTCAAGCAGGAGAAAGCAGAGGAAATCTCAGAGGGGCGGAGCTTAACATTCAGCAAACCAGTAACAGATGTCAGCAACTTCCAAGGCACAAAGCTAGGCTCTGGAGGGACATAGGTAAAAAAATATGGCAAAGGTATTTTTAAAGCTGCAGCTTCCAAATGAACGAACTTGATTTTACAGTGCACTTATCCTTTAAATTCCCAAGACTTTTTATTTTCTTCTGCCTAAATACTGAATAGAAAACAAACTGCGAAGATTACTTCTGTTCTTTATTAAATGTAAAGAAATGGAGATTGTTCTCAACAACAACTGAGCACTGTTAAGCTAGGTACACATGGTGAATTTTTTCCTCCCAATTGAATCCTATCCGACAAAACAATCAGATTTGCAAAAAGTCGGGGATGAAATAAGAATGCGACCGATCGGAATGACCGTTGAGTGTTCGGTCGGAGAGAAGACTGATCGGTCATGTTGGTAAATCCCTGTGTTAGTTAGTTCCTCCAAAACAAAAACAAAAAAAAGCATTAAGGGAGGAGCGAGACCAGCATGTTGTATCTTGTTTAAATAAATGCTATCTGGTGACTTTAGTTTCCCCTTTAAGACAACACTACACATACCAAATACACGCCCCCTCGTTGGAAGGTACCCAGGGTGAGGACCTAAACCGCACTGTCCTCACCTCAGGGTTCACTTCTAGCTTTACTCAACTGAAGTTTCCATCGGTGGCTCCACACCTGGACTCTGTTGCCGACTTCGGCCAATGAGGAGACACGCTCTGAAAGAAGCTTGTCTTTTCATTGGCCAGATCGCAAACCCGGAAGTGGGAGAAGAGCGCCGAAGGAAACTGTAGGTGAGTAAAGCTAGACTTAGAAATGAACCCAGGGGTGAGGACAGTGCAGTTTAGGTCCTAACCCTGGGTACTACAGATGACAAGATGAGTAAATTGTCCTTTAGGTGGTGAATAATGGTGGTTAGGTGTCCATACATTACAAAAGTTTATTATGATCGTAACACCGACCAATATTTGATAGTCATCTATGTACAATTAACATACATGTAGTATGTATGTATGTATGTATGTATGTACGTATGTATATACAATTATACATACATGTATGTTAATGTACGTAGATGTACCCTCATTTGCTTGACATCAAATTGGTTTGGCGATTATGTTGAATGTCGTCTATTGTGAGGGTTAATCGGACATTTAACCGATCGACTTACAAAGAATACTTTACCGATCGTGCTACAATCAATATATTATGATCTGTCAGTGAATAAGATCGAGAAAACGTAAATTTTTTGACCAATCAATGCAATGTCTACTAGCATGTCGGATTGATCGGGATATTGGTCCAGTGTATGGGCACTTTTTCATTAACAAGATTGAATGTTACTGTTGTATTGCTTTTAAACCAGGAAATGGATTTCCTCATGCTGGGTACACACGGTACGATATTTACGGCCGCCCGAACAATAGTGCCGTGTGTCGGTTGGTCGGAAATATCTGATGGTGGGGGTGGCCGGCTACGACCAAGCTCGAGACTGTCAGTAAATCACGGCGATGATCGTGCAGTTCCCTATGGGAACACACGATCGTTTCACGCACGTCGGCCACTATTGCGCAACCGACTGTCATTTGTCCCTACATGGAATGTACCATTATTAGACACGATTCCCTACATGGAATGTACATTGTAGACAGATTCCCTCATGGAATGTACCTTGTAGACACGATTCCCTACACGAATGTACCATTGTAGGAACACGATTCCCTACACGGAATGTAACCATTGTTAGACACGATTCCCTACATGGAATGTACCATTGTTAGACACGATTCCTTACTACATGGAATGTACCATTGTAAGACCGATTCCCTACATAATGTACTATTGTTAGACAACGATTCCCTACATGGAATGTACCATTGTTAGACACGATTCCCTACATGGAATGTACCATTGTTAGACAAGATTCCCTACATGGAAGTACCATTGTAGACACGATTCCCTACATGGAATGTACCATTGTAGACACGATTCCCTACACGATGTCCATTGTGAACATCCCCGGAAGTACCATTGTTAGACACGATTCCTACATGGAATGTACCATTGTTAGACACGATTCCCTACATGAAATCTACCATTGGCTAACGTTAGCTAGTATAAGAGCGGGGGAACAGACAAATCATATGTCTCACAAATAGGTATACAGCTCAATGCAAGGGCACAGAGAGAGAACTGCCAATAGTTAGGCCTTGTCCGGATGAGCCCCCATCAAGAGCAACCTGGCCCCAATGGATCGTGGGCTTCTTCCGCAGCTTGGTGTTCTGGGGGTGCTTGGACCATTGGATGGAGGAAACTGAACTTTTTGTAATATTATTGATGTTGTTTTTTTTATGGAGGGTTTGAACTGGACGGACTATTGTCTTTAAGCCAAATGTAACTATGTAACAATCTGTCTTGTTTATTTGTCAGACACATGCTAAAAAATGTTTATCAGACCAAAGAAGTTGAAATTAAAGTGATCTGCTTACAATATTAAAGGAATGGAATTAGCCTGAACTAATGGGAGACCTGGATTACAGTACAGGGCAAGTCACCCTAAACAAAATCAACCAAATGTCAGTTACCTTCCCCCCTGCATTACCAGATATTTAGGAAGAGGCCACATTGTACCGCACTAGAATCGCGTGCATGATTCCGCTTTGTTGTGCAGCACGTTGTCACATGTTTGCGCATGCAATTTGACCATTATGGTAACGCTTGTGACTGTGCAAAATTTTGGTGATCGCATGCGTTACCAAAATGAAACGGGCGTGCAATCGCAGGAAATTTTGCGTTCCCGCAATTTCAATTATTTTAAAATCGCAAGCACCTGCGCAGTTGCATTTGCAAACGCAAGAAAATCAAGTGTGGCCTAGCCCTTGAGGATAATTATTGTCATTTCTTGCAGAGTAAGCTGGCCCCTCCCTCCATGCAGTCATCAAGACTGTGTTTGCTGACATCACATCCAATGATTTTCCACGGTTTCTCACCTGCTAACTCCTCTACACATGCCCAAGCTTATAAAAGCTCATTAAGCAGAGGGAAAGGCAGATACACTTGCAAGAAAATACCGTATATACTCGAGTATAAACAGAGTTTTCAGGCTGTAAATCAGCCTGAAAAAACGATCTTGGTTTAATACTCGAGTCAGTTAACTTACAGGAGAAATCCACAAGCCGTTCGCTCGCTCCCACGTTCCCTATACTAGTGCGCGGCTGGCGTCACTGCCCGGCACAGAGTTAGCAACGTTTTCTCCTGTAAGTTACTGCAGAGGAAGTTACTGCCAGGAAGGATACCCACAAAATTATGCCAGGGAAGGATGCCACAGAAGAATGCCCACAAAAGGTACCACTGAACTGGGTGGGAGGGTGAGGTCAGTTATACTCAGTATATCGGTAATAGAACTTACCATTAAATTCTGGCTACAATACATGAATAAACTGGTAAAATAGCAGCTGGGGGTTGTGGCAGATAGCACATATGTACCAGTTTTTTGCTTTAAGGTGGACATGTCCATAAAGTCTTGTAGCAACTTAAACCATTATTAATGGAAATTCAAATGAATTAAAATCAAACTTGCCCCGGTGATGGAGAGATGTTTAGGGCAGAGAGCGAGCATCTGCAGCCCTGGTAACAAGATATCAGGTTCCCAGTGAAGTTCTTGCGATATTGGTATTTGTGCTGATCACGCGGGACCGATAGCTGAATTTGCTCTCGCAAACTGAAACTCAATAGTGCATAAGCAATAACGCCACAGTAACTTCTCGCAAGATCTTCCACAAGCCTGAATTCCTATAAGAAGGCAACAATACTGAGCAAGGGCAGCCATCGTTAAGTCCAAAAAACACATATGACGTCTGCTTACTAAGACTCAGGAAGCCATCTGTTGGTAATTCTGTTGTATTCAATTAGATCAACTGGACTTGAAGTTTAGTTCTTGAAGACGTTTCGCTAGCCATCCGACTGGCTTTCTCAATTCAGAATGACTTGTACAAGAATCTTTGGCAATTATGTACCCTGAAAATCCCAATTAGCATATCACAGCCAAGTGTTAAGGTGTGATTGGATAGTGGCTAAGAGGTGTTATTGGAACGCCCAGAGTAAGGTGTCAAAACAGCATTGTACATGAAGACAGTTGGTGTCGAACCCCCCACCCTCTATTTAGGCTTGGTTTCTTTATTTTCACATAAATGGCCTCCTTAACACCTCTCTTGAACCAGTCACATTCCTTTGCCAATATTTAACATTACAATAAAGGTATGTCCTTTATCCTTAAGATGCAGGTACACGGCTGAGTCCTGACCTGAGGAATTGTCTTCTTGTGCTGGGCCATACGTTGACGCAGTGCTGTTTGGCCTCCCCCACATACAAATCAAAGCATTCTTCACTGCACTGGCACTGCTTATATGTGTCGCTTTTCTTGTGTCATTATTGGGTCTTTCAGATGTACCAATTGCTGCCTCAGTGGTGTTTTTTTGAAAATCTTCCTAAATTTCTCAGAGACCCCTGCTACAATTGGGATGACCATGTTCTTTCTCCTGTCTCGCTTTCCCCTTCACTGTTGGGAATACCTTCTTTTCTTCCTTCTACTTCTTCTACTTCTTTGACAAAGGCCCGTCTGGATATCCACAAGTTTTAAGAGCCTTCACCTCTGGCTAGTGTGGGAATGTTCTCAGTCTGTGTTGCAGGGTTCTGGTGACACCCAGCTGTTATCGAAGGGTGGTGGGAGTCAACACTCAAATACTGATCTGTGTGTGTTGGTTTCTGTAACCTCTACTTCCAGTTTACATTCTCCCTGACTTCTACCAAGCAGTCCAAGAAAGCCAGTGTGTTGTTTTGTATCTTCCCTTGTAAATTTGATTTTGTCTACCGCATTAATTTGTTCGTGGAAAGCTTCTACTTTCTTCTGGTGGATTTTAACCGGTGTCATCCACATATCTGAACCAGTGGCTAGGTGCTAGCCTTTAAAGGTATTAGCGCCTGTTTTTTCTACTCCTCCATGTAAAGGTTGGCTACAAGGGGGTGAAAACTGGAGATCCCATAGCACATCCATGTTTTTGGTATTTGAAATAGATGGTATTCAGGCACAAGTCCAGTAAGGAACACACCTGTTCTGGGTTGAGATCAGTTCTGCTGATAAGAGTGCTGTCTTGGCCTAGCCATTTTCCCACCATGTCAACACGTCCTTGTGGCTATGCAGGAAAGAGAGATGTCACATCATAGGACCCATAGTTTCTTCTGCACCGTACTATATCTTCAATCTTGTTGGTGAAATCATGAGAGTTCTGTGTGATGCTTAGAACTTCCCACCAATGGTCCTAAGATTGTTGGCTAGGTATTTTGCCATCTTATATGTTACAGAGTTGATGCTGCTGCGACTATAGGTCTTAGCAGTGCCCCTTCCTTATGTATCTTTGGGAGTTCCAATATGCATGGATGTGCCTCACCATGGTAGAGCGATCAAGAACTAAACTTCAGTCCAGTTGATCTATGAATACAACAGATATACCATGACCTGGATGAATGAGAACCTTCACAGCATCTGTTTGTAATGTTTCACCACCTTTCACCCTCTGCTTTACCTATAGACAAGCCCCAGGCGTTTAGGGCCTGGCAAGCATGGTTGCCCCCGGAACTTAAGGTGCATGGATCGACCAGAAAGCCTGGAAGTGTTGGCGCAACAGGAGCAAATCTGTCATGGAGGAGGATTCAAGAACAGACTAGGAGAAGAAACAGAGGATCGGTAGTAAACAGTCAGGCTGGCAGCCAGGAACCAGGTTGGTCAGGATTAGAGTTAGACTAACCAGGTCCAGACCAGAGGTCAGGTGAAACGAGGTACCGAAGAGTCAGCCAAGACAGACTTACATAGCAAAAGGTCAGTCCAGGAAGCAAACGAGAGTGGTCAAATACAAAGCAAGGGTCGAACAACAGATACATTAGTATATAGAAAGGACAAAACAGATGGGCCAATTTAAACTAGATAAATAAAACACAACATATACAGAGAGACAACAAGCCACACTCACTCACACAGGAGCCAAACAATCAAACTGTCACCCAAACAGAGAACAGACACAAATGCTACTGTCTCCATCTCTGAACACATGCATAGCTGCACGCACAACAGGTTTGTTCAATAATCCTTACAATAATCTAGTTCACATCCCAGGAAAACACAGTAGGAACAATGTCATGTACTCTGGAAAGGGTTTCTAGTGCCGAGTTACAACACTAGTTAATATGAAGAAAGGCCGACAGATATTGACAAGCCTACAATGATCCCCAAGGCCTGATGATTTTCTGCATTTCTGGTAAACAAAGACGAACCGATATAATCTCAACTAAAACTATAAACCGTCAACTGCTCTCATGGTCTGGTCTAAGAGACTTACAAGGTTTTCCCTTAGTGATGATACATTACATTTAGCATGTGTATATGTATGGAAAGGTCTCTGCAGACAACTGGATAAACACCATGATGGCTGCAAGATGGGAAGCCAATGTTCTTCCCATCGAAAACTCCCTACTGTATTGTCTACTTGATAGACAATATCTCTTGGCAGTCTACCAAACAGATGCCCATACACCAGAGACAATATTTTCGATTAACTCAATCAACAAAGAACATTTATTTAAAATATCGACCCCATGTATGCCAGGCTTGTGGACCTGGTACCAAAGATTTCTGGCCAATATTCAAAACGTGACGATTGCGCACTAGATGGCGTATGTGTTTATACAACCTCCAATACTATGTTCCATGTAACTGTTATACATGACTTATGGGTAGGGTATAAAGTTGGACTAGATGGAGTATG
Source organism: Hymenochirus boettgeri (assembly GCA_019447015.1). Taxonomy (NCBI): domain Eukaryota; kingdom Metazoa; phylum Chordata; class Amphibia; order Anura; family Pipidae; genus Hymenochirus; species Hymenochirus boettgeri. The sequence continues at coordinate 20,769,208 of CM033473.1, read as the reverse complement.
TCTTTATCAACCTCCAATACTATGTTACTGTTAACTGGTTATATCTACGACATTATGGGTCAGTTAGACAAGTTGGACTAGATGGATTCATGTCTTTTATACACCTTCCAATACATGTTACTATGTAACTGTTATACAGACATTATGGGTAGGTATAAAAAGTTGGACTAGATGGATGATGTCCTTTATCCAACTCCAATCTTATGTTATACTTGTGTAACTGTTAAGCACTTGTAGGGTATAAAGTTGCGGATCGGATGATGTATGTCGTTTATACACTCCAATACTTGTTACTACTAGTAACTGTTATAAGACATTATGGTGGTATAAAAGTTGTGACTAGATGGATGTTATGTCTTTATACAACAACCCTCAATACTAGGTTACGAGTAACTGTTATACAGCAACATTATGTAGGTATAAAAGTGGACTATGATGATGTATGTCTTATACAACTCCATACTAATGGTTACTGTGTACACTTTTTACTAAGACCATGATGGTAGGTATAAAGTTGACTGATGGACTATGTCCTTATACACCTCCATATACTAGTTACTATGTAACGTTTATAATCAGACATATGATAGGGTATAAGGTGGACTAGATCAGACGTATTTTCTTTATATAACCTCAGCATACTATGTTACCATGTAACTGTTATACAGAAAAAAACATTATGGTAGGTGTATAAAGGTTGACCCAACTAGATGGACGTATGCTCTTTATATACCCCCAATACTATGTTTACTACTGTAAGCTGTTATACAGACATATGGTAGGTTAAAGGTTGGACTCGAGGAGGTATTCCTTTATACCAACCTCCAATACTATGTTTATATGTACTGTTATAAACAGCCATATGGGTGGGTATAAAGGTTGGACTATAGGACGTTGTCTTTATCACACTCCATACTATGTTACTATGTAACTGTTTTATACAGGCATTATGTGTAGGGTATAAAGGTTGACTAGATGGCGTCTGTCTTTGTAACCTCCAATACTATGGTTACGTATGTAATGTATATACAGACATGTATGGGTAGGGTATAAAAGTGCTAGAATGGATTATGTCTTTATACCACCTCCAATACTATGTACTGTGTAACTTGTTATACAGACATTATGGTAGGGTAAAAGTTGGACTAGATGACGTATGTCTTTACAACCTCCAATACTATGTTACTATGTAACTGTATACCAACATTATGAAGTAGGGTAAAAGTTGGACTAGAATAGACGTATTTCTTTATCATACACCTCCAATACTATGTTACCATGTAACCTGTTTAACAGACATTATGGGTAGGGTATAAGGCGTTGGGGCTAGATGGACGTAATGTCTTTATATAACCTCCAATACTATGTTACTAGTTAACTGTTGTTATACGACATTATGGGTAGGGGTGATAAAGGTTGTGACTAGATGGAGGTCATTGTCTTTATACAACCTCCACTACTATTTTACTATGTAACTGTTATAACAGACATTATGGGTAGGGTATAAAGGTTGGAACTAGATGGACGTATGCTTATACAAAAACACTCCAATCTATGTTCTCATTAACTGTATCACAGGCATTATGGGTAGGGTATAAGGTTGTGGACTAAGATGGCGTATGTCTTTATATACACCTCCAATCTATGTTACATGTACTGTTATACAGCAATTTGGGTAGGGTAAAGGTTTGGACTAGATGGACGATGTCTATACCAACTCCAATACTAGTTTACTTGAACTGTTATACAGACATTATAGTGGTATAAGTTGGACTAGATAGACGTTGGTCTTTTAATATAACCTCCAATACTATGTTTACCATGTAACTGTTATACTACATTATGGGTAGGGTATACAGGGTTGGGACTAGATGGACGTTATGTCTTTATATAACCTCCAATACTATGTTACTATGTAACTGTATACAGACCGTTATGGGTAGGTATACAGTTGGACTAGATGGGTCATGTCTTTAATCAACCTCCAATACTATGTTTACTATGTAACTGTTATAAGCCTACATTATGGTAGGTGTATAAAGGTTGGACTAGATGGATGTATGTCTTTATACCACCCCAATACTATGTTTTACTCTGTATCTGTTCATACAGACACTTATGGGTAGGGTATAAAGGTTGAGTAGATGGACGTATGTCTTTAACAACCTCAATACTAGTGTTACTATGTACCTGTTATAACAGACATTATGGGTAGGGTATAAAGGTTGGACTAGATGGTACGCATGTCTTTATACACCTCTAATACCTATGTTACTAATGTACGTTAACAGACATTATGGGTAGAGGTATAAGGGTTGGACCTGAGATGGAACGTATGTCTTCTATAACACGCTTCCATAACTATTTATACTATGTAACTGTTATACTGGCATTATGGGTTACCATTGGCTGTAAGATTAGGGCCCATGATGGCAGGGGGGCAAGAAGTCCAGCAATCCTCTTCCAAATTGCTTCCACGATCAGCTGTTTTAAATATCTTTTGGTTAAATATCTTCAACTCAGGAGCACCATTACTGCCTGCAGGAAAAAGAAAATAAATATTTCAGTAACTATTAAAGTAAAATGTAACCGTAAGGATCTTTCTATTTATTCCAGTCAATCCCTTTGTTACAAGCCTATTCCTAGTGTTGTTTCACTTTTACTCTTATACAGATAATATCAAATCCCATTAGCAGATTAGAGCGGATATAAAAAACTGGGCGACTCCGGATGGCATCAGTATGCGCGGTGCATAGGAACTGCTGCCCGCACTAACATTGGCTCTGTGCCATCTCTCCTCTCTCGGCTGTCCCATTTTTTGGAACATGAGTCCAGCAGAATGAATCACACACATTGCAGGCTCACAACCACCTAACGAACAGGGAAGTAGTGAATGTGCTAATATCACACTGCTATTTCATGGTACAGAGTCAAAAGATCACGTACACCAGGTGCAAAGCTTCATTCTGCATGCAACGACAGGGAATATCTTTCAGCACTGATTCAGCACACTTTGCAATAATTATATATATATATATATACACACACACACAGCAGTGTGCGCTCTGATATCACAGGGCCCCATAGCAAGATTTTTAGAAGGCCCCCACATAAAAGCTGGCTGGGTGCAGTTTCAACCTTAACCCGACAAAACTACAGAACGGTTATTTAAAGGGGAGCTTCCAACCCTACTAGAGAAATTTTTACCTCTCGTAGTTCAGCCCCATCTTTTGAAAGTAAAAGTCTAAAACGAAATGGTGTTTGTGCGGCTGAAATTCGTAAGGTAAATTTTTTTCTTAGGCTGGTGAACAGGCCCGCAGGGGATCTGGATGGGGCCCCTTTGCTCTGGGCCCCATAGTAACTGCTATGGCTGCTATAGTGATTCCTATGATGCCCCTTGCAACACAGAGCAGATATGAGCACCGTACGTAATTCATGCCTTTAGGGCTAGGCCACACGAGTGCTGCATTTACACGTGATCCGATCCGTGCTCAAAGCGTACGTTAGGTAAGGCAATAGGCTTGACCATATTATGCGTTTGCACTGCGATCAACCCATTTTTGGTAGCGCAATATTGGAAAACTGCAGCACATGCACGGAACGCACATGCAATTGTTGCATTAAGTGCATGTTTCCAGTGCGTGTAAATGCATAACAATATATAATATAATAAGGAGAATTTTTATTACAAAACTTCTCTCCAATTTTAAAGGGCAACTATAACTAAAAAAATTAAACATTACTTCTGTGCCTTATCTATTTTATGAATACATACACCGGAAGTAGCCCTTACTCTGAGTTGGATGAAATGGGGTTACTCTATTATATAATGGAGATTTATGGTTTGGTATCTTTAGTGAAGACGATGAAACGTCAGAGGCCTATTTATAAAAGATCGGTATCGTTAATCCAGTAAAATCCGATCGTTATCGTAAATAACGACCGTTATTACCGATAACGGACCGTATTTTACGATATTGCTAAGAAATACACCGGTCGGTAATCGGAAATACCGGTCGTTATCGGTAATAAGGTCGTTATCCGTAAAAATGGTTGTATTTTCCGATAGACGTCAAGAAAAAAAGCTATCTTGGTAATCGATAACGATACCGATCTTTTATAAATAGGCCTCAAATCATATAGCAATAGTGAATGAATTGCATAGGCTTTAGCAATATTTCTCAATCCCAGTTTAATTTCTGAGGAGATATGAATCACAGAGCTGATGGACCATCCTAGTTTGTTGAACAGGTTGACCGCTGTTGGACCAATTTGACCTGGGTGGGATTCTTTTTGGGAAAAGAAATGGAGCAAAACCACATCTAAGTCTATTAAATTTCCTAACTATGATCCTTGTGCCAATATTCCACCCCATAAAGGAAAACAAATATTTATAGACTCGTATGGTCACTTTACTGGGCCAATAATGTCGGCATCTTTCCTACAACACATAGAAGTATGTAGCATCGGATTCATACATTCATTTCTATTTACAGTAATTCAGCCATTTGTCCTTTTGGCCCCATTACAAATCACAATCGCTCAGGGTGGATTGCCAAAGCACAAGCCAATTGGTTTGTTTTATTGTATATTACACTCCATGTGTTCTAGCTGGCCGACACAAGCTGAAGCCCACACAATTCTTGCTGAAGTTAACCCCATTGTTTATTTTCATCAAGATTGCAGATGATTCTTTTCTGACATCCCTGTAGGAAGTACAAGTTGTCCAGTTCTCGGTCGGTTTGAATGAATTAGTGCGTATTGATTTGCAATTTAAATAGCATTGTAATTGGCATGTCCACCATTAAAACACAAAACTGGTCAATTTCAGTTTTTACCCCTCCCCAACCTGATATATTTAAGCACATTATTACCTTCATTATCTAACCAACTTTAACTTAGTCATTATGTATAGCAGTTATCTGGCCCTCCCTCATGAATCAGTCATCAGGCTGAAACTGAATATCTACAACCAATTGATTGAAACTGCTGTTTACACCTGTTGTCCATCCTTTGCACATGCTCATGCATAAATACAAGTGCCTGCCCCGTCGATACTATGTGCAGAGGAGCAAGCTCTCGATAAGTACCTTACCTTCTATCTGGCTCCTGCACGGTTTATTGAAGACGGAGGTAAGACACAGCTCCTTTCCCTCCCGTTCTCAATAAAACTAAATTCCCACATTTTGTTTATTACCAGTGGAGATGCCCCTTAGTAAAAAAAAAAAACCAGGATGGAGGATATAGAAGCTCCATGGATTACATGGTTATAATGGACCAGGTAGGTCTACAACCATCATAGTACTGTTTCAGGTGTAAAAGGAATTGTACACAAACATAGTAAATTAAGATACTGAAGGGTTAGAGGCAGCGAAGGGTTACAAGTGCGAACCGGTAACATGATCATAAAAACATGCATGTAACATACATACATAAATGTTAACACTGCAATAAGAAATTCCCACAGACATTCAATGGTACAAATATGCATCTTGCATTTCCCTCTCACATCTATAATAAAATCTCCACCCTTCCCACCATATCTGTTAATTAGTTGAGATTAGTGCTACCAAACATATGAAGGTTTCCTAGAACTCCTCTCTTCGGACCTACCCTACAACATGCAGTGTTTCCTGGATGGTCACACACACCCGAGAAGATCGGTGAAGGGCACCCAAGCCTGATACTTAGAGACTATGGAGACCATCTAAAGCATTGATTATAACTGATAACCAGAGAGAATTAATATCAAATTGGACGGCGGTGCTACCTTTGGGGCCCCCTTGATCTAGTATGTAATGAGCTTTACTAGGATGTGTACTGGCCTAGTCAGCTGCCTAGATTTGCTTTAATGATAATCCTGGCACTTCGGATGGTAATAGAAGCTAAGCACGGATTATAACTTATGACATCATGACAGTATTATAATATAGCTTGCTGTATGTTCTAGATTTAATAACGTACCATTGGCATCATCACATTGGAGGGGATTTTTTCAAAACTTTTGGACTGAAACATGTTGGAATCTGCCTGTTTTGTGGCTAAGTCTAATCTGAGATTCAGCAAACTCTCCCCATATATGGAATCACGTGTCCCATGATGTTCTTTCCCCAATTGTCTTATTACCTCTTATTTAACCCAGTAACGTCCATTTTAGGGAAGTTTCACTTGGATCAAATTCTAAACGTGCCCCAAACCAGCAATAAGGAACACTAGGTGGTGTATAACCATGAGCTTGACATCCCCTCACAGACCAAATCCCTAGCATCATTCAGTGTTCACTTTGTGCCATTGCATGTCTGGTAATGGAATCTTTTCCAAGTTCAGCATCGCTGAGCAGATCTATTGTTTTTGTGCACTGATTTTTGGAAAGCTAAAACCAATAACATCGGAAATGCTTTTAAACAGAGAAAGGGTGTCTGCCTGGGCATTGACCTTGAACAATGTTTAAAAGGATTTTTACTTCGTCCATCCAGTGTACTCGGTTCGCACACTTTTCGAACCACTTTTCTCTAGGACTGGTAAACACAGGCCACCCTGTTTTCTGATTATACCCCTACCGTCAGACTTACTGGTTAATCCATCTGGTTAAGTGGTAACACACAACCACCTACCCTTTGAACACAAATGAATTGAGTCTCAGACAAGCACAAAGAAGGTTGCAGTCCGGCCTTTTACTTTGCTTCCGTGCCGTGAACGCAAGGACGTGGAAGAGGTGACCAAGGTGGAGAAGAGGGTATCGTTTGCGGAGCACAGGTTGCGTCTGGGAACGGTTGTCTTGATCACTCTGAGATATATGAGCGGGGCTGTTATTGGTATGTGCTTTACTAGAGATAGGGTAAGCACTTGCAGAGACCGGATCCTTTGTGTGATTGGCAATCAGTGGAGTACTGACAGAGAGGAGAGATTGTGAAGCGAGAAGAGAATGATAGCTTGGGCAAGCAGAGTTGAGAATGAATTGAATGTGGTGCAACGGCGGTTGATTGTAACCACACAGGAGTGTTGTTGCGTAGTCTAGCCGGATATGATAGGGCTGAACTAGGATTTTGTAGCTTCATTCAGAGGAAGGGTCGATGTGGGGATGTTTTTGAGTTGGAGCCGACAGGATTGGCAAGCGATTGACATGAGGTTTTGAAGAAAGTCAGAATCTAGCGTTATTCCCAGGCAGTGGACATGAGGAGATGGGGTATGGATGTGTTGCTTAATATTAATATAAGACTAGGAGGGGGACAGATTGTGAGGGTGGGACAAGGACAATGTTCAGTCCTGCTGGTGAAAAAATTGTTAACGCTTCGCTGCCAGGGATCATAAAGGTTTCGGGGTCACTCCTTCCCTATCTGCTCCTTCCCAGCATATTGGTTAACACAAAAAGGATAGAAAGGTAAGGGGAACGCCACAGCAGTGTTTCTGCGAACAACAAGTGTTTATTGATCAACATGTTTCGAACCCACACCGGGTCTTTTTTTCAAGTTCAGTCCTGTCCAGGTGTTAGTTTGAGGAAGCGGGAGACATGAAGGCAGAGACTGGCCCAAGGTAGTCAAGGGACCTGGGATGCAGTGTGGGGAGTACTGGGGCGAGATGTTAAATTTGGGTATCATCCCCATACAGGTGAACTGGAACCCATGACTAATGGCTGTCCCAAGGCCTAGGCATAACAGAAAAAAGAAGAGTGACCAAGGACCAACTTTGCTGACCCCCACATGGGGGGTCGATGGGTAGCTAATTGCAGAGTGTGAAACACTAAAGATCCCACCAGAGGGATAGTAGGATAGCCAAGAATTGTAAGTGTCTGGATACCTAAGGAGGCCAGGGATCTGAAGAAGTTAGAGGGTGACAACAGTATCAAAAGTCAGAGGACAGATCAAGAAAATGACAAAGAGTAGTGACCCTTTAGATAAGCACTAAGTAATCATGTCACTTTAGTGAGGGCATTTTCCGTAGAGTGGTTAGGGCGGAACCTGATGGTGGTGGTCAAAGAGAGAGTTAGCAGAGACGGTGATTACCAGGTCACAATAGACATGTGTCTTTCCAGTAGTTTGGAAGCAAAAGGGAGAAGGGAGACAGGCCAGGTAGCTGGAAAGAGGCAGACAGGTCACGGGAGGTTTTTTTAGTATAGGGGATAACGGAATTTTAAATATGGAGGAAAAATAACTGGCTAGGTGACCATTTTACAGAGAGAGGTTATGGTGACTGAGAAGAGGAGAGGTGGGGAATAAGATGAGAGGGAATGGTGTCAAGGGGGCAGGTGGTGGAGGCACGTTCCCTTGATATGAGAGATGAGACGTCCCTGTTTTTTTTTGTTGAAGCTCTTTAGGAGGGGAAGAGTAAGTATTAACCAATGAAGGGGAATGCTGAGACATTGCGCTGTGTAGGGTAAGAGATTGGAAGGGGTGAGCAAGAAGGGGATGGTTGGGCAGTGTAATTTGTATCAGTTTGAAGCTGTAGGGAGAGCTAGGGCACACAGGAAAACCACTTTGGATGTTTCAATTTTCTCTGAAATATGATGGCTATTTCATCAGCGTAAAAGGGGGTAGTCGGTAGGAGGTGTGAACATAGCCGGTTGAATATTTGGAAGAGTGTTTTGGGTTATGGGATTGGGAGGCATAGAGCGAAGAGAAGTAAGTTTGTTTGGTTAAGGCCAACAAGACCTCATCCGACAAAGGGCACTTTTAAATTTGAGAAGTCCGATATTTTTGTTACTTTTGGCGCCAGCGTCATCGGCTATAACTGGATTCCTTTGCAACTTTTTAATCTATCGTAAGCATTTTGGAAAGAGAAGTCATAGATCGGTGCTTTACAACTGACCAGCTGGTTGTGGGTTCTTACAACAAGGCGACGGGGATAAAAAAGAAGCAACAGAGTCAAGAGGGTATTTGAAACAGTGTTATGGTATGCACACTTCAAGGTTTAGGTCAGGAGAGGGCATAGAGTTTAAGTTGGCCGGGACAGACTGACACAGATTTAAAAATTGAGAAGATGATATCGACAGGGAAAGGGAGAGTTGTGAGAAGTTAGATATGGAGCAGAGGCAGGTAACAGACCAGATCAGTGTGTGACCATTACAAAGGGTCTGGGCAGAGGACCATTGTGTAGGCCAAGGAGGAGTAAGAGAGAAGGTTATTAGTGTAGGAAGGTGTTGGTATCAATGGGGAATATTGAAATCCCCTAAACATAATTGAGGGGAAGTCAGTGGATATAAAAGTGGGACAACCAAGTCAGAGAAGTTGGTCGAAGAAAAGGTTGGCTGGCCAGGTGCAATAATAACTGCAATTGTAGTGGTGTGGGGAGTAAACATGGACTGGTGGAATTCAAAATAGATGGGAAAGGGGCTGGTAAGAGCATGATTGGTTTGAAAGTACAGCGCTCAGAAAAACACAAATATACAAAACCAAACTCCCCCACCACATTTATGATTGGGTCTAGTGGTGGTGGCTGAAGTAAAGGCCCACCATACAAATAGAGGCGAGTGAGACGTCAGAGGGTGACAGCCTGTTTGGTACAGACCAAGTAAAAGATTAAAAGCAGCTAGAGATAATAGTCTAGCAAAATGAATGACTGCGAAATGCTCAAGACTAAACTTCAAGTCCAGTTGAATACAACAAATATACAATACGTTGTAGTATAGTTATATATGTATAGTCTAAAACTAATAGTGTAGTCTATGTATTATTGTAGCATATACGTATAGTATATGATATAATGAGAGTTATAGGACAGTTTTTTAGTATAATGTATAGTACACGTAACCTAAATATTTAATAGTCAAGTGTACTATCATCGCTAAATATCATATACAACCATGGTATATTATAGATTGTATTATATTATGGTTAATAATCATACATATGTCGCCATCCAGTCCAACCCATCTAGCAAACCACATTTCCTGCCTAACTGTGATCCGAGGACGGCAAAAATAAATTGTATGAAGAGGGAAAAAATTCCTTCTCCTGAACTCACCACGTGGGCAATGGGAAATTTCCTGGATAACTCTACTTTATGTATCAATACCAGTACTTGTAACATTCCTTGTTTGACAGAACGCGTCCCAAGCTTTTTTTTAAACTACCAATGAACCTGACCATAACAAACACGTCACTGGAAAGACCAGTTAGCTTTATAGCTTTAAACCGTTCTCACATTGAAAACCTTTTTTTTCTTCAAGTCTTAAGGCTGTCCACGTGTCGTCTGACATGTGCTATTGGTGGAACATGCCCCAGATAGTTACTGTTGCCCCGTTATGTATTTATACCAACAGTAATCATCATATCCCGCAACGCAATATTGTATTATTTCTCTCTGGCCGATAGGAGGGGGTTTGTCCCTTCACTTTGCTCCATCGAAATCCAAATGTTTGCATACCAACCACTAAAGTGCTGTGTAAAATCCATCCTTCCTGAGCCTGTGTTAGGTGACCTTGAATGAATGAACCCGTATCAATTCACTTTCTACCAGGACTGTAGCATTAGTGCGTATTTGGCTATTCTGTCCATTATTTAATCCGCATTATTGCAGCAGGGGAAAATAACATCTCTATCTACAAACAAACTCACCGTGGAAAATCCGCTATGATGTCGCATGGGGAGACCGGTTAGACAATACTTGTCCTGAGTTAAAATCATTCAACATGTGAACGGCTTTTTCATCATATAGAATAATTTAACTCTAGACCAAGGCTCCTGGAGTATGAATATTTTTTTGTTTTTTTTTGCATTTGTGCATCATGTGCAAACATTTAAAATTAGCTGGGGCCTGGTCCTTTTTGTATAAAAGTGGCGCGCACAATCACGCAAAAAACAAAACCTGTTCAACATCTGCCACAAAACTTTTGTGAACAGTTTCATGGGTATACGATGTTATGGGGCATGTCCACTCTTAAAACTAAGAATTAGTGACCTATCGGTATCTTGCCGCGCAAACCCAACTATTATTACAGTTTATTACATGTAATTTGTAACTAGATTTACATGATAAGTTCTATTCCTTCTGGCAAAGGTAACTGCCTTCCTCCCTCTGTACAATGAGCTGTTATAAGCTTGAGCATGTGCAGAGTAAGAAGCGACAGAGAGAAGGAAAAAGCAGTCAATCATTGGTTGTGAGAGTGGTTGTCACAGCCGTGATGAATGTACGGACTCCTGCTAGAATTAAGGCAATAACTATCATTGAATGACGTGGGCACACGATTATTTAGAATAGAATTACGCAGTGGGTTGTAATTGTAAGCCGAGATCCGACATTTTTAGAACTGAGCGTTTGTTTTTATGCTTACGAAACATGTTTGGTCTTAGAAACCGATGCGGGTAGTTAGAATACCGAACAATGGTATTGCTAGAAATCAACGATGTGCAGACGTTAGATTTATGTTTATGTAATAGTGAACCGGCACTTTATCAATATGGCCCTGAATCGTAAAATACAACCTCCAATACTATGTTACTGTGTAACTGTTATACAGACAGTACGGGTAGGGTATAAAGGTTGGACTAGATGGAGGTATGTCTTTATACAACCTCCAATACTATGTTACTATGTAACTGTTATACAGACATTATGGGTAGGGTATAAAGGTTGGACTAGATGGATGTATGTCTTTATACAACCTCCAATACTATGTTACTATGAAACTGTTATACAGACATTATGGGTAGGGTATAAAGGTTGGACTAGATGGACGTATGTCTTTATACACCCTCCAATACTATGTTACTATGTAACTGTTATACAAACATTATGGGTAGGGTATATAGGTTGGACTAGATGGACGTATGTCTTTATACAACCTCCAATACTATGTTACTATGTAACTGTTATACAGACATTATGGGTAGGGTATAAAGGTTGGACTAGATGGACGTATGTCTTTATACAACCTCCAATACTATGTTACTATGTAACTGTTATACAGACATTATGGGTAGGGTTAAAGGTTGGACTAGATGGAGGTATGTCTTTATACAACCCCATACTAGTTACTATGTAACTGTTATAACAGACATTATGGGTAGGGTATAAAGGTTGGACTAATGGACGTATGTCTTTATCAACTCCATACTATGTACTATGTAACTGTTATACAGCATATGGGTAGGGTATAAAGGTTGGACTAGATGGACGTATGTCTTTAATAACCTCCAATACTATGTTACTATGTAACTGTTATACAGACATTATGGGTAGGGTATAAAAGTGGACTAGATGGATGTATGTCTTTATACAACCTCCAATACTATGTTACTGTGTAACTGTTATACAGACATTATGGTAGGGTATAAAGTTGGACTAGATGGACGTATGTCTATACAACCTCCAATACTATGTTACTATGTAACTGTTATACAGACATTATGAGTAGGGTATAAAGGTTGGACTAGATAGACGTATTTCTTTATATAACCTCCAATACTATGTTACCATGTAACTGTTATACAGACATTATGGGTAGGGTATAAGGTTGGCCTAGATGGACGTATGTCTTTATAACCTCCAATACTATGTTACTATGTAACTGTTATACAGCCATTATGGGTAGGGTATAAAGGTTGGACTAGATGGAGGTATGTCTTTATACAACCTCCATACTATGTTACATGTAACTGTTATACAGACATTATGGGTAGGGTATAAAGGTTGGACTAGATGGACGTATGTCTTTATACACCTCCAATACTATGTTACTATGTAACTGTTATACAGGCATTATGGGTAGGGTATAAAGGTTGGACTAGATGGACGTATGTCTTATATAACCTCCAATACTATGTTACTATGTAACTGTTATCAGACTTATGGGTAGGGTAAAAGGTTGGACTAGATGGACGTATGTCTATACAACCTCCAATACTAGGTTACTATGTAACTGTTATACAGACATTATGGTAGGGTATAAAGGTTGGACTAGATGACGTATGTCTTATATAACCTCCAATACTATGTTACATGTAACTGTTATACAGACATTATGGGTAGGGTATAAGGTTGGACTAGATGGACTTATGTCTTTATATAACCTCCAATACTATGTTACTATGTAACTGTTATACAGACTTATGGTAGGGTATAAAGGTTGGACTAGATGGAGGTATGTCTTTAACAACCTCCAATACTATGTTACTATGTAACTGTTATACACACATTATGGGTAGGTATAAAGGTTGGACTAGATGGATGTATGTCTTTATACACCCTCAATACTATGTTACTATGTATCTGTTATACAGCAACTTATGGGTAGGGTATAAAGGTTGGAGTAGATGGACGTATGTCTTTATACAACCTCCAATACTATGTTACTATGTAACTGTTATACAGACATTATGGGTAGGGTATAAAGGTTGGACTAGATGGACGTATGTCTTTATACACCCTAATACTATGTTACTATGTAACTGTTATACAGACATTATGGGTAGGTTAAAGGTTGGCCTAGATGGACGTATGTCTTCTATAACAACGCTCCATAACTATTTACTATGTAACTGTTATACAGGCATTATGGGTACCATTGGCGTAAGATTAGGGCCCATGATGGCAGGGGGCAAGAAGGCCAGCAATCCTCTTCCAAATTGCTCCACGATCAGCTGTTTTTAAATATCTTTTAGGTAAAATATCTTCACTCAGGAGCACCAGTAACTGCAGGAAAAAGAAAATAAATATTTCAGTAAACTATTAAAGTAAAATGTAACCAGTAAGATCTTTCTATTTATTCCAGTCAATCCCTTTGTTACAGAGCATATTCCCTAGTGTTTGTTTCACATTTTACTCTTAACAGTAATATCAAATCCACATGTAGCAGATTAGAGCGGATATAAAAAAACTGGAGCGACTCGGTGGCATCATTATGCGCGGATGCCATAGGAACTGCTGCCCACTAACAGTTGGCTCTGTGCCATCTCTCTCTCTCGGCTGTACCCATTTTTGGAACATGAGTCACAGGCAGAATGACATCACACACATTGCAGGGCTCACAAACCACCTGAACGAACAGGGAAGTATGAATGTGCTACATATCACACTGCTAGTTCAGGGTACAGAGTCAAAAGATCACGTAGCACCAGAGTGCAAAGCTTCATTCTGCAGCACAGACAGGGAATATCTTCAGCCACTGATCTCAGCAACAACTTGCAATAATATATATATATATATATATACACACACACACAGACAGTGGCGTATCTAGATATCACAGGGCCCCATAGCAAGATTTTAGGAAGGGCCCCCACATAAAAATCTGCTGGGTGCAGTTCAACCTAACCCGACAAAACTACAGAACGGTTATTTAAAGGGCATGTCCACCCTACTAAGAAAATTTTTACCTCTCGTAGTTCAGCCCCATCTTTGAAAGGTTAAAGTAAAACGAAAATGGGGTTTGTGGGGCTGAAATTCGTAAGGTAAATTTTTTTCTTAGGCGGGTGAACATGCCCGCAGGGGATCTGGATGGGGCCCCTTTTGCTCTGGGCCCCATAGTAACTGCTATGGCTGCTATAGTGATTCCTATGCCCCTGCACACAGAGCAGATAGAGCACCGTACAGTAATTCAGCCTTTAGGGCTAGGCCACACTAGTGTGCATTTAAACGTGATCCGATCGTGCTCAAAAGCGTACGTTAGTGTAAGGCAATATGGCTGACCATATTAGTGCGTTGCACTGCGATCACCATTTTTGGTAGCGCAATATTGGAAAACTGCAACATAGCACAGGAAACGCACATGCAATTGTGTGCATTAATGTGCATGTTCCAGTGCGTTGTAAATGCAATAAGACAATATATAATAATAATAAGGGAGAATTTATTTACAAAACTTCTCTCCATATTTAAAGGGCAACTATACTAAAAAAATTAAACATTACTTTGCCTTATCTTATTTTATGAATACATACCTGTAAGTAGCCCTTACTCTGAGTTGGATGAAATGGGGTTACTCTATTATATAATGGAGATTTATGGGTTGGTATCTTTATTGAAGACATGAAACTCAGGGCCCTATTTATAAAAGATCGGTATCGTTATCGTAAAATACCGATCGTTATCGTAAAATAACGACCGTTATTTACCGATAACGACCGGTATTTAACGATATTGCTAAATACCGGTCGGTATCGGTAAATACCGGTCGTTATCGGTAAATAAGGGTCGTTATCGTTAAAAAATGGTTGTTATTTTCCGATAACGATCGGTATTTTACGATAACGATACCGATCTTTTATAAATAGGGCCCTCAAAATCAATAGCAATGTGAATGAATTGCATAGGATTTGCAAGTATTTCTCATCCCAAGTTTATTTCTAGAGGAGAATTATCACAGAAGCTGATTGGACCATCCATGTTTGATTGAACAGTTGCAGCTGTTGGACTATTTGACCTGGTTGAAGAAAATGAGGCAAAACCACATCTAAGTCTATAGTAATTTCCTAACTATGATCCTTGTGGCCAATATATACCACTAAGGAAAACAATATTTATAGACTCGTAGGGTCACTTTACGGGACAATATGTCGGGCATCTTTCCTACAACACATAGAAAGTATGAGCATCGAGGTTCAGACATTCAGTTCATATTTACAGTAATTCAGCAATTTGTCCTTTGGCCCCATTACAAATAACATCAGCTCAGGGTGGATTGAAAAGCGCAAAAGCCAATTGGTTTGTTTATTGTATATTACATCCATGTGTTTGTCTAGCTGCCGACACCAAGCTGAGAGCCACACAATGCTTGCTGAGAGTAACCCATTGTTTCATTCAAGATTGCAGATGATTCTGTCTGACATCCCTGTAGGAAGACAAGTTGTCCAGTTCTCGGTCTTTGAATGAAGTTAGTGCGTATTGATATTGCTATTTAAATAGCATTTTAATTGGCATGTCCACCATTAAAACACAAAACTGGTCAATATTCAGTTACCTTCCCCAACTGATATATTTAGCACATTATTACCTGCATTACTAACCAGACATTTAATTATCATTATTATAGAGTAATCTGGCCCCTCCCTCCATGCAGTCAATCAAGGCTGTGAAAACTGATATCACAACCAATGATTGACTGCTGTTTCACCTGTTGCCATCTTTGCACATGCTCATGCATAGAAGACAGAGTGCGTCTGGCCCCGTCAGACTATGTGGCAGAGGAGCAAGCTATCGGATAAGTACCTTACCTTCTATCCTGGCTCCTGCAGGTTTTATTGAAGAACGGGAGGTAAGACACAGCTCCTTTCCCTCCCGTTCTTCAATAAAACTAAATTCCCACATTTTGTTTATACCAGTGGAGATGCCCTTTAAGGAAAAAAAAAAACCAGGATGGAGGATAATAGAAGCTCCAGTGATTACATGGTTAGTAGAATGGACCAGGTAGGTCTACACCAATCCATAGTAATGTTCAGGTGTAAAAGGAAGTTGTACACAAACATAGTAAATTAAGAGACTGAAGGGTTAGAAGGCAGCGAAGGGTTAAAAGTAGCGAAGGTAACATGATCCATAAAAACATGCATGAACATACATACATAAAGTGTTAACAACTGCAATAGAAATTCCACAGACATTCAATGGGACAAATATGCATCTTGCATTTCCCTCTCACATTCTATAAGAAATCTCCAACCCTTCCCACCATATCTTGTTAATTAGTTGAGATTAGTGCTACCCAATATGAAAGGTTTCCTAGAACTCCTCTCTATCGGACCTACCCTACACATGCAGTTATTCTTGATGGTCACACCCAGAGAAGATCGGTGAAGGCCCCAAGCCTGATTACTTAGAGACTATGGAGAGACCATCTAAAGGCATTGATTATAACTGATAACCAGAGATGAATTAATATCAAATTGGGCCACGGGCGAGGCTTACATTTGGGGCCCCCTTGATCTAGTATTGAATGAGCTGTAGTACTGATGTGTACTGGGCCCTAGGCAGCTGCCTAGATTGCTTTAATGGATAATCCTGCACTTCTGATGGTATAGCTAAGCACGGATTATAACTTATGACATCATGACAGTATTATATAGCCTTGCTGTATGTTATAGATTTAATAACGTTACCTGCATCACATTGGGAGGGGATTTTTCAAAACTTTTGGATGAAGAATGTTTGGAATCTGCCTGTTTGTGCTAAGTCTTAATGCTGAGATTCAGCAAACTCTCCCCATATATGGAACTCACGTGTCCCATGATTCTTTCCCCAATTGTCTATACCTCTTATTTAACCAGAACAGTCCCATTTTAGGTGAAGTTGGCACCTTGGATAAATTCTAAAGCTGCCCAACCAGCATAAGGAATCACTAGGTGTGTAGTAACACAAGAGCTTGAACATCCCCTCACAGAACCAAATCCCTGCATCAGTGCAGTGTATCACTTTGTGCCATTGCATGTCTTGTAATGGAATCTTTCAAGTTCAGGCATCGCTGAGCAGGATCTATTGTATTTGTGCACTGAATTTTGAAAGCTAAACAAATTAACATGCGGAAATGCTTTTAATTACAGAGAAAGGGGTCTCCTGGGCATTGACCTTGAACAATGTTTAAAAGGAATTTTTACTTAGTCATCCAGTAGTACTCGGTTCAGCACCTTTCGAACCATTTTCCTAAGGACTGGTAAACACAGGCCAACCCTGTTTCTGATATACCCTACCGTCAGACTACTGGTTAATCATCTGGTTAAAGTGGTAACCACAAACCACCATACAGCCTATTGAAGACCAAATGATTGAGTCTCAGACAATCACAGGAGACGTTGCCAGTCCGGCCCTTTTACTTGCTTCCGTGCACGGGAAACGCAAGGACATGGGAAGAGGTGACCAAGGTGGATGAGAAGAGGGTATCGTTTGCGGAGCACAGGTTGCGTCTGGGACGGTGTCAGTTGATCAGCTCTGAGATATATGGAGGGGCTGTATTGGATAGTGCTTTATAGGATAGGGTAAGCAGCTTGCACCGGATCCTTTGTGTGATGGGCAATCAGTGGAGTAACTGACAGAGAGGAGAGACATTAGTGAAGCGAGAAGAGAAATGAATGAGCTGGGCAGCAGAGTTGAGAATGGATTGAAGTGGTGCCAGGCGGTTGATTGGTAAACCACACAGGAGTGTGTTGCAGTAGTCTAGCCGGGATATGATTAGGGCATGAACTAGGATTTTTGTAGCTTCATTCGAGAGGAAGGGTCGGATGTGGGAGATGTTTTTGAGTTGGAGCCGACAGGAGTTGGCAAGCGATTGACATGAGGTTTGAAGAAAGATCAGAATCTAGCGTTATTCCCAGGCAGTGGACATGAGGAGATGGGGATATGGATGTGTTGTTAATATTAATAGTAAGACTAGGGAGGGGAACAGATTGTGAGGGTGGGAAAAGGACAAGTTCAGTCCTGTGTGAAAAAATAGGTGTACGCTTCGCTGCCAGGGATCATTAAGGTTCGGGTCACTCCTTCCTACTGCTCCATTCCCAGCAGTATTGGTTAACACAAAAAGGATAGAAAGGAAGGGGACGCCACACAGTGTTTCTGCGAACACAAAGTGTTTATTGATCCAACATGTTTCGACCCACACACGGGTCTTTTTCAAGTTCAGTCCTGTCCATGTTTAGTTTGAGGAAGCGGGAGGACATGAAGGCAGAGATGGCACTAAGGTAGTCAGGGACCTGGGATGTCAGTGTGGGGAGATCTGGGGCAGAGATGTAAATTTGGGTATCATCCACATACAGGTGATACTGGAACCCAAATGAACTAATGAGCTGTCCAAGGCCATAGGCATAGACAGAAAAAAGAAGAGGACCAAGGACCAAGCTTTGCGACCCCCACAGGGAGGGGGCGATGGGTGGAGCTAATTGCAGAGTGTGAAACACTAAAGATCCCACCAGAGGGATAGGAGGATAGCCAAGAATGTGTAGTGTCCTGGATACCTAAGGAGGCCAGGATCTGAAGAAGTAGAGGGTGATCAACAGTATCAAAAGCAGAGGACAGATCAAGAAGAATGAGCAAAGAGTAGTGACCTTTAGATTTAGCACTAAGTAAATCATTGGTCACTTTAGTGAGGGCAGTTTCCGTAGAGTGGTTAGGGCGGAAGCCTGACTGGTGGTGGTCAAAGAGAGAGTTAGCAGACAGGTGATTAACCAGGTCAGCATAGACATGTCTTTCCAGTAGTTTGGAAGCAAAAGGGAGAAGGGAGACAGGCCGGTAGCTGGAAAGAGCAGACAGGTCAAGGGAGGTTTTTTTAGGTATAGGGGATACAACGGAATGTTTAAATATGGAGGGAAAAATAACTGGCTAGGGACAAGTTAAAGAGAGAGGTTATGGCTGAAATGAAGGAAGAGGAGAGAGGGGGAATAAGATGAGAGGGAATGGGGTCAAGGGGGCAGGTGGTGAGACGTGTCCTGGATAGGAGAGATGAGAGTCCCTGTTTTGTTATAGTGGTGAAGCTCTTTAGAGGGGAAAGTAAAGGGATTAACCAATGAAGGGAGGCTAGACAGTGCAGTGGTAGGGGTAGAGATGAAGGGGGTGAGCCAAGAAGGGAGGTTGGGCAGTGTAATTGTAGTAGTTGGAAGCTGTAGGGAGGAGCTAGGGCACACAGGAAAACCACTTTGGATGTTTTCAATTTTCTCTGAAATATGAGGCTATTTCATCAGCCGATAAAAAGGGGGTAGGCGGAGGAGGTGGTGAACAGAGCAGGGAGTTGAATATTTGAAGAGGTGTTTGGGGTTATGGGATTGGGAGGATATGAGCGAAGAGAAGTAGTTTTGTTTGGTTAAGGACAAAGCACCTCTGATCCGACAAAGGGCACTTTTAAATTTGAGAAAGTCGATATTTTTGTTACTTTTGCGCCAGCGTCACTCGGCTATACGGAATTGCCTTTTCAACTTTTTAATCTGATCCGTAAGCCATGGTTGTGGGTTCTTACAACCAAGGCGACGGGTGGATAAGGAAGCAACAGAGTCGAGGGTATTGGAAACAGTGTTATGGTAGTGCACAGCTGCAAGGTTAGGGTCAGAGAAGGAGGGCATAGAGTTAAGTTGGCCGGGACAGATGACACAGGATTAAAATTGAGAAGATGATGATCGGACAGAGGAAAGGGAGAGTTGGAGAAGTTAGATATGGAGCAGAGGCAGGTAAAGACCAGATCCAGTGTGTGACCATTACAAAGGGTCTGGGCAGAGGACCATTGGGTAAGGCCAAGGGAGGAGGTAAGAGAGAAGTTTAGTGGTAGGAGAGGTGTTGGTATCAATGGGGATATTGAAATCCCCTAAAATAATTGAGGGGATGTCAGTGGATAGAAAGTGGGACAACCAAGCAGAGAAGTGGTCGAAGAAAGAGGTGGTCTGGCCAGGTGGACAATAGATAACTGCAATGTGTAGTGGTGTGGGAGAGTAAACATGGACTGAGTGGAATTCAAAAGATAGATGGGAAAGGGCTGGTAAGAGCATGATGGGTTTGAAAGTACAGCGCTCAGAGAGAAGAATACCAACTCCCCCACCACATTTATTATTGGGTCTAGTGGTGTGGCTGAAGTGAAGGCCACCATACAAGAGAGCGGCGAGTGAGACAGTCAGAGGGTGACAGCCATGTTTTGGTAAGACCAAGAAAAGTAAAGCAGCTAGAGATAAATAGGTCTAGCAAAATGATGACTAGCGAAATATCTTCAAGAACTAAACTTCAAGTCCAGTTGAATACAACAAATATACAATAGTGTAGTATAGCAGTATATAGTATAGTACAAAATATAGTGTAGTATAATGTAGCATATAGTATAGTATAATATATAGAGTAGTTATACAGTTTTAGTATAATGTATAGTATAGTAAAATAT
Source organism: Hymenochirus boettgeri (assembly GCA_019447015.1). Classification (NCBI taxonomy): domain Eukaryota; kingdom Metazoa; phylum Chordata; class Amphibia; order Anura; family Pipidae; genus Hymenochirus; species Hymenochirus boettgeri. The sequence continues at coordinate 20,748,435 of CM033473.1, read as the reverse complement.
TTAATATAGCAGAGTGTACTATATAGTATAATATCATATACAACATAGTATAGTATAGTATTTAGTATAGTATTTGAGGTTGAATAAATACATATGTCCATCCAGTCCAACCCATCTAGCAATACCCACATTTCCTGCCTAACTGTTGATCCAGAGGAAGGCAAAAAATAAAATTGTATGAAGAGGGAAAAAATTCCTTCCTGACTCCAAGTGGCAATGGGAAATTTCCCTGGATCAACTCTACTTTATGTATCAATACCAGTAACTTGTAACATTCCTTGTTTGCAGAAACTCATCCAGCTTTTTATTAAACTGACCAATGAACCTGCCATAACAACGTCAACTGGAAGACAGTTAGCTTTATAGCTTTACCGTTCTCACAGTGAAAAACCTTTTTTCTTCAAGTCTTAAGGCATGTCCACGTGTCCTCTGACATGTTCTATTGGTGAACAATGCCCCAGATAGTTTACTGTATGACCCGTTAATGTATTTATACACAGTAATCATATCCCCACGCAATATTGTAATTATTTATCTCTCTGCCGATAGGAGGGGCCGTTTGTCCTTCACTTTGCTTCCATCTGAAAATCCATAATGTTGCATTTACCACTAAAGGCTTGTAAAATCCATCCTTCCTGAGCCTGGTGTTAGGTGACCTTGAATGAAAATGAACCCGTATCAATTCACTTTCGTCCGGACTGTACATTAGTGCGTTAGTTTGCTATTCTGTCCATTGATTTAATCCCCATATTGCACAGGGGAGAAATAACAATCTCTATCTACACAAACTCACCGTGGAGAAATCCCTTGATGTTCCCATGGGAGACCCGGTAGACAATATTGTCCTGAAGTAGACATTAACATGTGAACGAGCTTTCTTCATACATAGAATAATTTATCTCTACAAAGCTCCTGGGAGTATGAATTATTTATTTTAAGAAAAAGGAACAGTCCTCCATGTAGAGATTGTACACGCGTTGGATTAAACTGTCGAATCGTTAGGGGGCTGGTCCAACAATCTTTATCTTTAAATCCCTCTAAAGATGGGTATACACGTGGCTGGAAAAAATCTGATCCCTTAATCTAGGTACACACAGTACCTGCTTGTATCTGCCATGTGTGGCCAGATCCCTTGGCCATGACCGACTATCGCCCCTTTATAAGGAGCCAATCAGGGTCAATCTTTAATGCGTGTGGTCAACTTAATACCTTAAAATAGGCATAATTCAAAGCAATCATTCATTGTCCATTTTGGCTGACAAATATCACGTTTGTGCATAGCTAAAGGGGAACTAAACCTAAAATGTAAAAATAGAAATGACCCTGAATTGCTAATTGCTTACTAACTGATAAGTGAAAGTTGCACATAGTCAGCTCTCTATCACCTCCTCCTTCCCCATGTCAAGTAACTACAGGATGAACTGGTTGTGTCCTCTCTGTAATTAAGATGGAACAGTGAGAAAACCAATTTTTACTCACTAGGAAGTAGGGCCGTAGAAATCAGAAAATGCTACTTAAAGGGTTTGTACACTAGAAAATTAGTTTTCTTAAAGGGTATGTCCACCCTTCAGAAATTTTTTTAGCAAACATTCCCCGTCCCCCCAGCCCCAACCGCTATGTTTGTAATATCAGAAAATGCCCAGAATTGTACTTACCTTCCCTCTTGCCTCCGCCGCGCTGCCAGCCCTCTGCTTGCGAGAAAATGCAAGCAGAGGGGCAGGACCGGCAGTCGTGTCTGTGATTGGCTGAGCGGCAGCCAATCACGGACACGGCTGCCGGGAGTTCAGTGCGGCGGAGGAAAGAGGGAAGGTAAGTAATGTTCTGGGCATTTTCTGATATTACAAACATAGCGGTTGGGGCCGGGGGAATGTTTGGTGAAAAGGGTTTTACACTAGGGGGAGGGAATCCAAATCGGGAGGGAGGGAGAGGGAGGGAGGGGGAGAAGGGATGCAGTACGCATGCCAAACTTCTCCCGGAGGCCAGGTAGGAGGCAGAGTCCTATATGGACTCTGCTATCCTCCTGGTGGGCAGTTTTTGGGACTTTGGGGGGGGACTACAGGAGAACCCTATGGAGCTGGGATGTGAGGTAAGGATTACACTACACTACACGGTGGGGCCAGTAGTGGGGGGGATTATAGTTTTGGGGGTGGACATGCCCTTTAAAATTACCCCATTAGTGGAAACTATAATTCATCCCAACTATTCATACCATTTGTTGGAAAATAATAAGGTAAGTAGTCACAGTACTTGTTTTGCTCGGGCTCTATTTAAGTCATGCAGCAACACACATACCTCAATGTAAGTGCTACTTACATATATCTTACAGTTAACCAATGCCATATATCAATTATGGTTCGGGTGTGCTTAATTAACCCTTTCCCTCTTTAAGAACGACACACAATTTGCAATCCAACAGGGTATGGTCCATGTGCAAGTCACTATGGCAGTCCCATTCCCCCTTTTGTAGATATTAGTCTCAGGAGCAGGGGCTTAACTGCAGCCCCCCGTGAGATTTGGAGGCCGGGCCCCTGACCCACCCTCCTCCCCAGAGGTCCATGATAATTTTACAGTCACATGATTCCCCTTTAACCTTACCCAGTGTAAAAAAACTAGTGATGATGTTGCAGAAAAAACAGTGATGTCACCAATGACATCACACACACTGGATATATAAGGAGCTGCTAATGACTCACAGATCATTTTCACTTGAAGATGGCTTGCTGTGCAGTTCCAAGAGATGTAAGTTTAATTCCCACTGACTGTTACTTATTACTGATCTTATCATGGAAATCTCCCAAATTAATAATAATATTCTACTAACCCCTGTTGGCTCCTTTCTTCACCTTCCTTATAATAGAGGAGAAAATCTTCTAGGTCTCATAGTGTAATGGGACATCATTTAAAGGGTATGTCCACCCTTTCAAAAAAAAATTGACATATAGCAGGGCTTTCCCCCCCCCCAGCCCCAACCGCTATAATAAAATCATTAGAAACTCCCCTGATCTCTACTTACCTTACCTCTTTCCTCCCCCGCATTCTCCCTGCCCTCTGCTTGCACGGAACTGCCTTTCAGCCAATCACAGACGCGGCTGCCGGCTGCTTAGAACACCGGGAGAAAGAGGTATGGTAAGTAGAGTTAGAGCCTCTGATAATTTTATTATAGCGGTTGGGGCTAGGGGGGGAAGGAATAACAGGCAGCAAAGGGGTTTCATGCTAGGGGGTGGGAGGCCAAAACGGGAGGGAGAGGGAGGGGGGAAAGGGCTCTTCTGCACATGGCAAAATTCTCCCAGTGGAGAGAAAGGAGGTAGAGTCCTATATGGTGGGCAGTTTTTTGGACTTTGCGGGGGGATTACCGGAGAACCATTTGGAGCTGGGATGTAAGGTAAGGATTTTATTACACTACACAATGGGGCCAGTAGTGGGGGGAATTATAGTTTTGGGGGTGGGCATGCCCTTTAACCCCTTCTGTTCTTCCTCTATCATTACCCTTCCATATCCTATATATGTCTACCACTAGAAACATGAGGTTTATTATAAAGTTAAATCATTTTCCATATTTGTTCTGATATAAAGACATGAAATCTTCCCCCCATCCTAATTTTATCCCTAAATGATCATTATTCAATGATAATGAATATGACTCACAAATCAATTTCAGTTGAGATTTCGTACTTTTCAGTTGCAATTCCTATGGCTGTAAGATTAATTCCCACTGACTGTAAGGGCTAGGCCACACTAGAGCGTATGCGCACGCGTTTCGTGCTTGCAGTTGCGCCCGCGATTTTCGCTAAAACGGAAATCGCGGGAATTTTTGCGTTCCCGCAATTTCTGTTTTAGCGAAAATCGGGGGGGGAATCGCCTAGCCCTTACAGTCAGTGGGAATTAATCTTACAGCCATAGGAATTAATTTGGATTTCCAATGTGCACGCGATTGCGCGTCCGTTCGCGTTTTGGTAATGCATGCGTTCACCATTTTTGGTGTGTTAACGCACGCGTTTCCATAATGCAAAACAGCGAAAACGCATGCGCAAAACGCACAAGAATCGCGCACACAATGTGCGATAACGCTCACGATTTGGTGCGCGATTCCTGTGGGTTGCAGTGTGGCCCCACCCTCACTTATTACTGATCTCATAGAAATCTCCCAAATGAATAATAATATTCTACTAACCCCTGTTGGATCCTTTCTTCTCCTTCCTTATAATAGAGTGGAAAATCTTCAGAGAGAGTCAGAGTGAAGTCAGATAATTGGCCCTATGTCAAGCGTAGGAAACATTGTCTGGCAGCACCACACGACTGCCCACCCTACCAGAGGGTAAGTAAACGCATTCACGCCACTAGCAATGTCTATAAATTCATTCCATCGATTAATTAATATAATGAATCCCTCCATTATAACGATTTCCTTCCCTTCTGATAATACTGGACCTGACACAGATCATGGAGAGCCCCATCCCATAATTCCACTGGGCGAGACCCCTCCCATTTCTAACAACTTTGTCATGACCAGTTTTCTTTTATTGTAGGTGAACTTTGGATTAAGGAGGAAAAGAAAAAACCCAGCAAATTCTGGAAAGCCGCTAACATCATCGTCCCATTGTTGGCCGCCTCCGCTATGATTGGATTCCAGTTATACAGAGTCTATGTAAGTCGTTTGATTGGGCATCTGGAAGTCCTCATGGGAGGGAGGAGCATGGGATCAGGTGGGCGGGGTTATCCAGTAGGATTATGGGTTCAGACAACATCACATTACATTGATAGTCTAGTTAGATCTTGTTTCTTGTTTGAGACAAAGCGGTATGGCAACTCCCATTCATATTAATAAATCCAATAGACAAGTCAGGCTGTTTTGGTAAATTAGGAAAGTAAAAAATAAAACCTGTTTACAGTCAGTTTATGTTTTTCCTTTTAATAAATATATTTATTGTATGTCTGTTATTAGAAAAAATAAAGCGGCACGGCAGGAACATCGAGGGAGTTGAAATGAGTAAGTTCCCAATGGGACTGATCACATGCCCAGCCCCCCAGTCTGTCTGTTATATTGTACCCTGTACCCCCATATTCCCTACTGTCTCCCCACACTCACTCTTCGATCCTCTCTATATTGTTATTATTACTAATCCTCATTATTATCTCTTACCCCCTGCAGGTGACTCCCTTTTACTAATTTGGTAAGTATATAGGTAAGTATTTCAGTAAGTATTGGGTTGGGGGTTTATTGGACCCTGACAGCTAGGACCACGTCCCATTGTTCCCCATAGTTCCATCTTACCTTCCACGTTCATCCGAGTTTAGTCTGATGGCCACAGATTTAAATTTCATACATACGTGCGATCGCAGGGGCTGATGTACGATGTGTACGAACAGCCATTTTGCCCGACTAGGTGCTTGGTTGGGCATCATTGTTGATCTGACCCGGCGGATTATCAATGATGCCCAACCAAACAGCCGCTTCGGCCAACCAAACGCCCATAAACTTAGGATAGTCAGACAAAATGGCCGTTCGTACACATAGTGTGTCGCAGGTCGGGCCTCCGGAATCTCACATTAAATGTCATACACACGTGCGAACGCAGGGGCCGATACACGATGTGTACGATCAGCCATTTTGTCTGACTAGGTGCTTGGTCGGGCATCATTGTTGATCTGACCCGGCGAATTATCAATGATGCCCAACCAAACAGACACTTCGGCCAACCAAACGCCATAAACTTAGGATAGTCAGACAAAATGGCCGTTCGTACACATAGCGTGTCGCAGGTCGGGCCGCCGTGATCCCACATGTGTACAGACCTTTAGGCTTTCCTTCCCCTTCTCCTTTAGAGAAAATTCCCTGCAGTATCAGATTGGGACTCTGGATTAACTGTGGGACAGGAGAGATGGTAAAGGTGGAACATATGGGACCAGGGTAATAGCTGTCAAGGTTTAATAGAGAAAAGTTCCAAGGTGATCCAGGGATTAGCCCGACTGCCACATGGAGTCAGGTAGGAATTTTCCCCCTTCTATCCCTTGCTTCAGAAGGGGTTTTTCGCCTTCCTCTGGATCACCCATGGCAGGGCCACCATCAGAATATTCAGGGCCCCATACTAGGTAAATTACTGCCCCTGCCTGGATGATTCCCCCTTCCAAGTTCCACGGGAACAAACACAGTCAGGAACCCCACAACACCCCCTACCCCCTTTATAACCCCAAGCAAAGTTGGCAAAATCAATATTATATTTAATTCATTCTAATAATTAATTTGAAGTTCTACATACAGTGTGCTGCCATGTCTGTCTGAACTCTGAATGTGGACTGTGCTATGGCATTGCCATCTGGCAGGGATCAGGCTCTGCATTCCTATCTCCATCCCCCGCGTCCTGAATAAAAAGGAGGAGGAGAGAAGAGGAGGGCTTCCATTAAAAGTTGCAGGTGAGGTCCATCCCATCGATGCCGGATGGCCCTATAGATTGACGGCGCGGGCGTGCGTCGTGGCATCACAGCATGGGCATACGTTGTGACGTCACTCACATCATACCGGTAGTTGGAGCCTGATCTCTTCTTACGCGTTCTGACGGCAGTTCAGCTACAAAAAATTTTTTACATACGAGTGTAACCTGGATTGGCTGAAAGTTCATCACAATTTATTAAGACCACATATCCATATAAATATAAAGTGCACATAGTGAAAATGTAAAAACATCAATCCCCTAATGGGAGAGAAATCAAAAACAGATCAATGTCCACCAGTCCACATGTAACCCAATTCCCTTCACTGATCCTTATACCAATGACTGTAATCTAGTTCCAGTCTGCTCAGGACTAATACCTCAAACAGTTCAGTATCCAGTGGGGAAACTAATACTTTTCAAACACACAATGTCACAAATTTAGCTCCACAGGTAATAGTTCAGTTCATGCTGCCTTATGTACTGTTTCGGGACTTACATCGGTGTGCAACTTGCACCCTACCTTCACCCATTCTTTGCACCGCTGCCAAGGAGTTCGTCCATAGTTTGGACTTAACTTCACCGTTGTTTCCCACACCTTCCGGGATTGTTTCAAGATTCCCAGTTTCCTCCAACTTCAACAGCGTCCTCCTCACCTCAAGGACCGGCCGACGCACGTTTCACTCAGAGCTTCGTCAGGGCTCTGACACAGAGAAACTTGTTACTATGTCACTGCAGGTAAATAACATCTGATTGGTTGTTACAAAAAAACTCCCCTTTCTCTGGTGTTCCTGAGAGAAGGAATCTTACCTTGATGCCCGCCGGTCCCTCACTGCTCTCACTGGTCTTCCAGGGGGTAGTATTCAGACAAGGTTGAGACACTGACACGTCTGCTTTATGGCTGCACAAGCTCACATAGAGCTCACAAAGTAGGCACCAGAGACGGGCAAGGGACAGGAGGTCTTCAAGGTTAGAAATCTGGACTCAGAGTGCCGGGGAGAAAGGTAAGTATTGCATAAGAGGAGTGGGGGGTAATAAGTGTGGGGTAAAAAGGTTTTTATGGGGTTGAACATTCCCTTTAAATATTCACATGCATTTTAAAGTAAAGTGTATATGTTTGTTGTTAAAGGTGAAATAAAGTAAAGAAAAAACTTTAATCCAGGAGATTTCCTAACCAGAACAGCATATTTGGAAAATGAAAAATCCTAAATATTGTAAAGATTTACCATGTCCACAGCATTTTTTGTTAGAAGGAGCAGGGCTACCATTAATGGACAACTAAATCCTATTATCTCACCCCTTTCTAAAAAGTACTAAGCTCCAGCATGCCCCGCCCCCTATTTGTGTCCCAGGCCTGATCTATGGGATAATGAACTCTGCAAGAAGCGTGTCTTTTTATTGGTCAAGTCACAGAATGAGGGAGAGAGTGGAGTGGACTGAACAAGGCAATTGCTAGTTAAAGGGCAACTGTGTTCTCCAAACAAGTTATGGTTAAAGGGCATGTCCACCCTTAAAACATTAAACTGGTCATATCTTGGTTACCTGCCCCCAACCCCAACTGATTCAGCACATTATTAGATGTAGTATTGCCATCCTTTTCAAGGCTGTGACTACTGATATCACAACCAATGATTGACTGTGGTTTCCCCTGTTGCCTCCACTGCACATGATTAAGCTTATAAAAAGCTCATTGGCCATAGGAAGGAAGCAGATACCTTTTCCATAACAGAAAATAACTTCTCATTAAATATCTGGCTACAAATGCATTGGGAATACAGGCAGATAACTGGCAAGTCACCGTTTTTTTGTTTTAAGGGTAGACATGACCTTTAAAGGACAATTATACTAACCTAAACTGCCAGGTCCTACTCGAGCAGCGCTGCAAGCTAAACCCAGGGGTGAGGACCTTGCAGTTTATGTCCTCACCCTGGGTACAATATATGGACAGAGGAAGAGGAGTGAAGGAAAAGGTATAATTGTCCTTTAAGCATGAAGTCTTTCCTTTGAAATGAGACCTGTATCACATCTCTGAAGAAATTATATTGCAATTAATAATGTTTAAACCATAAAAACTAATGTTATAAAAAAATAATGTTTAAACTTCCTTCCAGTAGCTTGAGGGATATTTTGTGCCTGCAAAGTGAAGAGAGCAGCTATTGGCTGGTCGGTCCCATGTGACTAGTAGGACGCTGCGCAAGTTTGCACAAAATGCTGCGAGAGCCGTGAGACATCATATAAGAAGGTACTGCCGCATGACGGAAGACCCAGTTGTTAGATAAATTGCCGGACAGAGACACAATCTCCCCACCCTCCCTCCCTATTCTATGGCTAAGTTCGGTTAGTTGGAGTCACAGTTGGCAGATACATCCTTGCAGTCGGCACGGTGTTTGGAGTCGTTACATGCCCTCTGGAGATCCACAGGTGTAGTATTCTAGCTTTGGCTATGGCTGGGACAAGAAGGTATACAAATAATATGTAAGAAAGCACATAAAGGAAATTGTGTTGAATAAAATCGATGGTCTATTGTTACCCAACACTTGCAGTCTATCTGTAAATTTCTTACGTTAAAGGGAAAATCCACGGCCGGGAGCTCCACCTCCTCTGTTGCTGCAACGTGCCCTTTACTTTTGCGGCAGTAGAGACTCGATCGGTGATGGCTGTCAGCCATTGGTCTGTCATGGCCGGGACTGATGGCCCTACCAGGAAGCAGAAGGGAGCCGCGGTGGTGGATCGTGGATTTTCTAAATTGGATTCCTCAGCCTGGGAGCAAATGCCACGCGTATGGGGTTTTGGGGGGTCCTACACAGCATATTACATTTTTACAGAAGGGGTAAACCTGCCCTTTAAGTGTTATGTTTATACGATAAAAGAAAGGTTTTAAGGTCATAGAACTGGGCTTAATCCCAGATATGGTCTATTATCACAAGGAGGTGGGAATAAGTTATCCTGGGAATTTTAGATCCACCAATATGTCAGTCTAGTGTCCCTTTAAACTGTAACCTTTAGTGTGGTATTGTATAAAAAGTAAATAGAAGCAATGCTGCACAAAATCATTAAAGCGTGTAGCCCAGAATTCTCTGATTAAAATGATATATAACTTGTTTTTCTAAGTAATTCCTAACCAAAGATACAGTAATATATTTAATTGAAGAACTCCGCGAGTTACTACCCCCTCCACTAGCTCAGTGACCAAGACACATGCTCAGTGTCAGTCGCACAGGGAGGAAGAGAGGAATTCTCACTGGAAAAGTGAAGATTAAAGTGAAAGTAAATGGAGGGCTTTTTTTGTAATTGATTCCAAATTGATTCTTTGGTTAGGAATTACATAGTAAGACAAGGTATATATCATTTTAATAGTTTCTTTCCTCACTATAATCATAAGAAAAATGTTTACTCAAAGTTCTCCTTTAGCACATTAACACTCTTATGTATTCTCCGATACCTGGTTATATAATGTAACTGAATGCACTATTGACTTTTGCTGTTATTTCTGTCATACAAGGGGGTTAAAATGTGAATATTACAAGACAGAAAATTCTAATTGGAGTAGAAATAGTGCCCGTCGCTGGGTCATTGTTTAAATTCACAGAAAATACATAATAGAGGGTCTAGGATTACATAGAGATATTCAGGGAAGCTCAGCACCTGGGGACATAATAAAAATAAACCTGAGGTCATAATCTAATTTTCCTAGATGAAATTTTATACAGTCGGGTCATTGTGGGAGGCAAACTGCATTCCCCTTTCCCGGTACAAGAGACACATCTAATGATTTTCTTCTTCTAAGAGCTACTGAAGCATTTTGGGTTATTACTGTCAGTCTACGCTGAATTCTACATGCACATCCATAGCTAAGTGCCTTGGCTTGTCAGTACGGTTCAATCTGCATATTTATTAGAAGGCCAGCATTGAATATTTGTCATAGCCAGGCGTAAAAATTAGAAAATTGTCTGGTCCGATATGAAAAAAACAAACAAATGTGTCCTGAATGCCATGGATGGTGTAAAATTTCAATGCCCAGAAGACTTTCCTGGTTTTAATAGGGAAATTTTTTGAGTTAAGGTGTAATTAGGAGTAAACTACCCGTAGTTGGGAAAGGTGTGAAATTATGAGTGAACTATGTGCGGTTGGGGACGGGGTGGAAATAGGATTAGACAACGTGTGGTCAGGGATGGTGTGGAAATAGGTGTTTGTAGAATTACACTCTGGACAAATCTTCCAGAAGGGATTTATCAGAGGCGGCATGGAGCATTGGGTGAATCTCACCTCACACACCTCTCAGTAAATGCCCCTGTGTATGTGGTCTGGGTCAGGGTAGGTGTGGAATTATAAGTAGACTATGTGTGGTCATGGTAGGTGTGGAATCAGGAGTAGACTATGTGTGGTCATGGTAGGTGTGGAATCAGGAGTAGACTATGTGTGGTCATGGTAGGTGTGGAATCAGGAGTAGACTATGTGTGGTCATGGTAGGAGTGGAATTAGGAGTAGACTACGTGTGGTCAGGGTAGGTGTGGAATTAGGAGTAGGCTATGTGTGGTCAGGGTAAGTGTGGAATTAGGAGTAGACTATGTGTGGTCAGGGTAGGTGTGGAATTAGGAGTAGACTATGTGTGGTCAGGGTAGGTGTGGAATTAGGAGTAGACTATGGTTGGTCAGGGTAGGTGTGGAATTAGAGATTCATTGTAGGTATGTTAATATTACGTGTTTCTAGAATTACAGTCTGGACAAATCTTCCAGAAGGGATTACCAGAGGTTGCATAGGGCACTGGGTGAATCTACCTCACACACTCTCAGTAAATGCCCCTGTATTGTGGTCGGGAAGGTGTGGAATTTGTAGACTATGTGTTCGTGGAAGGTGTGGAATCAGGATTATACTATTTGTGGTCAGGGTAGGTATAGAATTAAGAGTAGACTACATGTGGCCAGGGTAGGTGTGGAATTAGGAGTAGACTATGCGTGGTCAGGGTAGGTGTGGGTTAGGAGTAGGCTATGTGTGGTCAGGGTAGGTGTGGAATAGGAGTAGACTATGTGTGGTCATGGTAGGTGTGGAATTAGTAGTAGGCTATGTGTGGTCAGGGTAGGTGTGGAATTAGGAGTAGACTGTGTGGTTCGGGTAGGTGTGGAATTAGGAGTAGACTATGTGTGGTCAGGATAGGTGGGATAAGGATTAAACTATGCGTGGTTAGGGTAGAGGTGGTGGAATTAGGAGTATAGACTAGGTCAGGGTAGGTGTGGAATTAGTAGTAGACTATGCGTGGTCAGGGTAGGTGTGGAATTAGGAGTAGGCTATGTGTGGTCACTAGGTGTGGAATAGTAGTAGGCTATGCGTGATCAGGGTAGGTGTGGAATTAGGAGTAGACTATGCGTGGTCAGAGTAGGTGTGTGGAATAGGAGTAGAAGTGTGGTCAGGGTAGGTGTGAAATTAGGTGTAGACTATGCGTGGTCAGGGTAGGTGTGGAATTAGGAGTAGACTATCATGGTCAGGGGGAGGTGTGGAATTAGGAGTAGACTATGCATGGTCAGGGTAGGTGTGCAATTAGGAGTAGACTATGCGTGGTCAGGGTAGGGTGGGAATTAGGAGTAGGCAATGTTTGGTCAGGGTAGGTGTGGAATTAGGAGTAGACTATGCGTGGTCAGGGTAGGTGTGGAATTAGGAGTAACTGTAGTCAGGGTAGGTGTGGAATTAGGAGTAGGCTATGTGTGGTCAGGGTAGGTGTGGAATTAGGAGTAGACTGTGTGGTCAGGGTAGGTGTGGAATTAGCAGTAGGCTGTGTTGTGTTAGGGTAGGTGTGGAATTAGCAGCAGGCTATGTGTGGTCAGGGTAGATGTGGAATTAGGAGTAGACTATGTGTGGTCAGGGTAGGTGTGGAATTAGCAGTAGGGAGTGTGGTCAGGGTAGGTGTGGAATTAGTAGTAGGCTATGTGTGGTCAGGGTAGGGTGTAGAATTAGCAGTAGACTATGTGTGGTCAGCGTAGGTGTGGAATTAGTAGTAGGCTATGTGTGGTCAGGGTAGGTGTAGAATTAGCAGTAGGCTATGTGTGGTCAGGGTAGATGTGGAATAGGAATAGACTCTGTGGTCAGGGTAGGTGTGGAATTAGGAGTAGGCTATGTGTGGTCAGGGTAGGTGTGGAATTAGTAGTAGGCTATGTGTGGTCAGGGTAGGTGTTAGAATTAGCAGTAGGCTATGTGTGGTCAGGGTAGGTGTGGGATTAGCAGTAGGCTATGTGTGGTCAGGGTAGGTGGAATTAGTAGTAGGTATGTGTGGTCAGGGTAGGTGTGGAATTGCAGTAGGCTATGTGTGGTCAGGGTAGGTGTAGAATTAGCAGTAGACTATGTGTGGTCAGGGTAGGTGTGGAATTAGTAGTAGGCTATGTGTGGTCAGGGTAGGTGTAGAATTAGCAGTAGAATATGTGTGGTCAGAGTAGGTGTGGAATTAGTAGTAGGCTATGTGTGGTCAGTGTGGTAGGTGTGGAATTAGTAGTAGGCATGTGGGGGCAGGGTAGATGTGGAATAGGAGTAGAATCTGGGTAGGGTAAGTGTGGATAGGAGTAGGCTATGCGTGCTCAGGGTAGGTGTGGAATTAGGAGTAGACTATGCATGGTCAAGGTAGGTGTGGAATTAGGAGTAGGCTATGTGTGTGTCTGGGTAGGTGTGGAATTAGGAGTAGACTGTGTAGTCAGGGGGAGGTGTGGAATTAGTAGTAGGCTATGTGGGGTCAGTGTAGGTGTAGAATTAGCAGTAGGCTATGTGTGGTCAGGGTAGGTGTGGAATCAGTAGTAGGCTATGTGTGGTCAGGGTAGGCGTGGAATTAGGAGAAGACTGTGGTCAGGGTAGGTGTGGAATTAGCAATAGGCTATGTGTGGTCATGGTAGGTGGTAGAATTAAGAGTAGACTATGTGTGGTCAAGGTAGGTGTAGTATTAGCAGTAGGCTATGTGTGGTCAGGGTAGGTGTGGAATTAGTAGTAGGCTATGTGTGGTCAGGGTAGGTGTGGAATTAGGAGTAGACTCTGTGGTCAGGGTAGGTGTGGAATTAGCTGAATAGTAGCATAGTATGTGGTCATGGTAGGTGTCGAATAGGAGTGGATATGTGTGGTCAGGGTAGGTGGGGAATTAGTAGTAGGCTATGTGTGGTCAGGGTAGGTGTGGAATTAGCAGTAGGCTATTGTGGTCAGGGTAGGTGTGGAATTAGCAGTGAGATATGTGTGGTCAGGGTAGTGTGTGAATAGCAGTAGGCTATGTGTGGTCAGGGTAGGTGTGGAATTAGTAGTAGGCTATGTGTGGTCATTGTAGGTGTAGAATTAGGAGTAGACTATGTGTGGTCAAGGTAGGTGTGGAATTAGTAGTAGGCTATGTGTGGTCAGGGTAGGTGTAGAATTAGAGTAGACTATGTGTGGTCAGGGTAGGTGTGGAATTAGTAGTAGGCATTGTGTGGTCAGGGTAGGTGTAGAATTAGGAGTAGACTATTTGTGGTCAGGGTAGGTGTGGAATTAGCAGTGGCTATGTGTGGTCAGGTGTAGGTGTGGAATTAGTAGTAGACTGTGTGGTCAGGGAAGTGTGGTTAGCAGTAGACAGTGTGGTCAGGGTAGGTGTGGAATTAGGAGTAGACTATCATGGTCAGGGTCAGGGTAGGTGTGGAATTAGGAGTAGACTATGCGTGGTCAGGGTAGGTGTGGAATTAGGAGTAGGCTATGCGTGGTCAGGGTAGGTTGGAATTAGCAGTAGGCTATGCGTGGTCAGGGTAGGTGTGGAATTAGCAGTAGACTGTAGTCAGGGTAGGTGTGGAAAGGAGCAGACTATGCATGGTCAGGTAGGTGTGGAATTAGTAGTAGACTGTGTGGTCAGGGTAGGTGTGGAAAAGGAGCAGACTATGCATGGTCAGGTAGGTGTGGAATTAGGAGTGACTATGCATGGTCAGGGTAGGTGTGGAATTAGGAGTAGGCTATGTGTGGTCACGGTAGGTGTGGAATTAGGAGTAGACTATGCATGGTCAGGGTAGGTGTGGAATTAGGAGTAGACTATGCATGGTCAGTAGGTAGTTGTGTAATTAGGAGTAGACTATGCATGGTCGGGTAGGTGTGGAATTAGGAGTAGGCATGTGGGGTCAGGTAGGTGTGGAATTAGGATTCAGACTGTGTAGTCAGGATATGTGTGGAATTAGCAGTAGGCTATGTTGTGGTCAGGGTAGGTGTGGAATTAGGAGTAGACTATGTGTGGTCAGGGTTTGTCAGGGTGTTTTGTGATTTGTGTCAGGCTTTTTGCTGGGTTTTAGGGAAAATAGGATGATTGAGAGAATTTAGGGAAGCATGGATGTGCCGGAAGTAGTGTCTTGAAAGTCTAGCATAGATAGATAGTGGTAGGAGTAATGGAAAAGAGTAGACTATGCAGTCAGGAATGAGGTGATAGAATAGATAGACTTTTTGGTCATAGGAGTTAGGTTGGTGTGGATAAAGGAGCAGTACTAGAATGGTAGAGGATAGGGTGAGAATAGAAAGTATAGAATTAGTAGACTATGCTTATCGAGAATTCAGGATAGAATTCGGTGGAGATGGAATGAGTAGGTAGATAGGATTGTGTAAGAGTTAAGGATAGAAGTGTAATTAGAGAAGTTAGATAGATGGGTAGGGAGAGATTGAGATTGAGTGAATAATTTGATGTCAGGAGTAGTAGATTAGATTAGAGTAGACATGAGTCAGGGGTAAGACTGTGGAATTAGAAATAGGATGTGGGGTTGTCTATAGTAGAATAGTGTAGAGAATTAGGATTAGGAGATGTTGTAAGATCAGAATGTACGTGAATTAGAAGTAGGATAGATGTCAGGATTAGATGTAGGAGTGGAGCATTTAGGAGTAGGATAGTGTGGTCGGAATTAGGGTAGAAGTAGTGAGTAGACTATGTGTGGTCAGGGGTAGTGTTGGATGGAACTTAGGAGTAGACTTATGGGGTCCGGGTAGGTGTGGAATCATAGGAGTTAGACTATGTGTGGTCAGGGTAGGTGTGGAATTAGGAGTAGACTTATTGGGTCAGGGTAGGTGTTTTTTTTTTTGAATTAGGAGTAGACTAGACTGTGTGGTCAGGGTAGGTGTGGGAATTAGGGAGTGACTATGTGTGGTTAGGGTAGGTGTGGAATTAGGTAGTTAGACTATGGTGTGGTCAGGGTAGGTGTGGAATTAGGAGTAGACTTGTGTGTCAGGGTAGGTGGTAGAATTGGGAGTAGGACTATGTGTGGTCAGGTAGGTGTGGGGAATATTAGGAGTAGACTATGTGTTGGTCAGGGTAGTAGGTGTGGAATTAGGAGTAGACTATGTGTGGTCAGGGTAGGTGTGGAATTAGGAGTAGGCTATGTGTGGTCAGGGTAGGTGTGGAATTAGGAGTAGACTATGCGTGGTCAGGGTAGGTGTGGAATTACGTGTTTCTAGAATTACAGTCTGGACAAATCTTCCAGAAGGGATTTACCAGAGGTTGCATAGGGCACTGGGTGAATCTTACCTCACACACCTCTCAGTAAATGCCCCTGTATATGTGGTCTGGGAAGGTGTGGAATTTGTAGACTATGTGTGTTCGTGGAAGGTGTGGAATCAGGATTATACTATTTGTGGTCAGGGTAGGTATAGAATTAAGAGTAGACTACATGTGGCCAGGGTAGGTGTGGAATTAGGAGTAGACTATGTGTGGTCAGGGTAGGTGTGGAATTAGGAGTAGACTTATTGGGTCAGGGTAGGTGTGGAATTAGGAGTAGACTATGTGTGGTCAGGGTAGGTGTGGAATTAGGAGTAGACTGTGTGGTCAGGGTAGGTGTAGAATTCAAAATAAAAGTGTGTAGTATAGAGCAACCAAAAACTCAGACAACCCCACAGGTATTGCTATAAACAAACGTGCATTTATAGTGCACACCACGACATGTTTCGGACAGTCTAGGTCCTTTCTCAAGTGTAAACACATAATTACTTAACCACCTTGTATATCCTCAGGGTGTGGTTCCAATAAGGTCACTCACCCTGTCAGCTGCATCCACCTTTTAAACAAGCATGATAAAAGTGATAAAACACCGCAAAGTTATAAACATTGCATAAAAGTAGTATATAATAAGTAACATTATTCTCAAAAGTGCATTGTATGTGCCGATACTAAACATTGTATAAATATATTGTAAACCTCTACAAACCATATCTCTAATGGTGTATATCATAAAATAACATTATTCACGAAAGTGCAATATCTGTGCAGATGCTAAACATTTCAGTGTTTACAGTTATAACTATAGAATAAAAATCATGGTAAACCTAATACAGGCCATAATCTCTAATGGTGTATATCATAAAATAACAGTCACGAAAGTGCAATATATGTGCAGATGCTGAACATTCCAGTTATAACAGTTATAACCATTGCTTGTGAAGGTTCTCATTCATCCAGGTCATGGTATATCTGTTGTATTCAATTAGATCAACTGGACTTGAAATGTAGTTCTTGAAGACGTTTCGCTAGTCATCCGACTGGCTTTCTCAATTCAGAATGACTTGTACAAGAATCTGTGGCATAAAGGACATACCTTTGAAGATTGTAATGTTAATATACTGGCGAAGGAACGTGACTGGTTCAAGAGAGGTGTTAAGGAGGCCATTTATGTGAAAATAAAGAAACCAAGCCTAAATAGAGGTGGGGGAGTTCGACACAACTGTCTGCCATGTACAATGCTGTTTTAACACCTTACTCTGGGCGTTCTATAACACCTCTTAGCCACTATCCAATCACACCTTAACACCTGGCTGTGATATGCTAATTGGGATTTTCCAGGGTACATAATTGCCGCAGATTCTTGTACAAGTCATTCTGAATTGAGAAAGCCAGTCGGATGACTAGCGAAACGTCTTCAAGAACTACATTTCAAGTCCAGTTGATCTAATTGAATACAACAGATATAGTTATAACCATTGTATAAATATAGTGTTAAACCTCATACAAACCACCATCTCTAATGGTGTATATCATAAAATAACAGTCACGAAAGTGCAATATATGTGCAGATGCTGAACATTCCAGTTATAACAGTTATAACCATTGTATAAATATAGTGTTAAACCTCATACAAACCACCATCTCTAATGGTGTATATCATAAAATAACATTGTTCACAAAAGTGCAATATATGTGCAGATGCTAAACATTTTCAGTACGATTAACGTACTCTTTTTCCACTTGTCCAAACGCATTTTCAATGTACAACATAAAGTGCTGTGCTCCCATGTAAATATATGTCTTATCCTTCGCATAAAGTGATAGTGTCAAAAACAAGAGCTAAAAGTTCAATATAAACGGCTCCATGGTCATTAATGGACACAATAAGATGTAAAAATCCATACACATCTGGAAGTAGTCAATATTGTCCATATTGTCTAGTGATAATAGCCAACCAGTGTGACTAAATGATTATACTTAACAATGTGAACAAATTACCCATATATATATATATATATATACAATATAAAAACATAATATACTTTATTAGATCCTTAGATCACTATTGTGCAGGGAACTACTCAGCATCGAGTCTACCCTGATGAAAAGTACTGCCATATCTAGGCCTACTATAACTCACTTAGAAAGGTTAGAACTATACCTCAACTGGTAGCTGTCTTTCTAATAGGCTCACAAAGCAGCTATCTGAAAAGACACATAAATAATGATTGTATTAATCCAAAGGTGTCCACATGCAGTAAAACATTGTCCTTTTACAGGTTAAAGGAACATAGTTACTTTACATAATAATCCTTATAGACATAGCATCATAAGAAAACAACGTTGCTGTACACATCCTAGCCTCATAAAAAACATTTAAGCGACCATGCTTCATTGATCCCATATGGTGTCAATGTATCTAAATATCGTATCCAAAAACATTCTCTTTGGAGCAACATCTTAGTTATGTTGCCCCCACGTGTTGGTGTGTTCACCTTTTCCAGCACTACCCATCTTAACTGGCAATGTGTGTGTCTGTTTTCATTGAAATGTCTTGATACTGGAGTATCATATCTCGTTTGCAGTTTGTAATTTTTAATATCCAGTTTGTGCTCTTTTATTCGTACTTTAATCTCTTTGTGTCTGTCCCACATAGCATTTACCGCATGGACATTTCAACATATATATCACTTGTTTGGTTACACATGTGGCAAATTATTTCAATTGTATAGGTGTACCCTTTAGAGGATTTGAAATCGCATTACCTTTAATGATGGATGAGAAACAGTTGCAACCTAAACATGGGAAAGTACCCTTCCTTTTAATCATTGCTCCCTTTGTTCTACCAATGTCAGCGGGGCACAGTTGATCACGTGTAGTGTTGCCCCTTTTATAACTAAACAGAGGGATCTGTTTAAACAGATACCCTATTTCCTTATCATTCTGTACTACCGGCCAAAATTTCCTCACTATTTTTTCAACGTTATGGCTCTGTGTACAATACTGAGATACTAATGGTAATCTTTCAACTTTTATCTTTGTATTCCAATAATGCTTGTCTAGGTATCCTCTGTACCTATTTTTGTGCTTTCCTTAGATCTTGTATCTTATATCCTCTCTCCATCAGTTTATTTGTGATCTTTGAAGCACTCCTTATATATAGCTGTTCATCAGATGATATACGTCTAGCTCTTATATATTGCCCTTTCGGAATGGCCTGAAATATGTGTGGATTATGAAAGCTGTCTGTACGTAAGATATTGTTTCTGTCAGTGGGTTTACTATGGAGAGCCGTGCATAACTTGTTTTCATTAAGACTTATATTTACATCCAAAAAATTAATGTTTGTTGTAGACAACTCATGGGTAAACTTAATAGTTGGATGTGCTTGATTAGCTTCCTCCATCATGGACAGAAATTGTGTTTCAGTTCCTTGCCATAATACCAATATATCGTCCACAAAACGTACGTATTTCACAATCATATGTGCATACTTAGACTGCAAAAACAACCTTGTTTCTATGTTGTGCATAAAAATGTTGGCAAAGGCAGGAGCCACCGGGGACCCCATTGAGGTCCCTTGTCTCTGCCAATAACAAACCTCGTTAAATTTAAAATAGTTTTTTTTAAGCACCATGGTTAGACAGTCAATGAGGAAGAATATTTTTGGTTGTGACATATTTGTTGTTAATAATGCTTCTTCTACATAGGTGTAGAATTAGGAGTGTGGCTATGTGTGGTCAGGGTAGGTGTAGAATTAATAGTAGACTTATTGGGTCAGGGTAGGTGTGGAATTAGTAGTAGACTTATTGGGTCAGGGTAGGTGGGGAATTAGGAGTATACTATGTGTGGTCAGGGTAGGTGTAGAATTAGGAGTAGACTTATTGGGTCAGGGTAGGTGTGGAATTAGGAGTAGACTATGTGTGGTCAGGTTAGGTGTAGAATTAGGAGTAGACTATATTGGGTCAGGGTATGTGTAGAATTAGGAGTAGACTATGTGTGGTCAGGGTAGGTGTAGAATTAGGAGTGTGGCTATGTGTGGTCAGGGTAGGTGTAGAATTAGTAGTAGACTTATTAGGTCAGGGTAGGTGTGGAATTAGTAGTAGACTTATTGGGTCAGGGTAGGTGGGAAATTAGGAGTATACTATGTGTGGTCAGGGTAGGTGTAGAATTAGGAGTAGACTTATTGGGTCAGGGTAGGTGTGGAATTAGGAGTAGACTATGTGTGGTCATGTTAGGTGTAGAATTAGGAGTAGACTATATTAGGTCAGGGTAGGTGTAGAATTAGGAGTAGACTATGTGTGGTCAGGGTAGGTGTAGAATTAGGAGTAGACTATATTGGGTCAGGGTAGGTGTAGAATTAGGAGTAGACTATATTGGGTCAGGGTAGGTGTAGAATTAGGAGTAGACTATGTGTGGTCATGGTAGGTGTAGAATTAGGAGTAGACTATGTGTGGTCAGGGTAGGTGTAGGATTAGGAGTAGACTATGTGTGGTCAGGGTAGGTGTGGAATTAGGAGTTGGCTATGTGTGGTCAGGGTAGGTGTAGAATTAGGAGTAGACTATGTGTGGTCAGGGTAGGTGTAGAATTAGGAGTAGTCTATATTGGGTCAGGGTAGGTGTAGAATTAGGAGTAGACTATGTGTGGTCATGGTAGGTGTGGAATTAGGAGTTGGCTATGTGTGGTCAGGGTAGGTGTAGAATTAGGAGTATACTATGTGTGGTCATGGTAGGTATGGGATTAGGTGTAGACTATATGTGGTCAGGAAAGGTGTGGAATCAGGTGTAGACTGTGTGGTCAGGGAAGGCTTTTCTTGGTCAGGGATGCTTAGTGTGTTGTTTACAACTTTCTGTTTTAAAATGCAGGAAGGCTGTCAGGTCTTCACTTTACAGTTATTTTACAACATGTTCTTTCTCCCAATACTTTAAATTCTTGGAACGTTGGCAGATAGATAACAATTCTGGAATTTAATTTTCAGCCCTCAGGAGGACAAACAGTTTTAACATCTCTGGTCTAAGCCGCAGTCTGGCACTTTACATGTTGCTGGTTCGGAACCCCAAGGACCATAACAGAGAGGAAACTGCACGTTGTTCCTATGAAGTCACACGGACACTGTTAACATTTGGAACATGTCACCTATTTGCTTAGTGTTTTCCACTACTGCTGGAAAATGGATTGAAGAGAATTGTTCCAGGCATTTGTAAAGGGGAAAGAATGTTTGTTTGGGTTTGACTAATAGAAAGAACTAATCTTTAGGTCTTTACTTGGCTGCTCACTCGCCCTAGATGCCAGGCTGTGTTGATTGACACTGTGTAAGGGTTTGTGTTAAATTTGAATCTACTGTATACTTCTGCTTTTTTTAACATTTCCCGTAGTAACTACATTCATTCAACACAATGGGGTATTTGTAGACATAGTCTATGAGGTCTTTGAAGACATTGAGACGGTGTGACCAAGATTTGTCTAAAGTTCCACCATAGTCCACCAATGATGTAACTGCCTCCAAGCATGTCAATCCCCCTAGCAAGTCATGGGGTAATCATTTTGTTCTTAGTTACATGATGGATGTTTTGAGCTGCCAGTTGTTTATTTTCTCTGATGTTTACTGTATGTGTAGATGTCCACACAATGCCCTCAACTACCGACTATATGACACCCTATGGCAGAGTACAGGGTGCCAAAGGGATGAAGTTTAATAACAGCCAGAGAGAATGTACACAGGGCAACCAAAGTGCAAAAACTAAAAACACAACGCAACAATTTAATTATTATTATTTATTATTTGTGTTTTTTTATTTTATTAATGATATTTTTCCAACCAAGGGGAACTTTGTAAAATTTTCTAGAAATAATTATCAATTCTTTATTGAAAAGGAACTAAAAATAGAAAGTATAAACTTTTGATTTGACTTGAAAGGCAACATAAAGTGTCCGTGGGAGTGCGTGGAATTTAAAGCCTGCACCTGTGACACAGCTGTATACAATCAAGAGAAATCAGTGTTGCTTAGATCTGGGACACAGCTGTATACAATCAAGAGAAATCATTGTTGATTAGGTCTGGGACACAGCTGTATACAATCAAGAGAAATCAGTGTTGATTAGGTCTGGGACACACTGTAACAACAAGAGAAATCAGTGTTGATTAGGTCTGGGACACAGCTGATACAATCAAGAGAAATCAGTGTTGATTAGGTCTGGGACACAGCTGTATACAATCAAGAGAAATCAGTGTTGATTAGGTCTGGGACACAGCTGTATACAATCAAAAGAAATCAGTGTTGATTAGGTCTGGGACACAGCTGTATACAATCAAGAGAAATCAGTGTTGATTAGGTCTGGGACACAGCTGTATACAATCAAGCGAAATCAGTGTTGATTAGGTCTGGGACACAGCTGTATACAATCAAGAGAAATCAGTGTTGATTAGGTCTGGAACACAGCTGTATACAATCAAGAGAAATCAGTGTTGATTAGGTCTGGGACACAGCTGTATACAATCTAGAGAAATCAGTGTTGATTAGGTCTGGGGCACAGCTGTATACAATCAAGAGAAATCATGATCATAAAATTGGATTGACCCTCAGAAAAAAAAATGTAACTGGCCCAGTACAAAAAATGATTGTACAATGGTCCATACACAATCCGACTATAGTACAATATCGGAGTATCTCAATATCGTACAACCGGAATCATTGCGTCTATGGCAACCATTAATCACAGAAAGTGACATCACCAGCGCTGAGCTAAGAGAATTTTTATGGTGACCATAGACGCAACACTCATGATTCTACGATATTGGGATATTCTGATATGGTACAATCGTCAAATCATGTATGGACGATCACCAGATCATGTTTGGATGATCTGCCGATCCACCTATCATACAATATTTCTTTATATCGGGTCAGTTGAAAATTTATTTTTTGGCAGTCAATCCGGTCGTACGATCGGATTGTAGCATCTATGGTCATCAAAAGGGAGATCATCAAGCTGTTATCCATTACGGAATTCACGCAGGGTCAATTATTTTTTAGCTTTAGTTCTCCTTTAAGGTTTGGCTTTTTTTTTTTTTCTCTAGGATTCCTGGCACTTTAGAAAATCTAATGTTAGCGCAATGTTGCCTAGCAACTTCTGGCTTCCATTTATAGCGAAATATCCTAGAGCTATTGTTAAATCTTTTCTTTAATATAAAAAAGTCAACAACAGATAGGCTGATTAAACAAAGTGTCAGGTCTGTCGTCTGTACCCCCCCATAACGTAATGTTTTGGTTGGGTCTTTCCACACATTACTGGTGCGGTTTATTTTTCCCAGGGATAAAGTGTAATAATGTAGGAAGAGCCCAGTACTGCGGGGGAGAGAAGGGATGAGACATTCTTTGTACCAGTGCTGCAGAGATTTGGCACAGCTGTGCCCTTTTATCCATTGTACCAGCATCTCCACAACACGGCAAGGTTTATTCCCAGACCCTGAAATGGATTTGGGAACATGGAAACTTTTCATCATTTATATTTCGGGGTCTTCTGCAAAAAGGAAAACTATTCCTGTTCCTTTTAGCTTATGTTATTCATAAGCATGCTTTATCCTTGCAAGGATTATTAGTGAATAGACGGTATGAGGGCACAGATTGTGCCAAGCACAGGGAACGTTTCTTTCCTCTGGTGCATAAAACCTTTTTTTTTTTTTAAACATTTAAAATGAACAGTACCAGGGGCAGGGAGGTAGGACTGGTAATTCCTACCTCCCAATATAATTTCTGTGAGGAGCGCCAACAAAAGAAAACTGCTTCTGCCAGTTTTCCTCGGTGCTTCAGCACTATCTTTATTACAGGAAGTCCAGGACACTAACCTGGCAGATGAAAACTGTACATGCTGGCACTCCTCAATGAAATTATACTGGGAGGTAATAAAATCGATCCTTCCTCCCTGCCCCAGGTACTTTTTATCTTGAAATTTTCCAGTGTAGTTGTACTTTATGTTGCCATACTGCTTGCTCAGACAGAAAAATTGTTGTCAGTCAATTAAACACCATTCCGGAAGGCATACACAAATTGCAATTTAATTTCTAAAATGTATTTTAAGGGTTACGTCCCACTATGTGTATTTCGTTTACCATTTTGTCTGCGTTCCAGGCCATTTGTAGGTTAACAGACATGCGTTTTTTTTTATGCGTGTGTTCGCATTTCTGGTCCATTTGCATGCGTGTGCGATTTTTGGAAAATCAAGGGAAATACTAGAGAAAACGCAAAGAAAACCCGAAAAAATAAGTTTTTTTCCGCACATGGTGGGGCCTAACACTTACCCTTATAGTCCAGAAACTGCTCATTCATTTTCTATATGATGTGGCTCTTTCATTGAGATTAAACAAAGCAAGGACAGGATAATCTTTTCCTCTCAAATAGTAAACCATATAGGAACAGGCTTGTTTATCAGAAATCTGGGGATGTCGTCAGTGGTCGAAGGGAAATTTCCGGGCAGTTCCAATCAATCCTGATTACAGTTGTCGGCCTCGGGAACGCTCTAAACACGTTTTAGTGAGATATGATGAGATAGATCGTCGGGTTTAGTTTAACTGGTTGTTACGTAGAATGTAGAAAAATTTCATTTCATTTTCAACGTCACTTTTTAATAAAATTCCGCAAAGTTCTGCCCTTTCCAAATTCTGAAAGTTCTGCCAGATCCGCGAAATTTTCAAAGGACAGAGCTTTGCCTCAATCCCGGTTTGGTTCAGGTCTCATCACTAAGCTCCGTTAATAAGAATATAATCTATAATATACTAAAGAATTTTCACTGTAGTGGTTTAGCTCATGGGGAATCCTTTAGACCAGAAAAGCAGTTTGGCCTTAGTTCCCCTTTAAGACCCAGCGTGGCAGTGTTTATTTAACATTAAACGTTTCACTTACACATCCAGTGAAGCAAATTTACAGTGTTGGTGAAAGTCTGAATGAGTTTGTTCTGTTTGGCCTTGTGAACTCGGGTGTCCTTAGGGAAAGTCTATAAACAGTTTCCTTTCTTTTTATCTGCAGGAAATTGAGGAAGATCTCTGTGTTTTCCTCCAATAAAGAAATAAAAATTCGATATCATCCTTAACATGCAGGATCCAAAGATCGGATACGAGATTTCATCAAAGTAAAATGGATATAAAATCTATGCCTGGGCACACACCATACAATTTGATATTACGATGAATCAGTCGTTCTGCGGGGACCGATCATCCGGAAAGGAAAATCACAGCTGATCATGCAGTTCCCATTGGACTATACGATAGGTTGCGAACTGTCAGACACTTTTGCTGTGACTGACAGTTAATTATCGCTAACGATCGGAACGAAAAATCCTTCTGTGTGTATTCAGCCTAAAATTGACTTAGAGGATGAACATCCCTTTGAAGGATAACTCCACTCTCTTAATAACATCTTTTAGAAAGAATAAAAATACGTTGATATATCATACTTTGTCCCATGAATTCATTACTGTATGCCTGCTATGCTTCTGGATGCCTCATGGAAACTGAGCCATTTAGAAACCTGTACTGAGCCTGTACTGAGCCTGGGCATGCTCAGAAGAGGCAGACAGGGGATTAACATTCAGTCATTGACTGTGATGTCAACTGTCAAATCTATAACGGACAGTTACTAACTGGAAGAACCAGGAAGCAGAAACGGGAAACAGGACATTGTGCAGGATTTCAGGTTAGACTTATATATTTCACATTTCAAACTATTACCGTTTAGGGTTTTGGGGGGTGATTTACCTGTAATAAGCACCGTTGTGGGGTAATCATCTACTTAGGTTTCTGGCTTTTCCTATGTATTGCACGTGCTCAGGGAACATTTAGCCCCTTCCATTTCCTTCAGAGCCATCAAGCAACTACTGGGCTTAGTTTTACTTCTCCTTTCATTTTAATTGGGACATGGCTGGATTGTACAAAGTTATATGTGTGCTGGATCGAAAAGAGACGGAGTCTAGTGCCGGATTCGCATATTTCTGGATATTGTAATTTCTCCATAGACAGACCCTACATGGTTCTTCCTGGGGTGACAACCAAATAGATGTTATCAAATGTTCAACTGTAGGAGATTAGTGAAAGGAAACATTTGATTTGTTGAGGCAAATTAACAGCCCTGGCCCCTGGGCAAGTTTTTTTTTTTGCACCTGAATAATTATTGTGTTTTAGTGAAATCTATAAAATAAAATTCTCAGCTGCAGCAAAGTATTAACTAGTATGGCACCTCCATTAAAGGGCATGTCCACCCCAAAACTATAATCCACCCCACTACTGACCCCATCATGTAGTGTAGTTTAATCCTTACCTCACATCCCAGCTCCATATGGTTCTCCAGTAATCCCCCCCCAAAGTCCCAAAAACTGCCCACCAGGAGGATAGCAGAGTCCATATAGGACTCTGCCTCCTGTCTACCCTCCGGGAGAATTTTATCCTGCGCACTGCAGGCCTCCCCCCTCCCTCTCCCTCCCTCTACCTCACGTTTTGCAAGCCCTCCCCCTACCATTAAAACCCTTTGCCCATTAGTAGGTTGCCTTCCCCCAGCCCCAACCGCTTTATTACATCTTCCAGAGACTCCCCCGATAGTTACTTACCTTACCTCTTTCCCCTGGCGTTCTGAACTGCCGGCAGCCGCGTCTGTGATTGGCTGCCTCTCAGCCAATCAGTGATGCGGCTGCCGGTACCGCCCCCTGCTTGCAGTTCAGTGCAATCAGAGAGGGCCAGGATTGTGCGACGGGGGAAAGAGGTAAGGTAAGTAACTATCGGGGGACTTTCTGGAAAATCTAATGCGGTTGGGGCTGGGGGAAGGTGCCCTACCACATACAAATTTTTTTTTTAAAGGGTGGACATGCCTTTTAAAGGGACACTAAACAGATTTTATGTACATGAAATCTGGATCTATTATACTGGCACTCCACTCCTTCTCAGCTGTCAGGCGCGCCAATACAAATAATAGGAGACAGCGCGTCTGTCAGCTGAGAAGGAGCCGCAAGCGGAGCGCCGGTAAGGAGTTTCACTGTTACCCAGGCATTCTATTATTCACAGGGGGCTTGGAATAAGCAATCTCACCTCCCTGTGAATATTAGATACAGATTTCATGTACGGTTCAGTGTTCCTTTAATATGTATAAGGCCAGAGCCAGACAGTGTACTAGACTGCTCGCCGAGCATTAGCACAGGATCCAGCCTCTCAGACACAATGTCAGGAACCCAATGCAGTAATGTCACCATGAATCATTACTCGGATTCTCATTGCTCAACTGGCTGTGGAAATACTGTGAGTGACTCCGCTGGTTGTCGCTCGTGTGGCTTGAGCCATAGAGAGAGCTGACAATCATTTTTTTTTGTTATTTGATATTTAAAGGGGAAAAATTATCATTATTTAAACTATTTATATATAATACACATGCCTAGGTATTGTACATAGTGTCTTCGTTTTTGAAAAATCAATCAGGGAGATGTAATAAAAGTTTGTTAAAAATGGTGCTAATTTTGCCGAAATCAGATGTTTTGTACCATTTGAAAGCTAACATCTAATTGGTTGGGGCAACATTAGCACCATTTTTAATGATAAATTAATGAAAACCCTTAGCTATGCTTTGTTGTGGTCAGTGTGAGCTGCCTATTCAGTTTTTACCAGTGTTCCTTCTATTTCCCAGGATGCACCACTTCCTTGGAATGTTCCTGACAGTAATTTCTACTGATTGACTGTTTGATGGGTCACACATGCTCAGACTGAGACCATAACGGACTATTAGGGTTTCTGTAAATAGCAAGTCAACATTTATTTATACAAAGAGAGACGACTGGATTGGCAATTGTGCTGAACTTCCCCTTAAAATGAAATCTGGTAAAAGCCTAAAATCAGTTTTGTGAATAATTAATATTATACGTTTATCTTTGGGTTGTTTCTGTGGGTCCAGGTGTTGATACGGGCTGCACCCAGTTATGAATAGGATACGGTTCCTATTTAAAATAATAGGGTCTCTTTCATGTCTCTGGTGCAACTGCAAAATTATCTGCACAGTAACAGGTGGGCTCCCCTAGGCCATGTCCTATTTGTGGTATTTGTACATAAATGTTACATCACTACCATGACATTGGTGGATAGGGGCGCACTAACAATCAATTTCCTTCCGAGTTCAGTAAAACTCTGTCCGAGATTTACCTTATAGTTTAATATTTATTATGGTCATAATGCAGATTGAAATGATGTTATAGAAAATAATCTGATACCCCATAAGGACCTACATTGCTGGTTATTGGTGCATGGATTCAGATCATCCAAACAGTGACTCGTTGTGTGATGACATCATCTTGTAGTAATGACTCTAGAAGAATTCCAAGATGTTTTCTGGAATACTCACCCTGATAACATTCCGATCTTGTTCCAAACACAATCCCTCTTACAACGTTATGTCACTTTTACATCAAACAACCTAAAAGCAACTTTCCCAGAAACCTACACGTGAGTCCATTTCTAGGGATTTTGTGCTTTTTAAGACAACACAATATATATTTTCAAAGGCTAAAGAAAACAAAATGGAAGCTATGTTGCTTTTGGAATTCATTTATTCCAATACCGCATTTTTTTTAAACCAAACATTCCCTTGCGGCAGCTAATAGATATCCTGTTTTCCTCACCACCTGCTGAAAGCTTTTATTGAGGAATGCACCACAACACAATGTTTCCCAACTGACTGTACGTATATTAGTAACAAACTATTTTAGGGGAAATTAGGAAAAGTCTCTTGATGGTGTGTGTGTTGGTTAACGTTTATGTTGCTGTGGGGGACATTAAATACCTTAGTCAGATTAGAAAGCTTTATTTTGAGACTTTACTGGCTCTGAGTGACTGTGAAAAGTAAATGATAAGACCGGTGGAGGTACCATTAGTGTCAGTGAGATAATATTCTTAAAAGACAACTATACTCTAACTTTTTAAAAATGAAAAGTACCTGGGGTAGGGAGGTAGGATTGATTATTCCTACCTCCCAATATTGTTTCATCAAGGAGCTACAGGCGATAGAGTTTTCATCTTCCAGGTTAGTACCCTGGGCCTTCCTGTATTAAAGATATTGCTGAAGCACTTAATAAGCCTGGCAGAAGCAGTTTTCTTTATGCTGTCATTCTTGAGAGGTAGAAATTGCCAATCCTACTCCCCTGTGGGGGTAAAAAAGGCGGTTAGGATAGGTTAAAAAAGGATCTTTTGATTTCAACTGTTTTTTATTCGCGCTATAGTTGTCCTTTAAGAAAGCAGGCGAGAAGTAGGCATTTCTGTCTCATGGTAAGAACCAAGTAGATAGAGGTTTGCAAAGTTACAGGCTGTGATTATGCCCTGGGAGTGGGGGTCCGTAGAGACTTCATCCTGTCATTAAGATAACAAAAGCCTTAAAACTTTCCAGAGGAAACCATAGGCCACAACGTGCAGGAAAACTATGTCATTGAGAAAATCAGAGCAAACACGCACACACAACTGCTTGGGAAAAAAGTGACTTACATAAACAGAAGGACACAGATTTGTTTCTGGGACTGACCCAATTTCTCTAGGAAACCCAGATCAATCCCTTTGAGAATTTCCATGTTCATATATCTGGACATACATGTACACATACATGTAATTTCATTTATTTCAGATTAACTGAAATAAAAATACGTACCTTAAAATATCTGCTGGGACTGTTCAAGTTATTGGAAGGCCTAAAAGTAGGTTTGTGCACAACTCTGCACTGAGCACACAGGTCCAAGTAGTGCACGTGAAAAAATCTGGGAGTGTAAAGGCACTGCTGCGCTGATAAAAAAAATTGTGCACGACATGCAGGAAATTATTCTGTAAATAGAAACACATTTTACGAAGTCACATAAAATGACTAGTTTGAATGAATACAGCTTATTGGGACAGTACAGTATAAAGTTTGCCTGGGATTGGATAGTAAGCAAGACTTTCAATTCAATCAAAACCATTTGGTGTGTAATAGGTTATTTTCATTATTGGGGTGGACTTTAACAAACTGTTTTATTTGCATTTACAAGTTTAAAATTAAATTGTTTGCCCGCCAGATCCTTTCCAACTGTCCATCAATGTGACCTTATCAGTTCTTTTCTATAGCAAGCAGACACCAGGCTGGGGCCTAGATAAGGGGGTCTGTTATGTGCTTGGGGAGAATAGTCTGGGATAAGATTACTTTCATTGGGTCCCCAGAGAAAGAAAGGAATTTACTAAAGTATGTGTATATTTTTAACTTCAAGACAGAAAAACCAGGCAAGGAACATTTGTTGGGAATCGTAGAGGGGGAGGGAAGAATTCAATGTAATTCAATGTACGATGGCCAAACATCTAGCCTTTTTTTCTATTTAAAGCTCCCCTTGACCAATGAAAGAGCCTAAGGGTCATAACTTCCATGACCTTGTTGGAACACACGTGGTTTATTTAAATACGCTAATTAAAGGAACTATTTAAATCGTATTTAGCGTTACGTTTTCTGTCTGTAGGAATAAAACGTGTTATTGTTCTACCTGTGATTTTCCTTTAATGTGTTCCAGAAAGGTCATATCAGTGTGTCTTCACGGTTATAATATCCTACGGCTGGCTCCATGTTTGTACTTCACAGTGAATTGGCAAATACCCATCAGAGTCAGGAAAGTTTAAATATCCCTGAGATTTTCACAATGTTACAGCAACAGGTGGATCATGTAGGGAGTTCAGTGGAACCCTGCCCAATATATGTGGCTTCATATATGCAAGAAACAGTATGCAGTTTACATGACCTTAAGATGGCGTCCTTCATTGTTCTTTGTCTACATTTGCTTTAAACTATTCAGAAACACGTACAGTCCAGTAGCCTACATTATTCAGTAACGTTTATAGTATCGTTTAAAGGAGAACTAAAGGTCATTTGCTGCTTTTCACTGAGTGTTGCTCGTGTTCAGCTAAATCAAACAGTTTATGACTTTTATATTCTATTCGGTAATAGAGACACAGCCTTGGTTAGAAAAATCTTCTAGTAGTATAAATCAACTGCAGTTCCTTATAGATGCTTCACCCAGGGGATTAAATTACATATCCGTTGCTATTTCTAAGGAATGCACCACAGGAAAATTTGTCACTTGTAGTACCACTTCTTGCCTGTGTTTAAACTGCTCCTTCTATTCCTTGGGTTACAAATGAATAGTGCTGTTCTGATAGCACTCGGATTTGATTTAGAACAAATGTATAGGATGTAAACACTAGTTTTAATCAATTAAATCACCCTCCCAATATTTCTATATTTAATAAAAATACTAACAAGTCATTACCGTATATAGCGATGGATAGTCACCTGCTGAGCACAGTTATGTTGTATATTCGCATTCACCAAGAATATACCCCAAAGCAGCTTGGTGCCCTTAATGCACAAACACTGGCAAGGCCTATCAGATATCCTCAGAGCAGCAAAGCTACAAAGCCAGCCAAACTGTAGAAAGAAGACGCTGCCTACACACTAGTATTTCACGCTTTGGCCCACAGAGAAGGATTCTATCTATACTGACTCCATAAAGACACAAATACATTTCCTAAACCCTCATACACATGTCCGATCTTGGCACCTACCCACAACCCCCAAGCGCGTTCATGTGAGACAAAAGGGTGTTTCGGATGATACTTGTGTATGTGTTCGGTTGGGGGTCATTCTTTGATCCGGGTCGGTGCCAAGATCAGACAGGTGTACGAGCCTTAAGTGTCCATAATTACACAGTTACGGGTCTGATGTATTTATAAAAGACCGTAATGTGCTGTCGTCTATTGCGATAATACACTAAATAAAAATCTATGGGGAAGAGGAAAAAAACGCCCCAAAACCCACAGTTTTATACGATTTTGTCATTTAATCCTAAAATGCACAGAAAGGCTACCACAGACTAATTAAATGTATTGCGTTTTGTTCCCGTGTTTTGTGTTGTGTAGCTTGAACGTGGGTTTAGTCAGGTTTTGCAATTTGACAAATCCAGTGAAATATTGATAAGTTTGCCCAGTGTTACATTTTTCAATTCCATAATGTGTCACGCTTGTCAGCAGGGTTATAATGACCAGTAATGTCCCTGCCCTCTGACTATAAAAAAACTGTCAGCAGGGTTACAATGACCAGTAATGTCCCTGCCCTCTGACTATAAAAAAAACTGTCAGCAGGGTTACAATGACCAGTAATGGCCCTGCCCTCTGACTATAAAAAAAACTGTCAGCAGGGTTACAATGACCAGTAATGGCCCTGCCCTCTGACTATTAAAAAAACTGTCAGCAGGGTTACAATGACCAGTAATGTCCCTGCCCTCTGACTATAAAAAAAACTGTCAGCAGGGTTATAATGACCAGTTATGACTCTGCCCTCTGACTATTAAAAAAACTGTCAGCAGGGTTACAATCACCAGTAATGGCCCTGCCCTCTGACTATTAAAAAAAACTGTCAGCAGGGTTACAATGACCAGTTATGGCCCTGCCCTCTGACTATTAAAAAAACTGTCAGCAGGTTTACAATGACCAATTATGGCCCTGCCCTCTGACAATAAAAAAAAACATTAACTTGCTCATTTTCACAGAGCCGCTGGGCAAAAATAAGGAGTTAAAGTCGCTTTCGTTAGCGCGACTTTAACTCGATGTCAGCGCTAGATGCGCGGATTACACAAAAGACACCTGCACATCCAGCGCTCGCGATTTAATATCGTGTTTTCACTACTTACGCTGTGGGTAAATCCCTTTTGAGATGTACCCACGTGCGCTAACAAGATATTGAATAGTGGAAGAGGCTCTGGGTAAACCTCCTGATATATCTACTGCCACTAGCCATTACTAGGCCATTACTATCAATCTTTCCCACTAGGGGAATTATAAGTGCTTTATATTGGCTCCTGTTTGTGAATTTCACTAGCCATCTTGCCAGTGCACCGTATGTTTTGAGAGATTTTGTTTTTAACAAAACGAGAACGAGTAGAAGGGCCTAGAAATGTCACAATATGTGGATTACAACAACCAGAACCAAGAGAGAAAAATGGGATAGAAATGTTCGACCAGGAGGAACAAAATAACAAAATAGTACAGACTATGTATATTGTGCGGGATTCTAGGTGTCTAGTCCCACTCTATGGAGCACAAGAAAAAAAATCCTGTATGCGTTTGGGCTTTAGTTAGACATAAAGTTATGGGAGAGAGTTAAATTGGGAAACATAAATTAGTCACTACTATTTTCCATCCCTTTATTAAATAATTCTAAGCATGCACTAAGGCCCAATTTTATAAAACCACGTAGACACTGCCTTAAACGGCATGTCTCCCCTCACAGTAAATTCTATACATCTATACCTATGATATTCATCCATCCAGGTCATGGTATATCTGTAATATTCATCCATCCAGGTCACGGTATATCTGTAATATTCATTCATCCAGGTCATGGTATATCTGTAATATTCATTCATACAGGTCACGGTATATCTGTAATATTCATTCATCCAGGTCATGGTATATCTGTAATATTCATCCATCCAGGTCATGGTATATCTGTAATATTCATCCATCCAGGTCACGGTATATCTGTAATATTCATTCATCCAGGTCACGGTATATCTTAATATTCATTCATCCAGGTCACGGTAATCTGTAATATTCATTTTCCAGGTCACGGTATATCTGTATATTCATCATCCAGGTCATGGTATATCGTAATATTCATCATCCAGGTCATGGTATATCTGTATATTCATCCATCCAGGTCAGGTATATCGTAATATTCATCCTCCAGGTCATGGTATAT
Source organism: Hymenochirus boettgeri (assembly GCA_019447015.1). NCBI lineage: Eukaryota > Metazoa > Chordata > Amphibia > Anura > Pipidae > Hymenochirus > Hymenochirus boettgeri. The sequence continues at coordinate 20,714,764 of CM033473.1, read as the reverse complement.
CTGTAATATTCATTCATCCAGGCAGGTATATCTGTAATATTCATTCATCCAGGTCGGTATATCTGTAATATTCATCATCCAGGTCAGGGTATATCTGTAATATTCATCCATCCAGGTAATGGTATATCTGTAATATTCATCCATCAGGTCAGGTTATACTGTAATATTCATCCATCCAGGTCACGGTATATCGTTATATTCATCCATCCAGGTCACGGTATATTGTAATATTCATCCATCCAGGTCAGGTATATCTGTAATATTCATTCATCAGGTACGGTATATTCTGTAATATTCATTATCCAGGTCATGGTATATCTGTAATATTCATTCATCCAGGTCATGTAATCTGTAATATTCATTCATCCAGGTCACGGTATATCTGTAATATTCATTCATCCAGGTCACGGTATATCTGTAATATTCATCCATCCATGTCACGGTATATCTGTAATATTCATTCATCCAGGTCATGGTATATCTGTAATATTCATCCATCCATGTCACGGTATATCTGTAATATTCATTCATCCAGGTCATGGTATATCTGTAATATTCATTCATCCAGGTCACGGTTATATCTGTAATATTCATTCATCCAGGTCATGGTATATCTTAATATTATCCATCAGGTCACGGGTATATCTGTAATAGTCATCATCCAGGTCATGGTATACCTGTAATTTCATCCATCAGGTCATGGTATATCTGTAATATTCATTCATCCAGGTCATGGTATATCTGTAATATTCATTCATCCAGGTCATGGTATATCTATAATATTCATCCATCCAGGTCATGGTATATCTGTAATATTCATTCATCAGGTCACGTTATATCTGTAATATTCATTCACCCAGGTCCTGTTATATCTGTAATATTCATTCATCCAGGTCACGGTATATCTGTAATATCATCCATCAGGTCATGGTATATCTGTAAATTCATCATCCAGGTCACGGTATATTCTGTAATATTCATTATCCAGGTCATGGTATATCTGTATATTCATTCATCCAGGTCATGGTATATCTGTAATATTCATCATCAGGTCACGGTTATCTGTAATATTCATCCATCCAGGTCACTGGTATATCTGTAATATTCATCCATCCAGGTCACGGTATATGTAATATTCATCATCCAGGTCAGGTTATCTGTAATATTCATCATCCAGTCACGGTATATCTGTAATATCATCATCCAGGTCACTGGTATATCTGTAATATTCATTCATCAGGTCATGGTATATCTGTAATATTCATTCCTCAGGTCATGGAGATGCTGTAATATTCATTCATCCAGGTCATGGTATCTGTAATATTCATCCATCCAGTCACGTATATCTGTAATATTCATTCATCCAGGTCATGGTATATCTGTAATATTCATCCCATCCAGGTCATGGTATATTTAATATTCATATCCAGGTCACGGTATATCTGTAATATTCATCATCCAGGTCACGGTAACTGAATTTCATCATACCAGGTCACGGATATCTGTAATTTCATTATCCAGTTACGGTATATCGTAATATTCACCATCCAGGTCACGGGATATCTGTAATATTCATTCATCCAGGTAACGGTATATCTGTAATATTCATTCATACCAGGTCATGGTAATCTGTAATATTCATTCATCCAGGTAATGGTATATCTGTAATATTCATTCCATCCAGGTCGGTATATCTGTAATATTCATCATCCAGGTCATGGTATATCTGTAATATATCATCCAGTCATGGATATGTAATATTCATTCATCAGGTCATGGTAATCTTAATATTATCACCAGGTCATGGTAATCTGTAATATTCATTCATCCAGTCACGTATATCTGTAATATTCATCTTCACCAGGTCACTGGTTATATCTGTAATATTCATTCATCCCGGTCACGGTATATCTGTAATATTCAATCCATCCAGGTCATGGTATATCTGTAATATTCATTCATCCAGGTCACGGGATATCTGTAATATTCATCCATCCAGGTCACGGTATATCTGTAATATTTCATTATCCAGTCATGTATATCTGTAATATTCATCCATCCAGTCACGGTATATCTGTAATATCATTCATCCAGGTCATGGTATATCGTAATATTCATTCATCCAGGTCCGGTATATCTGTAATATTCATTCATCCAGGTCACGGTATATCTGTAATATTCATCCATCCAGGTCACGGTATATCTGTAATAGTCATCCATCCAGGTCATGGTATATCTGTAATATTCATCCATCAGGTCGGTATATCTGTAATTTCATTCATCCAGGTCAGGTATATCTGTAATATTCATCATCCAGGTCATGGTATATCTTAATATTCATCCATCCAGGTCATGGTATATCTGTAATATTCATTCATCAAGGTCACGTGTATATCTGTAATATTCATTCATCCAGGTCACTGTTATATCTGAATATTCACTCCAGGTCACGGTAATCTGTAATATTCATCATCCAGGTCACGGTATATCTGTAATATTCATCCATCCAGGTCACGGTATATCTGTAATATTATTCATCCAGGTCACGGTATATCTGTAATATTCATTCATCCAGGTCATGGTATATCTGTAATATTCATTCATCCAGGTCACGGTATATCTGTAATATTCATCCATCCAGGTCACGGTATATCTGTAATATTCATCCAGCAGTCACGGTATATCGTAATATCTCATCCAGGTCACGGTATATCTGTAATATTCATTCATCCAGGTCACGATCGGTATCCAGTCGGTATATCTGTAATATTCATTCATCCAGGTCACGGTATATCTGTAATATTCATCCTCCAGGTCACGGTATATCTGTAATTATCATCATCCAGGTCATGGTATATCTGTAATATTCATCTCATCCAGGTCATGGTATATCTGGAATATTCATTCATCCGGTCACGGTATATCTGTAATATTCATCATCCAGGTCACGGTATATCTGTAATATTCATTCATCCAGGTCATGGTATATCGTATAATTTTCCATCAGGTCATGGTATATCTATAATATTCATATCCAGGTCACGGTATATCTGTAATATCATCCACAGGTCACGGTATATCTGTAATATTCATTCATCCAGGTCACGGTATATCTGTAATATCATTCAATCCAGGTCACGGTATATCTGTAATATTCATCCATCCAGGGTCACGGGTATATTCTGTCATATTCATTCATCAGGTCACGGTATACTGTAATATCATTCATCCAGGTCATGGTATATCTGTTAATATTCATTCATCCAGGTCATGGTATATCTGTAATATTCAATCATCCAGGTCACGGTATATCTGTAATATTCATTCATCCAGGTCAATGGTATATCTGTAATATTCATCCATCAGGTCATGGTTTATCTATATATTCATTATCCAGGTCACGGTTATATCTGTAATATTCATCATCAAGGTCACGTATATCTGTAATATTCATTCCATCCAGGTCCTGGTATATCTGTAATATTCATTTCAGGTCACGGTTATATGTAATATCATTCATCCAGGTCACGGTACTATCTGTAATATTCATTCATCAGAGTCATGGTATCTGTGTATATTCATTCCATCCAGGTCATGGTATATCTGTATATTCATTCATCCAGGTCATGGTATATCTGTAATATTCATTCATCCAGGTCACGTATATCTGTATATTCATTCACCAGGTCATGGTATATCTGTAATATTCATCTCATCCAGGTCACAGGATATCGTAATTCATTCATCCAGGTCAGGGTATCTAAAGATTCATTCATCCAGGTCATGTATATCTGTAATATTCATTCATCAAGGTCCGTTATATCTTAATATTCATCTCATCAGAGTCATGGATGTATACTGTAATATTCATTCATCCAGGCAGGTATATCTGTAATATTCATTCATCCAGGTCATGGTTATATCTGTAATATTCATCATCCAGGTCATGTTATATCTGTAATATTCATTCATCCAGGTCATGGTATATCTGTAATATTCATCCATCAGGTCATGGTTATATCTGTAATGATTCAGTATCCAGGTCATGGTATATCGTAATATTCTTCTCCAGGTCATGGGTATATCTGTAATATTCTCTCCAGGCCAGGTCTGTTATATCTGTAATATTCATCCATCCAGTCATGTATATCTGTAATATTATCATCAGGTATGGTATATCTGTAATATTCATTCATCCAGGTCATGGTATAATCTGTAATATTCATACATCCAGGTCATGTATATCTGTAATATATCATCCAGGTCATTGTTATATCTGTATCTACATCCATCCAGGTATGGTATATCTGTAAATATTCATTCCAGGTCATGGTATATCTGTAATATTCATACATCCGGTCATGTTATATCGGATATTCATAAATCCAGGTCATGTTTATCTGTAATATTCATCATCCAGGTATGGTATGATCTGTAATATCATCCATCAGGTCATGGTATATCTGTAATATTCATTCATCCAGGTCATGGTATATCTGTAATATTCATTCATCCAGGTCATGGTATATCTGTAATATTCATCCATCCAGGTCATGGTATATCTGTAATATCATCCATCAGGTCATGGTATATCTGTAATATTAATTCATCCCAGGTGCATGGTATATCTGTAATATTCATTCAATCGGTCATGTATATCTGTAATATCATCCATCCGAGTACATGTATTTTATATCGTATAATTTAATTTATCACATTCCAGGTCATGGTATATCTGTAATATTCATCCATCCAGGTCAGGTATATCTGTAATATTCATTCATCCAGGTCATGAATATCTGTGAATATTCATTACACCAGGGTTCATGTTATATCTGTAATATTCATCCATCCAGGTCATGGTATATCTGTAATATTCATTCATCCAGGTCATGGTATATCTGTAATATTCATTCATCCATGTCACGGTATATCTGTAATATTCATCTATCCAGGTCATGGTATATCTGTAATATTCATTCATCCAGGTCATGGTATATCTGCAATATTCATTCATCCAGGTCACTGTATATCTGTAATATTCATTCATCCAGGTCACGGTATATCTGTAATATTCATTCATCCAGGTCACGGTATATCTGTAATATTCATTCATCCATGTCACGGTATATCTGTAATATTCATCCATCCAGGTCATGGTATATCTGTAATATTCACTCCCATCCAGGTCTGGTATATCGTAATATTCATTCCATCCAGGTCACGGTATATCGTAATATCATTCATCCAGGTCATGGTATATCTGTAATATTCATCATCCAGGTCATGGTATATCTGTAATATCATCCATCAGGTAGGTATATCTGTAATATTCATTCCATCCAGGTCATGTATATCTGTAATATTCATCCATCCAGGTCACGGTATATCTGTATATATTCATCCATCCAGGTCAGGGTATATCTGTAATATTCATTCACCAGGTCATGGTATATCTGTAATATTCATTCATCCAGGTCACGGTATATCTGTAATATTCATCTATCCAGGTCATGGTATATCTGTAATATTCATTCATCCAGGTCATGTAATCTGTAATATCATTCATCCAGGTCAGGTATATCTGTAATATTTCATTCATCCGTCAGGTCAGGTATATCTGTAATATTCATCCATCCAGTCACGGTATATCTGTAATATTCATATCATCAGGTCATGGTATATCTGTAATATTCATCCATCCATGTCACGGTATATCTGTAATATTCATTCATCCAGTTCTAGTATATCTGTAATATTCATTCATCCAGGTCACGGTATATCTGTAATATTCATCCATCCAGGTCACGGTATATCTGTAATATTCATCCATCCAGGTCACGGTATATCTGTAATATCATCCATCCAGGTCACTGGTATACGTAATATTCATCCATCCGGTCATGGTATATCTGTAATATTCATTCATCCAGGTCATGGTATATCTGTAATATTCATTCTCCAGGTCATGGTATATCTATAATATTCATCCATCCAGGTCATGGTATATCTGTAATATTCATATCATCAGGTCACGTTATATCTGTAATATTCATTCACCGGTCACTGTTATATCTGTAAATTCATTCATATCCAGGTCACGTATATCTGTAATATTCATCCATCCAGGTCATGGTATATTCGTATATCATTCATCCAGGTCACGGTATATCTGTAATATTCTATCACATCAGGTCATGGTATCTGTAATATTCATTCATCCAGGTCAGGTATATCTGTAATATTCATCATCATCCAGGTCACGGTATATCTGTAATATCATCCTCCAGGTCACGGTATATCTGTTATTCATTCACTCCAGGTCATGTATATCTTAATATTCATTCATCCAGGTCAGGTATATCTGTAATATTCATTCATCCAGGTCACGGTATATTGTACTATCATCCATCAGGTCACGGTATATCTGTAATGATTCATTCACAGGTCATGGTATATCTGTAATATTCATCCATCCAGGTCATGGTATATCTGTAATATTCATCCATCCAGGTCATGGTATATCTGTAATATTCATTCATCCAGGTCACGGTATATCTGTAATATTCATTCATCCAGGTCATGGTATATCTGTAATATTCATCCATCCAGGTCATGGTATATCTATAATATTCATTCATCCAGGTCACGTTATATCTGTAATATTCATTCATCAAGGTCACGTTATATCTGTAATATTCATTCACCCAGGTCCTGGTATATCTGTAATATTCATTTATCCAGGTCACGGTATATCTGTAATATTCATTCATCCAGGTCACGGTATATCTGTAATATTCATTCATCCAGGTCATGGTATATCTGTAATATTCATTCATCCAGGTCATGGTATATCTGTAATATTCATTTATTAAGTTCAGTTGATCTAACTGAATCCCACAGAAATACTTACCTTGGTCCTGAACAGGGATCTTCTGCTCGAAGTTCATTGTTTCCTCTTCTACAGATTTGCATGGTGTGGAAAGGAAAATCAAAATGGACAGCAATGGGCAAAATATCTAGGTTAAAACCTTGATCAGTTTTTCCTGATAGAGTCAGGATGTTTAAATGTTGATTGAAAAAACATCAAAGCAATGTGATTCATTCCGCTTTCAGATTTACGGAACTCGGGAAAAACCCGAAGATTCTGAAAATGGAACTTACGTACAGTAAACGTATTTTTAAAGTTATCGAATGCCCAAGGTTAATGTCGGTAACCCTTGAAAATAACCTTGAACATTCGATAACCTTCGAGAATACGGACATTTCGCCCGACTGATGTTCTTGGTCTGTTTTGGCTGGTGGTCACTACTAATGATAGAATTTGCATTTTTGCACCTATGGTCATTGTAACACTATAATACGTGGCGGTCACTTGCTAATACACCCAGCAGAATAATGTTAAATTATAATAGCGAAAACCCCCATTGGAAACCATGAATCTTACAAGGGTGTTTCCTGTTCTAGAGGTGAAGGCTAATCTGCAGTGCAATATAATAAAGTGTACAGTGCGCGTTTCTGATATTAACAATGTTCAGCAAACAGCAAGGAAAATCAATGTAATCATTAATGCTTCTCTGGCTTATGTGTCCTTTCTACTGGGAGACTGAACCAGCATCACCTTTACCCTGGGCCCTGCCCCATCTGGGGGATATCTGTGTCGGGCTTCACTTGCTTATCCCACCTGGGACTTCAAAAACAAATAATTGGAGGGGGAAATGGGCAACATTGACCGTATGGAGCAGAATAATCGGCCATTGTTGTTCGGTCAATAGTGGGGAGATTCTAATTGTTTTATTTCTCACTGTAGGAAACCAATAGGACGTCCCATAATGCCTCATGCAAAAAAAATGGTGATCGCAAAACCGAAACAGATGCACGCGATTTCCATTAACCAAATCGCATGCGCAACCGCATGAAAAACACGTAAGTGTGGCCTAGCCCTTAGGGATAAGGTCCCACTATCACGCACAGTGGCGCATGCAGGATTTTTGCTATGTGCTGCTGTGTATGATAATTCATGTGCAATCCGCACATATGTCGTGCACGCATGCGAAACAATAATGGACCGGACGGTCCATTAGCGCACAGAGTGGGAACTAACCGGTAGTATTGCATTGGCAATGCGAACCAGAAGCGTGAACGAAGCGCAAATCGCATGTCCAAGCACACCCAGCGTGAAGAGGGGGCGGTAACATTTCTGAATGCAGCAGACCTGGGATCAGGAACATTGAACATCATTCAAGGTAAGTGGTTAAGATAAGAGGGTTGAAATTTATACACAAGGTAATGTTGGTAGAAAATTAAACATTGTATGAAATTCACCCCACATTTAGCAAATATCCCAGGGTGCTAAGTATAAAATGGGGGGGAATATTTTCTTGGACCAGCCCAGATAAGGATGTTACAACCCCAGTGCTCGATATTCGGGCCAGGAAGTCGGCGCACCATGCTGGTTCCAATGGCTGATTTATTATTTATAATTCCTTAAAGGATATTCAGCAGATTTTGTTTCTTCTATAATGTCAGAAATTCTACACTAAACCCTTAAAGAAGAATTACAGGCTAATGTTTATTTTGCACTGCCAAATACAGTCAAATACAGCAAGAGTGACAGGCATTAAAGGGTTAAGGGAATCTTCAACACACATAATAAATTCCAAACAATTGTAACAATGTTACTGATGGTGTAGATGGGAATTTAACGGCCCACAATACTAAAAGTAATTTGAAAATTTTATATTTTTCCCACCAATGAGCTTAAAGTCCACCATCAAATTACAAACTGTATATAGGTAAAATACCCCCCCCCCATCCTAAAACGGGAGTGTTTAGAAGCAGAGATGGAAGACTAATCTGAAATGCTGCCAGATGTTCTGTTACCACTCTGATTCTTCCAGCTGTCAGTCATGGGTGTAACAGATGACATTATAGCCAATGACTGAATGTTATTCCCCTAACTGCCTTACCTGAGCTTGTGCAATATATCATTTTTCATTTGAGGGTGAACTTGCCCTTTCATCAATGGATTTAAAATGTTTTTGCCTTTTCCGTGGTGGGTGGCCATAATGCCCACTGTTTCTAGGGGACTAGGTGGTCCCTCGATTAAAATTGTAGGTAATATTACTGGAAAATGAATCATGAGAATGAAAGTGAAGTTCTTCTGAAATTTGAAGGTAAAGTTATTGTTACATTTTAAAGCATTTATATTTGATGTGTGCATCCTCACTTTGCCTTAGTTAATAAGCCAGTCAATATTGGAGAACAACTAGTGTCCAGGGGTCCCTAGCTAAGTCTGGTATAGGATAGTATAGTACAGTGTATAGTATAGTATAGTACAGTATTGTATAGTACAGTATAGTATAGTACAGTATAGTATAGTACAGTATAGTATAGTATAGTATAGTATAGTATAGTTTAAAGTATAGTAATGCATAGTAAAGTATAGAATAGTATATTATAGTACAGTGTATAGTACAGTGTATAGTACAGTATAGTATAGTACAGTGTATAGTACAGTATAGTATAGTACAGTATAGTATAGTACAGTATAGTATAGTACAGTACAGTATAGTATAGTATAATACAGTATAGTATAGTATAGTGCAGCATAGTATAGTACAGCATAGTATAGTACAGTTTAAAGTATAGTAATGCATAGTAAAGTATAGAATAGTATAGTATAGTATAGTACAGTGCATAGTACAGTATAGTATAGTACAGTATAATATAGTACAGTATAGTATAGTACAGTATATTATAGTATAGAATAATACAGTAGAGTATAGTACAGTATAGTATAGTACAGCATAGTATAGTAAAGTATAGTATAGTACAGTATAGTATAGTATAATACAGTATAGTACAGTACAGTATAGTATAGTACAGTATAGTATAGTATAGTATAGTACAGTGTAAAGTATAGTAATGCATATTAAAGTATAGAATAGTATAGTTTAATATAGTTTAGTAAAGTATTTGAGGTTGTTTTTGAGTATAGTATAGTATAATACAGTATAGTATAGTACAGTATAGTATAGTATAGTACAGCATAGTATAGTACAGTATAGTATAGTACAGTACAGTATAGTATAGTATAATACAGTATAGTATAGTACAGTAAAGTATAGTATAGTACAGTGTAAAGTATAGTAATGCATATTAAAGTATAGAATAGTATAGTTTAATATAGTTTAGTAAAGTATTTGAGGTTGAATAAAGACACGTCCATCTAGTCCAAATACTCAGCAATACCCACATTTCCTGCCTAACTGTTAATACAGAGAAAGGCAAAAAAAAAAGAAAAAACTCCTTCCTGGCAATCGGAAATTTCCCTGGATCAACTTCACTTTACGTAACAATACCAGTAACCTGCAACATTCCTTGTTTTTTGAAACCATCCAATGAACCTGCCATCAACATGTCCCTAGTTTTACCATTCTCACAGTGAAAAACCCTTCTGAACTTGAAGCCTAAACTTAAGGGATGTCCTCGTGTCTTCTGGCGTGTTCTTTTGGTAAACAATGCCCCAGGCAGTTTCTTGTTTATTGTTAATGTACCACATATTCCATATGAGGCCTTACCAGTGCATTGTAAAGAGGGAGAATAACATTTTCCTCCCTTGAATCCATACCTCTCTTTATACAAGACAATACCATGATGGCTCTGGCTGTTGCAGCCTGGCACTGCTTGCTACCTTTAAGTCAGGTAATTATATATCTGACATTGACAACCCAGATCCTATAATTTTTGACTGCTTGCCCAGTAAGTTTGTCCACATTAATATATAATTATCCCTGGACTAATTTAGGAATGGATCTTCACTTTAGTGTGCGGTTAAGGAGATACAATGAAGAGCTAGGCACATGGTTCTCGTGTAATTCAGGCCTTGGATCCTCTCCAATTTGTCTACACACAAGTGTGTTTTGTTTATGTCACAAACAGGCAACACATTGTACATTCCAGCGAGGGGATTGGGAGGATAACAGTGAACATTCTCTCTCTGTTACTGACTATTTCCCATTTCTACTACTGACCAAAAAATCTCCTGCACACAAACGACATTGAATCCAATTCACATATATGTTCCCATTGTCCTGCCTTCTTCGACTGTTTAATGATAGAATTTTATTACACAATTCAAAAATCGAAAATTCCTATTGAATCGGATTTCCGATTCCGCGGAATCACTGTCGGAATGAAATAGTTTTATTCTAGTGCTCAGTAATGAGACAGTGATAGCGATGGGTGAGACCTGCTTGGTAAAGATTTACATCTGGAACAGTATATGGGGGGAGATATAACAGGGACCCCCCGTTCTCCTACCATCCTAGTTCCTAATAATTCCACAAGTGCATAGTACATAATATATTGTTGTTTACCATACATAGTAGTAAACCGTACAGTAGTACACAGTACATACTACATTGTTGTACACAGTACATAGTACATTGTTGTAAATGGTACATAGTACATATTAGTTCATGGTACATAGTACATAGTAGTACAAAGTACACAGTAGTACAAAGTACATAGTAGTACACAGTACACACAGTACATAGTACATTGTTGTTTACGGTACATAGTACATAGTACTACATAGTACATAGTACATTGTTGTTTACGGTACATAGTACATAGTACATTGTTGTTTACGGTACATAGTACATAGTAGTACACAGTACATAGTACATTGTTGTTTACGGTACATAGTACATAGTACCTATGTTACTATGTAACTGTTATACAGACATTATGGGTAGGGTATAAAGGTTGGACTAGATGGACGTATGTCTTTATACAACCTCCAATACTATGTTACTGTGTAACCGTTATACAGACATTATGGGTAGGGTATAAAGGTTGGACTAGATGGACTTATGTCTTTATACAACCTGTTACTATAAGTCAAAGATTACTCCAAGACAGCGAGCAGTTTCTACAGGGTTAATAACCATATTATCAATAAAAATAGAGAAGGGTGGACCAGGTCCAGGTATAGGGGGAAAAATGATAAGTTCAGTTTTGGATAGATTAAGTTTAAGGCGGTGGTGCGCCATCCAAGAGGAAATAGAGACCAGACATTTAGAGATTTGAGATTGAGTGGACACATAGATTTGGGTATCATCAGATCAGAGTATAGGTGATACTTAAAGCCAAATGAACTGATTATTTCTCCCAAGGAGATAGTATAGAGGGAGAACAGTAATACTCCCAAAACAGAGCCCTGGGGACCCCCACACTAAGCAGAACAGGAGAGGAAGTCTTATTAGCACAGGAGACAGAGAAAGATCTGTTAGTAAGAGGGCCACCAAAAAGCAGCTAGATTGCAGATGCCCAGTAAATGCATAATTTGCATGAGAAGAGACTGGTCACCAGTATCAAAGGCAGCCGATAGATCGAGGAGAATGAGGATTTGCCCTTGGATTTTGCAGTTTGTAGATCATTAGTAACCTTACAGAGGGCAGTTTACGTTGAATGACCCGGTCAAAATCCTGAGAGCAATGTGTCCAATAGGTTATACGCATGGAGGTGGTTAGTAATACGTGTAAAGATGAGACGTTTTAAGAGTTTAGAAGCAAATGGTAAAAGAGAGACAGGGTGGTAGTTAGAGGCAGGAGGAGTTTAAACACGGACCTGACATTTATGGCAGTCACCATGGGCCCCTATAGTTCTAGGCCCCAGGTGTCCATCGGAAAAGAACTCATTATAATCTGCCACAAAATACCACTCATATATTATAAGGGATAATGGATCCTCTACTGTAAATTCTAAGGAAATTATAAGTCATTAAGGAGTTGTCTGTTTAAAGGAATAAGGACACAGAATGAGTTATAAAGGTCAGGGAACTTTGAGTAAAACTCATGTATTATATGGGATGTTTCCCCTACTGTACATTATAAGGATATTAGAAGTCACTGAGGAGTTCTGTGACCATATAAAGATACAAGGACACAGACTGAGTTATACAGGGAACTCTGGGTACCACTCATGTATTGTAAGGGATAATGTATCTCCTACTGTAAATTATAAGGATATTAGAAGTCACTGAGGAGTTCTGTGACCATATAAAGGTACAAGGACACAGACTGATTTATACAGGGAACTCTGGGTACCACTCATGTATTATAAGGGATAATGTATCCCCTACTGTAAATTATAAGGATATTAGAAGTCACTGAGGAGTTCTGTGTCTATATAAAGGTACAAGGACACACACTGAGTTATACAGGGAACTATGGGTACCACTCATGTATTATAAGGGATAATGTATCCCCTACTGTAAATTATAAGGATATTAGGAGTCACTGAGTAGTTCTGTGTCCATATAAAGGTACAAGGACACAGACTGAGTTATACAGGGAACTCTGGGTACCACTCATGTATTGTAAGGGATAATGTATCCCCTACTGTAAGTTATAAGGATATTAGAAGTCACTGAGGAGTTTTGTGTCCATATAAAGGTACAAGCACACAGACTGGTAGATAGATAAATAGATAGATAGATAATAGATATAGAATAGATGGATGGATAGATATACTGTAGATTAGATGGATAGATAGATATAAAATAGATAGATATAGAATAGATGGATGGATGGATAGATAGATAATAGCTAGATGGAGACAGATACTGTAGATAGATAATAGATGGAGGCAGATACTTTAGATAGATGATAGATAGATAGATAGATAGATAGATAGATAGATAGATAGATGAAAGATAATAGATAGATATAGAATAGATGGATAGATAGATAATAGATAGATGGATAAATAGATAATAGATAGATGGATAAATAGATAATAGATAAATAGATAGATAGATAGATGATAAATAGATGATAGTTATATAGATAGATAGATAGATAGATAGATAGATAGAGACAGAAAGATAGATAATAGATATAGAATAGATGGATGAATAGATAGATTAGATGGATAGATATAAAATAGATAGATAAATAGATAGATAATAGATAAATGGAGGCAGATATATAGATAGACAGATACATAGATAGATAGAGAATAGATGGATGGATAGATAATAGATAGATGGAGGCAGATAATGTAGATAGATAATAGATAGATGGAGACAGATACTTTAGATAGATGATAGATAGATAGATAGATAGATAGATAGATAGATGGAAACAGAAAGATAGATATAGAATAGATGAATGGATGGACAGATAGATAATAGATAGATAGATGGAGACAGATAGATAGATAATATATATAGAATAGATGAATGGATAGATATAAAATAGATAGATAGATAATAGATAGATGGAGGCAAATAGATAGATAGATAGATAGATATAGAATAGATGGGTGGATGGATAGATAGATAGATGGAGGCAGATACTGTAGATAGATAATAGATAGATGGAGACAGATACTTTAGATAAATAATAGATAGATGGATGCAGATAGATAGATAGCTGGATAGATAGAATAGATGGATGGATAGACAGATAGATAATAGATAGATGGAGGAAGATAGATAGATAGATAGATAGATAGATAGATAGATAGATAGATAGAAAGATATAGAATACATGGATGGATAGATAAATAGATGGAGGCAGATAGATAGATAGATGGAGGCAGATAGATAATAGATAGATGGAGGCAGATAGATAGATATTAGGTAGATGGAGGCAGATATATAGATATTAGATAGATGGAGGCAGATAGATAATAGATAGATAGATAATAGATAGATAGATGATAGATAAAGACAGATAGATAATAGATAGATGGAGGCAGATAGATAGATATAAGATAGATGGAGGCAGATAGAGTTCTTTCATGCACTTTAATAGAAGTATTAGAAAAGGTAACACGTAAGAAACAGCAGGTTAAACAGCAACTGACAACTTTAAATGTCAATCCATTTTACAACTTTCGTTTTTACTGTTTTACTGAAGAACAGGAGGTAAATGCACTATCCCGTACCTACCATTCTTCAGTAAATCTTGCAGGAGAGCAGGATACTTACCCGTGGATCGTTCCAGCGCTGCAGAGAGACTCTGACGCATCCCCAGTGCGAAGGAAGTGTGGACGCGCTAGAGCCATCCATGGGTAAGTTTCTCCTGCTCTCCTGCAAGATTAATGAAGAATGGGAGGTAAGAGATAGTGCATTTACCGGAAAAAAGGCAATAGAGGGTCGCACTCCAAGAAATTAGAACAATTTTATTGTGATCCACACATCACACTCACAACGTTTCGGGGGAATACCCCCTTCTTCACCTGAAGAAGGGGGTATTCCCCCGAAACGTTGTGACGGTGATGTGTGGATCACAATAAAATTGTTCTAATTCTTGGAGTGCGGACCCTATTGCCTTTTTTCCTGCGAAGCTACCGGTCCCAAAGGGAAGAACCCACGAGGTGTCTGCACCCACAGTTGGACAGAGTGCACCTCCACCATTGTTTATCCATAGTGCATTTACCTCCTGTTCTTCAGTAAAACAGTAAGTTGTAAAATGGATGGACATAGCCTTTAATCCATACATGACATGTTTCGAGCCGCTAGGGCCCTTTCTCAAATGTATTACTCATCATGGGGTAAGTGACTCTGTGTGGGTAGTACTGGGCACATCTTATTTACAACTTAGAGTGAACTGGGCATGAGGGCATTCTCTGTTTACCAATGTGTGTGGGCTGGGCATAAGGGCATGTTATTTGTACCAGTCTGTGTTGTGGTAACTTATATTTACCAGTTCACCAGTCAGTGTTGTCAGCCCTCCAGTCTATCAGTCAGTATTACGTCAGCTTCCAGTCTACCAGTCAGTGTTACATCAGCCATCCAGTTCGCCAGTCAGTGTTACGTCAGCCCTCCAGTCTGCCAGTAAGTATTACGTCAGCCATCTAGTTCGCCAGTCAGTGTTATGTCAGTCTCCAGTCTACCAGTCAGTGTTACATCAGCCTCCAGTCTATCAGTCAGTGTTACGTCAGCCTCCAGTCTACCAGTCAGTGTTACGTCAGCCCTCCAGTTTACCAGTGTTAGGTCAGCCCTCCAGTCTGTGTTACCTCAGCAATCCAGTCTACCAGTCAGTGTTATGTCAGAAATCCAGTCTGCCTGTCAGTGTTACGTCAGCCATCCAGTCTGCCAGTCAGTGTAACGTCAGCCCTCCAGTCTGCCAGTCAGTGTAACGTCAGCCCTCCAGTCTGCCAGTCAGTGGTACGTCAGCCCTCCAGTCTGCCAGTCAGTGGTACGTCAGCCCTCCAGTCTGCCAGTCAGTGTTACGTCAGCCATCCAGTCTATCAGTCAGTGTTACGGCAACCCTCCAGTCTACCAGTCAGTGTTATGTCAGTCCTCCAGTCTGCCAGTCAGTGTTACGTCAGCCATCCAGTTATCCAGTCAGTGTTACGTCAGCCCTCCCGTCTACCAGTCAGTGTTGCCTCAGCCATCCAGTTCGCTAGTCAGTGTTTTGTTAGCCCTCCCGTCTGCCAGTCAGTGTTATGTCAGCCATCCAGTCTTCCAGTCAGTGTTGCGTCAGTCCTCCAGTCTACCAGTCAGTGTTACGTCAGCCATCCAGTCAGTGTTACATCAGCCCTCCAGTCTACCAGTCAGTGTTACGTCAGCCCTCCAGTCTACAGGTCAGTGTTGTCAGCCATCCAGTTCACCGGTCGGTGTTATGTCAGCAATCCAGTCTACCAGTCAGTGATACGTCAGCCATTCAGATTGTCAGTCTGTTACATCAGCCCTCAAGTCTACCAGTCAGTGTTACGTCAGTCATCCAGTTCATAAATCAGTGTTAGGTCAACCCTCCCCACCCACCTCCACAAGCCACACCAACATTCCCTCTGAAGCTGTGTGCCACCCCGTCTGCCTATAGGTAGCATTCCAAAGTAGTTTCAGGTGCCAAAAACCCTAGGATGATCCTTATCCCCTATAAAGTAGCCTCCACACCCACAGCATTGGCGAACAGCAACAGTCACCGTCTGTATGAAGGACCTGGGTGGGGAAATAAAGCCGCAATAATATGGATTGTCTGGCCAATTGGAGCGGGCCATGGGGTGAAAAGGCCCTGTCTCACCCCCTATATCTTTAGGCCACACTAAGCGCGTTGGTGCCCGCTTGCTCTGTCATCTCCAGGGGTCAGAGCGCATGCGAATCTCATCAAAAATGGAGATTGCTCGCCAGGGGCATATCTAGGGTCTAAGAAGATCAGGGGCATTCTTGGGCACTAAAAATTTTTTAGGCCACGCCCCTTTCTCAGCCCCAATTAGGTCACACCCACTAAGTACTTAATGAGATGGCCAAAAAGACACAGACAAACAGATAGATAACCACAAACATAGACACACAGCCCGATAGTGATAAACAGACAGAAAGACAGTGAAATAGACAGACAGAGATAGAGATCAGAGATTTGGATAGAAGACACAAATTAATGACAAAAAGGCACAGTAAAACTGGCAATTTTCATATATACTGGTAGCAATCTGGTAATTTTAAAATACTGCTGTGTTCAGTTGTAGTCAGACGCTTGGCCATACCTTTGGCCAGGGAGACATTCTTGTACCTTTTACATGGACCTCTGCCCCTATCTATCTGTCCCTCTCTCTCTCTGCTATCTATCTAACTCTGCTATCTATCTATCTATCTATCTAACTCTGCTATCTATCTATCTATCTATCTAACTCTGCTATCTATCTATCTATCTATCTATCTAACTCTGATATCAATATATCTGATTGTTGGCCAATTGGAGCGGGACATGGGGTGAAAAGGCCCTGTCTCACCCTATATATTTAGGCCACACTAAGCGAGTTGGTGCCCGCTTGCTCTGTCATTCTCCAGGGGTCAGAGCGCATGCGAATCTCATCAAAATGGAGATTGGTCGCCAGGGGATATCTAGGGTCTAAGAAGATCAGGGGCATTCTTGGGACACTAAAAAATTTTTAGGCCACGCCCCTTTCTCAGCCCCAATTAGGTCACACCCCTAAGTACTTAATGAGATGGCCAACAAAAAGACACAGAAAAAGATTAGATAACCACAAACATTAGACACACAGCCCGATAGTGATAAACAGACAGAAAGGACAGTGAAATAGACAGGACAGAGATAGAGATCAGAGATTTGGATAGAGAGACCACAAATTAATGACAAAAAGGCACAGTAAACTGGCAATTCATTAATACTGGTAGCAATTGGTAATTTTAAACTTACTGCTGTGTTCAGTTGTAGTCAGACGCTTGGCCATAACCTTTGGCCAGGGAGACCTTCTTGTACCTTTTACAGGACCTTGCCCCTATCTATCTGTCCCTCTCTCTCTCTGCTATCTATCTAACTCTGCTATCTATCTATCATCTATAACTCTTGCTATCTATCTATATATCTATCTAACTCTGCTATCTATCTATCTATCTAATCTATCTAACTCTGATATCAATATATTCTATCTATCTATCATCTAACTCTGCTATCTATCTAACTCTGCTATCTATCTATCTAAATCTATGATATCTATCTATCTATCTATCCATCTATCTATATACTAACTTGACTATTATCTATCTATCTATCTATCTATCTACTATCTATCTAACTTGACTATCTATCTATCATAACTATGTATCTCATATTATCTAACTCTTATCTACTATCTAACTCTTATCTATCTATCTATCTAACTCTGATATCAATCTATCTATCTATCTATCTAACTCTGCTATCTATCTAACTCTGCTATCTATCTATCTAACTCTGCTATCTATCTATCTATCTATCTATCTAACTCTGATATCAATCTATCTATCTATATAACTCTGCTATCTATCTATCTAACTCTGATATCAATCTATCTATCAATCAATCTATATATCTATCTATCTAACTCTGCTATCTATTTAACTCTGCTATCTATTTAACTCTGCTATCTATTCTAATCTAATCTATAGAGACAGTGAGACACCAGACAGTCAGTGTAGGGGAAAGCCGGGAGCGCAGAGGCCGTCTGTAATGTTCTGCGCCGTCGCACGTTACGTCATCGCGCCGGCGGAGTCCGCCGGGGAGTCCGGAACTAGGGGCACATGTCAGTAAAACATTCGGGGCACTTTGCAAAACATCCGGGCACGTGCCCCGAATGTTTTAACGTAGATACGCCACTGTTGCTCGCTGTCCATTCAACGCATTCAGTGTGTCCTAGCCCGTACTGTCTGTTAAATGCGACGAATGACCCCCGACAGCTGAGCGTTACATGTGACGAACGGTATCTGAGCGCAACATGCGACGAACAACCCCCAACAGCTGAGCGATACACGCAACGCACGACCCCATGGCCGAGCTCTACACGCAACAGAACTAACCCCGACGGCTGAGCGCTACACGTGATGAACCACCCCCATCGGTCGATCGCTATACGCGACGAATGACCCTTGAGCTCTACACGTGACGAACTACCCCTGACGGCCGAGTGCTACATGTGACGAATGACCCCCAACAGCTGAGCATTACATGTGACGAGCACTACACACGACTAACAACCCCCAACGGCTGAGCGCTACATGCGACGGACGACCCCATGGCCGAGCTCTACACGCGACAGAACTACCCCGACAGCCGATCGCTATACGCGACGAATGACCCTTGAGTGCTACACGTGACGAACTACCCCCGACGGCCGAGCGCTACACGTGACGAACCACCCCCAACAGTCGATCGCTATACGCGACGAATAACCCTTGAGTGCTACACGTGATGAACGACCCCCGACGGCCGAGAGCTACACGTGACGAACGACCCTAGACGGCCGAGCACTACATGTGACGAACGACCCCCGACGGCCGAGCACTACATGTGACGAATCATCAGTGTGTAAGGTCCGGTCGGGGGTCGTTCCTCGTTGGTAAGATCGGACGTGTGTACGATCTTATTATTCCTCGTCATTTGCGAGCGCTCGTTCACGGCAAAAGTAGCCACAGCCGACAGATTTCGTGGACCCATTGGGTCCCCATTTACACCTTACAATATAACGTGCCCACATCCTGCCAATCACCCCCCAGTGCAGGGGACTGAATCCAGAAAAGGTTCCGATTGTTACTATCATTCCCCGATCGGGTTATGTCTCCCATACTCCATCCGACTGCCCTTCTAATCCCCGCCCATTCTACTCGTCCCTCCTCCCATTTCACGCCCACTTCTCCCTCCTATTCACCTTTAGCTCCTCCTATATACCTATTGTCCCTCCCACTCAGCCTTCTCTCCTCCCATGCTCCACCTACCCCCAGTGCGTGTCCAACCCTCCGTGCGCGCTCTCCTCCCCCAGTTCTCCTCCCTCTCCCCGTGCAGCGCTGAGAATGGCGGCCGGACGGGAGCGAGCAGCCTGGGCCGCCGACCTATGTCCGGACCCCGGGGAACAGCGCCGACAGGAGGCCGGTGAGGGTCATTGGAGTGGCCGGGCGGGCGTTAGACGGGATCCTGCTGATTTCCTGGCTGCAGCCGGTAAGTGACCGCAACACCACAGCTCTCTAATCCCCTGAACTGGGGGTCCCTCCCATTCATCTGATTGGTCGGTTCCAGTGTGGACCTTGTTACCAAGAGCCCCAGACCCCCACTTACCCCTATACTACCTACCTCTTATATACTACCTACCTCTTATATACTACCTACCTCTTATATACTACCTACCTCCTATATACTACCTACCTCCTATATACTACCCAACTACCATCATTATACTACCTACCTCCTATATACTACCTACCTCTACCATCATTATACTACCTCCCTCCTATATACTATCTACCTCTATCAGTATTATACTACCTACCTCCTATATACTACCTTCCTCTACCCTCATTATACTACCTACCTCCTATATACTACCTACCTCTTATATACTACCTGCCTCTTATATACTACCTACCTCTATATACTACCTACCTCTACCATCATTATACTACCTACCTCTATATACTACCTACCTCTACCATCATTATACTACCATCTCTATATACTACCTACCTCTACCAATCTCTATATACTACCTACCTCTACCATCATTATACTACCATCTCTATATCATACCTACCTCTCACGCAATCTCTATATCTCTCCAACCTCTACCATCTCTTACACCAATCTCTATATACTACCTACCTCTACCATCATTATACTACCAATCTCTATATACTACCTACCTCTACCATCATTATACTACCTACCTCTATATACTATCCTATCTCTACCATCATATACGACCTATCTCTATATACTACCTACCTCTATCATCATTAACTTACTACCTCTACCATCATTATACTACCTACCTCTACCATCATTATACTGACCTACCTCTACCATCATTATACTACCTACCTCTACCATCATTATGCTACCTCACCTCAATCATCATTATAACTACCTACCTCCTATATACTACCTACCTCTACCATAGTTATACTATCTACCTTTATATACTATTACCTCTACCATCATTTAACTATCTACCTCTAACATCTTATACTACCTACTTCTATATATACCCTACCTCTACCATCTTATACTACATACCTCTATATACTACCTACTTCTTTATACTGCCTACCTCTAATATACTACCCTACCTCTACCATCATTATACCTACCTACCTCCTCTATACTAACCCTACTTCTTAATCATTATACTACCTACCTCTACCTCCTATATACTACTACCTCTGTCCACATTCTCCTACCTACCTTTACCCCAGTATCCTATATACTAACTACCTCTATCATCATTCTACTACCTACCTCTATATACTGGTACCTACCGCTATCATTATCTACCCACCCTATATACCTACACCTCCTCTAATCATGCATTCATACTACTGTCTCTAATACTACCTACTAATCTACCGCTCTCTATCATTATATACATAATACCTACTTCTCATACTACCTACTCTGGCATCATAGCTACTAACCTACCTCTATTCTAGCACTACTCCACCTCACAATCATTATTCTACCTGCTTCTCTGTATCTACCTACCTCTACTATCATTATCTACCCTACCTTTATATACTACCTACTTTTACATTGTCAGTACTACCTACCTCAACCATTTTTATACTACCCTACCTCTACCATTGTTATACTACCTACCTCTACCATCGTTATACTAGCTACCTCTACCATCGTTATACTACCTACCCTCCCATCGTTATACTACCTACCTCTTCCATCGTTATGCTACCTACCTCTACCATCGTTATACTACCTCTACGCACCCTCTACCTCCTACCTCTAACCCCTCGTTATACTACCTACTTCTGCCATCTTATACTATACCCTACCTCTACCTTCATTATAACTAGCTACTCTGTAAACTACCTCCTCTCATCATTACTCCTCCACCTACCTCTATCTCATCATTACCTACCTACCTCTACCATCGTTATAACTAATTACCTCCAGTGTTCTCCCTAGGGTCTTTTAGCCGGGCGGCCCACCCGGCTACTTTTTCATGCCACCCGGCTGGAAAAAAATTCTTGAGAGGACACTTGTGATTTAAAAGAATTTAGAAGTAGGTTTAATAGGTGTGCCAATAGGTCAGTAAAAACTCTCCCGCCAAAACTGCTCAGTCTCCAGACCCCTTTTTTTACCCCTGCAAGAATATTTTAGAACGTTAACTAGCTATATAATGAGCATGATGCAGTGCACATTTTCCCTTACCACCAAATTTTCCCGTCCTACCCCACCCGGCTACTATTTCATGCCACCCGGCAGGGAAAAAATTCTGGGGAGAACACTGACCTCTATCATCATTATACTACCATACCGTCTATATACTACCTACCTCTATCATCATTATACTACTTCCTCTATATTCTAACCTACCTCTATCATCATTATACTAACTTCCTCTATATACTACTTACCTCTATCATCATTATACTAACTTCCTCTATATACTACCCCCTACTCTACTATCGTTTATACACTACCTGCCTCTATATACTACCTACCTCTAACCATTGTTATACTACCTACCTCTACCATTGTTATACACCTACCTCTACCATCGTTATGCTACCTACCTCTACATCGTTATACTACCTCACCTACACTCTAAACCACTCTTATAACTACCTACTTCTACATCATTATACCACTTCTCTCATTATACTACCTACTTCTACATCATTATACTTCCTACTTCTACATCATTATACTACTACTCTCTACTCATTATACTACCTACTTCACCATCATTATACTACCTACTTCTACATCATTATACTACCTACCTCTATCATCCTTATACTACCTACCTCTATCATCGTTATACTAATTACCTCTATCATCATTATACTACCTACCTCTATATATTATCTACCTCTATCATTATTATACTACTTAAATCTATATACTACCTACCACTGCCATCATTATACTATCTACCTCTACCATCATTATACAATCTACCTCTACCATCATTATACTAATTACCTCTATCATCATTATACTACTTACTTTTACCATCATTACACTATATAAATCCACAATAATAATAATTATACTACCTACCTCTATATACTACCTACCTCTACAATCATTATACTACCTACCTCTACCATCATTGTACTACAGCTTAGTTTGACAGCTCACCAATGGGAGATAGAAAGTAACTAGTTGGGCAGCTCACCAATAGGAGATAGAAAGTAACTAGTTGGACAGCTCACCAATGGGAGATAGAAAGTAACTAGTTGGACAGCTCACCAATGGGAGATAGAAAGTAACTAGTTGGACAGCTCACCAATGGGAGATAGAATCTCAGTATTATATAGTATCCCGTACCAAACCAGAATCTACAGTATATGTATTAATACAGTAAATTCTCATTTAATAGTAATCCCTTCCCAACCAGAACTACGTATATGTTTAATACCCAGTAATTCTCATAATTATTATAGTATCCCGTACAACCAGACAATCAGTATATGTATTAAATACCAGTAATTTCCAATATATATAGGTATCCCGCTACAACAGAACTACAGTGATATGATTAATACCAGTTAATTCTCAATATTATATAGTATCCTCGTACTGAACCAGGAATACAGTATATGTTAATTAAACCAGTAATTCTCAATATTATATAGTATTCCCTGTCGTACCAAACAGAACACAGTATTTTTTATATATAATACCAGTTATTCTCAAGATTTATTATAGTATCCCCGTACCAACCAGAACTACCAGTATATGTATTAATAACAGTAATTCTCATTATTATAGTACCCTGTAACCAACAGAACTCACAGTATATGTATTAATACCAGTAATTCTCAATATTATATAGTATCCTGTACCGAACCAGAACTACAGTATATGTATTAATACCAGTAATTCTCAATATATATAGATCCCTGTACCAACCAGAACTACAGTATATGTATTAATACCAGTAATTCTCCAATTGAATAGTCACCCGTACCAACAGAACTACAGTATATGTATTAATACCAGTAATTCTCAATATTATATAGTATCCCCGGTACCAACCAGAATCCAGTATAGTATTAATACCAGTAATTCCAATATTATATAGTATCCCTGTAACCAAAACCAGGAAATACAGTATATGTATTAATACCAGTAATTCTCAATAGTAATAGTATCCTCGTACCAACCAGAACTACAGTATATGGTATTAATACCAGTAATCTCAATGTATTAGTATCCCCGTACAACCAGAACTACAGTATATGTATTAATACCAGTAATTCTCAATATTATATAGTATCCCTGTACCAACCAGAACTACAGTATATATATTAATACCAGAATTCTCAATTTATATACACAGGAAGTATACCAACAGAGATTGATGTTATTATATATATGTATATACTGTTTAATGTTTATTATTAATCACATGGTACACACTACGGTCCCTTTATTACTGAGTGGTCTCCCTATTGAAACCGCATTTGCTAGGGTTTTATAGCAAAAGTGGACACGGAGTTTTAAAAAGATCCGGTCTTTGAGCAACAAACACATTGTGGTTCATCGCCCATCATCCCCCTAAGTCGTTCTCGCTCCCAATCGCGTTCCATCTTCCGCCTTCCGGACCTCATTGCCGCCACTGTGTACAAAGTTGATAAAAACCAATCTGAGGGAGGAAGTGCTGGACGCCTTTCTCTCGATCACTCAAGCTACATCATAAACTTCGCTCTTAAAGAGGTCATTGAAGAGCATGTTCATCAACAAGGAGGAAGCCGTCCGCCGATGCGCCGTCTCATTCTTATTTCCGGACTATATTAACTCCGATGACAAGAGAAATAGATTCAGGCTTGACATAAGAGCCAGATTAAGTATCACGGAATTGGCGACGGATGAGAAACAATTTAAGGAGAAAAAAAAAAAAAGGAAAGAGGAGAGAGAGATTGAAAGTCAGATCACTTCCAGATGGGGGTCTACCGATCCCCTGGGGGGTTACACAATCCTTTCAATTGTGTTTTATTGAAGATAAGGGTGTTCATTCAGTATGGCAGCTTAGGAACAGAAAATAAGAAAAACGATAGATCCGGGTTCGTTACAGGGAGGGTCTGAATGGTGTCCAGTCTGGCCGTACCCATATTGGGATGGGTAACAATAGGTTAGCAATGACTTTACGTCTGCGGACCCACTGGGCGATTATTCATTGGACAAACGGGGCGATATTCATAGGACGCACGGGGCGAATTTCCATTGGAGCACGGGGCGATATTCCCATTGGGCCGCACGGGTGTGCGAAATTCATTTGCCCACATGGGGCGATCTTCATTGGACACACGGGGCGATTTTTTACGGGCGCGATATTTAATTGGACACACGGGGCCGGCGGATATTTCATTGGACACACGGGGCGGGGCGATATTTCATTTTGGACCAAATGGGGCGATATTCATTGGACCCACACAGGGGCGAATTTCATTGGACACACGGGGCGATATTTCATTATACACACGACCGCGATATTTCATTGGGCACACGGTGGCGATATTCTTGGACACACGGGCGATATTTCAATTGGACCACACGGGGCGATATTTCATTGGTTGATTAGGGTGATGGCAAACTATCAGACAGAGTTTTGGAGACCACAATTGAGAATCTATTTAATTCACACCAATTAGGACTTCCACTAGGGATAGATCAGTCAGTCTGTGATGGAATGAAAATTGTATGGTGTGTACACAGAGAACCAATAAGAGTGGGAATTTACTGCAGCGCTGCCATACTGATTGCCTAAGAGGTACATTATTAATTAGGCCTATGGCCCCATACAACACACTGAGAATTGCGCCGAAAATCGTCGAGCGTATTGCATGCGGTTGTGTGCGTAATTCTTGTGCGTTTTCATTTGGCACGTGCAGGTTTTGCGCATGCGATTTTGCCGTTTCCGTTATGGCAACGCACAAAATGGTTGAACGCATGCGCTACAGAAAACGATGCGCACTCGCATGTGAATGGGCAAATCGAGGGGAATTTGTGCGTCCCCCCTCGCGATGTCCTATAACAAATCGCATGCGGTTTTCACGGACGCAAAACTCGTGCCGCAAACGCTTTAAAAAACGGCGTAAGTGGGCCTAGGCCCTAAGGTTAGTTCACGCCATTTCTGTTAGTGAAAGACCTCACATGGCAAATAGCTTGTCCCAGTACAAGTTCAAGGGCTGTGCTTATTACATGGCAGGTCAACATGCACATGTGGGATATAATGGAAATATATAACCGCCAATCATATGACAGTAAATAATCCTGTTATTTGTATGGGGGAACCCCACCTAATGTCCTGACACTTCCATCGCCCATTTTCAGGTGGCGTAGCCTCAAGCTTGGCGGTTTTTTATAGGCTTTCTTTTCCCCGCTACGTGAATGATAACCCTTTCCAGGGCAGCGGCAGAATCCCAGCAGATAATGGCCAGTGAAGGGGGGTTTGAAGGGGTTTTTAAGTGGGGGATTGTTTAAAATGGCCCCTATCCAGGCAATCACTTACTGTACTTTGCATATCGGAATATGAATGAGCCAATTTCCATCTGCACAATAAAAATAAACAGGAACTAATATACGACTTGGCCTGGGGAATTCCTGGGATCTATGATTCATATTCACCATTCTCTGGCAGTCGCAAACGGGCCTTGTTTTAGCAACGCAATCCCTTAAAGTTGGTAGTGTAGAGTTTATAACACCGGTACAGCCTGCATCATGGTTCCAATGGAAATCCTGAACCAGCCTTCCACCATGTGGATATGATATGTCAATATATATGGTACACGGCTAAGTACACGTTATTATATACCAAAAGTACTGTATGGTTACACTGACCGTACCGCCTGCATCATGGTTCCAATGGAAAATGACCAGCCTTACACGATGATGATATACTGTGCTGCCGGTTAAGGGAACAGGTGACATCCATAGGCCCAGTAAATCTGTTAAAGGGGATACTTATTAATGGAAGACCCCAAAACCAACTGATCCAGTTAAAAATCATGGAGAGAATCATTTTCACTACATTGTTCCTTTTAATCCGTCTAGTCAGCGCGGTTAGACTTCCCAGCATGCTCTGCCCAATTTCCCATTGACCAGGACTAGATGGTAGTGCGATAAATATTAAAATATAAAATACCCGGAGAGGGTAATGGGATCTGAACAATATGGTGAAGAATCAATGGGGATCTGGGCTGAATAAAAACTATGATACCAACTGATAATTTATGGATTGACAGATAACTATGGATTCTGACCGATAACTATGGATATGACCGATATATAACTATGGATCTGACCATAACTATGGATCCTGAAACGATAACTATGATATGACGATAACTATGGATCTGGGACCGATAATATGGATCCTGACGATAAATAGGGGACCCCCATGGACTGGCCGATAACTATGGATCCTGACCGATAAACTATGGATCTGACCGATGATAAATATGGATCCCTGCCGAAAAATATGATCCGACGAGAACTCATGGACATCTGACCGATAACTATGGAGTCCTGCCGATAATATGGATCTGACCGATAAATGGAATCTGCCGGATAACTATGGATCCTGACCGATAACTATGGATCATGACCGATAAACTTATGGGATCCTGACTGAAAACTATGGATCTGCACGATAACTATGGATCTGACTGATAAACTATGGATCTGACTGATAACTATGGATCTGACCGATTAATATGGATCCTGGACGATACTAGGAGATATGACTCGATAACTATGGATCCTTGACCGAGTAACTATGGAATCTGACCGATAAAACTATGGATCCTGACCGGATAACATTATCGGACTGGACCGATAACATGGATCCTGACGATAACTATGGATCCTGACCGATAAACTATTGGGATCTACCGATAACTAGGATCTGACCGATAAAACTGAGGGATCTGACCGATAAACATGGAATCCTGACCGATAAAACTATCGGATCGGACCGATAAACTTGGATCCAGTCCGATAACTATTGATCTGACGATAAACTATGGATCTGACCGATAACTATGGATATGACCGATAATATGGATCTGACCCCGATATATGGATACTGACGATAAACTATGATGCTGACCGATAACTAGGGGATCTGACGCTAACTGATGGATCTGACCGGATAACTGGAATTCCAGTCCGATAAACTATGGATCCTGACTGGAAAACTATGATCTGACTGATAACTATGGATCTGACTGAATAACTATGGATCTGACTGATAAACTATGGATCCTGACGATAATAGGATCGACAGATAACTATGGATCTGACCGATAAAACTAGGATCTGACTGATAAATATGGATCATTACCCCTGTTAACCTCCTATGCAGATCTGAGCTACTGTGCAGACAATTTGTGTGATAAAACCACCCTGACATTATCAGGGAACCGTTATTAGCTGCTTTGAAATTAATAACATTAAACACCGTACATCGGCTGCAGTTTGTTTACTGGGAACTGATTGAAAAGCAGAGCGAGCCAAATTGGAAATTCACACCAAAACATTCCAGCTCCAACTAAACTGAACCAAAAGCTCACACCAAGCCGAGGGTGTGGTGGAGTGACCCCTAGTGGTAGATTCAGGGAATGACATTTGTAAAATGTTGCTCAGTTGCCAGTTTAATTAAGAATTGAACTATTTCCTGTGTCACCCCCAGGTCACACTAATTGTCTTATATTCAAGCACAATCAGTGACACACCAATAATGTTGTCGTAATTAAGACAAACAATAAGGAAAGGGAACAAAATCATTTATAATTTAATATGTGCAAAGCATTCGTAGATTGGTCCTGCAAGCGTTTGTTTACTTTAAAAATACGATTATAGGAACAGGACAAAGTATGTAAAGGGAACTTTACCATTGGTATCAGGCCCTGCCTGGAGGAGATACAATTCCAAACCCCCTGTAGTGGGGGAGCAGGGAAAAAAAAACTTTAGGGAAGAGTTAGAGTTAAGTTCTCTTTAAATTGAGTTCCCAACAGAATAATAACAGGTGCGCCGAACGAACAACACAATGCACACATAAAATAACACACATGAAACAAAAATACTCACTGTCAAGAACGCTAGTTGGATGGGCACGTGACTCTGATTAATTCTAATCGGTACTCGCTTGCCACCACGTTAAGTTGCGGCCTTAAAGAAGCACCCCCCAAAAAACATGTTTTGACTCTAACTGACTACAGACACCCCTGTCCGCAGATAAATGGTTAACACTACACCATGCACTCCAGAAACTAACTGGTTAATTAGCATCAGTCCTTCCCAAGCCAGTCACAGAGTAAGTTCGCATTTACACTGCAAAAACATTTCCATTCAACCACCTATAAAATTATCGAAACTGAGTTCTTTTAGAGCATCAAAGACAAAAACTTATTAACATTTTTTAGATTTAATATTCCAAAAGGTGGACAGTGCATATAATACAACAAAATAACAAAAAGTGGTGGTTGCAATAAAATCAAATGACAACAATAGGTAAAAACAGTTAGATAAAATAAAAAAGGATATCTAAAAAAAATTTCACAGACCCACTCACTAGAAGGAAGTTTCCTGTATCCAGGGTGGCGGTGGGAAGAAAGAGAGAAGTGGGGGGGGGGGGAAGAAGAAACATAGGGTCAACTACACATGTTTTAGCATTTGTCCCACAAAGTATGAACAAAGTTATAGGGGCTACAAGGATTTTTAAACCCATATGACCCACCCCCCTCCTGGCTATGATGAGGTGGGAGTGGTCAGGAAGTCAAGATTTACGCTAGCTACTAAAAAGCATTACATTCACCTCAGTTAGGCACGCTTCACATATTAAATGTAGATATGTACATTATTGGGATAATTATGACCAATATCCTCTACGTATAATTACCATTCCTCCCCAATACAAAACATACAGGTTTTGTAATGCATGATTTCCCGATATTAATAAACGTCGCCTTGGCCTCCTCCCAAGGGAAAGGGAATAAGGGCTCCATGTTTGGTATCATTTTAATGGGCATACTTCAATTCACCAGTATATATATTGGTTTCCTGTCCACAATTCAAAATACCGAAATACATTTTTGTACATGTGATGACTGTCCTTAAAATGACCTATTGGGCTAGGGAATCGCACCACTCTTTACACACACATGCTGAGTTTTTTTTGACGCTTGAGTTGCACTTGCGATTTTCCAAAAACATTGGAAAAAGCCGGGCGGGGGCAACGCAAACAAACAAAACGTGCGTTCTTTCGGTTTCGATTGCGATTTGTTTTGCGTCTGCATTTTTATACGCATCGCATGCGTTTTCCTATATTATTGAGAAATCGCAATCGCCAAACGCAAAGGAAAATGCACATGAAAATCGCATTGCTATTGCTTTGCGTGCAGTGTGGCCGTGCCCTTAATGTACCCCCAGAACCCTAGCTGAAGAGGAATTCCAGATTAACCGGTTCGGGCACCCCAATTGTCTGGAAAAGGAGACCTGGTTCACTTAATCGTAATATTAAACAATAGTGATAGGGATGTTCCAGAGTGGATGGTATTTTTTTATTGCATAACACCAATTGCCAACAAAAACACGTCACAGTTGAACATAAAAAACACTATAAAGCAACATAACAACAACACCGTGCAAGACATAATAACAACCATAACGCACACATAAAACACATGCAAACAAAACACATCCGGTGCAACACCAAAACAACCAAAAATCAACATTACACAACCAGAAAACAATTCAACATAACAAATCGAACATAACACACTATAAGCAGTACAAAGCACTAAGGTTTGATTTGCACCCGTAGTAAAGCCAGGGGCAGAAAGTTAGTTTGATCGTTACCGATTTATAGGGATTGACTTTAAGAGAACACAAATTTGTGTTAAATAAAAGGGGGGCAAAAAGCAGCAAATGTTAAAACGTGTTAAATAAATAAAAAAAACTGAGGACTGACACCTTAAAGGTAAAAAGTTCAGGTCTCCCGCGCAATGAACAAATTATCCATAGAGACTCAGAATATGGGCGCTTCTTTCTAAAAAAGGAAAGGGGTTGTTAAAGGGAATGCCCCCCCACAAAACTAGATTTAACCACACATACTGGCCCCACTATGTTACAGTTTCAAAAAACATTGAAGGGTAGTGTTGGTCGTCCCTGCTCAAATTGTTCCTGCTTCTGCGTTGCCTCGGCAGAATAATGACATGCGATGTGAGCCCTTTACCATCACCCCCCCCTCCTCACAACCCGGATCAATCCTCTTCAGATTACTCCTTACAGTTTATTTACATGGATTCTGACAGATATTTAAGAGTCTGTTCTTTCTTGCAAAGAAAACCTGCCTCCTTCCCAATGTTAATGAAGCTTTTTATGAGCTTGGGCCAGTGTTTAGAGGGGGGAGGAGAGGAGCTGGTGAAAACAGGCAGCCAATCATTTGTTTTGATGTCAACATCACAGGCTTGATTGACAGCATGCGAGGGAGGGGCTTACGTGGTCAGAATGGGGACAGTCTTATCCTTAAATATCCGGTTAGCAATAAGGTAATAATGTGCTGGATGTATCAGTTGGGGTTGGGGGCGGTAACGGCACAATTGACCATTCATTCAGTTTTAAGGCTGGACATTACATCTTAAGGTTATTGGGATAAAGAAAAAAAAACCTTTTTTTAATGAAAAGAAATATGAATCTGTACCGAACTAATGACCTTCCTACCACAGTATCACCGATCAGCTGGAGGTTGAGTTTTATAGTCCCATGGTTGCTGCCCTGCTGCTGGTCGTATAAAGCCGAGAGATGATAATTTAACGTGAAGGTGTTGAGAATTCTAGTACAGACCCCTACAGGCAACTATACTCCATTCAGGGAAGGTGGAGTGGTAGTTTTGCAGATTTGGTCACCACATGTATAGCCCTTTTTATAGTCATTCTTTATCTATAACCATTAAACCATCCAGATTTCAGCGCTCACCCTGTCCGACGCTGCTCATTGAGTCTTCTCCGTGCAGGGACGACGGTCGTCAGCTGCAAGACAAACCCGGTAGTTAATCTCCGCAGAAATACAAACATATAAAAAAAGAGTTCCAGCCTCGATAGTTGGCCATGGAACAGACACCGGCAGAGCCAAAAATACATCGATAACACGTATGGTTTGGCAGCCGCCAGAATCCAGATTCCGATCAGGTTTTATATAAACATTTGGTACCCCATCGGACAGAACAAGAAAGTCTCCAGACACCCCCAACCCCCCATTTAGTTTCTGTTATTTTTTTAATTCATTCATTTAAAATACAATGTTCTTCTCTTATACGAGAGAACCATGTATCACTTTCAAGCACTTCCTATGACAAAGATCAAATGTCATCACCAGTGAGGACATCTTTCCTACAGGGCAAGTCATGCAGTATTATAACTATTCATGATCCCTCCCTTAAATTCACTCTGAGCATGTCTAATCAAGACCTTAAAAAGAGGAGCAGTACATGGGAGAGGGTTTGACAAAAGCACAGGTGTATGTATGGTAGGAATGCAGTATATGTATTAATACCAGTAATTCTCAATATTATATAGTATCCCTGTACCAACCAGAACTACAGTATATGTATTAATACCAGTAATTCTCAATATTATATAGTATCCCTGTACCAAACAGAACTACAGTATATGAATTAATACCAGTAATTCAATGGCAAGTCAATGACGTCACACAGCATAGCCATGCCCCCTCGCCCACCCAGCCCGGAAAAACAAAGAGGCAGGGTGGGATGTCTGTTCTTACCTATGATTTTATAACTATGTCCTGCAGAATATACTTTTCAATCTTCACCCACTGTGTAAACTTGCATTATGGGAGACAGTAAAGTTACAATGAGCAGGTATTATAACAGAGGATTATGGGTAGGGAGTACGTGGAGCTGAGTGAAATAGCTACACCTTTATATGGGTCTAGATGTTTATGCAATGTTTGAAAACTACAACTCCCAGCATTCCTTGTCTGCACAATGATTGGGAGTTTAAAATGTCAATCATCCAGAGGTCCACATACCTGCTGTAGTTCTAGCTGAACCTCATCAAGTGGTAGATTGTCTATCAGAGCTATCTATCTAACTCTGCCCTAATCTATCGAACTCTGACTAGCATGCTATCGAACGCGGCGTATCATCTAGATTCTAACTATCTAACCGGATATCAATCTTCTACTAGATAACTCTGCTATCTATCTATCTAACTCTGATATAAATCATCTATCAATCAATCTATATATCTATCTATCTAACTCTGCTATCTAGTTTAACTCTGCTACTATTTAACTCCTGACTATCTATTCGAATCTAATCTATAGAGACATGAGACACCAGAAGTCAGTGTAGGGAAAGCGGTGAGCGAGAGGCCGTCTGTAATGTTCTGCGCGTCGCACGTTAGTCTGCGCCGGCGGAGGTCCGCCGGGAGTCGGAACTAGCGGGCCCACATGTCAGTAAACCATTATGGGCACTGCCAAAAACATCCGGGCACGGCCCCGAATGTTTTTTTTAACGTAGTACGCCATGTGCTCGCTGTCCATTCCAACGCAGTCAGGTGTCCTAGCCCGTACGGCTGTTTTAAAGCGACGAATGACCCCCGACAGTGAGCGTTTACATGTGAAGGAACCGGTATCTGAGCGCAACAGCGAACGAACCCAACCCCCAAACAAGCCTGATCGATACACGCAACGCACACCCCATGGCCGAGCTCTACACGCACAGAATAACCCCGACGGGCTGAGAGCTACCCGTGATTGAACCACCCCCCAATCGGTCGATCGCTATACGCGAAGAAATGACCCTTGAGCTCTACACGTGACGAAATACGCCTGACGGCCGAGGCTACATGATGACGAATGACCCCCCAACAGCTGAGCATTAACATGTGACGAGCACTACACACGACTAAAACCCCAACGGCCGAGACTGCTACATGCGACGGACGCCCATGGCCGAGCTCTACAGCGACAAGAACTACCCCGACAGCCGATCGCATACGCTACGAATGACCCTGAGTGCTACACGTGACGAAATCTACCCCGACGGCCGAGCGCTACACGTGACGAAAACACCCCCAACAGTCGATCGCTAACGCGACGAATAACCCTTGAGTGCTTACAGCGTGATGAGACCCCAGAGGCCGAGAGCTAACGTGACGAACTGAACCTAGACGGCCGAGACACTACAGGATGACGAACGGACCCCCGACGGTCCCCGAGCACTAAAGGTGACGAATCAATCGTGTGTTGTAAGGTCGGTAGGGGGTCGTTCCTCGTTGGTAAGATCGCCGACGTGTGTTCTACGATCTTCATATCCTCGTCATTTTGCGAGCGCTCGTTCACGGCAAAAAGGGAGCCACAGCCGACAGATTTCGTGGACCCATTGGGTCCCATTTACACCGTACAATATAACGGGCCACATCCTGACCCCCAATCACCCCCCAGTGCATGGGACTGAATCCAGAAAGGTTCGATTGTTACTATCATTCCCGATCGAGGTTATGTCTCCCATAATCATCCGATGCCCCCTTCTAATCCCCGCCCCATTCTACTCGTCCCTCCCTCCATTTCAGCCCACTTTCCCCCTATTCACCGTTAGCTCCTCCGAATACCTATGTCCCTCCCACTCAGCCTTCTCTCCTCCAATGCTCCACCTACCACCAGTGCGTGTCAAACCCTCCGTGCGCGCTCTCTCCCCCAGTTCTCCTCCACTCTCCCCGCTGCAGCGCTGAGAATGGCGGGCCGGACGGGAGCTGAGCAGCCTGGGCCCCGACCTAGTCGGACCCCGGGGAACAGCGCCGACAGGAGGCCGGTGAGGGTCTTGAGTGGCCGGGCGGGCGTGAGAACGGGATCACTGCATTCCGGCTGCAGCCGGTAAGTGACCGCATACACCACGCTCCGAATCCCCTGAAACTGGGGGTCCCTCCCATCATCAGGATTGGTCGGGGCCGTGTGGACCTGGTACCATAAGCCCCAGACCACCACGTACCCCTATACGACCGACAGCGGAGAGGACGAGCCGACCGCTGGAGAGAGACCGACCGCGGAGAGATGACCGCCGCCGAGAGACGACCGACCGCGAGAGAGCGACCCAACAGACCAGCAGGAAAGACCGACCGCTCGAGAGACGACGACCGCGACCATGAAGGAGAGAACCGCCCGCCGAGAGACGAGCGACCGCATGGTCGGGAGGAGAGACCGACCGCCGAGAACGACCGGCGCGACCCCGCAGGAGACGACAGACCCGAGAGACGACCGACCGATGGAGAGAGACCGGCGCGTAGATGAAGACCGACGCGAGAGACGACCTACCGCGACCAGCAGGAGACGACCGACCGCGAGAGACGACCGACCGGACCAGCAGAGACGACCAAGCGCGAGAGACGACCTACCGCGACCAGCGGAGACCGAACAAGCGCGAGAGAACCACCGAGACCAGGCAGGATGTACGACCAAGCGCGAGAGACGACCGACCGCGACCAAAGCGCGAGAGGACGGACCGACCGCGACAGCATAGCAGACCAAGCGCGAGAGACGACCGACCGCGACCAGCAGAGAGACCAAGAGCGAGAGAAGACGAACCGCGACCAGGCTGGGGGTGGGGGGGGTGTCAGGAGACGACCACCGCTAGAGACGACCGAGCGCGACCAGCAGGAGACGAGCCGAGCGCGAGAGACGACCGACGCGATGCAAGCATGAGACGACCGACCGGCGACCAGTCATCGAGACAGGACCGGACCGCGACCGCAGGAGACTGGACCGACCCGCCATCAGGAGACGACCGACCGCGCCAGGCAGGAGGGCTACCTACCTCTACCATCATTATGCTACCTACCTCAATCATCATTATACTACCTACCTCCTATATACTACTACCTCTACCATCATTATACTATCTACCTTTATATACTATCTACCTCTACCATCATTATACTATCTACCTAAACATCATTATACTACCGAAGTTCTATATACTACCTACTCTACCATCAGTAGACTACATACCTCATATACATACCTACTCTTTATACTGCCTACCTCTAATATACTACCTACCTCTACCATCATTATACTACCTACCTCCTATATACTAACCTACTTCTATAATCATTATACTACCTACCTCTACCTCCTATATACTACGTACCTCTGCCATCATTCTACTACCTACCTTACCCTCAGTATCCGGTATACTAACTACCTCTATCATCAGAGACTACCTACCGCGTAGAATTACTCGACGCTAGCATTAGGACGACCTTACCTCTATATACTAAAGACCTCTATATCATATACTACGGGCTTATATACTACTCCTTCTATCATTATGAGACTACCTATTCTATATACTACCTAATTCTGTTCATCATATATACTACCTACTCTATATACTACCTACCTCTACAATCATTATTCTACCTGCTTCTCTGTATACCTACCTCTACTATCATCTATCTACCTACCTTTATATACTACCTACTTTTACTACCATTGTCATACTACCTACCTCTACCATTGTTATAATACTGACCTCCTCTACCATTGTTTATAACTACCGTACTATACCCGTTTTAACATGTATACTAGCTTACCAATCTACCACGTTATACTACCTACCTCTTCCATCGTTTCCCTACCCTCCATCTTAGGCTACCTACTCTCCAATCGGTATCTACCTACCTTCGACCATCGTTATACTACTACCTCTACCATCGTGCTATATCTACAGCTTACTATCTTGCCATCATTATATACCTACTCTCAACCTTCATTAACTAGTATTCTCTGATAAAACTACCCTACCTCTTCTATCATTACTATACTACCGTATCATCATTACACTACCACCTCTACCAGTCGTTATACTAATTACCCTCCAGTGTTTCTCCCTAGGCTTCTTTTGCCGGCGGCCCACCACGGCTACTTTGTTCATGCCACCGGCGGCTGGAAAAAAAATTTCTTGAGAGGACCACTTGTGATTTAACAAGAATTGTAGAAGTAGGTTTAATAGGTGTGCCATAGTTCGTAAAAACTCCCCAAAAACTGCTCAGTCCGACCCCCTTTTTTACAACCTGCAAGAATATTTTTAGAAACGTTAAATAGCTATAAAGGAATGATGCCAGTGAACCATGTTCCCTGTACCACCAAATTTTCCCGGTCCTACCCCACCCGGCTACTATGTTCATGCCCACCCGGCGGGAGGGAAAAAATTCTGGGGGAGAACACTGACCTCTATATCATTATTAACTACCTACCTCATATATACGTAAACTAACTCTATCATCATATACGAACTGCCTCTAGAGTCGACTACCTCATATCAACATTATGACGAACGTCCTCGTTGGTAACGACTTACCTCGAGCATCATTAGTACTAAGTCCTCATATACTACCTAACCTCTACTATCGTATATACTACCTGCCCTCTATATACGACCTACCTCTACCTGTGTATACTACCTACCTGCCATTTACTCACTCTTACATTTAGCTACCCGTACCTCTACCATGTATCGACCATACCTCTACATCAGGGAGTACGACACTTCACCGAGTTATATCCACTCTACAATGAGACTTACTCTACTATCTACCTACTCTCAGCCATAGACTGCTCTCACCTTATGACACGACAGCATAGACGACCGTAACAAATTATCGGGACACTTACTCTAGGAGAACTACTATCCTAAGGTCGACTAGATCAGCGTAAACGTACCGACCATTAGACAGCAGCTCCTCTTTTCCCAATTAGTACTAAAACAAATCACGGGCCCATCTAACGTACTCTAATTATCCATCTCACTCCCCTCCACTAGTTCCTCTATTAACCTGCTCTTACCTACCAAACAAAAAATGAACAGGAGAGACCTACCCATGGAGACACCGTACGCGATCTAGCAGAGTCAAACTACCCCACCGGGACGTCTCCTTAACGCACAGCGGTAGTACAACCGAGCGTTAGTGGACGACCGCACGCGAGAAGTAGGGACGTAGAGAGAGCTACTTAGGAAGCGAAGACAGCACCCGCTAGGGAGAGACGACAGGACACAGGAAAAGCTGACGCGCCAGCGGAGCACCATGTACGATGAACAGAACAGTGGGGGACCAGGCTCACGAGAATAGGACAGATAGAGTCAAGGACGTTTACTACCACCTCTAACATTACACCTCCCATCAGTACTATTAGCGAGTTGACAGCTCACCAATGGGGAGATAGAAAGTAACCCTAAGTTGGTGCAGCTCACAATGGAGAATAGAAATGTAACTAGTTGGACCATCACCATAGGGAGATACGAAAGTAACTAGTTGGACAGCTCACCAATTGGGAGATTAGAAATAACTAGTTGGACACACGCACCAATGGGAATTAAAAGACTAGTTGATACAGCTACCATCCAATGGGAGATAGAATAGTTGGCATACAGGATGAAGTCATGGGACAGCTCACCATGGGAGAATAGAAAGTAATAGTTGACATCTCACCAATGGAGATAGAAAGTACCATCTGGACAGCTGTACCAATGGAGATCGAAAGTAACTAGTTGGACAGCTCACTTCATGGCATGAACTTCAATAGACAGACACACCGGGAGTAGATTTGCGGCCCAGGAGATGAAGTAAGTATGGAAGTCTTTTACTCTCGAGAAGATTCGGAAGTAGAGAGGAAGAAAGATTTTTACTTATTACACACAAGTCTGACTTTGTATAAGAATCACTATGTTTGTGTTTTGCTTTTATATCAGCAGTGCCTGTGTTATAAATTAGTTTTTACCATAGTTCTCCTTTTACACTGAATCTTTAAATGTTTACCCTAAAATACAACGAAAGGGATTTTTTCACAGCTAATTATTAAAGGGTAAGTAAAGTTTAGTGTTGGTTGTTTCCAGTTAGTTTGACAATTCTATCATAGGGTAACACAGCTCTGCCTCTTCTACTCCTACACGTTCATATGTTTTGCAGGGGGAGGTTTGTGCTGCCAACTGGATTGGCTATGTCCCAGTAGTTTCTTGACTTTTCTAGTTGGTAGCCCAGTTGACTTGTCACCAGTCAGATAAACAGAGGCTCTAGAGGATCAGGGCCAGGATTTGGTAACTGGTATTGTGCCATTGGTGATACAGTGTAGCCATGTGTTGGACCTATTGTGTATTAAAGTAAGGTTATAGTTAAGGTTACTCCGAGTAGAAAGGGAAGTTTGCGGTATTTTGGGTGATATTATAATTGGTTGGATAAAATTCTGTCCCTTTGTAGGATTTTTTTCTCTGTGACCAGGTCCTACAATAACCTTCACCCCATCCCATAGCTGTGACCTTGTCAGTGGTGTGTGTAGGGATTCAGGATGGGAATTCCAGGATCTTTACCTTCCACCTGGTCCCTCCTCTCCAGGCGCCCTAAACACTGCGATTAACCTCTGAGAGTGTCTGACTGTAAACTAACATGTTTTTGAATCCCCCACACTATTAGGGACAATGATACTCTGTGTCCATCTAATGTCACTAATGTCCCCTCTGTGCAAGTCCATATAGAGTGTAGACTCAACTCACAGGCGTCCAATAGAAGGAAAAGTTCCCAAGTCCTGCTGTTTACGGCCCACGATGATTGTCCACGCGTCCCCGTTTGTTAAACTTTAAAGAGCTGCACAATGGAGACTTAAAGCTTTATATCCAGTTGATATATCCATACTGTAAATTATAACAATATTATAATTCTTTATATTCTACCCATTCTGCAGGCCATAGAGCTCAGAGATGATTTCTAATGTTGTTTTATTATAAAGTAGGACGTACAGCATTGTATCTAATGTACCGCGTTCAATGGCTCAGGTTGCAAAACTGCTTTAAAAACTGATGACATCATATTGATCATATTGCTTTTTATTGGAATATCGGTTACAGGATATCCTGTTTCTGTGTATTAAATCATTTGTGCATGACATTAGAAGGGTAGGTGTGGCAAACTCAATGTCCTAAAGGGAGGGATCGATGGTGAGTGGGAATGTTTCTAATAAAAAGTGTCAATTTTGTGTGCAAATGTATTTTAAAAAGGGCTAATTATTAAATATGAGACAATATTTCATTAGGTACTACAGTTGTGCGTGGATTGGGAACTTCTTATGAAGAAAACTAAATTAATTCTACAGAGAAATTTTAAACCTGTAATTAATTCTATAACTGCAGTGTTAAAGTAAGGCACAGGACAGATACTAGTAGCCAGGTAGCCAGTTAGGCACAGGGCAGATACTATAGCCAAGTTAGGCCACAGAGACAGATATAGTAAGCCAGGCCACAGTTAGGCACAGGGCAGATACTAGTAGCCAGTAAGGCACAGGACAGATACTAGTAGCCAGGTAGCCAGTTAGGCACAGGACATATACTAGTAGCCATTTAGGCACAGGACATATACTAGTAGCCATTTAGGCACAGGGCAGAATAATAGTAGCAGTTAGGACCAGGACAGATCTAGTAGTAAGGTAGCCAGTTAGGGAAGGCCGGACAACTACTAGTAGCCAGGTAGGGAAGCGATATCAGTCCCGTTGGGACAGGACAGTACTAGTAGCCAGGTAGCCAGTTAGGGGACAGGACAGATACTCAGTAGCCAGTTAGGCACAGGAAAGATACTAGTAGCCAGGTAGCCAGTTAGGTACAGGTCAGATACTAGTAGCCAGGTAGCCAGTTAGGTACAGGTCAGATACTAGTAGCCAGGTAGCCAGTTAGGTACAGGTCAGATACTAGTTAGCCAGGGTAGCCAATTAGGGACAGACAGACTAGTAGCTATTAGGCACAGGGCAGATACTAGTAGCCAGTTAGGCACAGGACAGATACTAGTAGCCAGGTAGCCAGTTAGGCACAGGACATATACTAGTAGCCATTTAGGCACAGGGCAGATACTAGTAGCCAGTTAGGCACAGGACAGATACTAGTAGTCAGGTAGCCAGTTAGGGACAGGACAGATTACTAGTAGCCAGGTAGGGACAGGACAGATACTAGTAGCCAGGTAGCCAGTTGGGGACAGGACAGATACTAGTAGCCAGGTAGCCAGTTAGGGACAGGACAGATACTAGTAGCCAGTTGGGGACAGGACAGATACTAGTAGTCAGGTAGCCAGTTAGGGACAGGACAGATACTAGTAGCCAGGTAGCCAGTTAGGCACAGGAAAGATACTAGTAGCCAGGTAGCCAGTTAGGTACAGGTCAGATACTAGTAGCCAGGTAGCCAATTAGGGACAAGACAGAAACTAGTAGTCAGGTAGCCAGTTAGGGACAGGACAGATACTAGTAGCCAGGTAGCCAGTTAGGGACAGGACAGATACTAGTAGTCAGGTAGCCAGTTAGGGACAGGACAGATATTAGTAGTCAGGTAGCCAGTTAGGGACAGGACAGATACTAGTAGCCAGGTAGCCAGTTAGGGATAGGACAGATACTAATAGCGATTTAGGGACAGGACAAATAGTAGCCAGGTATACAGTTAGCAACATGACAGATTTTAGTAATTTACTCATGTAAGCATTTTTTTCTTTGTAGATTTTATTCAGAATGAAAGCACTTCTATTACTATGAATATTGGACCTTCTAAAAGTAAACAAAGGTCTGGGACCAGATGGTGTCACACAGGGTTTTAACTATGTTCGGTAGTTGCCAGATCACTGTATACAACGTGCCAGGATTATTTGGTGTCTGGACTTGTTCCAAACGATTGACAGATTGCTGATTTCTGCCCATTATGGGAGATCCCAGTAACAGGCAAATGTCTTGGAGATGTGTTCTCTAAAATAAAGGGCAAGTGTTGTGCCCACAACAAGTTTCTTAAAATGTTCTCTGCAATTTCCAGGATGTTTTTATGCTCTATTAAAGATCTCTGTAGTATAAAAGTGTGGGCTATCCCAATTGTCCCATATTTTTTTAATGTCAGGAGCCAATCAGAAAACATTAGGAGATCGGGGCTGTGTACCCAGCCTAGCTTATTTTGTTGGAAATGTTATATTTGAAGAGATATCCAGTCCTGAAATTGCAAATCTGCTGTGATTTGTCTGCTGATTTCCTTTTAAATACTGAATAGAAGACGGAGCTATCCAGGGTGCTGAATTGCTACATAATCTTCTGTAAAGGTTTTCAGTTTTGCTGCTATTTCCCCTTTAACTTTCCATAGACCCACGTATAGACGAAGCCTGAAATTCTGTTACATAATCTTTCAAAGCTGTGCAGACTTTGTCAGATGTTTTACTGGTTTATGTCAGATCTTATGTAATAATGTCCTCCCAATGTCTTTCCATGAAACAGAACAGGATCTGCGTTCTGCTGTTCAGCCCTGGTATAAGGGATCTAGGCTAAATCCCCCACTCATGGAATACATACAGCGGGGAATACTCTAGTAGATTAAAGGTTAACTTTACATACCGTAGGTTTATGGGCATTTTAACATGTTCATTTAGGGGAATGAACTGCTAATCCAGTGAGCAGTGTATCATAGGAATCTTTTCAGATTTTAAAGTCTGTTGTCTAGGGAGGTCGGAAACCCTGTTCCTAGACATGTGGTCACTAGCACAAGCAGTGAGATGTCAAAGTTCCACTCATACAGCAGCTGTTAGTCACTATCTCCCTTTATCTCAACTAGGCAGGATTTCTAACTTCCCTGGGAAGGAGACTTTAAAATCTGAAAACATTTCAAATATATTAATAGACTTATTTATTGCCTTTTACACAATTTGTCAGTGTCATAAACCTTATTTACGTTTTCCTCTGTAAATGTTATTTCCCCTTGTAAACCTTTTCTCTATGGATACGATACAGTAACATCCATCCATCTAGTAACATAGTATTAGAGGTTGTATAAAGTCATACATCCATCTATTCCAATCTTTATACCCTACCCATAATGTCTGTTTAACAGTTACATAGTAACATAGTATTGGAGGTTGTATAAAGACATACGTCCATCTATTCCAATCTTTATACCCTACCCATAATGTCTGTATAACAGTTACATAGTAACATAGTATTGGAGGTTGTATAAAGACATACGTCCATCTATTCCAATCTTTATACCCTACCCATAATGTCTGTATAACAGTTACATAGGAACATAGTATTGGAGGCTGGTTGTAAAGACAATGTCCTCTAGCCAACTCTTTATACCCTACCCATAATGTCTGTATAACAGTTACATAGGAACATAGTATTGGAGGTGTGTAAGACATACATCCATCTAGTCCAACCTTTATACCCTACCCATAATGTCTGTATAACAGTTACATAGTAACATAGTATTGGAGGTTGTATAAAGACATACGTCCATCTAGTCCAACCTTATACCCTACCCATAATGTCTGTATAAACAGTACATAGTAACATAGTATGGAGTTGTATAAAGACATGCGTCCATCTAGTCCAACCTTTATACCCTCCCATAATGTCGTTAACAGTTACATAGTAACATAGTATGGAGGTGTATAAAGACATAACGTCCATCTAGTCCAACCTTTATACCCTACCCATAATGTCGTTAAACAGTTACATAGAAAATAGTATTGGAGGTGTATAAAGACATACGTCCATCTAGTCCAACCTTTATACCCTACCCACAAGTCTGTATAACAGTTACATAGTAAAATAGTATTGGAGGTTGTTATAAAGACATATGTCCATATAGTCCAACCTTTATACCCTACCCACAAGTGCTGTATAACAGTTACATAGTAACATAGTATTAGGTTGTATAAAGTCAACATTCATCTATTCCAACTTTATACCCTACCATA
The DNA here is from genome assembly GCA_019447015.1 of Hymenochirus boettgeri. NCBI lineage: Eukaryota > Metazoa > Chordata > Amphibia > Anura > Pipidae > Hymenochirus > Hymenochirus boettgeri. Next base: position 20,670,504 of record CM033473.1, on the reverse strand, counting down.
ATGTCTGTCTAACAGTTACATAGTAACATAGTATAGGAGGTTGTAAAAGACTAGAGGTCCATTAGTCCAACCTTTATACCCTACCCATAATTCTGTATAACAGTTACATAGTAACATAGTATGGGGTTGTATAAAGACATACGTCCATCTAGTCCAACCTTTATACCCTACCCATAATGTCTGTATACAGTACATAGTAACACAGTATTGGAGGTTGTATAAAGACATACATCCTCTAGTTCCAACCTTTATACCCTACCCTTAATGTTTGTATAACAGTTACTTAGTAACATAGTATGGAGGTTGTATAAAGTCAACATCATCTATTCCAATCTTTATACTCTACCCATAAGTCTGTCAACAGTTACATAGTAACATAGTATGAGGTTGTATAAAGAACATACGTCCATCTAGTCCAACCTTTATACCCTACCCATAATGTCTGTATAACAGTTACTATAGTACACAGTATGGAGGTTGTATGTAAAGAATACATCCATCTAGTCCAACCTTTATACCCTACCCATAATGCTGTTTATAACAGTTACATAGTGACATAGTATTGGAGGTTGTATAAAGACATACATCCATCTAGTCCAACCTTTATACCCTACCCATAATATCTGTATAACAGTTACATAGTGACATAGTATGGAGGCTGTATAAAGACATAGACTCCACTCTAGTCCCAACCTTTATACCCTACCCATAATGTCTGTATAACAGTTACATAGTAACATAGCATTAGAAGTTGTATAAAGTCATACATCTATCTATTCCAATCTTTATACCCTACCCATAATGTCTGTCTAACAGTTACATAGTAACATAGTATAGGAGGTTGTATAAATACATACGTCCTTTTAGTCCAACCATTATACCCTACCCATAATGTCTGTATAACAGTTACATAGTAACATAGTATTGGAGGTGTATAAAGACATACGTCCATCTAGTCCAACCTTATACCTACCATAATGTCTGTATAACAGTACATAGTTACATAGTATTGGGGGTTGATAGAGACATACATCCATCTAGCCAACCTTTATATTCTACCCATAATGTCTGATAACAGTTACATAGTGAACATAGTATAGGAGGTTGTATAATGACATATGTCCACTAGTCCAACCTTTATACCTACACCATAATGTCTGTTAACAGTTACATTAGTAACATAGTATAGGGGTGTATAATGACATATGTCCATCTAGTCCAACCTTTAACCCTACCCATAATGTCTGTATAACAGTTACATAGTAACATATATTGGAGGTGTATAAAGACATACATCCATCTAGTCCAACCTTTATACCCTACCCATAATATCTGTAAACAGTTACATAGTGACAGTATTGGAGGCTGTATAAAGACATATGTCATCTAGTCCAACCTTTTATACCCTACCCATAAGTCTGTATAACAGTTACATAGTAACATAGTATTGGAGGTTGTATAAAGACAATGTCCAACATTCCAACCTTTAATCCTACCCATAAGTTGGTATAACAGTTACATAGTAACATAGTATTGGAGGTTGTATAAAGAATACGTCCATCTAGTCCAACCTTTTACCCTACCCATAATGTTGTCTAACAGTTACATAGTAACATACTTTGGGGTTGTATAAAGACATACGTCAATCTAGTCCAACCTTTATAACTTACCATAATGGTTGTTAAACGTACTTAGGAACATAGTATTGGAGGTTGTATAAAGATAATACGTCTTCTAGTACAACCTTATACCTACCCATAAGTCTGTCTAACAGTTACATAGTAACACAGTATTGGAGGTTGTAAAGACATACATCCATCTAGTCTAACCTTTATACCTACCCATTAAGCTTGGGTACACACCATAAGATAGTTCATCCCCGCCTACCATTGGCACCTCTGATCGGTTAGTTCAGCATAAAGGATGGCGGCTTCGGCAAAAGTAGTCGCGGCTTGACAGTTCGCCGTGACCAGCAGCTGCGATCCATATATGAATGCCAATTCGGGCGAAATGAATGGTCAGACGTCGGCTGTGTCCCGGTGAAAAGACATGCAATCTTTTGGCCCCGTCGATCGATACATTGAACTTTCATTCCATGGGGCCAAAAATTGCATGGTGTGTACACAGCCTTACTTACCTAGCAGTTGATTCAGAGGAAGGCAACCCTCCCAGCTTAAATGGGAAGGGGGGGGGGATTATTTACTGACTAAAAGCAATTGGAAAAAGTATCCCTGGAACAACCACAGTATATGTATTAATACCAGTAATTCTCAATATTTATAGTAACCCGTACCAACCAGAACTACAGTATATGTATTTAATACCAGTAATCTCAATATTATAGAGTATCCCTGTACCAACCAGAGCTACAGTATATGTATTAATACCAGTTATTCTAAATATTATATAATATCCCGTACCAACCAGAACTACAGTATATGTATTAATACCAGTAATTCTCAATATTATATAGTATCCCTGTACCAACCAGAGACTACAGTATATGTATTAATACCAGTAATTTCATATTAATAGTATCCCTGTACCAACCAGAACTACAGTATATTATTAATAGCAGTGAATTCTCAATATTATATAATATCCCCGTACCAACCAGAACTACATTATATGTATTAATACCAGTAATTCTCAATATTATATAGTACCCGTACCAACCAGAACTAAAGTATATGTATTAATACCAGTAATTCTCAATATTATATAGTATCCCAGTACCAACCAGAAACTACAGTATATGTATTAATACCAGTAATTCTCAATATTATATAGTATCCCTGTACCAACCAGAACTACAGTATATGTATTAATACCAGAATTCTCATATATTATATAGTATCCCCGTACCAACTAGAACTACAGTTATGTATTAATACCAGTAATTCTCAATATTTTATAGTATCCCTGTACCAACCAGAACTACAGTATATGTATTAATACCAGTAACTCTCAATATTATATAGTATCCCCTTACCAACCAGAACTACAGTATATGTATTAATACCAGTAATTCTCAAATATATAGTATCCCTGTACCAACCAGAGCTACAGTATAGTATTAATACCAGTAATTCTCAGTATAATATGTATCCCTGTACCAACCAGAACTACAGTTATATGTAATAATACCAGTAATTCTCCATATTATATAGTATCCCTGTACCAACCAGAACTACAGTATATGTATTAATACCAGTAATTCTCAATATTATATAGTATCCCTGTACCAACCAGAAACTACAGTATTTATATATTAATACCAGTTATCTCAATAGTGTATAGATCCCCGTACCAACCAAAACTACAGTATATGTATTAATACCAGTAATTCTCAATATCATATAGTATCCCTGTACCAACCACAAACTACAGTATATGTATTAATACCGTAATTCTCAATATTATATAGTATCCCTGTGTCCAACCAGAACTACAGTATATTATAATACCAGTAATTCTCAATATTATATAGTATCCCTGTATTAACCAGAACTACAGTATATGTATTAATACCAGTAATTCTCAATATTATATAGTATCCCGTACCAACCAGAACTACAGTATATGTTATAATACCAGTAATTCTCAATGTTATATAGTATCCCTGTACCAACCAGAACTACAGTATATGTATTAATACCAGTAATTCTCAATATTATATAGTATCCCTGTATTAACCAGAACTACAGTATATGTATTAATACCAGTAATTCTCAATATTATATAGTATCCCCGTACCAACCGAACTACAGTATAGTATTATACCAGTAATTCTCAATATTATATAGTATCCCTGTATAACCAGAACTACAGTAAGTATATGTATATACCAGTAATTCTCAATATTATATAGTATCCCCGTACCAACCAGAACTAAAGTATATGTATTAATACCAGTAATTCTCAATATTATATAGTATCCCAGTACCAACCAGAACTATCAGTATATGTATGAATACCAGTAATTCTCAATATTATATAGTATCCCTGTACCAACCAGAATAATACAGTATATGTATTAATACCAGTAATTCTCAATATTATATAGTATCCCCGTAACCAGAGAACTACAGTATATGTATTATACCAGTAATTCTCAATATTATAGTATCCCTGACCAACAGAACTACAGTATATGTATTAATACCAGTAACTCTCAATATTATATAGTATCCCTTACCAACCAGAACTACGTATATGTATTAATACCAGTAATTCTCAATATTATATAGTATCCCTGTGCCAACCAGAGCTACAGTATATGTATTAATACCAGTAATTCTCAATATAATATAGTATCCCTGTACCAACCAGAACTACAGTATATGTATTAATACCAGTAACTCTCAATATTATATAGTATCCCCTTACCAACCAGAACTACAGTATATGTATTAATACCAGTAATTCTCAATATTATATAGTATCCCTGTGCCAACCAGAGCTACAGTATATGTATTAATACACGTAATTCTCAATATAATATAGTATCCTGTACCAAACAGAACTACAGTATATGTATTAATACCAGTAATTCTCAATATTATATAGTATCCCTGTACCAACCAGAACTACAGTATATGTATTAATACCAGTAATTCTCAATATTAAATAGTATCACTGTACCAAACAGAGCTACAGTATATGTATTAATACCAGTAATTCTCAATATTATATAGTATCCCTTGTACCAACCAGAACTACAGTATTTATATATTAATACCAGTTATTCTCAATAGTGTATAGCATCCCCGTACCAACCAAAACTACAGTATATGTATTAATACCAGTAATTCTCAATATCATATAGTATCCCTGTACCAACCACAACTACAGTATATGTATTAATACCAGTAATTCTCAATATTATATAGTATCCCTGTACCAACCAGAACTACAGTATATGTATTAATACCAGTAATTCTCAATATTATATAGTATCCCTGTATTAACAAGAACTACAGTATATGTATTAATACCAGGAATTCTCAATATTATATAGTATCCCCGTACCAACCAGAACTACAGTATATGTATAATACCAGTAATTCTCAATGTTATAGTATCCCGTACCAACCAGAACTACAGTATATGTATTAATACCAGTAATTCTCAATATTATATAGTATCCCTGTATTAACCAGAACTACAGTATATGTATTAATACCAGTAATTCTCAATATTATATAGTATCCCCGTACCAACCAGAACTACAGTATATGTATTAATATCAGTAATTCTCAATATTATATAGTATCCCTGTATTAACCAGAACTACAGTATATGTATTAATACCAGTAATTCTCAATATTATATAGTACCCGTACCAACCAGAACTAAAGTATAGTATTAATAACAGTAATTCTCAATATTATATAGTATCCCAGTACCAACCAGAACTACAGTATATGTATTAATACCAGTAATTCTCAAATTATATAGTTATCCTGTACCAACCAGAACTACAGTATATGTATTAATACCAGTAATTCTCAATATTATATAGTATCCCCGTACCAACCAGAACTACAGTATATGTATTAATACCAGTAATTTCAATATTTTATAGTACCCGTTACCAACCAGAAACTACAGTATATGTATTAATACCAGTAACTCTCATATATATAGTATCCCCTTACCAACCAGAACTACAGTATATGTATAATACCAGTAATTCTCAATATTATATAGTATCCCTGTGCCAACCCGAGCTACAGTATATGTATTAATACCAGTAATTCTCAATATAAATAGTATCCCTGTACCAACCAGAACTACAGATATGTATAATACCAGTAATTCTAATATTAATAGTACCCTTATAACCAGAACTACAGTATATGTATTAATACCAGTAATTCTCATATATATAGTATCCCCGTACCACCAGCCAGAACTACAGTATATGTCTAATACCAGTAATTCTCATATTATTATAGTATCCCCGTACCAACCAGAACTACAGTATATGTATTAATACCAGGAATTCTCAATATTATATAGTATCCCCGTATAACCAGAACTACAGTATATGTATTATACCAGTAATTCTCAATATTATAGTATCCCCTGTACCAACCAGAACTAAAGGATATGTATTAATACCAGTAATTCTCAATATTATATAGTATCCCAGTACAACCAGAACTACAGTATATGTATTAATACCACAGTAATCTCAATATTATATTTATCCCGTACCAACCAGAACTACAGTATATGTATTAATACCAGTAATTCTCAATATTATATATGTATCCCCGTACCAACCAGAACTACAGTATATGTATTAATACCAGTAATTTCATATATTTATAGTATCCCTGTACCAACCAGAACTACAGTATATGTATTAATACCAGTAACTCTCAATATTATATAGTATCCCTTACCAACAGAACTACAGTATATGTATTAATACCAGTAATTCTCAATATTATATAGTATCCCTGTGCCAACCAGAGCTACAGTATATGTATAATACCAGTAATTTCAATATAATATAGTATCCCTGACCAACCAGAACTACAGTATATGTATTAATACCAGTAATTCTCAAATTATATAGTATCCCTGTACCAACCAGAACTACAGTATATGTATTAATACCAGTAATTCTCAATATTAATAGTATCACTGTACCAAACAGAGCTCAGCAGTATATGTATTAATACCAGTAATTCTCAATATTATATAGTATCCCTGTACCAACCAGAACTACAGTATATATATATTAATACCAGTTATTCTCAATAGTGTATAGCATCCCCGTACCAACCAAAACTACAGTATATGTATTAATACCAGTAATTCTCAATATCATATAGTATCCCTGTACCAACCACAACTACAGTATATGTATTAATACCAGTAATTTCAATATTATATAGTATCCCTGCTACCAACCAGAAACTGTATATGTATTAATACCAGTAATTCTCAATATATATAGTATCCCTGTATTAACCAGAACTACAGTATATGTATTAATACAGTAATTCTCAATAATATAGTACCCCGTACCAACCAGAACTACAGTATATGTATTAATACCAGTAATTCTCAATGTTATATAGTATCCCTGTACAACCAGAACTACAGAGTATACCGTATAAACTCGAGTAAAACCGAGTTTTCAGGCTGAAAAATCAGGCCTGAAAACTCGGACTCGGTTTATACTCGAGTCAGTAGCCTACCTGAGCATTCCGGCAGCCGCACGATAATCACTGGCCCCAGCAAAACAATGATGGGGCCCCTATCTGTGCTTCACACAGTAGTTTTCTGGGAGAAGGCTGTATCTGTCATAGGGTTATGACAGCTGGTTAGGGCTCATTACAGAAGGTTGGTGATTAGGCAGTCTAAAATGATCTACTGTTTGCAGGCTGACAAGTCACCAAATCCAAGGCATTTTGATGTTTTCAGGCAATGGCGTGCTGTAGTCTAGAAGTAAGAATGCTAATAGCCATAGCACACTTGTGGTTAAATTGTTACCATGGTGCATCATGTTCTCTACAACATAAGCGTTTATAATTATATAAATGTATTAGAGTTATAAAAACTATAGCACAAGCATAAAAAGTTTGATGGAAGCGCACTCTGTTAATCAGAAAATGTTCTGTTATTTGCATCACACAACATACACAACGTTTCGGAGAACGCTATGTCTCCTTCATCAGGTGTAATGATGAAGGAGACATAGCGTTTCTCAGAAACGTTGTGTATGGAGTGTGATGCAATAAACAGAACATTTTCTGATTAACAGAGTGCGCTTCCATCAAACTTTTTTATGCTTGTGCTATAGCTTGGAGTCCTGAAGGTAGAGGACTGAGGGAAGCAGCACCTGGAAAATACTGCACATTGCCTGAAGGAGTGCCTAGGCCCACACGTGTGTTACAACAGAGTTACAACTAACTTTATGTCTGTAGAAGCAATAGATTGCTGGGGAAAGTGGAAGTTCCAAGTCTTAGCTACCACCACTAAAAGTCCCCTGTTGAATGTTTTCTATTTTGTGTATTGTGTTAACTTTATTAGAACTAAAAATATGCTGTCCATTGCAGTCTTATATGCTGTGCCAACATTATGATAAACAACAGACCGTCCTGTATAGCAAACGTGTATATTATTCAGTCAACCTCTTAAAGGATATGTCCACTTCAAAAATACCTTTATATTTGGTTGGAATCCCCAAAAACTTGTGAGGTAGGTTTTGGGGGTTGTCAACCAAATCTAAAAAGTTTTATCTGGATTTGAATGTATTATTCCAATATATCCTATAAGTCATCCCAACCCATTGTCCCCAGAGATATAGCCTTTGAAATGCTACATTTGTAGAGCTGCTACAACTCATCTGCCACTCAAAGGCACACACCCCCACACAATCCAAGCTCCTATGCAGTACTGTATATCACACCTCTTCCTCCCTCACACTATATACACCTCGTGCCACACATAGTAGTAGGTTAAACACAAACGCTAACCATTAACCCAGCAATATGAGCATAACATACTAAAAAACAGCCCCTCCCCACCAAACAAAACTCATACATACAAAACAAGGGTCTCACATGGACATCACTATTACCTCAACAGTAATACAGCAAATATAAATACACAGTATAATAATACTACAGTAAACACAGCATATATAATACTACAGTTATAAACGTACAGTATACAGTATAACAATCTACAGTATATATAATACTACAGTAATACAGCATATATAATACTACAGTATAATAATCTACAGTAAACACAGCATATATAATATACAGTAGATATAATACACAGTAATTACAGTATACAAAATACAGTATGATAATACTACAGTAATACAGCATATCTAATACTACAGTATATATAATACGTTTATATAATCAAACAGTAAGTACAGTATATGTAATACTACAGTAATACAGCATATAGATACTACAGTATATAATACTACAGTGTCACAAACGCCAGTTCGCTGGGCACGTGATACTGACCAATCAATCGGTAAAAGCTGCCACCATGCCAAATTTCTCAAGGCTTTGGCAATGCCCACAACCCTTCTTGACTCTCACTGACTATGCCACCCCTGTCCTGGCAGCTAAATGGTTAACAACTACACATTCAATACAGCAACTAACTGGTTAATTGGCATCAGTCCTTCACATATAAACTTATAAGAGACTAACTGAGTTCTTTTAGAGCATCAAAGACAAACTTATAAATTTTAGATTTATATTTCCAAGGGTGGACAGTGCATATAATACAAAATAAAAGAAAATGGTGTTATAATAAAATGACACACAATAGGTACAACAATTCTATAAACAAAAAAGATAGAAGTTTCACAGACCCTAACTACTCACTAGAAGTCCTGTGTCTCGGGGGAGAAGGAAAAATATGATCATAATCCCATGTAGCATGTCCCCTCAGTATGAACACAGTAAGGGATACAAGTATTTTTAAGCCCTTGTTGAACCATCTCTGCTGTTGCCATACTTAGCTTTGCATGAATGGAGTATCCAGGAATTTCCAGATTTACAACTTGTCATAATCCTTCATCCCCTTAGTTAAGCAGATCCCATAAACTTTAGATATGGACATTGTACTGGGTATAGACCACGTATTCCTCTCCTCTAGATATCAATTCCTACATACCAAAACATGACCCGTGTATAATACATATTTCCCAACATATAATAACTTGCCTTAGCAAGGGAATAAGGTCTCCATGTTGGAATCATTTTAATGGCTACCTTCTCATTCACAAATATATATATTGGTTTCCGTCTCACATATTTCAATACAAAATAATTTATTTTACATGTATGACTGTCCTTAAGTGACTATTAAGGTAACCCACCAGACCTCTAGCAGTAGAGAATTCCAGATACACGATTTGGCCCCACAAAGAGATGTCCGAAATTCGCAAAATCCAGTCCGCTCGAGGATCCGGGAATTTTCGAAAGAATTCGAAAATCCGCAAGCGGACCATTAAAATAAGAAATACGAGATTTTTCGTATTTTCGAAAATTTTTCGGAATTACGGGTTTTCGAAAATTTTCGAAAATACGAGAAAAACCAGAATTTTCGAAAATTTTCAAAAATATGTATTTTCGAAAATACGAGTAACCCTCTAATTTGGAAAATTTCGGAAATACGTATTTATGGAAATAAGAGAATCCTTGTAAATCCTTCGAATCCTTCGAAAATTTTCAAAAATAGTATTTTCGAAAATACGAGTAACCCCCGTAATTTCGAAAATTTTCGAAAATACGAAAAATCCGCGAATCTGAAGTTCGGAAGGCGGAAAATCCGGAAATCTGGAAAAATCCGCCGTTCGTCGAACGGGATACATCCGCGGCGCATCCGGGTTCAGATCACGAACCGACCATCCCTAGCCCCACATGTCTGGAAGAGAAGATTGGTTCCGTGCTCACTAACACTGGGGACTGTTTCAGGTGGAATGGCATTTTTATTGGTCCTTTGCAAGAAACTAATACCATTCTTAACCCATTCTTGCCAAGTCCTACACACTGTCCTTAATACAGTATACAGCATATATAATACTACAGTATATATATAATACTACAGTAATACAGGCATATATAATACTACAGTATATATAATAATACAGTGTATATAATAATACAGTAATAAGCATATATACCAACAAGACTACAGTGACAATCTATGAAATATATAGAATAAGCAAATTGAATGTAACAGACAACAAGCAGTTTCAACTGTTTGTGAAGGTCTCACTACAGCTGCTGCTACACTGACTTTCTTCAGTGATTATGATCTAAGCCAAGCAGGGAAGACATGTGACACCGAGCGCTTCATGCAACAAACGACCATTTTGGCGAATCGTACGTGTGTATGCGTTCGACGTCGGGGGTCCGTTCGCGCATGTAGTGCTTAGTGTGGGGGTCATGGATCGTTGGCAAAATCGTACATGTGCACAAACCTTTACTTGTAAAGAATCTCTGCATCACTTGTTCACTCTTTTCCCCCTCCTGCCTCTCCCATCATCACACTGTTACTTTCTTCTCCACACTGTGCTTGCTTGCAGTCTATTAGCACTGGAAGGAGAGGCGTGTTCAGTGGGGTAACATGATGTCAGCACTTCATTTCAAATACTTTCAACTGAGCATGCCTTGACCTTTGCATACAGCCATTTTCTATTCAGGGGACTAGAGAGGGGAGGGGATTATACAGCATGCTACAAACATCTGCCAGTGTGAAGAAACAAAGCCACACGCAGATGAATGAAGGCAGCTCTACTAAGTGATCTGTACATTGTATATAGGCAGTTATTTTTTTCACTATATGTGCCTTTTAACATTGAAGCTAATTTCCTTTTCTCATTTAAATACACTGTAAGAGCAGTAATTGTTTATCATTGCTAAATGCTGTCAGAATAGCTTTACATTCCATTACAAGCCAAGCATAGTCATTTTATATCCTGGGTATAGTTCCTGTCTTGTAAGAGCTCTAGTGGAAAAAAACTCATAATAAATAACATGTAGTCTGTATGAATGATATCAGAGAGAGTCAGCCAAGTGAGCAACTTCTCCTCGCTAAAAGCCTCAGTTGTGGTTCTGAATCTGAATCTAGAAAAGCAATTGAACTAGATTTTATGCAGCATTTGGACATGCCAGGAGATTCAATAAAAGTTCTTATTGCTAAAAATGGTGTTAATTTTGCCAACCAATCAGATTAATAAGACCAGCTAACCATCTGATTGGTTGGGCAAAATTAGCACCATTTTTATTAATAAGAATTTTTATTGAATAACCTTGCATAAATATCCAAAACCTATTTGTTGGATGCAGTTAGAGGGTAGTATTTTTGAGAGTAATTAACTAAGGATGAAATTAAATAAATGGTATATAGGTGAGACATTTATTGGATAACTAAGTTGGTAATAATAACATCTTTGTGAGGCATATGACTATGCTTGGAGATGGAGAGGTATCAATACCTTCCTAATTACCTTTGAATTTTGCCATATACCATTGGAAGGGTCTTCTAATTGCAAAAATAAATGGGCAGGCATGAAACACACAGGCACCAGCAAACCCCTGGCTTGAGCATGCCCACTTGATCCTCAAGCTAGCACAGAGCATCAGCTGTATCATAAGCCTTTCCCCAAACTTTTTCATTGTTTTAAAGCTAGTACAAGTCTAAAAATAATCTTTTTTTCCTCTACCCTAAGGCGCCACAGCAGAGAAAGCAAAGATATTGATTCTAGTAATCAATATAGATATCAATCAATATTGATATTTATTAATCCATATACTGTATGTTCTGGTTGATCCAAAGAATCTTAATGATTGCCATTTGGAATTTTCAGATGGTTGTTGGTTTATTTTTGCCTTTCAACTGTTAGTAGGGTTAATGAGTAGGGAATAAAGGTTTGAACTAGATGGATGTCTTTATTCATCCTCGGTTACTATGTATTAATTCATGAAGAAAATGTATATCTTTAACAAACCATTCCTAAGTGTTCATGCACGTGATGTAGATATAGAAATGAATGGTCCCTATAACAATCTGTGGAATGTATGTTTAGCAGTAGAGCCTGAATCAGGACAGGCATCATTCAGTGTGGTAATGTGCAATGTGGTGCCAGTTACATGTGGTGTCCTGAACAGTGTGGTTTCATGTACAGAATGGTGCCATGCACAGTGTGGTTTCATGTACAATGGGGTCATGTACAGTGTGTTTCATGTACAGTGTGGTTTCAGTACAGTGTGTTTCATGCACAGTATGGTGTCATGTACAGTGTTGTTTCATGTACAGTATGGTTTCATGTACAGTGCTGTTTCATATACCTTATGGTTTCATGTACAGTGTGGTTTCATGATAGTGTTGTTTCATGCACATTATGTTGTCATGAACATGTTGTTTCATGTACAGTATGGTTTCATGTACAGTGCTGTTTCATGTACGTTATGGTGTCGTTTACATATGGTGTATGTAGTATGATGTCATGTACAGTGTTGTTTCATGTACAGTATGGTGTCATGTACATGAGGTGTCATGTATATTATGGTGTCATGTACAGTATGGTGCTATGTACAGTTGTCTTTCAGTACATTATGTGCTATGTACAGTGTGGTATCATGTACAGTGTGGTTTATGTACAGTGTGGTTTCATGTACAGTATAGTGTCGTGTACAGTATGGTTTCATGTACAGTATGGTGCTATGTCAGTGGGGTTTCATGTACAGTATGGTGTCATGTACAATATGGTTTCATGTTACAGTGGTGCCAGTACAATGTAGTTTTCATGTACAACTATGGTGCCATGTACAGTGTGGTTTCATGTACAGATGGTGTGTCATGTACCGTGTTGTTTTATGTGGCACCTGGTGTGCCATGTTACAGTGTTGTTCATGCGCATGTGGTGTCATGTACAATGTGGGTTTCATGTACAGTATGGTGCAATGTACAGTGTGGTTAATTGTACAGTATGGTGCCATGTACAGTGTTTTCATGTGCAATGTTGTGCCATGTACAAGTATGGTTTCATGTACAGTGGTGTCATGTACAGTGTGGTTTTCATGTGGTGTTTCATGTATAGTGTTGTTTCATGCACATTATGTTGTCATGAACAGTGTTGTTTCATGTACAGTATGGTTTCATGTACAGTGCTGTTTTCATGTAATTTATGGTGTCGTGTACAGCTATGGTGTCATGTAGTATGATGTCATGTACAAGTGTTGTGTTCATGTACAGTATGGTGTCATGTACAGTGAGGTGCCATGTATATTATGGTGGTCATGTACAGTATGGTGCTATGTACGTGTCTTTCATGTACATTATGGTGCTATGTACAGTGTGGTATCATGTAACAGTGTGGTTTCATTACAGTGTGGTTTTCATGTACATGTATAGTGTCGGACAGTATGTTTAATGTCAGTTCCATTTTTACATATGGTGTCAAATGTACAATATGGTTTCATGTACAGTATGGTGCCATGTAAATGTAGTTTCATGTACACTATGGTGCCATGTACAGTGTGGTTTCATGTACAGTATGGTGTCATGTACAGTGTTGTTTTATGTGCATGTGGTGCCATGTACAGTGTGTGTTTCATGCGCAATGTGGTGTCATGTACAATGTGGGTTTATGTACAGTATGGTGCCATGTACAGTGTTTTTCATGTGCAATGTGGTGCCATGTTACAGTGTGGTTTCATGTACAGTATGGTGCCATGTACAGTGTTGTTTTCATGTGCAATGTGGTGCCATGTGACAGTGGTGTTACATGTGCAATGTGGTGCCATGTACAGTGTGGTTTCATGTACACTATGGTGCCAGTACGTGTTGTTTCATGTACAGTATGGTGTCATGTACAGTGTTGTTTTATGTGTAATGTGGTGCCACGTACAGTGTGGTTTCATGTACAGTATGGTGCCATGTACATTGTGGTTTAATGTACAGTATGGTGCCATGTACATTGTGGTTTAATGTACAGTATGGTGCCATGTACAGTGTGGTTTAATGTCAGTTATGGTGCCATGTATAGTGTTTTTTAATGTGGCAATGTGGCGCCATGTACAGTGTTGCATGTACAGTGTTGTTTCATGTGCAATTGTGGGTGTCATGTACAATGTGGTTTCATGTACAGTAAGTGTCAGTGTGACAGAATGGTTTCATGTACAGTATGTGCTATGTACAGTGGGGTTTCATTACAGTATGGTGTATCTACAATATGGTTCATGTACAGTCGTGGTTGCCATGTCATGTAAGTTTCAATGTCACATGGTGCATACATGTTTTCTTGTTACAATGGTGTCATGTACAGTTGTGTGGCAATGTGGTGCCATGTACAGTATGGTGCCATGTACAATTAGTTCAGTACATATGGGTGCCATGTACAGTATGGTGTCATGTACAGTGTGGTTTCATGTACACCATGTCCACTGGTGCCATGTACAGTGTGGTTTCATGTACGTGTTGTTTTTATGTGCAATGTGGTGCCATGTAAAGTGTTTTTCATGCGCATGTGGTGTCATGTACAATGTGGGTTCATGTACAGTATGGTGCCATGTACAGTGTGGTTTCAGTACAGTATGGTGGCAATGTACAGTTGTGGTTTTCATGTACAGTGTGGTGCCATGTACAGTGTTTCATGTGCAATGTGGTGCCATGTACGTGTGGTTTCATGTACAGTATGGTGCCATGTACAGTGTTGTTTCATGTGCAATGTGGTGCCATGTACAGTTGTGTTACATGTGCAGTGGTGCCATGTACAGTGTGGTTTCATGTACATGGTGCCATGTACAGTGTTGTTTCATGTGCAATGTGGTGCCATGTACAGTGGTGTTACATGTGCATGTGGTGCCATGTACAGTGTGGTTTCATGTACACTATGGTGGCCTTGTACAGGTTGTTTCATGTACAGTATGGTGTATGTACAGTGGTTGTTTTAATGTGCAATGTGGCGCCATGTACAATGTGGTTCATGTACAATGTGGGTTTATGTACAGTATGGTGCCATGTACAGTGTGGTTTAATGTACAGTATGGTGCCATGTACAGTGTGGTTTCATGTACAGTATGGTGCCATGTACAGTGTGGTTTCATGTACAGTATGGTGCCATGTACAGTGTGGTTTCATGTACAGTATGGTGCCATGTACAGTGTGGTTTCATGTACAGTGTGGTGTGCCATGTTACAGTGTTGTTTCAGTGCAATGTGGTGCCATGTACAGTGTGGTTTCATGTACAGTGTTGTTTCATGTGCAATGTGGTGCCATGTACAGTGTAGTTAGTTTCATGTACAGTGTGGTGCCATGTACAGTGTTGTTTCATGTGCAATGTGGTGCCATGTACAGTACGGTGCCATGTACAGTGTGGTTTCATGTACAGTATGGTGTCATGTACAGTGTTGTTTTTTATGTGCAATGTGGTGCCATGTACAGTATGGTGCCATGTACATGGTGGTTTCATGTACAGTATGGTGCCATATAAAGTGTGGTTTCATGTCAGCATGGTGCCATGTACAATGTGGTGCCATGTACAGTGCTGTCTTCATGTACAGTATGGTGTCATGTACAGTGTGGTTTCATATACAGTATGTTGCCATGTTACAGTGTGGTTTCATATACAGTATGGTGTCATGTACAATGTGGCTTCATATACAGTATGGTGCCATGTTACAGTATGTGCCATGCACAGTATGGTGCCATGTACAGGTCTTTTCATGTACAGTATGGTGCCATGTACAGTTTAGTTTCATATACAGTATGGTGCCATGTACAGTATGGTGCCGTGTACAGTGAGGTGCCTGTACAGTATGGTGTTATGTACAGTGTGGTTTTCATGTACAGTATGGTGCCATGTACAGTGTGATTTTATGTACGTATGGTGCCATGTACGTGTGGTTTCATGTACAGTATGGGGCCAGTTTACAATGTGGTGCCATGTACAGTGTGGTTTATATACAGTATGGTGCCATGTACAGTATTGGTGCCATGTACAGTATGGTTTTTATATACAGTATGTTGGCCATGTACAGTTTGGTTTCATAACAGTATGGCCATGACAGTATGGTGCATGTACAGTGAGGTGCCATGTACCGTATGGTGCCATGTACAGTATTTTATGTACAGTATGGTGCCATGTACAGTGTTTTCATGTCATATGGTTGCCATGTACAGTATGTGCCATGTACGCAGTATGGTGCCATGTACAGTTTGGTTTCATATACAGTATGGTGCCATGTACAGTATGGTGCCATGTACAGTGAGGTGGCCATGTACGTGTTTCATGTACAGTATGGTGCCATGAACAGTATGGTGCCATGTACAGTGAGGTGCAATGTACAGTAGGGTACCATGTTACAGTGAGGTGCCATGAACGTTATGGTGCATGTACAGTAGGTGCCAGACACAGTATGGTTGCCATGTACAGTGTTCTGTAAGTATGGTGCCATGTACATGAGGTGCAATGTACAGTATGGTGCCATGTACAGTGGAGGTGCCATGAACAGTATGGTGCATGTACATAGGGTGACAATGCCACAGTATGGTGCCATGTACAGTGTTCATGACATGGTGCATGTACATGAGAGTGGCATGTACAGGTATGGTGCACATGTACAGTGAGGTGCAATGTACAGTATGTGCCTTGTACAGTGAGGTGCCATGTACAGTGAGGTGCAAGTACAGTATGGTGCCATGTACAGTGAGGTGCCATGTACAGTATGGTGCCATGAACAGTATGGTACCATGTACAGTGAGGTGCCATGTACAGTATGGTGCCATGTACAGTGAGGTGCCATGAACAGTGAGGGCAATGTACAGTATGGTGGCCATGTACAGTGTTTCATGTACAGTATGGTGCATGTACAGTGAGGTGCAATGAACAGTATGGTGCCATGTACAGTGAGTGCCATGTACAGTATGGTGCCATTACAGTGTTTTCATGTACAGTAATGGTGCCATGTACAGTGAGGTGCAATGTACAGTATGGTGCCATGTACAGTGAGGTGCCATGTACAGTATGGTGCCATGTACAGTGAGGTGCATTTACAGTTGTGCCATGAAAAGTATGGTGCCATGGACAGTGAGGTGCAATGTACAGTATGGTGCCATGTACAGTGAGGTGCCATGTCAGTATGGTGCATGAACAGTATGGTGCCATGTACAGTGAGGTCAATGTACATATGGTGCCATGTACAGTGAGGTGATGTTACAGTATGGTGCCATGTACAGTGTTTTCATGTACAGTATGGTGCCATGTACAGTGAGGTGCCATGTAACAGTATGTGCCATGTACAGTTGTTTCATGTACAGTATGGTGCCATGTACAGTATGTGCATGTACAGTATGGTGCCATGTCAGTAGGTGCCATGTACGTGTTTTCATGTACAGTATGGTGCCATGTACAGTATGGTGCCATGTACAGTGAGGTGCCATGTACAGTGTTTCATGTTACCGTATGGGTGCCATGTACAGTATGGTGCCATGACAGGAGGGCCATGTACAGTGTTTTCATGTACGGTAAGGGCCATGTACAGTATGGTGTAATGCAATTATGGTGCCATGTACAGTGTGGTTTCATGTGCAGTGTTTATGCTACAGTATGGTGCCATGTACAGTTATGGTGCCATGTACAGTATGGTGCCATGTACAGTGTTTTCATGTACAGTATGGGCCATGTACAGTATGGGCCATGTACGTGAGTGCCATGTACGGTTTTCATGTACCGTATGGTGCCATGTACAGTATGGTGCATGTACAGTGAGGTGCCATGTACAGTGTTGTTCAGTACCGTATGGTGCATGTAACAGTATGTGTCATGCACATTATGGTGCATGTAAGCCTATAATCTCACTCCCGTGTGGTTTCATGTGCAGTGAACTCTGTCTGTAGTGAAAAAGTTATTTTAACATGTACAACAAATTTACAAAATAAGTGGGGGAAGGCAATCATTTGTTATTGAGGAAATATACATTATATATATATATTGTTTTAAAATAACCCATTAACCCAAAATCCCCACAGTAAAATTGCCATGGCTGAGGACACTACACCGCACGTCACACGGTCACCTGGGTATTCTGTGATATCCCATAATTTACGTACTCTTTCCATTGCCAGCTCTGCCTTCCCAGGAACTGCCATTGGACGATGTATTTTTGCCGAATGCTTCTTACAATGGTCAGACAGAAGCAAGACAATAATTGCAAGAAGTTTACAGAAGCTGTATGGAAAACCCAGGGGTTCATCTGCTCACCCTGGGTACTTTAAATGGGAGGTGGATGTTCTTTCAATTAGGCTTAGTAGAAGGTCCAGTTATCATAAACTATATCAGTAGGACAAAATAAAATGGCTTCAGAGGTCTTCAGCTATTTTCATTAAAAAAATCAGCTAAAAAGCAAGATAACATATGGATTGTAAACTGATAAAATGGTGGTTGTCTTTTATCACCTTATCTACTGTATTGATATAGTATCACATTGTCCTGGTCTAGTCTCTACTTCTACTGATCAAAAAACTATTTTCCTTAATTGGTCATAGTTACCCTTTGCTATCACTGCTCAAATTCTTTGCTCGTTATAGCAGGTTTCCTATTGTAAAATAATTTCCATTCATAGATTGGGGATGTTTATCAGTACATATTTTCCTTCTATAGAAAACCTGATCTATGCAGAGATCATACTGGGAGTGCTCTTATTTCTGCTAAAGCCATACCATAGACTGTACTACAGAGATACCAACCTATGTCTGTAAAAGAATCTCTCAGCATTCCTGGAAATTCATCTGGAGGGTGGCAGGTTAGACATCCCTGATGTAATAGATATTGTAATCTGTGTGTGTCTAAAGAAAACTGTGGGGCTTATAATAAGAGGTAAAAAATGTATATATGAACATTTTCTCATTCAACAGGGGGCTATGTAACTAGAGGGAGCCCATGAGAGCGATAGTGGCTCTAGTTGCATACCCTAACTATACTCCCTTTAACTTTATACTTGCCCAGTGCTCTACTTGGTCCATGACTTTCGTTTTTGTTGGATATATCCACTCTTTCACAAGCAACAAGGATTTGTGTTTGAACAGCTTGGGACTAGCTTGGTGTTGTTACACAAGTGAGCTGGATGCTTCATGTATACCCCCCAACGGGGTGTTAAAGTAGTTATAGAAAGTTCTCCCATACTGGACTATCACTGACCGAATTACCATATTCCATTGGGTTATTCTAGTCCTTTTGTTTTTTACTAGCACTGTGCACTTATTCTGTGTCGGAAATCCGGAAATCCGCGGATCTCGGAAGTTGATCAAAAATGTTCAAAATCGAGAAATAAACGAAAATTTGGAATTTTCTAAAATTTTCTAAAAATGGATACGTTAACTTATTGTAAACTGGCTACTGGGACCTGGGAAACATTCTGGGGAACAGAAATCAGATTCTTTCTCAAAGATTCCTCCAAAATTATACTGATTGGTTAGTTTACAAATCAGAATCCAATCGAGGGGTGATTTACCCAAGGCACTGGGCAAATTTATGGAGTTAAAGTCGTCACTATCCAGTTCTCTAACGGTTAGCGTGACTTTAACTCCATATTAGCACCGGATGTGCGGGGTTACACAAGACGACCCGTGCATCCGACGTTCGTGATTCAATATTGCATTATTGAGTTAGGTTGTATGCCAATCAGATTTGTCTAAGGCTGGGTACACAACAGCCAGATATTTTCATCCGACCGCTGATCCACGGCAGTATCGGTCGGTCGCCCGAAAATAACTGCTGGTTTGGGGCGATACCGCGATCGCCCGTTCATATGGATCTGACGAACGGCATGATCGGACGTGTGATAAATCACTATTGACTGCATGGGACCGCATGATCGATCGCGACGACAGTCGGGACAAATAGTCCCTTTGTGTGACCCACAGCCAACAGCTGGGTACACCGGTAGACTTTAGGCCATCCGACCGATAGTGCTGTGTATCATACGGTCAGCAAAAATATCTTACACTGTATGTGGGGGACCGCAATCGAGCTAGTTGCCCGTTCGATAATGTACGTGTGATTGTTCATAAATGTAGGACCATGGCCGGACTTTTACGGCCGAGTTCGTACTTTTCCAAAAACCTGCTGTATCTGAAGTTGCGGACCTGTAGTTACTGATTATGGCCCTTACCACCCACATTGCAGCCAAAACATTTTTAAAGGGCATGTCACCCCCAAAACTAAAATGTAAACCCTTACTGGCCACATCAAGTAGTTTTAAAACAATCCTTACCTTACATTCCTGCTCAAAATAGTTCCCCTGCTGTGCCCCTCCAAAGTCAGGAATGACTGTTGTAGGAGCAGTGTGTGACTCATGCTGTGCCTGAGACTTCTCAACCTCATCAGGTTGAGGAATGCTCAGTGCAGCCCTCCCTGCCTCTCAGCCAATCACGGACGCGGCTGCCGGTCTGCCCCTGCTTTCAATTCTATGCAAGCAGAGGCCTGAACACCGCGCAGGGGAGAGAGGGCAGGTAAGTAAGAATCCGGGGACTTTCTAACAATTATATTAATGCGGTTGGGGCTGGGGGCATGCCTACCCATATCAAAGTTAAGTTTGGGGTGGACATGCACTTTAAGGTAATGCTAAAAAGAGGATGTCTACTTCTAATCGAATGTATTATTTCTATGCAAAGAAAAACTTTAATAAAAAAACTGAAGTATCTTCAAGTATCCACAAGGCTGTGGTAAAAGTTAAATCAGGAAAACAAGGATCAAGTATTAATAGGCAAATAATTACAGTTTGGATGAAGGGTGAGGGATGTTACCACCTGGAAAGCCAATCCCTACGGCCAGGACTCAGTAGTATCCCATCACCTTCTTCCAAAATTGTATTTACCGTATTTGCTGATTAATACTTGATCCTGTTTTCCTGCATTTAACTTGTATCCACAGTCTTGTATAGAAATAATACATTCAATAAATAAGTAGAAATCCTCTTAGCATTATATAAAACCCCCAGTTCTGCATATTAATACAGTATAGTAATACAGTATATAACAGTTACAATCATCAGTACACGATGACTGGGGACTTAGGAAAGGATATAGGAACAAAAATGTCCTAAAGAAGGATGCACATTGGATATATATGTCTACCCAATCCAGGCAACGGCGATGCCCAAATAGTCTCAGATTTTTTGGACCTGACCAACCAATGCACACCAATATCTGTTGGTTGGCCTAAAAAATTATTGCGTGTTTCCACGAGGCAATAGGAAGGCACGCTGTGCAACAAGCGTGCCTTCTATTGGCCTCGTCGCCGACGGGGAGGAGGGGGCGGAGCCCTACAGAGCAGCGTTGTCGCAAACGCTGCTGTAGGTTTGTGAATCCGGGGTGAGGACCTAGCATTCAGGTCCTCACCTGGGGTAAAAGTTATACATGAAGATCTGAGCGGAGGGAAGGTGAGTATAATTGTCCTTTTATGAATAATTATAACAAAAGTAAAGGTGATATCTGTATTGCCAACTGAGTGATAATCATGGCAATTAGACAATATACCGTATATAATATTATTTATATGAGTCCATATATAATGAATACAAATGTATTGGTGATGAACCTCCTGGGCTTGTTCAGTGGTAACCCATTTAGAATCCCCCCTTGAAAATCCTGCACTTGCCACTGGAAACCCTGCAAGAACAGAAGAACAATACGTGCCCAGGGAGGATTTGAACCCAGGACTTTAGTACTAACACGAAGCACCCACCTTTAAATGATTGCTACAATCTTACCCAAACAAAGAGAATTACAAATTACAAAATCCATTGATGATACCTGCCTTGGCCTTATGTGCCCACAAGGCATCTATGCTATATAACATTCCTGGATTGTGTGGGGGTTTACAACTAAAGAAAGCTCCCCACTTGTATTTAATGTATTTACTTTGTTTTGCTATGAAGTGTATATAGAATGTATCAATGTAATGTAAGGGGCACGTAGAGTAGTGTAGGGCGTGTATAATAATGATAAAATTAATACCCTTAAACTATACGACTCCAATCAAAATATCCCGATCAACCAGAACTAAAGTATATGATTAATACCAGTAATTCTCAATATTATATAGTATCCCTGTAACAACAGACTACAGTATAGTATTAATACCAGTAATTCTCAATATTATATGTATCCCTGTACCAACCAGAAAACAGTATATGTATTAATACCAGTAATTCAATATTATATAGGATCCCGTACCAACCAGAACTACAGTATATGTATTAATACCAGTAATTCTCAATATATATAGTATCCCGTACCAACCAGAACTACAGTATATGTATAATACCAGTAATTTCAATATATAAGTATCCCTGTACCAACCAGAACTACAGTATATGTATAATACCAGTAATTCTCAATATTATATAGTATCCCTGTACCAACAGAACTACAGTATATGTAAATACCAGTAATCTCAATATTATATAGTATCCTGTACCACCAGAACTACAGTATATGTATTAATACCAGTAATTCTCAATATTATATAGTATCCCTGTACCAACACGAAACTACAGTATATATATAATACCAGTAATTCTCAATATTATATAGTTCCCTGTACCAACCAGAACTACCGTATATGTTAATACCAGTAATTTCAATATTATAGTATTCCTGTACCACCAGAACTACAGTATATGTATTAATACCAGTAATTCTCAATATTATTAGTATCCGTAACACCAGAACTACAGTAATGTATTAATACCAGTATTCTCAATATTAATATATCCCTGTACCACCAGAACTACAGATATATATTAATACCAGTTATTCTCAATATTATTATGTATCCCGTAACAACCAGAACTACAGTATTGTATTAATCCAGTAATTCTCAATATTAATAATATACCGTACCAACCAGAACTACAGTAATGTATTAATACCAGTTAATTTCAATATATAAAGTATCCCTGTACCAACCAGAAACTACAGTATATGTATTAATACCAGTAATTCTCAATATTATAAGTATTCGTACCACCAGAACTACAGTTATGTATTATACCAGTAATTCTCAATATTATATAGTATCCCGTGACACCAGAACTACAGTATATTATTAATCCAGTAATTCTCATATATATAGTATCCGTACCAACCAGAACTACAGTATATGTATTAATACCATTATTCTGCAATGGTTGGTACAGGGATACTATATAATATTGAGAATTACTGGTATTAATACATATACTGTTGTTCTGGTTGGTACAGGGATACTATATAATATTGAGAATTGCTGGTATTAATACATATACTGTAGTTCTGGTTGGTACAGGGATACTATAAAATATTGAGAATTACTGGTATTAATACATATACTGTAGTTCTTGTTGGTACAGGGATACTATATAATATTGAGAATTACTGGCATTAATACATATACTGTAGTTCTGGTTGGTACGAGGGTACTATTTAATATTGAGAATTACTGGTATTAATACATATACTGTAGTTCTGTTTGGTACGGGGATACAATATAATATTAAGAATGACTGGTATTAATACATATTCTGTAGTTCTGGTTGGTACAGGGATACTATATAATATTGAGAATTACCAGTATTAAAAAATATACTGTAGTTCTGGTTGGTACAGGGATACTATAGTATTGAGAATTACTGGTATTAATACATATACTGTAGTTCTGGTAATTACTGGTATAAAAACATATACTGTAGTTCTGCTTGGTACGGTAATACTATATAATATTGATAATTACTGGTAATAATACATATACTGTAGTTCTGGTTGGTACAGGAATACTATATAATATTGAGAATTACTGGTATTAATACATATACCGTAGTTCTGGTTGGTACGAGGGTACTATATAATATTCAGAATTACTGGTATTAATACATATACTGTAGTTCTGGTTCTTACAGGGATACTATATAATATTGAGAACTACTGGTATTAATACATATACTGTAGATCTGGTTGGTACAGGGATACTATATAATATTGAGAATTACTGGTATTAATACATATACCGTAGTTCTGGTTGGTACGAGGGTACTATTTAATATTGAGAATTACTGGTATTAATACATATACTGTAGTTCTGGTTGGTACAGGGATAATATATAATATTAAGAATTACTGGTAATAATACATATACTGCAGTTCTGGTTGGTACGGTAATACTATATAATATTGAGAATTACTGGTATTGATACATATACTGTAGTTCTGGTTGGTACAGGGATACTATATAATATTGAGAATTACTGGTATTAATACATATACTGTAGATCTGGTTGGTACAGGGATACTATATAATATTGAGAATTACTGGTATTAATACATATACTGTAGATCTAGTTGGTATGGGGATACTATATAATATTGAGAATTACTGGTATTAATACATATACCGTAGTTCTGGTTGGTACGAGGGTACTATATAATATTTAGAATTACTGGTAATAATACATATACTGCAGTTCTGGTTGGTACGGTAATACTATATAATATTGAGAATTACTGGTATTGATACATATACTGTAGTTCTGGTAGGTACAGGGATACTATATAATATTGAGAATTACTGGTATTAATACATATACTGTAGTTCTGGTTGGTACAGGGATACTAAAGAATTGAGAATTACTGGTATTAATACACATACTGTAGTTCAGTTTGGTACGGGGATACTATATAATATTAAGAATGACTGGTATTAATACATATTCTGTAGTTCTGGTTGGTACAGGGATACTATATAATATTGAGAATTACTGGTATTAATACATATACTGTAGTTCTGGTTGGTACAGGGATACTAAAGTATTGAGAATTACTGGTATTAATAAACATACTGTAGTTCTGTTTGGTACGGGGATACTATATAATATTAAGAATGACTGGTATTAATACATATTCTGTAGTTCTGGTTGGTACAGGGATACTATATAATATTGAGAATTACCAGTATTAAAACATATACTGTAGTTCTGGTTGGTACAGGGATACTATAGTATTGAGAATTACTGGTATTAATACATATACTGTAGTTCTGGTAATTACTGGTATAAAAACATATACTGTAGTTCTGGTTGGTACTGTAATACTATATAATATTGATAATTACTGGTAATAATACATATACTGTAGTTCTGGTTCGTACAGGGATACTATATAATATTGAGAACTACTGGTATTAATACATATACTGTAGTTCTGGTTGGTACAGGGATACT
The DNA here is from genome assembly GCA_019447015.1 of Hymenochirus boettgeri. Lineage (NCBI taxonomy): Eukaryota > Metazoa > Chordata > Amphibia > Anura > Pipidae > Hymenochirus > Hymenochirus boettgeri. The sequence goes on along the minus strand of CM033473.1, from coordinate 20,644,744 downwards.
ATATAATATTGACAATTACTGGTATTAATACATATACTGTAGTTCTGGTTTATCCAGGGATACTTTCCGATTGGCATTTGGAGTCAAAAAGGAATTTTCTCCCCTCCTTTTAGCTATTTTTTTTGGTTAACAGTGTACAGAATATCTTTTACGTCCCGGTAATCTCTTCCTTTGGTGATTAGTATACAGAATATCTTCTATGGCCCTGTAATCTCTACCCATGGTGAACAGTGTACAGAATATCTTGTAAGGCCCTGTAATCTCTACCCATGGTGAACTGTGTACAGAATATCTTGTACGGCCCTGTAATCTCTACCTATGGTGAACTGTGTACAGAATATCTTGTACGGCCCTGTAATCTCTACCTATGGTGAACTGTGTACAGAATATCTTGTACGGCCCTGTAATCTCTACCCTGTAACCACCAGAACTACAGTATATGTATTAATACCAGTAATTCTCAATATATATAGTATCCCGTACAACCAAACTACGTATAGTATTAATACCAGTAATTCTCAATATTATATGTATCCCTGTACCAACCAGAACTACAGTATATGTATTATACCAGTAATTTCAATATAATAAGTATCCCTGTACCAACCAGAACTACAGAATGTATTAATCAGTAATTCTCAATATTATTAGTATCCCTGTACCAACCAGAACTACAGTATATGTATTAATCCAGTAATTTCAATATTATATAGTATCCCTGTACCAACCAGAACTACAGTATATATAATACCAGTAATTCTCAATATTATATAGTATCCCTGTACCACCAGAACTACAGTATATTATTAATACCAGTAATTCTCAATATTATAAGTATCCCTGTACCAACCAACTACAGTAATGTTATTATCCAGTATTCTCAATATTATATAGTATTCTGTACCACCAGAACTACAGTATATGTATAATACCAGTAATTCTCAATATTATATAGTATCCCTGTACCACCAGAACTACAGTATATGTATTAATACCAGTAATTCTCAATATTATATAGTATCCCTGTACCACCAGAACTACAGTATATATTAATACCAGTATTCTCAATATTATTTAGTATCCCTGTACCACCAGAACTACATGATATGTGTATTATACCAGTAATTCTCAATATTATATATACCCGTACCAACCAGAACTACAGTATATGTATTAATACCAGTAATTTCAATATATAAGTATCCCGTACCAACCAGAACTACAGTATATGTATTAATACCAGTAATTCTCAATATTATATAGTATCCTGTACCACCAGAACTACAGTATATGTATTAATACCAGTAATTCTCAATATTATATAGTATCCCTGTACCACCAGAACTACAGTATATATTAATACCAGTAATCTCAATATTATTAGTATCCCTGTACCAACCAGAACTACAGTATTGTATTAATACCAGTAATTCTCAATATTTATAGTATCCCTTACCAACCAGAACTACAGATATATTAATACCAGTATTCTCAATATTATAGTATCCCTGTACACAAAAACTACGTATAGTATTATAACCAGTAATTCGTAATCTCAATATATATGCCAGACCCCTAACAGTTTGCAGTTTGGAACTGTGTAAAGTATAATAATCCTTGGGCTTAGACGATGGGAATATTTATCTGTAGTTGGAAGCTGAGAATGTTAAAATCAGAGCTGCTGTTTTTCTTTCTGAATGTCAGTGTTGCTGCTGATTACATTTACTGCAGTTACAGAGATTATAACATTTGTTGATGGGAAAACAAGCAAATAATAAAGAACACAGGGTTTTTTATTCTTTCTCCCCAACATGTGAGTCATCAGCTATTATCTGTCTGGCTGCAGGATGGTGGGTTAAATGTTTTCTGTTTTATTAACCTCTCCTGAACATGGAATCTGGTTTACTGTAAAACTATGGGGTTAACCAAGGTCTCGGATAAATTAGCAATAGTAAATAGTTTTAGACATATGAAGATCTCATTGGGGAACAGGAGCAGACTGTGTGGAGGCCGATCTCCCACACATAGAGAGAGAGAGCGGGGGGAGAGTTCTAGTTTATCTGCTCATAGAAGAAGCATAAAGATAAACTAACAGTTTTTAAAGCACATATACACAGTTCATTAACCTATATACTCGGTATAAACCGGCACGAGTATAAAGCGACCTGTTAAAAAACCGCGACACCTATTTTACCTTTAAAAAGGAGTAAAAGTGATGACTTGATATATGACTTTCCGCGGCCGATGTCATTATTTATAAATAGCGTTAGGTTCCAATTTTGAGATATTGGTGGCGAAAAGTTAATGCACTTTTATAATATGCCCCTAAGACTAGCAATGCATTGTTTTGCTTTCAGTCTCCCAAAACTCTGTCTAAGGGGAATGTAAGTATCAGCTTCCTGCGTTACAACTATCCAGATCCAGTCTGGTTACTTTCTATTCATATATTACTAGAAAAATGAGTCACTGCAACTTATTGTTAAATCATTTATCACTAGTTATGGAAAATTCCAGTAGAGGACTGGAGGAATATGTCTTTTACATAAAACATAAACTAGCACCACACAAAAAGCTTGATGGGAAAATGGAACAGCCACTGTGTACATGAGCACATTTCTTCTTTCATCTATATCCTTCAATTAGAGGCAAGACACAGAGCCGCATATATGGAACTTTTGGTTCTAAGGAGAAAGAGACGAAACTGGGACGGCCATCAGAGCTGACGTCCCTATAACGGAAAAGGGCACATTGTCATCAGTAGTGCATGAGACCAACTGTGAGGTTTTTAGCAGTTTTGTGATACATAGGAAGATATTTCATAAAGTATGCTGCAAGATTTAGGTAATTTAACATGGTAGAGATGAATCATATGTCAGAAGGGATGTCTAGCTTTCAGTTAAAGACTAGTGTCCACCATTTGAAAATGTGCTCATTGCAATGGGACCCAGCCATGGTTATCAACGATATCCATACCCCACTATCTCCAACTGTGCTGGTTTTGTGATTTGACCATTTTTGGCGCGCGTTGCATGCATTTTCAATTTGGCATAATATTGGAAGTTTGTGCGCAATCGCGTGAGATCTTGTTCCGATTTTTGATGTCAGTTAGGATGCGTGATCAGTGGGGCCTTGTCCTAATGATATTTTAACATCTAGTAGATTAAGGATTTAGCTTTTAATTCATTTTATATAGGACATTTTACTTAAATCTTCCAGAATCTTTCTGGTTATTATTAAAAAAAGATAGGAGTGTTAATGCTGTGAAGGTTCTCATTCATCCAGGTCATGGTATATCTGTTGTATTCAATTAGATCAACAGGACTTGAAATGTATTTCTTGAAACGTTTCGCTATTCATCCGACTGGCTTTTCCAATTCAGAAATTTTCTGAATTGAGAAAGCCAGTCGGATGACTAGCGAAACGTCTTCAAGAACTACATTCAAGTCCAGTTGATCTAATGGAATACAACAGATATAGGGCATGTTAATGTTAGAATAATATTAATATATATATATAATAATAATATCTGCAAACAAATCGATTTAAAACATGGTACCAGCTTTATTCCTTTTCGATTCATTATTTGAAAATTTTGTGCCAATTTGGTTCACTAATTAAGTGTTGTCAGAGAGGGGCACTCGTGCCTTGTTCCATTTTTAATTTTGACTGGAATAAAAGCATTCTGATGTATAGACATGGGTTATTATTAATGGAATGTAAAAGGGATCTATTAATGTAGTATAGTTCTTAAAAAGGGGTTTTGTATGCAATATTAAAAAGCTTTCTCATCATCTTGAAACTATTATTGATTGGACCACTCCCTTTGGAATCTTCCTATTTATATAGCAATTTGTAACCTCAGAAAAATGGTGGTAAATATCTGTAAATGTTTGTATCAAAACAATATTTTTTCATATAACATCTTGTCCAGGTATTTATTGTTTTTAAGGGCAAGTCCACCACTAAAACTATAATTTAACCACTACTGGCCCCCACTTAACTTACTCCTCTGCTTCTTATGGTTCCCTGCGTGCCTTTCAAGTTTCAAATGAAGAGTAGGAGGTGTCTGTGTGTCACCAAGTCCCTGTTTCTACCTTGTCCTCCGCTAGTTATCCATCTGGCTCTCAATTGAGAATGACACAGAATTGTTTCTCAATTAAGTAACCTGGAAAGTCTCAATTAGCATATAACAGCCAGGAAACCTTCGAATGCCAGGTGTGATTGCATTATCAAAACTGCCCAGGGTAAGCATTAAAACATCATTGTACACTGGAAACAATTGCTCTTCTCTTATAGCAAAGGCTAAAGAAATTAAACATCTCAGAGGCCCTTAAAAATCCGGACTGGGCCTTTGTCAAAAGGAAGAAAAGAACATGAATGTGAAAGCAAGACATGAAAGAACATCATTCCATTGTAGCAGGGGTCTCTGAAAATTAAGAAAGGATTTTCAAAAAAACACAGAATAACACACTGAGGCGAGCAATTGGTACACACAATGACCCAATAACCAAAACATAAGATGAGCGACATCATATATGCAGTGCAGTGGCAGTGAAGAGTGTTTCCGATTTGTATGGGGGGAGACCAATAGTCAGCAGACACAATATTGTAATGTCAACATCTTAGCAAAGAAACAGGACTGGTTCAAGAGAGGTGTCAAGGAGGCCATGTTGTGAAAATAAAGAAACCAAGCCTGGGTAGAGGTGGGGGGTTTCAACACCAACTGTCTGCCATGTACATTGCTGTTTTGACACTTCCCCTGGGCAAGATTCTAAACACCACAATGCAATTACACCTTGCATCAGAAGGTCCCGAACACCTGGCTGTAACATGATAGTTGGACTTTCCAGGGTATTAATTGCCACCAGATTCTTGTACAAGTCATTCTGAATTGAGAAGACCAGTCGGATGACTAGCGAAATGACTTAAATAACTAACTTTAATCCATTGAATCTAACTGAATACAACGATATGTTAAATATCTAAACTTTGTCCTCTGGAATTCATTACTGTATGCTTGCTCTGCTTCTGATGCCTCATGGAAACTGAGTAATTTTAGTGACCTGTACGAGGCCTGACTCTCAGAAGAGGCAACGGGATAAGCATTCCGTCACTAGCTGTGATGTCAACTGTCATCCATAACTGACAGTTGCTAACTGGAAGAACTAGGGCAGAAACAGGGTCAACAAGAATTGTGAGATTTGAGGTTAGACTATAATTTCGATTTGAAACTTATACAGTTTTAGGCATTGGGGGGTAAATTTACCTGTATGTAAGTTTTCATTGAGGGCTGGACTTGCCTTTAATGCTTGTGAAAACTGGAAAACCGGGGTGGTGGGATTGACAGTTGAAAAGGAGAGACTATTAATGCAGGCAAAGGCTGGTCACATGACTACAAGCTGGACACATGACAGGAAGTATTCAGCAGGAAGTATATTATTGAACCTTTCCAGCAAAAACTTCTCACAAATTCTATTTAGAGTTGATTTAGGGTTCATTTAAAGGTGCGATGGAAAGCTTTTTATATAATCTTAACTAGTGTGGAAAATTGGAGACCACAGTTACCCTTTAACTATCACATGATATTACAGGCAGCACATTTTGTAGCTTGAAGGATGTAATTTGAGTTTTAAGGGCCACAGATTTGCCCTATTGCATTTTGGCTTGGCGCAATAAAATAGTAGGTAATAATTTGTTGTTATTTATATTATGTTATATTGTGACTGGCAGTAAATCCTCTTCATACAGACAATCATTGCCCTTATAGGCCTTTGACACGTGTGTCAGCTGCGGAGAGATTTCTATAAAAGGGCATTCATGAGAAATGTCTGTAACATCGAGTAAGGGTCAACATCAATAACAAGGGTGTTCATAAATGAAGAAGTCCATAGGATTAACAATGTTGAAGTTATTTACACCAAGGAGGTTAAATGACTATTGGAGTATTACATGTTTTCATTTAATTTAACTTCTTGTAATGTTTGCTCCATTTAGGTTTAAAACCAGCAACAGGATCCCGAGTCTATCTTTGAGATCATTAATCAAGAAGATGGAGTTGGTTTTCTTAAAGCAGAGGTTACAAGGTCCTCATGGGAATTTATGTAAGACATTGATTAGTTTAGGAGCATTAATGCTTGGCAGATGGAAAGAGAAACTAAATCACCCACCCCCAAATCTCTAATGTGCCATGTCTGCAAGAACTAAAGCTCCATTTGGAAATATTCCCCAGAGAGTGTCCTTTAAATTCCTAACATAACATCTGGCCGTGATAATAAGTAAATAAATGGAATTTTTGAAAAATGCTTGGATGCAACAAGGTGACCATATGCTTCAAGTACAATGTGATTGTTAAATAGTAGAAAGTATTTGAGGATGAAAAAGACAATACCCACATTGTCTTCCTAACAGTTTATCCATAGGAAGGCAAAAAAAAAAAAAAAACAGTATGAAGGAAATATTGGAAATATCCCTGGATCAATCCAGCTTTTATGTATCACCCAGTAGCATCAACATTCTTTATTTTTAGAAATTCATCCGGCTTCTTTTGAAATTAATCCAATGAACCTGCCTCACCACTTCCAAAGGAGACAGTTCCATAATTTTACCTGTTCTCACAGTGAATGTTTTTTTATCAATACCTACATTAATGTGTCCAACTGGGCTTGTTGGAATGACTTTATTTGTCCACACTCGATCGAGTTCATTATATCACATGATTCGAAGTGCAGAGTTCGCACTATTGAGGAAATCTTGGCATCTGGCATACGTTCCATTTTTTTACTGCTCCTCCTTGCCCTACCCTGGTACTACATGAGAACTCTGAGTGATCTGCCACTTGTTAATTATCATAGGGTTTGATTTCTCTTTATACCCTCTCTATATAGGATTATTATATTTTTTTTTTACATTAGGGTTTATATTTGATGTATGTCCTTGGTTATTGGGGTGGGTTTTTTAGGGGAAACCCTGAGGGCATTATGTGTCCTTTATCTCTATATATACCGGTAAATCACTGTATTAGGGGAATTGGGCTGCAGGAGGATGTGCTTTTTAAATAATGTATGCACTTTATCTGATCTATTTTTTGTGTTGAGTGAATAAAATATTTGATTGTGTTTTACACTCAATTTGGAGCGTTGCCCAGTAATGTGTTTATTATAACTACAGTAATGTGTTATTATAATAACTACAGTAATGTTTTTATTATCATAACTACTAATGTGTTTTATTATCATAACACAGTAATGTGTTTATTATCATAACTACAGTAATGTGTTTATTATCAAATAACTACAGTAATGTTATTTATATCACAACTAAGTAATTGGTTTATTATCATAACTACAGTAATGTGTTTATTATCATAACTACGTAATGTATTATAAAACGCATAATGGTTGTTATAATAACTCCAGTAATGTGTTTATTTAATAACTACAGTAATGTGTTTATCACAACTACAGTAATGTGTTTATTATCATACGAGGTTGGTTAAAGATATACGATCATCTAGTCCAGTCTTTATACCCTACCCATAATGTCTGTTTAACAGTTACATAGTAACATAGTATTGGAGGTTGTATAAAGTCATACGTCCATCTAGTCCAACCTTTATACCCTACCCATAATGTCTGTCTAACAGTTACCATAGTGGGACCATAGTATTGGCAGGTTGTATAAAAGACATACAACTCATCATTCCAACCTTTAACCTAACCCATATACTCTGTATAACAGTTAACATAGGACTAGTATTGGAGCTGCTGTATTAAAGACTACTCATTTCTAGTCCAACCTTTTATACCCCTAACCAATATGTCTGTATAAACCAGTTCATAGTATACATGTAGCATTAAGGAAGTTGTTATAAAGTCATTACATCTATTTATTCCAATCTTTATATCCCCTACCCATAATTGTCTGTCTAACAGTTACAACGTAACATAGTACTAGAGTGTTTTTATAATACATACGTCCCTTTTGGAGTCAAACCAGTATACCGCCCTACCATCAATGTCTGTCATACAAGGTTTTACATAGTAACATAGTATTGAGGTTGTATTAAAGACCATCCGCCATGCTTTGTCCAACTTTAACCCTACCCATAATGTTTATAACGTACATAGTTACATAGTCATGGGGGTTGTATAAAGACATACGTCCATCTAGTCCAACCTTTATACCCTACCCATAATATCTGTATAACAGTTACATAGTGACATAGTATTGGAGGTTGTATAAAGACATACGTCCATCTAGTCCAACCTTTATACCCTACCCATAATGTCTGTATAACAGTTACATAGTAACATAGTATTGGAGGTTGTATAAAGACATACGTCCATCTAGTCATACCCCCCCCCCCCCTAGAGGAAATCGTCCATCTAGATCCAACCTTATACCCCTACCCAATAAGTCGTTGTATAAACAGTTACATATCGTTAACAGAGTATTGGACGGTGTATAAAGACATACATCCATATTAGTCCCAACTATCTATTACCCTACCCCTAATGTCTGTTAACAGTTACTAGATTAGTAGGTGTGTATAAAGCATATGGTCTATCTATTCCAAACTTTTAATCCTCTACCATAATGTCTGTTAAAAACAGTTACTAGTAAACATAGTATTGGAGGTTGTCATAAGACCTACGTCCATCTAGTCCAAATCTTATACCTACCCATAATGTCTGTATAACAGTTACATAGTAAACAAGTAAGTAGTATGGAGGTTGTATAAAGACATCATGGCCATCTAGTCCAACCTTTATACCCTACCCATAATGTCGTTTAACAGTTACATAGTACATAGTATTGGAGGGTTGTATAAAGACAAATACATATCATCAGTTCCAACCTTTAACCCTACCCATATATCGTATAACAGTTACATAGTACATAGTATTGGAGTGTGATAAAGACATACGTCATTCTAGTCCAACCTTTATACCCCTACCATAATGTCTGTATAACAGTTACATAGTAACATGTAATTGGAGTTGTATTAAAGCATACTCTATTTATTCCAACTTTATACCCTACCCATAATGTCTTGTATAACAGTTACATAGTAACATAGTATGAGGTTGTTTTTATAAAACATACCGTCCCTTATTGTCAACCTTATACCTACCCATATGTCTGTCATAAACAGTTACTAGTAACATGAGTATTGGAGGTTGTATTAAAGACATGACGCCATCTAGTCCAACTTATACCCCTACCCATAATGTCTTATAACAGTTACATAGTACATAGTATGGTGGGTTGTATAAGACATACCTCCATCTAGTCCAACCTTTATATTCTTACCCTAATGTTGTATAAAAGTACATAGTACATAGTATAGAGGTGTATAAGACGCATCTGTTTACCTAGTTCCAACCTTTATACCCTAACCCATAATGTCTGTTTAACAGTTTACATAGTAACATAGTATGGAGGTTGTATAATGACATAGGTCATCTAGTCCCAACTCTTTATACCACTACCCATATGATCGGTATAATAACAGTTACATAGTATAAACTTCATATATAGAGGGTTGTTAAAGGACATTCCACAATTCATCTAGCCAACCTTTTATGACCCTTTCCCAGAATATTCTGTGTATAAACAGTTACAATAGTGACATGTAGATTGGAGCTTGTTAAAGACAATCGTCATTGTCATCAGTCCATCAACCTTTTATACCTTACCCCATAATGTCGGTAAAACAGGTTACATAGTAAACATAAGTTTGGAGGTTGTATAAAGGACATATGTCCAACTATTTCCAACCTTGTATCCTAACCCATAATGTCTGTATAACAGTTACATAGTAACATAGTATTGGAGGTTGTATAAAGACATACGTCCATCTAGTCCAACCTTTATACCCTACCCATAATGTCTGTCTAACAGTTACATAGTAACATACTATTGGAGGTTGTATAAAGACATACGTCAATCTAGTCCAACCTTTATAACTTACCCATAATGGTTGTATAACCGTTACTTAGTAACATAGTATTGGAGGTTGTATAAAGACATACGTCCTTCTAGTACAACCTTTATACCCTACCCATAATGTCTGTCTAACAGTTACATAGTAACACAGTATTGGAGGTTGTATAAAGACATACATCCATCTAGTCTAACCTTTATACCCTACCCATTAAAGCTTGGGTACACACCATAAGATAGTTCATCCCCGCCTACCATTTGGCACCTCTGATCGGTTAGTCAGCATAAAGGACTGGCGGCTTCGGCAAAAGTAGTCGCGGCTGACAGTTCGCCGTGACCAAGCATGCGATCCATATATGACTGCACAATTCGGGCGAATGAATGGTCAGACGTCGGCTGTGTCCCGGTGAAAAGACATGCAATCTTTTTGGCCCCGTCGATCGATACATTGAACTTTCATTCCATGGGGCCAAAAATTGCATGGTGTGTACACAGCCTTACTCTACCTAGCAGTTGATTCAGAGGAAGGCAACCCTCCCCAGCTTAAATGGGAAGGGGGGGGGGATTATTTACTGACTAAAAGCAATGGAAAAGTATCCCTGGAACAACCACAGTATATGTATTAATACCAGTAATTCTCAATATTATATAGTATACCCGTACCAACCAGAACTACAGTATATGTATTAATACCAGTAATTCTCAATATTATAGAGTATCCCTGTACCAACCAGAGCTACAGTATATGTATTAATACCAGTAATTCTAAATATTATATAATATCCCCGTACCAACCAGAACTACAGTATATGTATTAATACCAGTAATTCTCAATATTATATAGTATCCCTGTACCAACCAGAACTACAGTATATGTATTAATACCAGTAATTCGAAACCCTCTCGTTGGTTTATTCAGTAACCCTCTCGTTGGTTTAATCATTAACCCTCTCGTTGGTTTTATTCAGTAACCCTTTCTTTCTCGTTGGTTTTTGTCAGTAAACCTCCTCGTTGGTTTATTCAGTTAACCCTCTCGTTGGGGTTATCAGTAACCTCTCGTTGTTTCTTATTATTCAGTAACCCTTTCTCGTTGGTTGGTTTTATCAGAACCCTCAGTTGAGTTTATTCAGTAACCTTTCTCGTTGGCGTTATTCAGTAAACCTTCTCGTTGGTTTATTCAGCTTTATTTCAGGAAACCCCTCATGGAGTATTCAGTAACATCATTGGTTTATCAGTAGTGTACAGTAAGGTAAGTTCAGTAGGTTTGTTAACCCTCCGTGGTTTATGTCAGTAACCCTCGCGTTGTAGTTATTATTCAGTAACCCCTCATTGGGTTATTTTTCAGTTAGTAGTAACACTATCGTTGGTTTGATTCAGTAAACCCTTCGTGGTTTATTAAGTGTTTACGTAACCCTCTCGTGGTTTGTTCAGTAACATCTCGTGGTTCTTTCAGTAGTAACATCTCGTTGGTTTATTTCAGTAACCCTCTCGTTGTGTATTCAGTAGTAAACCTCTCGTTGGTTTATTCAGTTAGTAACCCTCTCGTGGGTTTATGTAGTAACCCTTTCTTCTCGTTGGTTATTCAGGAACCCACTTGCTCGTGGGGTTTATTCGGTAACCATCTCATTGGATTATTCAGTGTAACCCTCTCAGTGGGTTGATTACAAGTAGTAGTACCCTCTGTACGTTGTTTATTCAGTACCCTCTCATTGGTTGATTCAGTAACCCTCTATTGGTTTATTTCAGTAACCCTCTCATTGGATTTTTATCAGTAACCCTCTCGTGGTTATTTCCCAGTAACACTCTCGTTGGTTTATCGTAACCCTCTTCGTTGGTTTATGTAGTAACCCTCTGTTTGGGTTTAATTCAGTAACCCTTCTCGTTGTTTATTCAGTAACCCTCTCGTGGTTTTTATGTATCAGTAACCCTCTCATTTTTGTGCCGTTTATTAAGTAACCCCTCTCGGTTGGTATTATTCAGTAAAAACCTCCCGTTGGTTAGGTAGTAACCAACCTTATAGTGGGTTATTCAGTAACACCCACTCCTCTCGTTGTGTATTCAGTAACCCTCTCATGGTTTATGTCAGTAACCTCTCTCGTTGGTTTATTCAGTAACCATCTCGTTGGTTTTATTCAGTTAACCATCTCATGGGTTTATCAGTAACCCTCTCATTGGTATTCAGTAACCCTACTCGTTGGTGTATTCAGTAACCCTCCGTTGGTTTATGTAGTAACCCTTCTCGTTGGTGGTCTGATTTATTCAGTAACCCCCCTCTCGTTGGTTTATTCGAGTAACCCTCTCATTGGTTATTCAGTAACCTCGTTGGTTTTATTTCAGGAACCCTCTCATTGGTTTAATCAGTAACACTATCATTGGTTTTCAGTGTAACCTTCTCATGGGTTTATTTATTCAGTAAACCCTCTCATTGGTTTATTCAAGGTAACCCTTCCCGTTGGTTTATGTAAGACCCTCTCTCGTTGTTTATTCAGTAACCCTCTCGTTGGTGTTATTCAGTAAAGTAACCCTCTCGTTGGTTTATTCAGAACCCCTCGTGGGTTTATTCAGTAGAAACCTCTCATTGGTTTATAGTAAGTGGAACCCTCTCCATTGGTTTATTCAGTTAAACCTCTCATTGGTTATTCACGTAACCCTGCATGGGTTTATCAGTAACCCTCTCGTTGTTTATTCAGAGTCACCCGCCCGTTGGTTTGATGGTGTAGGAACCCTTCTCGTTGGTTTAGTTCGTAACCCCCCTCTCGTTGGTGTTATTCAGTACCCTCTCGTGGGTTTATTCAGTAGTAACCCTCTCGTTGGTTTATTCAGTAACCCTCTCGGTTGTTATTCAACTGAACCCTCTCGTTTTGGTTTATTCAGTAGTAGTAGTTAGTAACCCCTCCTCTTTTCTCATTGGAGTATTCAGTAACCCCTCTCGTTGGTTATTCAGTATTAGTCAGTAGTTAAGTAAAGTAGGAACAAAAAGTCAGTAGTATAGAAGTAAGTAGTAGTAAGTAGTAGTAGTGTGTAGTAACCCCTCGTTGGTTTATTAAGTAGTAACCCTTCTCGTTGGTTTATCAGTAGTAACCCTCTCGTTAGTTGGTTTATTCAGTAACCATCTCGTTGGTTTATTCAGTAACCCTCTCTTTTGGTGATTCAGTAACCCTTCTCGTTGGTGATTCAGTAAACCTTCGTTGGTTTATTCAGTAACCCTCCGTTGCGTTTATTCAGAACCCTCTCGTTGGTTTATTCAGTAACCCTCCGTGGTTTATTCAGTAACCCTCTCGTTGTATTCAAGTAACCCTCTCGTTGGTTATTCAGGAACCATCTCGTTGGTTTAGTTCAGTAACCCATCTCGTTGGTTTATGCAGTAGTAACCCTTCTCGTTGGTTGATTCAGTAGTTACGTAAACCCTCTCATGGTTTATTCAGAACCCTCTCATGGTTTATTCATAACCCTCTCGTTGGTTGTATTTCGTAACCCTCCCGTTGGTTTATGTAGTAACCCTCTAGTTGGTTCTATCAGTAACCCTCTCGTGGTTTTATTCAGTACCCTCTCGTTGGTTTATTCAGTTAACCATCTCGTTTGCGTTTATTCAGTTAGTAACCTTCGTTTGGTTTATTCAGTAAACCCTCTGTGGGTTTATTCAAGTTAACCTCTAATTGGTTTATTCCAGTAACATCTCGTGAGTGTATTCAGTACCCTATGGTGTTTAGTTCAGTAACCCTCTCATTGGTTTATTCAGTAACCCTCTCGTTGGTTTATGCAGTAGGTAAACCTCTCTTGGTTTATTCACGTAACCCTCACCCACGTTGGTTATTCAGTAACCATCCCGTGTTTATGTATAACCCTCCTAGTTGGTTCCTTATTCAGTAACCCCTCTTCGTTGGTTTAGTAGTAACCCTCTCGTTTGGTTTATTCAGTAACCCTCTCGTGGTTTATTCAGTAACCCTTCTCGTTGGTTTATTACAGTAACCCTCTCGTTGGTTTTTATTCAGTTAACACTTCGTTGGGGATTCAGTAACCCTCTCGTTGGTTGATTCAGTAACCCTCTCGTTGTTTTATTCAGCTAACTCCTCCTCGTTGGTTTATTCAGTAACCCTATCGTTTGGTTTATTCCAGTAACCCTCTTAGTTGGTTTATTCAGTACAGTTAATCCCTCTCGTTGGTTTATTTAGGTACCCTCTCGTTGGTTGTTGGGTTATTCCCCAGTAACCCTCTCGTTTTTGGTTTATCAGGAACCCTCTCGTTGGGGTTTATTCATGTAACCCATCTGTTGGTTATTCAGTAACCCTCTCACATTGGTTATTCAGTAGTAAAACCCTGCTCATTGGTTATTCAGTAAACCTCTAAGTGGATTATTCAGTAACCCTCTACGGTTGTTTATTAAGTAAACCCTCTCGTTGGGTTTATTCAAGTAAACCTTCGTTGGTTTGTATAACCATCTTCGTTGGTTTATTCCAGAACCCTCCTCTGTTTATTCAGTTAAACCCTCTCGTTGGTTTCTTCAGAACCCTCTCATTGGTGTATTCAGTAAACCCTCTCGTTGGTTTAGTTCAGTAACCCTCCCGTTGGTTATTAGTAACCCTCCTTCGTTGGTTTTTTTATCAGTACCCCAATCTAGTTTTGGTTTATCAGTAAACCCTCTCATTGCGTTTATCAGTAACCCTCTCGTTGGTTTTTAGTCAGAGTACCCATCTCGTTGGTTTTTCAGTAACCTCTCCCAATTGGGTTATTTTTTTTTATTTGTTTTTTTTTTTTTTATTATGTTATGTTTTGTATCTTTTATTCAGTAACCCTCTCATTGGTTTATTTCAGGAACACCTCTCAGTTGGTTTTTATTCAGTAACCCTCCCGTGGTTTAGGTAGTAACCCTATCGTTGTTTATTCAGTAACCCTCTGTTGGTTGGTGTATTCATTCAGTTAGTAACACTATCATTGGTTTAATTCAGTGTAACCTCTCGTTTTGGTTTATTCAGTAAACCCTTCTCGTTGGTTGATTCAGTAACCCTCTCATTGGTTATTTTTTTTTATGCAGTAACCCTCCCTCTCATTGGTTTATTTCAGTAACCCTTCTCTTGGTTTATTCAGTAACCCCTCCCGTTGGTTGTGTTTTTATTTGTAGTTAACCCTCTCGTTGGTTTTTCAGTAACCCCTTCTCGTTGGTTTATGTTATCAAGTAACCCTCTCGTTGGTTTATTCAAGGTAAAACCCCTCTCGTTGAGTTATTTTCAGTAGTAAACCCTTCTCATTGGTGGTATTCGTAGTAACCCTCTCATTGGTTTATTCAGTAACACTTCATTGCGTTTATTCAGTAAACCTCTCATTGGTTTATTCAAGTAACCCTCTCGGTTGGTTTTTATTCAGTAACCCTCCCGTGGGTCTTATGTAGTTAACCCGCTCGTTGGTTTGTATTCAGTCAACCCTTCGTTGGTATTTCAGGTAACCCTCTCGTTGGTTTATTCAGTAACCCTCTCGTTGGTTTATTCCAGTAAACCTCTCGTTGGGTTTATTCACCACTACCCCTCTCGTTGGTTATTCAAGTAGTTTTTAACCCTCTCTCATTGGATTTATTCAGTAACCCCTCTCGTTGGTTTATTCAGTAGTAAAAGTTTAGTGTCGTAGTAGAGTTAAGTTGAAGTTAGGAAACCTCTCGTGGTTATTCAGTAACCCTTTCTCGTTGTGTATTCAGTAGTAACATCTCGTGCGTTTATCAGTAACCTCTCGTTGGTTACTTCAGTAACCCTCTCGTGGTTTATTCAGTAAACCTCTCGTTGTTTATTAAGTAACCCTCTCGTTGGTTTATCAGTAAACCTATCGTGGTTTATTCAGTAACCATCTCGTTGGGTTTTCAGTAACCTATCGTTGGTTTATTACAGTAACCCTCGTTGGTTTATCAGTAACCCTCTCGTTGGTTTTATTCAGTAACCCTCTCGTTGTTTATTCAGTAACCATCTCGTTGGTTTATTCAGTAGTGTAACCCTCTGTTGGTTTATTCAGTACACCTCTCATTGGTTTATTCGTAACCTCTCGTTGGTTGATTCAGTAACCCTCTCGTTGGTTGATTCAGTAACACTTTACCGTGGGTTATGTACGTAACCCTCTCGTTGGTGTATTCAGTAACCCCTCTCGTTTGGGTTATTCCGTAGATCGTTAACCTCCGTTTGTGGTTATTCAGTAACCCTCTCGTGGGTTTATTCAGTAACCCCTAGTTGGGTTTATTAAGTAACCCTATCGTTGGGGGTTTATTTCGTAACCCTCTCATGGGTTATCGTACCCTCTAATTGTTTCAGGTAAACCCTAGCGTTGGCTTTGGTTTATTCAGTAAACCCCCATCTCGTTGGGTATTCAGAACCCTTCAGTGGTTATTCAGTAACCCTCTCGTTGGTTATTCAGTAAACCTCTCATGTGATTCAGTAACAATCCCGGTGGTTTATCAGTAAACCCTCTCGTTGGTTTATTCAGTAACCCTATCGGTGGTTTATTCAGTAACCATCTCGTGTTTATTCAGTGTAAAACCTCTATTGGTTTATTCAGTAGTAACCTCTCGTTGGTTATTTCAGTAACCCTCTCATGGTTTATTCAGTAACCATCCGTTGGTTTATCAGACCCTCTCTTTGGTGTATTCAGTAACCCTCTCGTTGGTTACAGTAACCTATCGTGGTTTATTTCAGTAACCCTCGCGTTGTTTATTCAGTAACCCTCTCGTTGGTTTATCAGTAACCCTATCGGTGGTTTATTCGAAACCCTCTCGTTGTTAGTCAGAACCCTTATATTGGTTTATTCAGTAACCCTATCATTGGTTATTCATGTAACCACTCTCGTTGGTTTATTCAGTAACCCTTCGTTGTTTTATCAGTAACCTCTCAGGTTTACTTCAGGAAACCCTCTGTTGTTTATTCGTTAACCCTCTCATTGGTTATTCAGTAACCTCACGTTGGTTATTCAGAAACCCTATAGTTGGTTTATTCAGTTAACCCTATCGTTGGTTTAGTCAGTAACTCTCGTTGGTTGTATTCAGAACCCTCTCATTGGTTTATTCAAGTAACCCTCTCGTGGGTTATTCATTTAAACCCTCTCATTTGTTTATTCAGTAGTACACCCTCCCGTTGGTTATTCAGTACCCTCTCGTGGTTATTCAGCTAACCTCCGTTGGGTTATTCAGTAACCCTCCGTTGAGTTTATTCAGTAAACCTCTCGTTGGTTTTATTCGTAACACCTGCGTTGGTTATTCAGCGAACCCTCTCGTTGGTTGGTTTATTCAGTAACCCTCTAGTGGTTTATCGAAGTACCCTCTCGTTGGTTTACTCAGTTAACCCTCTCGTGCGTTTATTCAGTAACCCTCTCGTTGGTTTATTCAGTAAACCCTACGTTGGTTTATTCAGTAACCCTCTGTTGAGTTTTATTCAGTAACCCTCTCGTTGTTTATTCAGTAACCCTCTCGTTGGTTTATTCAGTAACCTCTCGTTTGGGATTCGTAAACCCTCTCGTATGGTTTTTCAGTAACCCTCTCGTGGTTTATTTCAGTAACCCTCTCGTTGGTTTATTCAGTTTAACCCTCTCGTTGGTTTTATTCGGAACCTCTCGTTGGTTTTCAGTAGTAAACCCTTTCTCGTTGGTTATTCAGTAACCCTCTCATTGGTGATTCAGTAACCCTCTCATTGGTTTATTCAGTAACCCTCTCATTGGATTATTCAGTAACCCTCTCATTGGATTATTCAGTAACCCTCTCATTGGTTTATTAAGTAACCCTCTCATTGTTTTTTTACACAACAATCACAAAATAATTCTGTCATCATAAATAACAGTTAGGAATTTTTGATTGCGACTATAAAGGGCTATGTCCTAAAATAAAGACGTTGGCATTGTAGGATCAATAACGTTATTTACTGATATTGATCCTTTATAAATAAACTTAAAAAGTCCTTACCTTGGCCTTGTTCAATGTGGATGTGCAATAGTGTGTAAATGTTATTGGTGACGGGAGATCCTCTATGGACTTCACATATGTAATTTTCTCCTATAACTATCTGTCCCCTAATTAATTTTCTAACCTCTGTCACTTCACTAGAACACCCAGAGCTACAGGAATAGAAAATTAACTTACAAAGGTTAATGGCGGTAGATAAATCCTTGAGATCTGATTGGGAGGTAATTTTTTTGAAATTTTACGTTTGTTAAATATTTTTATTAAATAGTAATCCCCCAGATACCATCTGAATAGAGGATTAATGAAAGAAGAAATTAAAACAGCTTGAATAATATAGAGTTATCCATGTCGGTAACAATCCGGTTACTGCGAGCTGCTTTCTTAATTAAATGGGTGGGGGAAGGGGAGAGGGGGGTCTTAATTAAAGGGTGTCTCCACTGGTAAACCCCCCCTTTTTTCTATTCGGTTTATTGAAAGAACGGGGATGGTAAAGGAGCTGTTGTCTTACCTCCGGTTCTTCAATTAAAGCGGCAGGACCGGGGGACAAAGGGAAGGAATGACCGGATCCGCTCGCTCCATCCGCGCGTCAGCGGTATCTGACTGGCGGCGGCGGCGGACTTAGAGTAAATTCCAGTACAGAGCATGTTCTGAACTTGTCAGATGGAATGGAGACAGGAGCGAAGAGGGAGTTTGGTAATTTCCTTCCTTGTTCCAGGAGCTCCCTGAATGTTTTATTTTAACAGGAGGTAAGACACAGCTTCTCTTACATTCCAGTTCTTCAATAAAACTGAATTGAAAAAAAAGTGGGTTTTTAAAACAGTGGAGTTGCCTTGTAATGGTTTGTCCACACATTATTAGACTTACTCCAATGTTCCCGCGATTTTGTAACCGGAAACTTACAGACATAACGTCAGTCGCAAAGCATCATCAGCATTGATGGTCAACAAGGTCACACAGCTAATCCAATTACAAGTTTGGGTTGGACTAGGACCAGCGGCAGGGCAGGGATGGCCAGATTAATGACCATTTACTAGCACTCGTGGCAGGAGGTTCCTCTTCTGTCTGGTCTAGTAAATGTCATCGGGACCGTTTTATAAAGCCGGCTGGTATCGGTTATACACAATGTGTCCTATTGCACCTGTAGTGGGAAATGGTACAATATTATCCGTAATTTGCACTGCCCAGAACTTGCGAACGTGTAATATTTCCAGCAAGAAAACAAATTATCCGAGAATCAGACGTTTGTCAGTGAGCGAAACTACGACGTGTCGCGGTGTTGTTGTCAACATCAAAAGCAATTACGTGTCTCCGCCATCGTATCAGCCAAGGAATTACACACTACAGACTGGAGAGGTCCCACGGACGGACTGCACGGGGAGATTGTGCGCGATTTGAGTTTCTGAATTATCGGCCGCCCGGCATCGCGTAACCGTAAAATGCGTTTGGACTGAAAAACTACAGGAAGAAAATAATCCACAATGTCAACATCTGGGGGCTGTCAATGGAGGGAAATGACTTCAATGGATTTTATTATAATGAGACATCAGTCAACTTTTCTGAAATCAGCAAGCATTGTGGTGGGCATCAGCAGATTGTGTGAGATGAGCAGAATTGTGTGAGATCAGAGCATTGTGTGAGATCAGCAAGATTGGTGAGATCAGCAGCATTGTGTGAGATCAGCAGCAATTGGTGGATCAGAAGCATGTGTGAGATCAGCAGACTTGTGTGAGATCAGCAGCATGTGTGAGATCGCAGCATTGTGTGAGATTCAGCAGGCATGTGTGAGTAAGCAGCATTGGTGAGGATTCAGCAGCATTGTGTGAGATCCGCAGCATGTATGCCTGGTGTGACTTCAGCAAGCATTGTGTGAGATCAGAAGCATTGTGTGAGATCAGAGATGCTGTGATAGATCAGCAGATTTGGTGCGATCAGCAGAATGGTGGTGAGATCAGAAGCATTGTGTGAGTCAGAGAGTGAGATCAGAAGATGGTGTGAGATTCAGCAGCATTGTGTAGCGAAGATGTGAGCGAGACAGAGACATTGTGTGAGATCAGCAGCATTGTGTGAGATCAGCAGCATTGTGTGAGATCAGCAGCATGTGTGAGATCAGAAGCATTGTGTGAGATCAGCAAGCCATGTGTGAGATCAGCAGCATTTGTAGATCAGGATTGGTGAGTAGCAGCATTGTGTGAGATCAGCATGCATTGTGATTGAGATCGCAGCCTGATGCGCATTGGTGAGATCAGCAAGCACTTTTGGGGTGTGAGATCAGAAGAATTGTGTGGATCAGAGAGGATCAGCAGCATTGTGTGAGATCAGCGCATTGTGTGGACAGAGATGGTGATCAGCAGCATTGTGTGAGATCAGCAGCATTGTGTGAGATCGCAGCATTTGTGTTGAGATCAGCAGCATTGTGTGTAGTCGTGGTAAAGCAGCATTGTGTGAGATGCCATGTAGCAGCATTGTGATTGAGCATCGGAGATCGCAGTTGTGAGATCAGAAGCATTGCTGTTGAAGATCAAGCAGCATTGTGTGAGATCAGACCGCAGTGGGGACATCAGCAGCCATTGTTGTGAGGACAGCAGATTGTGTAGAGATCAGCAGCATTGTGTGAGATCAAGCAGCATGTGTAAGTAGCAGCTTGGAGATCAGCGCATTGGTGTGAGATTGCTGAGACAAAGCATTGTGGGTGACATCAGCACAGCAGCATTGTGCGAGATCTAGCAGCATTGTGTGAGATAGAAGCTTGTGTGCATAGCAGATTGTGCGAGATCAGCAGCATTGCTGTGAGATCAGGACGCATGTGTGGTCGAGATCAGCAGACTTGTGCGAGCATCAGCAAGCATTGTGTGAGATCAGCAGCATTGTGTGAGATCAGCAGAAGTGTGGATCAGCAAGCATGTGTGAGATCCAGAAGCAGTGTGACATCGCAGCATTTCGCGAGGAAATCAGCACATTGTGTGAGATCAGAAGCATTGTGTGAGATCAGAAAGCATGTTGAGATCGAGTGCGAGATCAGCAGCATGTGCGAGATCAGCACGCATTGTTGCGGATCCAGAGCGGGATACCGCATTGGTGAGATCAGCAGCAGTGTGCGAGACAGCAGCATTGTGCGAGATACAGCAGCATTGTGGAGATCAGCAGCATTGTGCGAGATCAGCAGGCATTTGTGTGAGATCAGCAGCATTGTGTGAAATCAGCAGCATTGTGTGAGAGCAGCAGCATGTTGGTGGATCAGACAGCATTGTGTGAGAGTCAGCAGCATTGGTGAGGATCAAAGCAGTGGTGTGAGATCAGCAGCATTGTGGAGATCAGCAGCATTGTGTGAGATCGCAGCATTGGTGTGAGATCGCAGCTTGTTGCAGCAGCATTGTGTGAGATCCAAGAGCATTGTGTGAGATCAGCAGCATTGTATGAGATCAAGCGAGGCATTGTGTGTGAGATCAGAGATTTGTGAGTGAGATCAGCAGCATTGTGTGAGAGATCAGCAGCATTGTGTGAGAAGATGTGTAGATCAGCAGATTGTGTGAGATCAGCAGCATTGTGTGCAGATCAGAGCATTGTGTGAATCAGCAGCATTGTGTGACATCAGCAGCATTGTGTGAGATAGCAGCAGTGTGTGAGATCAGCGATTGTGTGAGATCAGCGCATTGTGTGAGATCAGCAGCATTGAGTGAGTCAGCAGCATTCCATGCTGTTGATTACAAGGGTGACAGCTTACAGGATATCGATAGTATATAAAAAGGATAATCTATAAAGAGTAATTAATGCAGGTAAGTTAGAGACAAGGAGACAAATGTACTAATCACCACATCTTCTCTTCCACTATACTATACGGTATCAATAGGACAATCCATATCTGAAAATATGGATTGCTAATGGTGAAGGAAAGATTATTACTAGAGTAAAAGTAAGTATAGTGTGCAGACATGTAGATACTATTGGTGTGATTGGCTACATATAGAACTATGGTGTGATTGCATACATATATACTCTTGGTGTTGATTGGCAACATATAGATTACTATTGTGTGTGATTTGCATTTACAGATAGATACATATTGGTTGTGATTGGCATGCATATAGATACTATTGGTGTATGCATAGAATTACAGAGAGATAAATTGGTGTGATGCCATAACATCTAGATACTTTGGTGTGATTGGCATAACTAGAGATATATTGGTGCTGTGATGGCATACATATAGATTATATTGGTGTGATGGATACATATAGATACTATGGTGTGATGGCATT